>CM045988.1:79322675-80522675 GCA_025175895.1 Wurfbainia villosa
ATTTGATTCATCGAGTCAATTTAAAAATAATGAATAGAGATTCATTAAATCAAATTGGCTTGAATCAAGTGGTTGAATTTGATCAACAATAGGAGATAATAGGTTAAGTTTGACTTGACTTGAGAGGGAAGATGAATGGTCAATTTTGACTTGACCAATTGCCATGTCATGGTGACTTGGCATGGGGTCGCCAATGATGATGTTCCAAATCATCATTGACACATCACGGGTGCCACCTCATGAGGGAGACCAAGAGCCATTGGCTCTTGGTGTTACATGCATGCATGTAACCTCCTCTCCATTAAGTGGTCGACTACTTGGAGGTTATGAGTGGAAGTTAATTGGTGTAACTTCATCATCTTCTTCCTTGGTTCTTTCCTCAAGCCTCTCCCTTCTCTTCCTCATCTTGCCATGGACTTCAAGGAGTGCTAGCACACTCTTAGTTGTCTTTTCTCCGCCTATTGTTCGTGGATACCAATAGAGGAGTGTACAAATTCGCTTGATTTGTGCCGGATAAGCGAAGGGCGCGCTTCAAGGGTAAACTCATTATATAGATCTATGGTAGATCTAGGTTTTCACAACACATACATGTAGTTTTTTTATATATTCGCGCGGGTCGGGCTTAGAGGTTTCGCAACGCAAAAGCGGTTTGGGCTCTGAAAGTTCAACAAAGGGTATCGTGAGCCACGCAAAGTATGTATGTGTTTTAATTTTGTAGTTTTTGTATTAGATATAAAAATTACAGATCTGTAAGTTTTTGTAAATTTCCTATTTTTATAGATTTTGGGTATTTTTCAAGAGTCAAGCAACAAGTGTTGGGACACTTCAGAGGCTTCAACCACCAGAAAAACTCTCCGAACGGCGTTCTCACTTGAGGTTTTTGGGACAGCGACTTAAGTCGCTGTAAGATCAAGATGGGACACATGCAAAGTTCATTTTGCAAGTAGGGCTGCTGCCCTAACCTAAAGAGGCATTGTTCCGATCGCGCCGGAAATCGCTAGTGGGGCTATTACGGAGAGGTGACTCATAAAAATTAAAATAAATAGGAAAAATTATAGAAATTTTGTAAAATACATAATTTAGAATTATGTATAATTCTGTGATGGTCATGGCCCAATAAGCCCAATATGATTAGATAAATGTGTTGTAACGTAGTTTTGTGGTTGTGTATGTATAGGGTATGCGACCCACGCGGCCTCTTCTTTTAAAATTCCAGTTGTAAATAGTTTTAGACTCGAATGTAACTCAAGTTTCATGTTTGTAATATACAAAATGGAGCGGTGGAAGGTCCACTAGTAGACGGAGTTACGAGGAGGGTGTCGACGACACATGACAGTCAAAGGAGGCGCTTGGAGAAGCTGCTAACCCTAGGTTGACGTCGATCTTCTCATTGGCTTGAGAAGATCGTAGTAGGCCATGACCACATCACAATTAATTTATATATATATATATATATATATATATATATATATATATATATGTTTATATATATATTTGTTTTTCTTGTATGAATGTGATGCATGTTAGTAAATTTTGTTTGTATGTATATGATGCATGCTAGGATATTTTACTTGTATGTATATGATGCATGCTAGTATAATGCTTGTATGTATGTGATGCATGCTAGTATAGGATAATAAAGGCCTTGATGCATATATGATACACATTCATGATTAGATTAGATCTTAATCGAATCAACTCAAAAAATGCCTACCAAGTCTTGATATCCATCACTACCTCGATCATTCAGTTGTTGAATGCCAAAGCAAAGCAATGCATATTATCTTGGTAGGGTGCGGAGGAAAATCTTGGTCCCGCCTTATCACGGCTTGGGTTAGAGTAAGCTCAATTAGATTGAGTAAAACTAGTTAACTCAATTGGATTGAGTAGAACTATAGGCATATTCCAACCGTTGTAAATATAGGATAAGATTGCATTTACACTAAATCTTGGGCGATTTAGCCAAAGTTAACTCAAGGTCTTTTGTAAATGTGGGTCTTGATCCTATAAACAAGAGTTTCATAGAGATGTAATCGGTAATGTGTCATCACCGATCATACTAAGTCTTGGGCGATTTAGCCAAAGCTAACTCAAAGCTTAGTATGATGTGGATCTTGTTCCCACAGAATTATAGCTAGTTTGTATGAATCTAGTAATGTGGTTTGACCACATCCATAACTCGATTCTACAAAAGTCCTATAATTCAGTGGGAGCATCAATTGATTAAAGGCCTAATTAAATGATAAAAGAAATATGATATTAATTTTCTGCATTGTGTATGTTGTAGATTACTATGTCGACAAACACGAACACTCTCTCCCTGCGTTCTGTCCTTGAGAATGACAAGTTCAATGGAGCAAATTTCCTGGACTGGTACAAGAACCTGAGAATCGTTCTCACCCAAGAAAGGAAACTGTACGTCCTGGAGCAGCCCATTCCGGAGGCACCTCCGCCCGCCGCAAATTGACAAAGATGCTTACAAGAAGCATCAAGATGATGCATTAGATGTGTCATGTCTCATGCTCGCGACCATGAACTCTGAGCTTCAGAAGCAACACGAGTTCATGAATGCTTATGATATGGTTGAATATCTTCGTCAACTATATCAAGGACAAGTAAGGCACGAGAGATATGAAGTCTCTAAGGCATTGTTTCAGTCCAAGATGCAAGATGGGACTCCTGTAGGTCCATATGTACTCAAGATGATTGGGTACGTAGAAAACCTCTTGGGGTTGATCCGTGAGGGGAAACTTCGCTTCCCCTTCACCTCGCTGTGACCATGGTGATCCCTTCAATGTCCCGGATTAAAAATTTAATCCTAGACAAAAGGGATTCCCAAAGCAACCAAGTCATCGTCGTGCTATTCGTTTAGAGAGGTCACTTGAACAAACTAGTTGTTCAAGCGACCATTCTCTATTCTACGAGTAGCCGCGGAATAGACGATGTCCGGATCGCCGGTTTTTGTGTTTATGCTCGGGATCCAAATATTATTTAGCCATTCACAGAAATATATCATGCTCATAAATGAAAAACAAATATAAACATGTAACATATAAAATTAGAGAATCGATATACCTCTCGATCTTCTAATGTATGTCCTTCCTCCTTTCGGACGTCGTGGGCGACGCCTACCAAAAGTCGAAGCTCCTAGATCACACATCTTCCTTCCTTGCTCATCCAAAGCAAGAGGAAGAATAGAAACAAGGCTCATCTCTTCCTATGGCCAACCAACAAGCAACAAAAAGAAATGCTTGCCCGCCAACAAGGAGAAGGAGATAATGGTGGAAACCGACCAAGACATCAAGGGAAACCCTTAGTCTTGTTTCCACCACCCAAGGAGAGGGAGAAGGGTCTTTAGATGCTGTCCAAGGGTTGGAGAAGGTGATATGGGCGCCGCCACCAAACCATGAAGAAGAAAGGAAGAAACTTTCCTTATTTGGTGCCACCCAAACCTCCTAAACCCTAAGCTTCCAAACCCTAATCCAAGCTCACCTTGTGGCCGCCATGGAAGTGAGGAAAAGATTAGGATGAGCTGCCAAGGTAAAGAGGAGAACCATAGTGGCCGCCAACCCTTAGGAAGAAGAAGAACATCTCCTATAGTTGCCGCCACCCTTTTCTCCCAAAAACCTAGCCACCCAAACCCTAATCCTAACTTACCTTATATCCGCCATGGAAGAGGGAAAAAGAATAGGATAAGTTCAAGCTAAGGTAGATAGGAGCAGCATAGTGGCCGGCCAACCCAAGGAAGAAGAAGAACAACCTCCATTAGTTGCCGCCCACCCTTGCTCCAAAACCCTAGCCACCAAACCCAATCCTAAACCAACTAGGATTCCTAGCCACCAAAGGAAGCAAACCCTAATCCCCTCATCCCTTGTGTTCTCCACGCCAACAATCCCTAATCCACCCTTATATAGAGTTTAGGATAAGTCTTGGTTTAATCTCACCATTGGTTCAAGGGATTTAACCTCGACCGTCGGATCTAGAGATTTAATCTCAGCGTCGGATCTTAGAGATTTAATCTCTGATGGATCTTAGAGTTTTGTTTCTATCCATTGGATCTAAGCATCATGAGGTGTTAATAGGCTACATTAGGGACCATGAGGAGGAGTTGGGTCTTGGCCACCCATGGATCAAGCCCACATAAAGTCCGATCCACTAATGATGATCCAATCCACTAAAGGTCCATCATTGATCTACCTCACCAACCCCCATATGATAATATGGGCTCCATATATTATTTGTACATTTTCTCCCCGTGTTTAAGATCTCGAATGTCCGTCGATTAATTAATTTACTAACCATTAATTAATCAACATCTAACTCCTTGAGTAGTACCACTCAACCTTTTCATCATGCTTGGGACCAAGTCCACTGCGAGTTTACATGATGAACCTTATGAGCTCCTCAAGGGGACATCATCATCCTAATATATAGGACACGGTTTCCTCCTATAATCAGCGGCACACCATATAAATAATATCATCTCCCAACTTACGAGTCTATCGATTTAATCTATAAATCTCGCCCATTGGTAAATCAAAGAGATGAGTACCAAGTATATGTGCCCGTTATTATATCGGGATTAAGAGCATGTACTAAATAATATCTGAGGTCCGATTCGATTATGTAGTCAGCAATAAATCGAATCACCTCTGTGTCGGTCCTGCTCAATACACACAAAGTGCACTAGTGTGATTCTATGGTCAAGACAAACCAATACCAAATCACACTACAACCATTCCGATGGTTTGTCCAAAGCCATCTCGGTTGTGAGCCTTTACTTATACTTTACAAGGAGCTGATAACATGATCTCCCGTGTGACACCACACACCATGTTATCTACAATGTAAGGTATTAGACAATATTGCATAACCATAAAAATATGCAAACAATGATCATGTGATTCTTATTTCAAAATAAAGATGTTCATACAAAAAAATAGACTTTTAAGTATACATCCCTACAAAACCTACATAGATTGGGATTCCCACTTGGCCAAGAGCTGGCCACTGACTTGATTTTGCAGTCTTTGCCACAAAGCTACAATCAATTTGTCATGAATTACAACATGAATGAAATTGATAAGCCACTTTGCACAGATGCTCGGCATGTTGAGGCTTCTTGAGCTCAACCTTAAGAAGGGAAATTGACTCCATTTTGATGGTGCAAAGAAGAAAGGCAAGAAAGTCTAAAGGTAAGGGAAAGTCCCAAGCCAGGGCAAAGACAAATAAAAACCCAAAGGAGGGTGGCCAAGAAGGGGCTTCCTTCCCTTTGCAAGGAAGTGGACCTTTGGCTTACTTGGAAGATCTTAAGAAGAAGAGAAGTGAGACTTCTACTTGATTATAAATGTTATAGAAGTCAATCTATCTATTTCTTCATCATGGGTATTAGATACCGGATGTGCATCTCACATTTGTACCAATGTTCAGGCATTGAGAAATAACAGGGCATTGACAAAGGGCGAGGTGGACCTACGAGTAGGCAATGGAGCAAGAGTTCTTCTTTATTCGTAAGAACTTATGATCTATCTCTGCTTGGGCTTGTACTAGAACTAGATGAATGTTGTTATGTGCTGCTTTAACTAAGAACATAATTTGATTTCTTGTTTGGACAAGAAAGGATTTACATTTATAATAAAGAACAAATGTTGTTCAATTTATTTAAATGATATATTCTATTGTAGTGCACCTCTAATGAACGGACTCTACTTTCTAGACTTAGAGAGCCCCATCTATAACATAAGTACTAAAAGGTTCAAGTCAAATGAGTTGAACCAAACCTATCTCTGGCATTGTCTCTTAGGTCACATAAATGAGAGTCGCTTATCTAATCTCCATAAGGATGGGCTGCTAGACTCATTTGATTTTGAATCATATGAGACATGTGAGTCTTGCCTTTTAGGCAAGATGACCAAGACTCTCTTTAGTGGACAAAGCGAAAGAGCAACAGACTTGTTAGGACTTATACATAGTGATGTATGTGGCCCTTTCAATGTTGCTGCTAGAGGTGGTTACAGGTATTTCATTACATTTACTGATGACTTCAGTAGATATGGTTATATGTGTGCATCTTGTCTGATACTTTACATTGTAGATAACATGGTGTGTGGTGTTACACAAAAGATCATGTTATCAGTTCCTTGTAGAGTATAAGTAGAGACTCACAACCAAGATGGTTTTGGACAAACCATTAGCATGGTTGTAGTGTAATTTGGTATTGGTTTATCTTGACCATAAAATTACACTAGTACACTTTGTGTGTATTGAGCAGGACCAATTTAAAGGTGACTCAATTTATACTGACTATATAATTGAATCGAATCTCATATATTATGGTTTACATGCTCTTAATCCCGATATAATAACGGGCACATGTACTTAGAATTTATTTCTTTGATTTACCAATGGCGAGATTTATAGGTTAAATAGATAGGCTCGGTAAGTTGGGAAATAATATTATTTACATGGTGTGCCATTGATTATAGAAGGAAACCGTTTCCTATGTATTAGGATGATGATGTCCCCTTGAGGAGCTCATAAGGATCATCATGTAAATCCTGCAGGTGGACTTGGTCCAGCATGATGATGAGGTTGAGTGGTACAACTCATGGAGTTAGATGTTAATTAATTAATTGTCAGTGAATTAATTAATTAACGAACATTCAATATCTTAAATACAGGGAGATATTTGTACAAATAATATATGGAGCCCATATTTATTTATGGGGGTTGGTGAGATAGATCAATGATAATCTTCTAGTGGAATGGATCATCATTAATGGATCAGGTTTGTGTGGTTCGGATCCATTGGGTGGCCAAGATCCAACACCTCCTCATGTTCCCTATTGTAGCCTATTATAATACCTCATGAAGCCTAGATCTATAAATAAGTTGGGAGAGACTTGAAAAATAACTTAGAGGGTTGGAGGTGGCATTCGGTTGGGCGGCAACATTAGGGTTTGCTTCCAAGGCTTGGGCGACAAGGTGTTTGATTTTGCTTAGGGTCGTTGGCAACATTAGGGTTTCTCTTCCCATTTGGCCAGTGCCTCCACCCTATCTCCTTGGTCGGCACCTCCTCTACACCTCCTCTCTTTCTCCTTTGCCGACAGCAACAAGAGCTCATCTCTTGGTGGCGCCACTTCTCCTTCTTCCTCTCCTTGGCCAGTAGCAACAACCAAGCTAAGAGGCTTAGTGGTCGACACTAGATAGGAGAAGAAGAGTTTGGACATCTTCCCTTGTTCGGAGCGAGCAAGGAAGGGAAGATACGAGATATAGGAGGCTTCGATTATTGGAGGATCGTTGCGCACACGACATCCAAGAAGAGGATAGGTTATATAATAGAAGATCAAGAGGTAAACAAGTGGTATAATTCTTGTTTAGTTTTCTTTCTTGTTCTATGTAATTGGATTTTAATTGTATGATCATGGACCCCGAAGATAAATGCAAAAATCGATGATCCGTACATCATCTATTCAGCGGCTAATCGTGGAAAAGAGTTAGGTTTCTTGAACAACAAGTTTGTTCAAGCAACCACTCAAATTGAATAGCATGATGAGGGATCCGTTTCTTGGGTAATCCATCTTCGTCCGGATTAATTTTTTGTCCGAGGATGCGAGATAGGATCGCCATGCACGAGCGACCGAAAGGGGAAGCAATTCCCTTCAAGTGGTATCAAAGCCACGGATTCCAATTTTGTGTGTTTAGGATTCGGTTACTTTTATGCACTTATCATATATTATGTGTGTCGGATAATAGTAGGATATGCTAGGCTAACTTTTTGGTTGTAGGCATAAGATCCAACTATTATGGCCATATGTGTGTGTATGTGATTTTATGTGTGTAATGGTAATATTATTTGAATCATCGGGGTTGACTAGACTAGTATTTAATTTTTGTAATTAAGTACTACATTGTTTAGCCACTCTTTTATTTTAGTTTACTTTCGATTTAGACTTCATGTACACTCCTTTGTGGAGTATAGAATCGATGGATGTAAATTAAAATAATTTTTTCTTAACTCGAATCTCGGATGGCTTGTACATGGCATATAGGGAGGGCGAATGAGGTGCGACACGGAGGCATATTGGAGAACAAAAGTCATAATAGTTGGAAAATTTGTTATTTTTCATATTTATTGCTTTTGATTTATATGCTTGTTGTGGTTACATAGTTAAAATTCCTTAATTTCAAATTACTAAGTGGGAGAGGGATATTTTTTTAAATTCTCGTGGCCTCCATTACAATTTGACATGTGATGCAAACAAACTTGCTTTGGCTGCTCGAGTGCCTTCCTCCATATCGGATGAGTTTGTTTTGCAGATCACTAGGTCATATATGGTTATAAGAAATTATTTAGGAGGGTGTGTAAATCCCCATCGGAAGGCACATAATCCGAGATAATTGCCTTAGTATCGAGTAATGGTGAACACTTAGATGCAAATAAGAGTATCCTCCCCATCGCAGTCACTGCTTTTATCTGTAAGGCCAAAGAGGAACCAACTATTAATTTTATTTATCAAAAGTAAGGTTGACAGATAATAAAATTAATGGGTAAAATCTCCTCTTACAAATATAGAATTAGTATCGTCCACACTATCGTGACATATGATATTCTCAGAGTTTTGAGGTGTTGGTTGATTTTAAAATTTTATTGTTTGAAGAATCAATAAATTTTTGAATTCTAATGTTTTGATCTATGTGATTCTTAGGTTTTTCAAAATGACTTTCAACCCACTTCTTGTGATACTAAAGGAAAATAAACTTCTTGGACCTAACTATTTTGATTGGAAGGAATCTAGACATTGTCTTAACTGAAGAGTACAAATATATACTCTTGAAGAGTGCCTCGTAAGCCTATGAGATGATTCTGGTGAAAAGAAGAAAGAGAGTTATAGGAAGTGGATCAAGGCTGATGAAATGGCGCGGTGTTACATTTTGGCTTCTATGTCAAATGTATTGCAACATTAGCATCGGGCCATGAATACTGCCTATGACATGATGTTCAATCTCAAGAAACTTTTCGGACACCAGAATCGGGATGTAAGGCAGGAAGCTATGAGGAACTTGATGACAACCACCAAGGTTGAGGGAACACCCATGAGGGATCATGTTCTCAAGATGATGGCTCATTTGAATGAGATGGAAGTCCTTGCGGCGAAGATTGATGGAAACCAAGTTCGATATCATTCTCTAATCTCTACCTATGAGTTTTGACCAGTTTTGTTTCAACTACAACATGAATAAGAGGTTGTATCCATTGGCGAAGCTTCTAACAGAACACCAGGCGGTAGAGGAACTTTTTTGTCAAAGTTCTCATGCTTTGGTTGCCCAGAAGGTTTCTACTTCAAAGCCGAAAGGTACGAAGAAGAAGAAACAAGACACAACAAACGTGGTGGGAGGATCTCAGGGAGGAGTGAAGAAGAAAGGCAAGTGCTTCACTTTGCAAGCGGACTAGACATTGGAAGGTGGTGTCCCAATAACAAGCAGAACAAAGGTATATCTTTTGGTCTAGTCGAAACATGTTTAGTGGTGTTATCTACCGACACCTTGTGTGTAGATATGAGTCACCGATCATGTATGCAACTCTTTATGCGGGTTCTAGGAAACTAGACAACTAGGCGAGGGAGATTACATCTATATGGGCAATGCTACTCTGAAGGTTACGGCTATTGCAGTGAGAGATGTTTATTTATCTTTTGATTGGAATAAAACTTTGGTTCTGAGAAATTGCCTTTATGTACCTTCATTTAGAAAGGATTTGATTTCAGTTTCTAAATTGTTTTTGGATGGATATTCTATTTCTTTTAATGATAGACTTGTTATAAAAAGGAATAGGGAGATTATTTGTTCAGGTGCATTTATAGGAAATTTATACACTCTTGAACCGAAAGCTCCCACGATGCAAATAGAAATAAATAACTTATCTTCTAAATCTAATAAGAGAAAAGAACCTTCGAAAGTGAACCAAACATATCTTTGGCATCTAAGGTTAGGTCATATTAACCTGAGTAGAATTCAAAGGTTGAAAGCTGATGGACCTTTGGGTTCATTGGTGGTGGAAGATTTCCCAACCAGCAAATCTTGCTTGGAAGGTAAAATGACCAAGAAGCCTTTTAAGGCCAAGGGGTATAGATCCAAAGATGTGTTGGAATTGATTCATTCTGATTTGTGTGGCCCTATGTCTATCTAAGCTAGAGAAAGTTTTGAATATTTCATCTCTTTTATAGATGATTATTCAAGATATGGATACATTTACTTGATGCGTTGTAAGTCTGAATGCTTTGTGAGTTCAAGAATTCAAGGATAATGTGGAGAAACATCAAGATAAAAGTATCAAGACACTACAATCTGATCATGGTGGTGAGTACCTCTTGGAAGAGTTTCGGAGTTATTTATTAGAGGCTAGGATTCAATCCTAATTGTCTGCACCTGGTACACCCTAGCAAAATGGTGTGACAAAGCGAAGGAATAAGACTCTTATGGAGATGGTTAGATCGATGATGAGTTATTCTGAGTTACCAGATTCATTCTGGGGGTATGATCTAGAAATGATAGTGTATATTATAAACTTGGTACCATCTAAATCAGTACCTTCTACTCCCACATAATTGTGGACTGGGCGAAAGTCTAGTCTGAGACATATTCGGATTTGGGGCAGTCCAGCACATGTGCTGAAGGGAGATGCTGGTAAGTTGGAACCTCGTACAGAAGTGCGGTTGTTCGTAGGCTATCCTAGAGGAACGAAAGGTGGTTTGTTCTATAGTCTTAGAGACCAGAGGGTGATCATTAGCACAAATTCCCAATTTTTAGAGGAAGACTATGTAATGAACCACAAGCCCATGAGCAAGATTGTTCTGGAGGAGTTAAGACGGGAAGTCCCTACTTCAGTACCAACAGTACAAGAGGACATACCACAAGTGACTACACCGCGTGTCATAGAGGATGCACATGTGATACCTCGTCATAGTGGGAGGGTTGTTAGACAACCTGAGAGATTTATGTTCTTGGGATAATCTTTTGATTTGATCTCTGGCGAAAATGAATCTGATCCCTGGACATATGATGAGTTAATCCTAGATAAAGATGTGGTATCTTGGCAAATGGCAATGAATTCGTAGATAGAATCTATTGATTCAAATCAGTCAGGACCTAGTAGAACCACCCATGGTAGTGAAAAAGACATTGATGCAAGTGGATCTACAAAAGAAAGAGAGGAATAGACGGGAAGGTTTAGACCTTCAAAACAAGGCTTGTTGCGAAAGGGTATACATAGAAAAAGGGTATCGATTATGAGGAGACCTTTTCGCCGGTAGCCATGCTTAAGTCTATTCGGATTCTCTTATTTATTGGTGCTCATATGGATTATGAGGTTTGGCAGATGGATGTCAAGACAACTTTCCTTAATGGAAGTCTTGAAGAAAACATCTATATGGAGCAACCAAAGGGATTCATTGCAAAGGGCAAAGAGCATCTTGTGTGCAAGCTTAATCGGTCCATTTATGGATTGAAGCATGCTTCAAGATCTTGGAACATCCGCTTTGATGAGGTAATCCAGTCATATGGATTTATTCAAAGTCCGAATGAGTCTTGTGTATACAAGAGATGTGACAAAAATGTAGTGGTATTTCTTGTACTATACATAGATGACATTTTCCTCATTAGCAATAATATCAAAGTGTTGTCAGACGTAAGGGTATGGTTGTCCAAACAGTTTGATATGAAGGACTTAGGAGAAGTGGGACACATCCTTGGTACAAGGTTATAAGGGATTGCAAGAAAAGGATGTTGTGCTTATCTCAAGCTTCATACATAGACACTATTTTGGCTCGTTTTAGTATGCAGAACTCCAAGAAAGGTATTCTACCTTTTAGGCATGGAGTACGTTTATCTAAAAAGAAGTGTCCTATCACATCAAAGGAGATAGAGGAGATGAAGGCGATTCCTTATGCTTCGATGGTAGGAATGTAACGCCCGTAAAATTCTAAACTATTCAAAGTAATTATATGGGTTTTAATGCCATAAAAGGTTTAAAATAAAATAAAACAAAAGATGGTTATAGGTAGGATTTGAACCATGAACCTCCTAATAGGGAGGTAGCCTTGACACCACTAGACCATAGGATGATTCATGGATAAGATATATAAAGAATGTACAAGACCATAGGTGATTCATGGATAAGATATATAAAGAATGTACAAGACCATAGGATGATTCATGGATAAGATATATAAAGAATATACAAAGAATATAGATGGGAAGATGAGGAGTTGGTTCATCCCCCATGAAAGGATGAAGAGTGTTAATTCTCTAGGTATTAAAGAGGAGAATTAAGAGAAGAGAGGAAGTAAAACCCCACTTTCCTTCTTCATTCTCCTTCTTCCTCATCCTTGGCCGAATTTCTCATTCCCCTTCCTCCCTTTTTCATCCCAAACTCTAGGGTTTCTTGTGTAGGGATTCTCAAGAGGGGTTTTCCAAGAGGAGTTCCTCACAAGTCTTAGTAATGCTAGAAGATCCAACTCCACCGAAACCACTCCATCCCCTTCTCCCATTTCCGAAAACTCAATAAGGAAGGAAGAGGTTTTGTCTTGACACTACCTAGGGTATATCCTTATACTAAACAAGCGAAAGGATGTAAGTATCCCCTCCCCTGCAGTACAAGTTGTTTCGATTGTTAAATCCTCTTTGAAACTTTTGGCCAAGACCCCCTTCATGCTTCCAATGATTTTCCATGCCATGATCTATATGTTTTCATGTCATGCTTTGTATGTATATGAAGATAACATGTTGATAGATAGGCTTGATTGAGTGTTTGATTCCAAATCCCTCCTTGAAGTTTCAGCCAAGTGCTATTTATGCTTCTAATGGTCTTCCATGCCATGATCTATATGTTTCCATGCCATGTTTTGTATGTATTTGAAGATAACATGTTGATAGATAAGCTTGATTGAGTGTTTGATTCCAAAGCCCTCCTTGAAGTTTCGGCCAAGTCCTATTTATGCTCCTAATGGTCTTCCATGCCATGATCTATATGTTTCCATGCCATGTTTTGTATGTATATGAAGATAACATGTTGATAGATAGGCTTGATTGAGTGTTTTATTCCAAAGCCCTCCTTGAAGTTTCGGCCAAGTCCTATTTATTCTCCTAATGGTCTTCCATGTCATGATCTATATGTAATTGATGTTAACATGTTGTTAGTTAGACCTTGTACAAGTTGTTTAGGGTTTGAATTTTGTTAGAACCCCCATGAAGTTTCGGCCAACCCATGTTATGCTTGTTAATGATATTTCATGCCATACTGTATATGTATATGATGTTAGTATGATGTTAGGTAGACCTTGTACAAGTTGTTTTAGTGGTTGAATTCTTGAGAACCCTTCCTTAGGGTTTCGGCCAACCCATTATCATGCCCTCTAATAATCCTCCATGCCATGCTACATGTATATAAGATGTTAATATGATGTTAGTTAGGCTTTGTGTAAGTTGTGGAGCATTTGAATCCCTAAAAACCTCGATTAGGGTTTCGGCCAAACCATGTTTGGGCTACCAATGTTTTCCCCCTTGTCATGTTTTATATGTATATGATGTTAACATGTTTATAGTTAGACATTGTTCAAGTTGAATTAGGGTTTGAATTCTTAAGATTTCCCCTTGGAAGTTTTGGCCAAACCTTGTCCATGCTCACCCAAGATCTTCCATGCCATGATATATCTATTTATGATGTTAACATGTTGATAGTTAGACTTTATGATAGCATGGTTTGTTTATGCCACTACTGTGGGGGATCGATCGGTGCGTGTTGGCTTACTAGAGGGTGAATAGCCCTCTTTCGTTGGATGATGGAATTTGCTTGTCTACAAAATCGTTAGCGGAATACTAATAAACAAGACAAGCAAATCAAAACAACAAGAATAAAAACAATGCTAACACACGAAATGTAACGTGGTTTATGGCTACGCTAATCCAAAGTCCCAATTGTCCCGGTGAATCACTCCGCAACGCAACCAATTCTCTATCGGTCTCTCCTTTGCACTAAGCTAGGTGGAGGTAACCCTTACAACTCAAGAACACTCCTTTTACAATAGATGGGAAAGAAAACTAAGAGAAGGAGTTTGAATCTTGTGGAGCACTTGGATGATCACTTAGAGCATAAGCATTAGCCATCCAAAAGCTCACACCCTCTCTTTTTATAGAGAGGGCTGATTTCTTCCATTGCGCCACCGCGATCGCTGCTCTTGGATCGACCGCCACTTCAACGACCTCCGAACACGTCAGATCCCGATCGTTGTAGTCCAACGGATCACTTGGCAGTCGACTGATGGATTCATCAATCGACTGCTGCCTCCGTAGTCGACTGCTCAGTCGGCTACGAGAGGTTATGTGCCCGCGACATCCTCGGCGATCATTGTCATTCCATGGCAATGACCACAAGTATAAACCCATTAAGTCGGATACGAGTTTAACTACGGCCGACTCAGAAAGCAATCCGACCGCCATTTCATGGAAGTCGATCGTGCTGGTGAAACTCAAACTTAATATCTGCTTGAGCCTGCCCTGTAAACCTCAACCTGCGGCCGAAGCCTCTCCGACACTCACCATTCGGCCAAGTTCACCTAATGAGCTACTTACAATCTAATCATCCTCTCATCTCACTTCGCCAAGCTCTCTTCGCGGCCACGCCCCCCTCGGCAGATCAGCGACGACTGCAATGCTCCTTCGGCCTCTTGCCTCCGAAGTCCGCTCCTTGGCTTCACTTCAAGTCATCTCGTCCGGCCCCTGACAAAGATCAAGCGCACGACTCTGCAATGCTCCTTCTCTGACTCAAGCATGAGGTTGTGAGTGGTGAACCCGCCAAGGCTCCATGTGCGAATTACTAAGTCCTGCAAGACTCCAACGCACATATCAAATCACAATAACAACCTAACTTAAACCCTTTGCCACACACATCAAAACCATATCACGACAAGAGATTTCCCTAACAATCTCCCCCTTTTTGATGTGTGGCAATCCGCTTTTAGGTAAAACATTTGATTAAAATATTAAGGAAAGAAAGCATGTAAATAACATGATTAGCAACTCTCCCCCTTAATACATGAAACTCCCCCTAAATATATTCCCCCTTACTTAAACATATAGTTTTCTCCCCCTTTGACACCATCAAAAAGATTAAACAAAGTTTATATATCATGACATCAAGTCTAGAGAGAAACAAAAACTAAAACCAGTCAAAAACCTGATAAAATCATGTTACTGTGCTCGTTCACAGTCCATCAGTCGACTGCTATCAGTATGGCAGTCGACTGACACAATGAAATCCGAATTTCTGATTTTTTGGATGAATTTCAGAAATGCACTATAAATTCCAGAAAATTCTAAAAATAGTGAAATTTGGGGAACACATTTCTTGTAGGGTTCTTTATCAATGAAAAATAGTTTTCCATGAAAAACATTATATTTTCAAAGATTTGCCAAAAATCCAAAAGCTTCAAAAACAACTAGTGTTTTGATCAAGTTTGTATCCATTTTAACACCTAGTTTTGCTTTGGATTTTTTCAAAACATGAACACACAGATTTTAAAGTAATAATTTGGTTTGAAAACATTTAAAATATCCAACCATGATCTTTGGGCAATATGTCTATGAATTAAACATAAGCCTTCCCCATGATCGGTCTATTGTTGCTATTTTGATACCTTAAATGACCATCTAAATGTCATAGGCATTAGTGGACATTCGTATCATCCTAACATCTCACTCATGCTAAGTTTTCAATCAAGGTAGCCTATGGTGAGTGTGAGATGCATCCTAAAGGTATTTGTATATACTTAACAATTATTTTCATGCAATTCTATCAAGGTTAAGTATCATCCTAACAATCCACATGATCATAAAGATGTATATGAATTAATTTCACTTTATGATCATGAAACAAATGTATTCATCAAATTGTGATCATGCATTAGGTATTACATCATGATAAAAAGCAAATATCACCTAAAACATGATTTATCTACTTATAGGCGCATTATCATCACCTAACACTATTTCAAAAATGTTGTCCCGCCATACTAAGTCAACCAAAAATATGATATAGTTAAATTCCATATGGTTTACTATCCTAGGTTTTTCCTAACCCTTAAGGATGGATTTTGGAACCCAAAATAAGTTCTTTCCTATGGGGGTTCACTAAATACTCCTTAGGAATCCATTTTCTAGCAATTGTCTTATTTTTGCTTTGGCCTCTAGCAATCAAACATTTATAGGCATTTTCATTAGTTTTTCCCTTGTATCCTAGGCCTTTCTTGTTGAAACTAGCTCTTTGGCTCTCAATTATCATGTTAAGGGTATTGGAGCCTATTGTGAACTTTTCTAGGGCTTTGGTCAAGTGATCTACCTTTTCCCTTAGAGCCCTATTACATGCATCACTTACATCTAATGGCATATAAAGATCATGTGAGCATGCATCATCATTATTAAAACATGCTTTTTCTAATTTTTGTTCTAAATCCTTAATTTGATCAAGTATGCTTTTATTTTTCTTTTTATCTCTAAATAGATCCTTAGTAAGACTAGAAATCATGGAAACTATTTTACTTGGTGAAAGGTTCTACTATAGTTTCCATGTCTTCTTCTTCTGGATGAGGATGGTGAAGAAGCTCCCTTCACTCGAGCTTTCCTCACTTGTGCTTGATCCTTCATTTTCGGAGGAGGAAGAGTCTAGGTCATCAAAGGCCATTAGGGCAAGGTTGGAGTAGACATGTTCTTCCTCTTCGATGATGATGATGAAGAGGAGGGATCATCCCATGTCCTTGCCTTGAGTGCTTTGGCCTTCCCTTTTTCCTTGGCCTTCTTTTCTTCTTCTTTCTTCTTCTTGCTCCCCTTCTTCTTCTTCTTTTCTTCTTTCTTTCTCTTCTCATCCTTGCTCTTGTTCAAAAGGGGACAATTATCCCTCTCCTTGGCAATTGTAGCAAATCACCTTCCCCCTTGGTCTTCTACCCCTATCATTAGATTTATTAAATCTAAAACCTTTTAATGCACACCTTACCCTCCTTACCATATAAGCTTCTTCCGTGCTATCCATGGAGGAGGAGGAGGATGCTTCATCGGAGGAGGAGGGAGTCTCCATCTTCTTCTTCCCTTTGTTGGCTAATAATGCCACTACCCTTGATGGTTGAAGTCTTGGCTCTTCTACTACTCCTTCAAGCCTAGATTCATGCAATTCCATAGTGGAGAAAAATTCATCTAGAGTACTTACCTCTAGATTCTTTGAAATATAGAATGAGTCCACCATTGAACTCCACTTGGATGATCGGGGAAAAGCATCCATTGCCTTCATGAGCATGTCCCTATTGGAGAGCTTCTCCCCTACACTAGATAAACCGTTAAGGATTTCTTTAAATCTTGAATGTAGAGATGTTACCTTCTCCCTTTTATCGAGTTTGATATTGTTGAGTTGGGAGCGAAAGACATCTCTCCTTGCTAGTTTTGCCTCGGATGTGCCTTCATGAAGCTCTACTAGCTTCTCCCACATTTCTTTGGCACTAGAGCAATCCCCAATTCAGTTTATCTCTTGTTGGGGAAGTATGTTGAGGAGATGATGTTTAGCCTTTGAATTTGCAAGGTGTTCCTCTCTTTGCTTTTTAGTCCACCTTGACTTGTCTAGTATTTTTCCCTCTTCATCCCTAGGCATCTCAAAACCATTTTCCATTATAAGCATAATATCAAAATCGGTTTCAAAGAATAACTCCATTCACTTTTCCCACCAAGCGAATTCTCCTTAAAATTTCGGTGGGTGAATGTTGAGCCGCCATCTCTTGATGAAGTGTTTGTTGCGGCGTTAGTCCTCGACAAATGACTTGGCTCTAATACCACTTGTGGGGATCGATCGGTGTGTTGGCTACAGAGGGGGTGAATAGCCCTCTTTCGTTGGATGACGAAATTTGCTCGTCTACAAAATCGTTAGCGCAAGCAGAATACTAATAAACAAGACAAGCAAATCAAAACAACAAGAATAAAAACAATGCTAACACTGGAATGTAACATGGTTCACGGCTACGCTGCTAATCCACGGTCCCGATTCGTCCCCGATGAATCACTCCGCAACCAATTCACTATCGGTCTCTCTTTTGAACTAAGCTAGGTGGAGGTAACCCTTACAACTCAAGAACACTCCTTCTTTTACAATAGATTGTTGGATCGAGAAGCCGCCGCTAGAGGGGGTGAATAGCGATCAATCTTTCGCTCAATTCGCTCATTGATACACAAGTAAACGAGTAAGCACATGAAAATAAATGAACACGCTTATTTTACTTGGATCACAACCCACGGTTGTTACTCCAAGGCCCTATCGGTCCTAGACGCAGACGGAGGGCAAAACACTATAACGCCTCTCCTAGTTGGAGGTAGGAGACAACGATCACAAAACCGAATATACAAGGATGAGGCAACAAGCATACCTCACCTCGTATGAAGAAAACAAAGAATACACTATCAAAATATTACTTGATTCTCGTCACGAAGAAGATCGGAACTTCGTCGCGTCGGTGTTATGACGATGTTGGAGCGCGGCGTAGGAGCACTTGATGAATAAACTTGATGTAATTTGGAGTTGGAATCCTCCTCATTTTATAGATTTTGGCCTCAATTTGTCTCCTCATCTTTAGGAACGGATTACAAATTGTCCAAAATTTATCGCAAAGTGGCTCACAAACGTTATCCATTTTGACCTAGCGCAAAGGCTGATTCGTCGCCATCGCCATCACGATCGATGACTCATCAATCCGATCGATGAGCATCACGATCGCTTCAACGCCCAGTAGCCGATCGCACCGCCACTTGCGCAAAAAAGTTAGCTCAGAAAATGATAAATACGACGGTTTCTAACCGTCTGATCTCGACCTAGACCTTCCACAGGAAGTCTTAGTCGGATCGCCGCCTACGGTTGTCCTCGTAAAGAGGACACAACCTTACATAATCTCTCACTCACACGAAGCTTGCCTCGATAGTAGCTCGCTGGCCTTCCACTCGATTCCTTCGGCTCCCTCCGAAGTCACTCGAGTGTCGCCCGACCACCGCGGCTTCCTCCGGGTGTCGCTAGCCTTCAGCTCCAGCTTTAGCACTTTTCTGCACACTTGATTTAGCTCGTGAGATAACGATGTAAACTTAACTTGTGTCTTTACCATAATGAAAACACAGTTCGACATTATCTAATGCCCTCGCACCAACAATCTCCCTTGATCTATGGAAAACCAACACAAAGTTAAGGAAAAGAGTATAGTAGAAGATGAATGTGAAGATGAATATCATTTCAAAACTCCTCTCAACCAAAACTCCCCTTAACCCTAGGTGAGTTTTGAAAGAGATAATTTAATTTTCAAAATTAAATTTTATGTTACTCCCTTATGTTACTCCCCTTAACTTTGCTCTTCTCCCTTTTGCCATAAATAAAAAAATTTGGGGTTTTTGTATAAAATAGGGTTTTGAAAACAATATCGTATATGCATGCATCTAGAAAATCAAATATGAGTCCAAGCATGCCTAGCAAGAGTTAGATAGATTGGTTCGAGGTGTGTCCCTCTGCACCAATAATCTAAATATTTATAATATAACCCTTAGGGTTAGTTTGCTCTCCCCCTTAGTCAAATATATGAAGTATAAGAGATGTAGGGGGCGCAAAACTTTGGCCTAAGAGTTGCTAAGTACAATAGTTGAGAAAATAAGTAGTATTTTGAAGAGATTGTTTTAAGTATATTTCAATTATCCTTAACATCTCACCCATTATATGTGTCTTAGAATTTGTTCACCTTATATGTTTTGTGAGATGATCTTAAATTGATTAAAGATAGTCAACCTTGGGTTAGATTTGGATTTAACCTTTAGATCGTTAAGTAACTTTTCGAGAAACTGGCTTCCAGGTCGTGGCGAGGCACAGGGGCCTTCTTTGATCGAAACAACGACCACTTCCTTAGACAAAGCCAAATTCAAGAAAATATCACTTAAGTCACTTAGGGTTACTTCCTGGTCTAACTAGTTTAGGATACACGAAGTAGCTTCAATTTAGTTCCACTTTGGCCAAGTGCACCAAGCTAGATACGCCTTATCTAGCTCGAATACACGAGACTTTGTTTCCCTAACGTACTATCATCTCGCCGCATCCTGATACTATGTTGTCAAGAGTTGACTAACCATTTACCCTATCTAGCCATTCTAAAAATTAAAGTAAAATATGCAATGGTTGTGTTAAGTAAGCGGGTATACTATTTTAGTGTTAGCTCCCCCTGGACCATTGAACCAATATGGTATATTCAAATAATGAACTTGATCCTGGGGAATCCAAACCTTATTAGTCCTTATATGTGAGTTCAATAAAACCTTTAGGACCCATGCTTGGACTCTTTGATGACTACGATTTACGATAGACATATAAGACCTATTCGTAGTCTTTGACTTAAATCCGAGTCCGGCTTTGTTGTACATGGCTCTTTGGGTTCCAAGTAGTCGATTAAGGTTCTTAGATCTCAATGTGAACCTTTCCAACCTAGCCTCAACCTCTTGAACTTGGTCTTTCAAGAGAGAATTTTCCTCCTCAAGTTTTTCTATTTGGGTTGAGTTTCCCTCTTGAACTTGACTAGTTGAAGAGGTTAGAGTAGCCTCTTGCTTGAGGGTTTCAACCTCCTCAAGTAACGACTCAACCCTAGACTCGGACTTAGTTAATTTCCTATTAAGCATTTTAATTGTATTGTAAAGCGTATGAATTAGTGAGCGGCTAACCTTAATTTTCACTTTTGGTCCGGCTTTGAGTTGCTTCTCAAAGTAGTCCTCGAGTTCGGAGTCGGTGTTATAGTTGGACTCGGCCGATTCGACTCTGACTCTCCGCCTTGCCATGTAAGCTATGTCTTCTTTGTTGTCCCAAGTTGCATGGAAGGCTTTCCTTGCTCCCTTTTTCTTTTGATTCTCGTACTTCAATTTCCATCTTTCTTTTCGAACTATTCTCCGCACAACGTTTACTATTGCTTCCACCTCTTCTGATTCGGACTCTAATTCGTCTTCGGGTTCGAGTTCATCTACTTGCCTAGTAGGTGGCTTGCTTCTTTGTCCTGCAAGTAGAGCAATACCTCTCTCGGCCCGGACCACGTTAGTTTGGTCGTGAAGTTCAAACTCGGAAAATAATTCGTCTAACCTAAGCTTTGAAAGGTTCTTAGAGACCTTGTAGACATCGACAATGGATGCCCACAAGGTAGTCCTAGGGAAAGCATTTAAAGCGCATCTTATAAGGTCCCTGCTTCTACGGCTTGCCCGATCGAGTGAAGACCATTGACAATGTCTTAGATCCGCGCATGTAATTGGGTGGCGGTCTCGCGATCCTGCATCTTTAGATTGTATAGTTTATTTAAAAGTAAATCTCTTTTACATACCTTAGCATTGGGCGTCCCTTCGTGTAGATCAATCAATTTGTTCCAGAGGTCTTTAGCGCTAATGAATGGACCGATGCGGTTGAGCTCCTCGTTGAACAAGCCACATTGTAATATTTGAGTTGCTCTTGCATCGGCTTCGATTTGCCTCTTGGTTGTATTTGTCCACTTATTGAAATTCAAGGTCTCTCCTTGATCATTGGTGGGTAGAGCAAAGCCGGTTTGGATTATTATCCAAGTCTCGACTTGTGTTTTTAAGAAACACTCCATCCGACCTTTCCAATAACGGAAATCATTTTCGTTAAAGAACGGAGGTCGGGTGGTGCTATACCCCTCAATGTGAGCCATTAAGTCTCTTGCAAAAACATGAATAAAACCAAAGAGAATTCCAAGACTTGGTCTTGGATTAGTAGTGCGGGAAATAATAGGAAATAAACAGAAATAAATAAGAAGAATAAGAAATTAACAAAAACTAGAAACTTACGACCTTCGGTGTCCCCGAAAGGCTACTGAACGTTGGATTTTGGGGCTGGAAACAGCTTGTTACGAGGGTAAACTCTCATAAGAAATGTAGATCTATCAGAGGGCTTCGATTTGGTAGGTAGATCGTTACGTGAGTCCACTTGTACGAAAAGTTATGGCCGTTTTACCGTCGGCTACTCCAAGGGAGAATACTTGCAAGCACACAACCAAAAGAAACGTACCAAGACTTCGTCTTGGATTAGTAAAGGGAGGAATAAAACCTAAGAAAGATATGAATCAAAAATACAAAAGAAAACCAAAACGTGCTAGATTGGTGGTTTCACTAAATCTTAGCACCCCGCTCGATACCAATTGTTGGATCGAGAAGGCCGCTAGAGGGGGTGAATAGCGATCGTAAATCTTTCGCTCGAATTCGTCGCTGATACACAAGTAAACGAGTAAGCACAACGGAAAATAAATGAACACATTTTTTTACTTGGTTCACAACCCAGCGGTTGCTACTCCAAGGCCCTATCGGTCCTAGACCGCGTACGGAGGGCAAAGCACTATAACGTCTCCTCTTCGTTGGAGGTAGGAGACAACGATCACAAAACCGAATATACAAGGATGAGGCAACAAGCCTACCTCACCTCGTTATGAAGAAAAACAAAGAATATAATATCAAAAATATTACTTGATTCTGCTACCGACGAAGAAGATCGGAACTTGGCATCGCGTCGGCGTTATGACGATGTTGGAGCGTTGGCGTTGTAGGAGCACTTGATGAATAAACTTAATGTAATTTGTGTTAGTAATATATGAGAGATGTCCTAAGGCAATCGCCTTATGTATGAACCATTTATATGATAAATGAAGATTCACTATTTGAGTATACATGTTTTATGTATTTGATTGGATCTTAAACTCATTTATCAATGCCACGATACGATTCACAAAGATGAGAGAATTTGTGATTGGATCACAACTAGTGAGTATCTCTACATGTGTAATTGTGATGTATCGAATTATCCTAGTCGATGAATTGATGGATTTGGACACCATCAATTCGAGACTAGCACGAGGGTATACTCCTTGGTGTATCCAAGCAATGATTCTCACTGGCTGGAGACATAGTGATGTCCGGAGTTAATCGTGGATGCTAGTTATGGTAACTAGTTCATTGGAGTGACCAGCCGTAAGACTTCATATGGTTCTCTGCATATATAGATATGTCAATAAAGTTCTTACTGTGGCTTAAGTGCGATGTTCCTTTGACTTGCGGTATTCAAGTCATCTTGATGATGGAGACTTATGCTTTGACATCTTAAGCAAACATCTCTGAGGAGATGTGGACCCGGGATGATTGGGTATAAGTCGAAGTGATCGAAGGTGTTTGAATAGCCTATAAAGGATTCACCACTCCTTGCGAGGAGATGTATACCCATGGCCTCTCGTCGGATTGTTACTAAAGTCTTTGGCCAAAGCATTACATGTTTAGAGTAAGGTACTCTTCGATACATGTGGAGTAACTAGAATCCGTAGGACGAGGAAATGATACTTGGGCTAGGTGTGACGTAGTCAGCCTAGTGGGGACTGGCACTATAGACCATGTCCTGAACCAAGTGGGTATAAGATGAGTGAAGGGAATGGGGCACGATTCATTCGAGCTACTGAAGGGTTTCAGAAATAGTTCTGGATCAACCGTTGATCTTTTCGGTTAATTGGGGATCATGATGTACTACTAGGTGCCACTCATGATCGTTCTATAATTAATGGTTAATTATAGACGACCAACATAAACCGAGAACCTATTTGGTCACACGCACAACGACGGTAATCCAAAGGATTTAAAACGAGCTTGAGAATGGGATTCTCAGACCGAGAGAAACTATGTTGGACCAAACATAAAGCGAGCATGAAATCGTTCAATGCAATGGAAGCGTGGATGGGCCGTGTCTTATGAAGACATAATGGATGAACCAAAATGGTTTGGTTCTAATCCAATGGAGGAGAATAAACCAAAGGGTTTGGTTTATATTAAACGAATGAACCAAAAGTTGGTTCGTTCGCTTTAACTTAAAATAAACCATCATGGTTTGGTTTATTTTAACTTATCTTAATGGAGCGGTTAACGGGCTTTATGGATATGTTAAGAGAATTAGTTCTCTATAAAATAGGGCTTAAACCCTAATCCTACAACCCTAATTGGAGTTGCCGCCAACTTAGTTGTGCCGCCTCCTCTCCTCCACTAGTCGGGCGCCAACCCTAGGTGTGCCGCCCAGCCTTTATGCCGCCGCCCAAGTCATTGCCGGCGACCAAGCTTCAGCCGGTGAACACTCCGCGACCCTCCGTGATCTCCTATAGGTTTGGCATCAAGGTGAGCCTTTCTTTCCTTGGTTGGCCGGGCGCCTATAGCCACACCAAGCTGTCCAGTTTTCTGGACAGCTTGTTCTCCTCTCGTCGGAGCGTCGTTTGGACGACGGTTAGTGCTCCGACAGCGGCTAACTTATCGGGGATTTGATCTCTGGTAATCCTCTGAGGTGGAGGATGAAGGATTCGTCAAACGGTTGACGAATACCTCTCCGGAGAAGCGAGTTTTGAGAACTCGTTTTTGGATTCGAATTTGGATTCGGATCGTGATCATCTCTCGATCACGTCGTCTTCAACACGAGGCTAGTAACCCGTACGAAGACGAAGCTCGTGACTTAGCGAAGTCATCCCGAGGAGCTCGGCGTGGATACGGATAGAGACAATTCTTACGAGGATCGTTCCGGTTGATGCCGTTCCCGCTACACGTCATACGGAAGGTATAACGTAGTTTAATTTCCTTTTATTGCAAATTTTAATTTACGGTTATGTCTACACTTGTTGTAATAGCATGCGTGTGTTGTGTGTGTTGTAATAAATATAGATTTATTATTTTTAATTGCTTCTGCTCTGCTCATGTTTACGAAACATGATCGAACACACACACGCCAATGTCTAAAACCCAACAAAGGGTATCAGAGCCTGTTGTGTTTCACATAATTGTAAAATGGTTTTGCGATAGTCATAATGTATTTCTGGAAATTTTCTAATTTTGGAAATTTAGAAGTATTTATGGAAATTTTTCAATTTTGGAAAGTCTAGAAGTATTTATGGAAATCTTCCACTTTTGGAAAGTTGGAAGTATTTATGGAAATTGATATTTTCCATAAATAAAATATTTGATTAGATTCTGGAAATTTGTTTCCTAATTTAATCATAATTTGATTTGGGAAATCAAATCTTAAAATATTTTATTTCCATAAGTAGTTTTAATGATTTAGGAAATTGGTTTCCTAAATAGATTTTCCTTAATCAAATAATTTCATGAATAAAATATGTGATTAGATTTGGAAATTTGTTTCCTAATTTAATTATGATTTGATTTAGAGAATCAAATCTTAAACATATTTTATTTCCATAAATAGTTATGACATATAAAGAAATATATACATGACATAATTGTATGCCATGTAATTGCATTAGATGCATAACATTATGTCATGCGTGTCGTGACATGTAGATGTATGCCATGTAGATAATAGTTATTTGCATGCAAAGAGGATGAGACATAAAAACCCTTAAACAATATTAAAGCCTACACCTTCCATTAATATGGTTAGAACCAGAGTTCCGCTTTCTGTTTGGGTTGTTGGACTTCCAAGCCCTGGCCAACCTCGAATATGTTCAAACCATGGAATAGTTTAATACTAATATGGTAAGAGTCGAGGTCAATCGTTAGCTTTGGTTGTTGGACTCTCTCCAAGCTGGGCTAATTGGTTGAATGCGCTCTAACCATATTAAAACTATGTCCCGATTAATGGGTTGGCTTTAACCTGGAGCATCGGCTTGTTGGACTCTCTCCAAGGTCGATGTAAAGGGAGGTGAAGTTGGGTGCTGTGCATATGATGCATACTTGTTAATGTGTTAACAACCCGATGTATGTGTGAACATTCAATTAGTTGATAGCACATTGTGATAGTTGCATATACGTGATATGCAATCGGTATAGTTGATACCTACCGTCGTAGTTATGAATGGCTTGCTGGACTCTCTCCAAGGTTGTTCATAACTATGATGGATATCAGCCCATTCGGAGATGGACCTACGATCTCCCGAAGTGATTTTGGGGTTTTTGAAATTCGAAAAATGAATAGGATTTATAAATGTATATTGATGCATTTTAAAATCATCTTTCTCATATATGCTCGTTTTGTATTTCTAAGTTAATATATTGATCATGATGTGTTTGAATTTGCGTTCCATTTTGGATTTGAATAAATTGACTGGGCCGAGCTTCATGGACTGGCTTAGAAGCTTGAGAATTGTTCTCAAGGTTGAAAAGCTTGCAAATGTCCTCGAAGCACCTCTTCCCGCCCGTCCTAGTGACGATGCAACTTTGGACCAATTGTTGGCCTATCAGAAACATGTGAGTGATTCTGAACAAATGAGTTGCATCATGCTAGCCGCGATGGAACCCAAGCTACGAAAGCAGCATGAGCATATGGATGCTCATATCGTAGTTCTTCATCTTTATGAGTTGGTTGATGAGCAAGTGAGATTCGAAAGGTTCGAAGTCTCCAAGCTCCTCTTCACCTCTGAGATGCAAGAAGGTTCATCTGTGGTACTGCTCAACATGCTGAAGACTTTGGAGTCTTCTGAGAAGCATGAGCAGGGAACAGTGCTGTTAGTTGATTCCTCGAAGAAAGGTTCTAAGAGGAGGTCAAAAGAACAGCAGAAAGGAAAGAAGAGAAAGGCTAAGAAGGTAGAACTAGCACAAAAGGAAACTTGCCATCATTATGGCAAGGAGAGCCATTTGCGAAGAAAGTGCAAGATTTATCTTGAGTCCGTGAAGAAGGATAAGGCATCGGATGCCCCATCTTCTTCAGAAATCTTCTTTATTGATTGTCATTCTATTTCCTCAGACACTTGGGTATTTGATACTGGGTGTGGCTCACATATATGTAATGACATACATGGGCTAAGGAATAGAAGAAGACTCGTCAAGGGGAGAGTCAAATTTACGTGTTGGGAATGGAGCAACGGTTGCTGCACTCGCCATCGGAACGTATTTGTTGGAACTCCCTGTAGGACTTGTCTTAGAACTGGACAATTGTTTTTATGTTCCTTCGTTAATAAAGAATATCATTTCTATTTCTTGTTTAAATAGAAATGGATACCATTTGACTTTTAGTAACAATTGTTGTTACATAACTTTGAATGGAGTTCTTTAAGAGACTGGAACTTTAAGCAATGGTGTTTATACGCTGACGATCCGGATATTTTCAATATCGGCGAGCAACAAGCGTGCTCGAAAGGATAATCAAATAGACTCCTACATGTGGCATTGTCGCCTTGGCCATATGTAAGCAAGAAACGCATGTCCGAATTACACCGATGTGGAATTCGAATCGCTTGAATTGGATTCATACGATACATGCGAATCATGCTTAAAAGGCAAGATGACTAAGTTACCTTTATAGGAAAAGGTGAACGAGTGGGAGAGTTGCTAGGCCTAATACATAGTGATGTATGGACCTATGTCAACTCAAGCATTAGGAGGCTATAGCTACTTCATTACCTTCACCGATGATCACTCACGGTTTGGGTATGTGTTCTTGATGAAACACAAGTCTGAAGCCTTTGAAAGGTTCAAAGAATTCAGAAATGAAGTAGAGAAACAACATGATAAGAGTATTAAAATACTTCGATCGGATCGAGGTGGTGAATACTTAAGTCACGAGTTTCTTGATTATCTAAGAGACAATGGTATATTGTCTCAATGGACTCCGCCATATACACCACAGTATAATGGTGTATCTGAGAGGCGTAACCGGACCTTGTTGGACATGGTCAGGTCAATGATGAATCATGCGACTCTTCCCAAGTCCTTTGGGGTTATGCACTTGCATAAATTGCTTACTTGTTAAATGTAATGCCTACCAAGGTAGTCTCAACTACTCCATATGAGATATGGAATGGTAAGAAACCTCATGTATCTTACTTGAAGATAGGGTTGTCTCGCTTATGTGAAGCTGATCAGACGCATAAACTGGATGCTAAGTCTGATAAATGTCTATTTATTGGATACCCTAAGGAAACAAGGGGTTACTAATTCTATCATCCTGTGGAACAAAAGGTGTTTGTTTCAAGGCATGCTGTGTTTCTAGAGAAAGAGTTTCTCTTGCAAGAAAATAGTGGGAGTGTCGCTGAGCTTGAGGAGGCCTCGAGAGACTCAAATAGACATTAATGAGATACCGTGAAGCACAACAGCGACAACTCATAGTGATGAGCAATCACCGACTATTGTAACACCACATCTTCGTAGATCTGGTAGAACACGCAATATTCCTGAGAGATATGGATTTCTCGTAAGTGAATCGAATGACGTGTTACTCATTGATGATGAGGTGCCTACCAGTTATGAAGAAGTGCTGACAAGTTCAGAAAGGGATAAGTGGCTTGGTGCCATGAAGTCATAAATGGATTCCATGTATGAAAACCAAGTTTGGAACTTGGTTGACCCACCTGAAGGGATAAAGCCTATAGGGTGCAAGTGGGTTTTCAAGAAGAAAACCGACATGGATGGTAATGTGATTACCTATAAGGCTAGATTGGTGGTGAAAGGATATCGTCAAAAACAAGGTGTTGATTATGACGAAACCTATTCGCCTGTAGCTATGCTTAAATCCATTCGGATGCTCCTGGCCATAGCGGCTCATTATGATTATGAGATATGGCAGATGGATGTGAAAATAGCTTTCCTTAATGGAAACCTGCTCGAGGACGTGTATATGATACAGCCTGAGGGTTTCACATCGGTTGATAAAACCAAGGTATGCAAATTGCGACGGTCCATTTATGGATTGAAGCAAGCATCCAGGAGCTGGAATATCCGTTTTGATGAGACAATCAAAAAGATTGATTTCTCACAAAATCCAGACGAACCTTGTGTGTACAAGAAGGTTAGTGGGAGTGCAGTCGTATTCCTAGTATTGTATGTCGATGACATACTACTTATAGGAAACGATGTTTCAATCTTACAATCAGTGAAGGTTTGGTTATCCAAGACATTCTCCATGAAAGACCTGGGAGAAGCAACCTACATCCTCGGGATTAAGATCTATAGAGATAGATCGAAACAGTTGCTTGGTCTTTCGCAGTCTACATATATAGACCGAGTGCTAAAGAGGTTTAGCATGTCGGAATCCAAGAAAGGTTATCTGCCCATCAGGCATGGGGAACACCTTTCGAAGTCTATGTGTCCGCGCACAGAAGACGAGAGGATTTGCATGAGTAAGATTCCCTATGCATCCGCAATACTATCTATCATGTATGTTATGTTATGTACGAGGCCCGATGTATCATATGCTCTGAGTGTCACGAGCAGATACCAGTCTGATCCAGGAATGGATCATTGGGTGACTGTTAAGATGATCCTTAAGTACTTAAGAAGAACTAAGGATGTGTTCCTAATATATGGAGAAGGGTACATGGTGATACGTGGGTATACGGATGTCAGCTCCAGACAGACAAGAATGATTCCATGTCTTTGTCTAGGTATGTATTCACCTGGAATGGAGGCGCAATAAGTTGGAAAGGTTCCAAGCTTGACACTATAGCGGATTCTGCCACTAAGGCAGAATACATTGCAGCTTTGGAAGCAGCAAAGGAAGCAGTTTGGATCAAGAAGTTCATCTCTGAACTTGATGTGGTCTCATTAATGATCCAAACATGTGCTTCGCCGCTATCATCTTATAAGAGAGATCATCAGTAGGATTGAAATACAAATCGAGAAAATTCCCACTGAAAGGAACTTAGCGGATCCCTTGACTAAGGCATTACCTCAAAATAAGTTTGAGGGTCATGTTAGAGCTTATGGTATTGGATACCGTAGCGATTGGCATTAGGCCAAGTGGGAGTCTGTTAGTAATATATGAGAGATGTCCTAAGGCAATCGCTTTATGTATGAACCATTTATATGATAAATGAAGATTCACTATTTGAGTATACATGTTTCATGTATTTGATTGGATCTTAAACTCATTTATCAATGCCCACGATACGATTCACAAAGATGAGAGAATTTGTGATTGGATCACAACTAGTGAGTATCTCTACATGTGTAATTGTGATGTATCGAATTATCCCTAGTCGATGAATTGATGGATTTGGACACCATCAATTCGTCGAGACTAGCACGAGGTATACTCCTTGGTGTATCCAAGCAGCTGATTCTCACTGGCTGGAGACATAGTGATGTCCGGAGTTAATCGTGGATGCTAGTTATGGTAACTAGTTCATTGGAGTGACCAGCCGTAAGACGTCATATGGTTCTCTGCATATATAGATATGTCAATGAAGTTCTTACTGTGGCTTAAGTGCGATGTTCCTTTGACTTGCGGTATTCAAGTCATCTTGATGATGGAGACTTATGCTTTGACATCTTAAGCAAACATCTCTGAGGAGATGTGGACCCGGGATGATTGGGTATAAGTCGAAGTGATCGAAGGTGTTTGAATAGCCTATAAAGGATTCACCACTCCTTGCGAGGAGATGTATACCCATGGCCTCTCGTCGGATTGTTACTAAAGTCTTTGGCCAAAGCATTACATGTTTAGAGTAAGGTACTCTTCGATACATGTGGAGTAACTAGAATCAGAGACGAGGAAATGATACTTGGGCTAGGTGTGACGAGTCACCTTAGTGGGGATCGTGACACTATAGACCATGTCCTGAACCAAGTGGGTATAAGATGAGTGAAGGGAATGGGGCACATGAAGGGTTTCAGAAATAGTTCTGGATCAACCGTTGATCTTTTCGGTTAATTGGGGATCATGATGTACTACTAGGTGCCACTCATGATCGTTCTATAATTAATAGTTAATTATAGACGACCAACATAAACCGAGAACCTATTTGGTCACACGCACAACGAGCGTAATCCAAAGGATTTAAAACGAGCTTGAGAATGGGATTCTCAGACCGAGAGAAACTAGGTTTGGTTGGACCAAACATAAAGCGAGCATTAAATCGTTTCAGTCGCAATGGAAGCGTGGATGGGCCGTGTCTTATGAAGACATAATGGATGAACCTAAATGGTTTGGTTCTAATCCAATGGAGGAGAATAAACCAAAGGGTTTGGTTTATATTAAACGAATGAACCAAAGGTTGGTTCGGTTCGTTTTAACTTAAAATAAACCATCATGGTTTGGTTTATTTTAACTTATCTTAATGGAGCGGGTTAACGGGCTTTATGGATATGTTAAGAGAATTAGTTCTCTATAAAATAGGGCTTAAACCCAACTTAGTTGTGCCGCCTCCCTCTCCTCCACTAGTCGGCGCCAACCCTAGGTGTGCCGCCCAGCCTTTGTGTGCCGCCCAAGTCATTGTCGGCAACCAAGCTTCAGCCGTGAACACTCCGGCGACCCTCGTGATCTCCTATAGGTTTGGCATCAAGGTGAGCCTTTCTTTCCTTGGTTGGCCGGCGCCTATAGTTTCACCAAGCTGTCCAGTTTTCTGACAGCTTCTTCTCTCGTCGGAGCATCGCTTTGACGACGGTTAGTGCCCGACAGCGGCTAACTTACCGGGATTTGATCTCCGTAATCCTCTGAGGTGGAGGACGGCGATTCGCCAAACGGTTGACGAATACCTCTCCGGAGAAGCGAAGTTTTGAGAACTCGCTTTAGGATCCGAATTTGGATTCGGATCGTGATCATCTCTCGATCACGCCGCTTCTACACGAGGCTAGTAACCCGCATGAAGACGGCTCGTGACTTAGCGGTCATCCCGAGGAGCTCGGCGTGATACGGATAGAGACGATTCTACGAGGATCGCTCCGCTGATGCCGTTCCCGCTACACGTCATACGGAAGGTATAACGTAGTTTAATTTCCTTTTATTGCAAATTTTAATTTACGGTTATGTCTACACTTGTTGTAATAGCATGCGTGTGTTGTGTGTGTTGTAATAAATATAGATTTATTATTTTTAATTACTTCCGCTGTGCTCATGTTTACGAAACATGATCGAACACACACATGCCGCAGTGCCGGAAACCCAACAATTTGGAGTTGGAATCATCCCCTCCTTTTATAGATTTTGGCCTCTGAATTTGTCTCCTCATCTTTAGGAACGGATTACGAAATTGTCCAAAATTTATCGCGAAGTGTCCGCATCAAACGTTATCCGTTTTGACCTAGCGCAAAGGTCGATTCATCGCCATCCGATCGATGACTCCCATCGATCGATGAGCATCACCGATCGCTAACGCGTCGGCCGATCGCCCGGCCCACTTCCTGCAGTAAAGGTTAGCTCGAAAATGATAAATCGACGTTTCTCTCGATCTCGACCTAGACCTTCCACAGAAGTCTTAGTCGGATCGCCGCCTGATCGTCCCTCGTAAAGAGGACACGACCTTACAATCTCTCACTCACACGAGCTTGCCTCGATAGTAGCTCTGGCCATCCACTCGATTCCTTCGGCTCCCTCCGAAGTCACTCGAGTGCCGCCCGACCACCGCGGCTTCCTCCGTGTGTCGCTAGCCTTCAGCTCCAGCTTTAGCACTTTTCTGCACACTTGATTTAGCTCGTGAGATAACGATGTAAACTTAAGTTTGTGTCTTTGCCATAATCAAAATACAGGTTCGATTATCTAGTGCCCCTGCACCAACATAGATGTGAAAGAAAACTAAGAGAAGGAGTTTGAATCTTGTGGAGCACTTGGATGATCAATTAGAGCATAAGCATTAGCCATCCAAAAGCCCACACCCTCTCTTTTTATAGAGAGGGATGATTTCTTCCCGTTGGCCGCCACGGTTGTTCACGCCCTTGGCGATCGCCGCCGCTTCAATGGCCTCCGAACACGCGTCGGATCCCGGCCGCTGTATTCAACGGATCCCAGCGATCCAACTAATGGATCCATCATCCAATGCTACCTCGTAGTCGCCGCGGTCGGCTACGAGCGCCTATGCCCACGACATCTTTGGCGATCGCCATTCCTTGGTAGTCATATCGCCAGGCATAAACTCATCGATTGGATACTACCAAATCAAGGTTGACATAGAGCAATCGATCGCCATTTCATGGCAGTCGACTAGTGTCGTGTGAAACTCAAACTTAACATTCTGCTTGAGCTTTCAACGGTCGGGTAAATCTCAACCCTTGCGGTCGAGCCTCCGACACTCAGCCATTCGGCCAAGTTCACCTAATGAGCTACTTACAATTCACTCATTCTCTCATCTCACTCAAAGTCCCTCATCGAAGCTCTCTTTATTCGCGACCACGTCTCTAGATCAGACGACTCAAATGCTCCTTCGCCTCTTGCCTCCGTCTTCGCTTCTTGGCTTCGCAAGTCATCTCGTCCGGTGGTCCTCAACAAAGATCGCGCGCGACTTTGTAATGCTCCTTCCGACTCGGCACGAGGTTGTGAGTGGTGAACCCGCCAAGGCTCCATGTGCGAATTACTAAGTCCTGTAAGACTCCAACACACATATCAAATCACAATAACAACCTAACTTAAATCCTTTGCCACACACATCAAAATCATATCACGGCAAGAGATTGCCCTAACAACTACCTTATGTCCATGTTAATTGTATGAAGGTATGATTATGTTATGCTCATTGCATCATGATGAACAAGTATGTATGATGAAATGCCTAAGAGATGCTTCCCTATGAATGGGGACTAAGAGCACTCTTTATGTGATGAAAAGGAACATGATATATTATGAAAAGGAACATGATATGTTATGAAAAGGAACATGATATGTTATGATAAGGAATATGATATGTTATGATAAGGAACATGATATGTTATGATAAGGAACATGATATGCTATTTTACTTTTTGCATGACTTGTACCGGACCCTAGCAAGGTCCAAGGGATGGGCTCCTACGTGCCCCTTAGTCGATGGACATAGTACGGACCTAGTATGAGATGGGCTCGTAAGTTGCCCTAGGTCGACGGTCATAGTACGGGCCTAGGATGGGCTTCTATGTTATGTTGCCCCTAGGTCGATGGTCGTAGTATGGACCTAGTACCCTAGTAGGTTCGGATTAGCTATCTCTGGATCTATTTAGGATGCACACAAAGATGATGATGTATGTGGTACAAATGTCGGGCCCAATATGATGAGATTATGTTTATGTACTTATAAAATATATGTTTTCAAAGAACATCTTGCATATACCCATTTCATGTCTATGTGATTATGATATTTATATGAATGCTATGCTTATATGTTCTTAATCGATGATGTCACTACTTTTTATATGAATGCTATGCTTATATGTTCTTAATCGATCATGTCACTACTTTTTATATGAATGTTATGCTTATATGTTCTTAATTGATCATGTCACTACTTTTTATATGAATGTTATGCCTATATGTTCTTAATTGATCATGTCACTACTTTTATATGAATGATATGTTTATATGTTCTTAATTGATCATGTCACTACTTTTTATATGAATGCTATGCTTATATGTTCTTAATTGATAATGTCACTAATTTTTTTATATGAATGTTATGCCTTTATGTTCTTAATTGATCATGTCACTACTTTTATATGAATGTTATGCCTATATGTTCTTAATTGATCATGTCACTACTTTTATATGAATGCTATGCTTATATGTTCTTAATTGATCATGTCACTATCTTATGCTTATGTATGATAAGGAATGCTTTTAGTTTAAATATGTATGAATATATGTATGATAATCTTATGCTAGCCTTATTATAATATATGAAGATAAGTGTATGATAAGGAATGTTTTTAGTTTAAATATGCATGAATATATGTATGATAATCTTATGTTAGCCTTATTATAATATATGAAGATAAGTGTATGATAAGGAATGTTTTTAGTTTAAATATGCATGAATATATGTATGATAATCTTATGCTAGCCTTATTATAATATATGAAGGGAAGACGCAAAGAATAGAGTCGATGAGATAGTACCCCACCGATCTTAAGCATGTGGTTACGGAACTCGTGGACAGACTACAGGAGTTCTATAGCCTATTCAAATCCCGAATGTAAGTGGGAAGATATAGCTATGGATTTCATAGTAGGACTACCCAAAACAACTAATGGTTATGAAGCTATTTAGGTGATTGTTGAAAGATTAACAAAATCTGCCCATTTTCTGGCAATCAAATATCGTACTCAATGGAACAACTAGCCTGTAGGCCGAGGAGGTGATCAGATTGCATAGAGTTCCTAAGACCATGTGATTGAGCCACAAACGGTACAAGTTCAAGAAGATTTAAGTTATGAAAGTCGACCTATTCAGATAATAGATCGAGAAATCAAGAAATAGAGAACCAAAGAAGTACCCTTAGTGAAAGTCATATGGCAAAATCAAAAGTTCGAAGAAGCAACTTAGGAATGCGAGGATGACATGAAACAAAAGTATCCGGAGTTGTTCTAAGTTTCGAGGATGAAACTTTATAGGTATGAAGGATTGTAACACCCATAAAATTCTAAACTATTCAAAGTAATTATATGGGTTTTAACGCCATAAAAGATTTAAAATAAAATAAAATAAAAGATGGTTATAGGTAGGATTTGAACCATGAACCTGCTAATAGGGAGGTAGCCTTAACACCACTAGACCATAGGATGATTCATGGATAAGATATATAAAGAAAGTACAAGACCATCGGTGATTCATGGATAAGATATATAAAGAATGTACAAGACCATCGGTGATTCATGGATAAGACCATCAGTGAACTTGAAGTTTCGGCCAAGTTCTATTTATGCTCCTAATGGTCTTCCATGCCATGATCTATATGTAATTAATGTTAACATGTTGTTAGTTAGACCTTGTACAAGTTGTTTAGGGTTTGAATTTTGTTAGAACCCCCATGAAGTTTCGGCCAACCCATGTTATGCTTGTTAATGATGTTTCATGCCATACTATATATGTATATGATGTTAGGTAGACCTTGTACAAGTTGTTTTAGTGGTTGAATTCTTGAGAACCCTCCTTAGGGTTTCGCCAACCCATGTTCATTCCTCTAATAATCCTCCATGTCATGCTACATGTATAAAAGATGTTAATATGATGTTAGTTAGGCTTTGTGTAAGTTTTGGAGCATTTGAATCCCTAAAACCTCCATTAGGGTTTCGCCAAACCATGTTTGGGCTACCAATGTTTTTCCTTGTCTTGTTTTATATGTATATGATGTTAACATGTTGATAGTTAGACCTTGTACAAGTTGAATTAGGGTTTGAATTCTAAGATTTCTGATGTTTTGCAAACCATGTCCTTGCTCACCCATGATATTCCATGCCATGATATATCTATATATGATGTTAACATGTTCATAGTTAGACTTTATGATAGCATGCTTTATTTATGCCACTACCTTATGTCCATGTTAATTGTGTGAAGGTATGATTATGTTATGCTCATTGCATCATGATGAACAAGTATGTATGATGAAATGCCTAAGAGATCCTTCTCTATGAATGGGGACTAAGAGCACTCTTTATGTGATGAAAAGGAACATGATATGTTATGAAAAGAAATATGATGTGTTATGAAAAGGAACATGATATGTTATGATAATAAATATGATATGTTATGATAAGGAACATTGTTGGGGATCGATTGGCCGGCTAGAGGGGGGTGAATAGCCTCTTCGATGGATGTCGGAATTCTCAAGTTCGCTTGCTCGCCTACACAATCGTTAAGCGCAAGGTACATAAACAATAAAGACAAAGCAATAAATGAAAATACAAATGCTAACAAAGGAGATGTAATGTGGTTCACGGCTACGCCGCTAATCCACGGTCTGATTCGTCCAACGTGAATCACTCCTCCAAAGCCAATCATTATTGGTCTCTCCTTTGCACCAAGCTAGGCGGAGATAACCTTTACAAATCAAGCACACTCCTTCTTTTACAATAGATGTGAAAGAAAGCTAAGAGAAGGAGTTTGAATCTTGTGGAGCACTTGGATGGTCGTTTAGAACTTGAGCATTAACCTCCCAAAGCCCCACTCTCTTTTATAGAGAGGAAGATTTTCTTCTCGCTGGCCGCCACCCTCGCCCTTTGGTAGTCACCGCCACCTACAACGGCCTCCGAACACGTCGGATCCACCGCTGCCATCAACGGAACACTTGCAGCATCGACTAATGGACCTCACCGATCCGGCCGCCTCAATGATCGGCCGATCACTACGCGCGATTCGTGCCCGCGACATCCTCTGGAAGTCGATTGTCATTCCATGGCATCGATCGGTATAAACCCATCATTCGGATACCAATCGAACACTACTCGATTGAGAATGATCGCCATTACATGGCAATGATCGGTGCCGTGAAACTCAAACTTAACATAAGTTTGAGCGACGATCGGGTAAACCTTAACCCTTGCGGTCGTCTCCGACACTCAAACTATTCGCCAAGTTCACCTAATGAGCTACTTACATTTCACTCATTCTCTCATCTCACTCAAGTCCTCGCCAAGCTCTTCGCTTCGTGGCCACGCCCCTCAAAGATCAGCGACGACGGCTCGCAATGCTCCTTCGCGTCTCTTGCCTCCGAAGTCTGCTTCCTTGGCTTCACTTCAAGTCAACTCGTCCGGCGGTCCTCTAAGCAGATCGCCGACGGCCTGCAATGCTCCTTCTCCGACTCGCACGAGGTTGTGAGGGTGAACCCGCCAAGGCTCCATAAAGGAATTACTAAGTCTCATAAGACTCAACGCACATATCAAATAACAATACCAACCTAACTTAAACCCTTTGCCACACACATCAAAACCTTATCATGGCAAGAGATTGCCCTAACAATCTCCCTCTTTTTGATGTGTGGCAATCCGTTTAAGTTAGGTAAAAACATTTGATATAAATTTTAAGGTAAGAAAGCATGTAAACATAAACATGATATAGCAACATGCAACTGCCCCTTAATCCGTGAAACTCCCCATAAATTTCTCCCCTATCATAATTAACTTAAACATAATTTTCTCCCTTCGACACCATCAAAATATTAATACTAAGTTATAAACTCATGGCATCAAGTAGATAAAATCAGTTTAAAATTTGTTCATGTCCATCAATCGATCATCATCAAGATGGCAATGATCGCACAAGGACCGAATTTCTGATTTTCTGGATGAATTTCAGAAATGCATTAAAAAATACAAAAAATTCAAAAAATCATGAAATTTGGGGAACATATTTCTTGTAAGTATATCTATCAATGAAAAATAGTTTTTCAAGAAAAATAATTATATTTTCCAAGATTTTCCAAAATTCCAAAAGCTTTAAAAACCACTAGTTTTTGAGCATGTTAGTATCCATTTTAACACCTAGTTTTGTATCTAATTGTTTCAAAACATGAATACACAGATTTTAAAGTAAGAAATTGTTTTGAAAACTTATGAAATATCCAACCATGATCTTTGGGCAATATGTCTATGAATTAAACATAAGCCTTCCCTATGATTGGTCTATTATTGCTATTTTGATACCTTAAATGACCATCTAAATGTAATAGGCATTAGTGGACATTTGTATCATCCTAACATCTCACTCATGCTAAGTTTTCAATCATGGTAGCCTATGGTGAGTGTGAGATGCATCCTAGGGGGTATTTGTATATACTTAACCATTATATTCATACAATTCTATCAAGGTTAAGTATCAACCTAACAATCCTCATGATCATAAAGGCATATATCAATTAATTCTACATTATGATCATGAAACACATGTATTCATTGAATTGTTATCATGCATTAGGTATTATGTCATGATAATAAACAAATTATCACCTAAAGCATGATTTAACCCTATTTCTCATGATGACGTGCCAAATTTCAAAATCATAACTCATGATTGCAAACATACATAGCAATTACATTAATTATCATGATTTAAGCATCATTAACTATTTATGGGCACGTTATCATCACTCAACACTATTCTAAAAATATTGTCCCGCCATCCTAAGTCAACCAAAATATGATATAGGTTAATTGCATATGGTTGACTATCCTAAGGTTTTCCTAACCCTTAAGGATGGATTTTGGAACCCAAAATAGATTTTTGCCTATGGGGTTCACTAAATACTTGGGGATCCATTTCCTAGCTATTACTTTCTTCTTATCTTGTCCCCTAGCTATTAAACATTTATAGGCCTTTTCATTTTTCTTTCTTTATAACCTAGGCCTTTTGTTAAAGCTCAGCTCTTTGGATCCCTATAATCATGTTCAAGGTTTTTGAGCCAATAGTTAATTTTTCTAAGTATTTGGTTAAATAATATACCTTTTCCCTTAAAGCCCTATTTTTCTCTATGCATGCATCATTAACATCAAAAGGCATATAGTTATCATGTGAGCATGCATCATTTAAGCTAGAAGAAATATTATCATCATTTAAGCATGCTTTTTCTAGTTTATTTTCTAAGTCCTTAATTTGATCTAGCATGCTTTTGTTCTTCTTCTTAACTCTAAACAAATCCCTAGTTAAGCTAGAAACCATGGAAACTATTTTCTTAGGTTAGATTCGTTACCATAGTTTCCATATCCTCTTCTTCTTCTTCGGATGAGGAGGATGTAGAAGCTCCCTTCACTTGAGCTCTCCCTCTTGAGCTTGATCCTTCATTTTCGTGGAGGAGCAATCCAAGTCATCAAAGGCCATCAAGGCCAAATTGGTGACAAAGGCATTCTCCTCTTCCGATGATGATGAAGAGGATGAGGAAGGGTCATCCCATGTCTTGGCCTTGAATGCTTTTGCCTTCCCCTTTTCCTTTGCCTTTTCTTCTTCTCTTTTCTTCTTGCTACCCTTTTTCTTCTTTCTTTCTCTTCTCCTCCTTGCTTTGTTCAAGAGGGACAATTATCCCTTATGTGTCCCTCTCCTTGAAATTGTAGCATATAACCTTTTCCCCTTGGTCTTCTATTCCTATCATTAGATTTATTAAAATGAAAACCCTTTAAAGCACGCCTTACCCTCCTTACCATATATGCTTCTTCCGGTGCTATCCATGGAGGAGGAGGAGGATGCTTCATCATCATGAGGAGAGGAGGGATCTCTATCTTCTTCTTCCCTTGTTTGCCAAGAATGCTACTCCTCTTGAAGGTTGGATTCTTGGCTCTTCTTGTATTCCTTCAAGCCTCGTTCATGAAGCTCCATGGTTGAGAAGAATTCCTCCAAGGTGCTTACTTCTAAATTCTTGGAGATGTAGAATGAGTCCACCATGGAGCTCCACTTTGAGGACCGGGGAAAGGCATCTATGGCCTTCATTACCATATCCCGGTTGGAGAGCCTTTCACCTACACTTGTTAGTCCAATCAAAATTTCCTTAAACCTAGAATGTAAGGAAGTTACCTTTTCTCCTTTCAAGCTTGATATTTGAAAGTTGTGAGTGGAGGAGGTCTCTTCTTGCTAGCTTTGCCTCCGAAGTGCCTTCATGAAGCTCTACTAGCATCTCCCACATCTCCTTGGCACTTAGGCATTCTCCAATTCTATTTATTTCTTGTTGAGGAAGCACATTGTATAGATGGTGCTTGGCTTTTGAGTTTGCAAGGTGCTCCTCTCTTTGCCTCTTGGTCCATCTTGACTTTTCTATTGGCTTCCCCTCTTCATCCCTAGGCAAAAACGAAACCGGATTCCATTGTAATCATAATATCAAAATCCGTTTCGAAAAATACCTCCATTCGCTTCTTCCACCAAGCGAATTCTCCTTCAAACTTCGGATGAATGTTGAGCCGCCATTTTGAATGTTGCTTGTTGTGGCGTTAGTCCACGACAAGCTTTCCTTGGCTCGATACCACTTGTTGGGGATCGACGGCCAGAGGGGGTGAATAGCCCTCTTCGATGGATGTCGAATTCTCACGCTCGCTTGCTCGCCTACACAATCGTTAGCGCAAGCAGAAGCATAAACAATAAAAAAGACAAAGCAATAAACGAAAATACAAATGCTAACAAAGGAGATGTAACGTGGTTCACGGCTACGCCGCTAATCCACGGTCCGATTCATCCAAGGTGAATCACTCCTCCAAAGCCAATCACTATTGGTCTCTCCTTTGCACCAAGCTAGGTGGAGGTAACCTTTACAAATCAAGCATCACTCCTTCTTTACAATAGATGTGAAAGAAAGCTAAGAGAAGAAGTTTGAATCTTGTGGAGCACTTGGATGGTCGTTTAGAACTTGAGCATTAACCTTGTCTTTTTATAGAGAAAGATTTTCTTCGCCACGCGGAACACTTGGTCGATTGATGGACCTCACCGCCTCCATAGTCACGCCGATCAACTACAGCGATTTTGTCGCAACATCCTCTAGCGATCGACTTCCATTCCATAGGCGATCACTGGCATAAACCTCATCGATCGGATACGATCGAACACTACTGAGACTAAGAGCGATCGACCGGCATTACATGGCGATCGGTTGATCTGTGAAACTCAAACATAACATAAGTTTGATCTTCCGGCGGTCGGGTAAACCTTAACCCTTGCGCTCATGTCTCCGACACTCAGCCATTAGGCCAAGATCACCTAATGAGCTACTTACATATCACTCATTCTCTCATCTCACTCAAGTCCTCGCGAAGCCTCTCTTCGTCCACGTCCCTCGCAAAGATCGCACATGGCTCTGCAATGCTCCTTCGCGTCTCTGGCCTCCGACGTCTGCTTCCTTGGGTTCACTTCAAGTCTACTCATCCGCGGTCCTCGAGCATCAAGCACGGCTCGCAATGCTCCTTCTCGACTCAAGGCGAGGTTATGAGGGTGAACCCGCCAAGGCTCCATGTACGAATTACGTATTGCTATATATTATGATAAATGCATGCATATGATAAGTCGACTAACCTAAACCCTTTGCCACACACATCAAAACCTTATCATGGCAAGAGATTGCCCTAACAAACATGATATTTTATGATAAGGAACATGATATGCTATTTTACTTTTTGCATGGCTTGTACCGGACCCTAGCAAGGTCCAAGGGATGGGCTCCTACGTGCCCCTTAGTCGACGGACATAGTACGGACCTAGTATGAGATGGGCTCGTAAGTTGCCCTAGGTCGACGGTCATAGTACGGGCCTAGGATGGGCTTCTATGTTATGTTGCCCCTAGGTCGACGGTTGTAGTATGGACCTAGTACCCTAGTAGGTTCGGGATTAGCTATCTCGGATCTATTTAGGGATGCACACAAAGATGATGATGTATGTGGTACAATGTCGGGCCCAATATGATGAGATTATGTTTATGTACTTATAAAATATATGTTTTCAAAGAACATCTTGCATATACCCATTTCATGTCTATGTGATTATGATATTTATATGAATGCTATGCTTATATGTTCTTAATCGATGATGTCACTACTTTTTATATGAATGCTATGCTTATATGTTCTTAATCGATCATGTCACTACTTTTTATATGAATGTTATGCTTATATGTTCTTAATTGATCATGTCACTACTTTTTATATGAATGTTATGCCTATATGTTCTTAATTGATCATGTCACTACTTTTATATGAATGATATGTTTATATGTTCTTAATTGATCATGTCACTACTTTTTATATGAATGCTATGCTTATATGTTCTTAATTGATAATGTCACTAATTTTTATATGAATGTTATGCCTTTATGTTCTTAATTGATCATGTCACTACTTTTTATATGAATGTTATGCCTATATGTTCTTAATTGATCATGTCACTACTTTTATATGAATGCTATGCTTATATGTTCTTAATTGATCATGTCACTATCTTATGCTTATGTATGATAAGGAATGCTTTTAGATTAAATATGTATGAATATATGTATGATAATCTTATGCTAGCCTTATTATAATATATGAAGATAAGTGTATGATAAGGAATGTTTTTAGTTTAAATATGCATGAATATATGTATGATAATCTTATGTTAGCCTTATTATAATATATGAAGATAAGTGTATGATAAGGAATGTTTTTAGTTTAAATATGCATGAATATATGTATGATAATCTTATGCTAGCCTTATTATAATATATGAAGATAAGCATGGCTGGAAGACGCAGTAATAGAGTCGATGAGATAGTACCCCCACCTGATCTTAAGCATGTGGTTACGGAACTCCGTGACTATAGGAGTTCTCAGAGCCTATTCAAATCCCAGAATGGAAGTGGGAAGATATAGCTATGGATTTCATAGTAGGACTACCCAAAACAACTAATGGTTATGAAGCTATTTAGGTGATTGTTGAAAGATTAACAAAATCTGCCCATTTTCTGGCAATCAAATATCGTACTCAATGGAACAACTAGCCCAGTTGTATGCTGAGGAGGTGATCAGATTGCATAGAGTTCCTAAGACCATGTGATTGAGCAACAAACGGTACAAGTTCAAGAAGATTTGTTATGAAAGTCGACCTATTCAGATAATAGATCGAGAAATCAAGAAATAGAGAACCAAAGAAGTACCCTTAGTGAAAGTCATATGGCAAAATCAAAAGTTCGAAGAAGCAACTTAGGAATGCGAGGATGACATGAAGCAAAAGTATCCGGAGTTGTTCTAAGTTTCGAGGATGAAACTTTTATAGGTATGAAGGATTGTAACACCCATAAAATTCTAAACTATTCAAAGTAATTATATGGGTTTTAACGCCATAAAAGATTTAAAATAAAATAAAATAAAAGATGGTTATAGGTAGGATTTGAACCATGAACCTCCTAATAGGGAGGTAGCCTTGACACCACTAGACCATAGGATGATTCATGGATAAGATATATAAAGAAAGTACAAGACCATCGGTGATTCATGGATAAGATATATAAAGAATGTACAAGACCATCGGTGATTCATGGATAAGACCATCGGTGAACTTGAAGTTTCGGCCAAGTTCTATTTATGCTCCTAATGGTCTTCCATGCCATGATCTATATGTAATTAATGTTAACATGTTGTTAGTTAGACCTTGTACAAGTTGTTTAGGGTTTGAATTTTGTTAGAACCCCCATGAAGTTTCGGCCAACCCATGTTATGCTTGTTAATGATGTTTCATGCCATACTATATATGTATATGATGTTAGGTAGACCTTGTACAAGTTGTTTTAGTGGTTGAATTCTTGAGAACCCTCCCTTAGGGTTTCGGCCAACCCATGTTCATTCCCTCTAATAATCCTCCATGTCATGCTACATGTATAAAAGATGTTAATATGATGTTAGTTAGGCTTTGTGTAAGTTTTGGAGCATTTGAATCCCTAAAAACCTCCATTAGGGTTTCGGCCAAACCATGTTTGGGCTACCAATGTTTTTCCCTTGTCTTGTTTTATATGTATATGATGTTAACATGTTGATAGTTAGACCTTGTACAAGTTGAATTAGGGTTTGAATTCTTAAGATTTCCCCTTGGATGTTTCGGGCAAACCATGTCCTTGCTCACCCATGATATTCCATGCCATGATATATCTATATATGATGTTAACATGTTCATAGTTAGACTTTATGATAGCATGCTTTCTTTATGCCACTACCTTATGTCCATGTTAATTGTGTGAAGGTATGATTATGTTATGCTCATTGCATCATGATGAACAAGTATGTATGATGAAATGCCTAAGAGATCCTTCTCTATGAATGGGGACTAAGAGCACTCTTTATGTGATGAAAAGGAACATGATATGTTATGAAAAGAAATATGATATGTTATGAAAAGGAACATGATATGTTATGAAAATAAATATGATATGTTATGATAAGGAACATTGTTGGGGATCGATTGGCCGGCTAGAGGGGGGTGAATAGCCCTCTTTCGATGGATGTCGGAATTCTCAAGTTCGTTTGCTCGTCTACACAATCGTTAGCGCAAGCAGAAGCATAAACAATAAAGACAAAGCAATAAATGAAAATACAAATGCTAACAAAGGAGATGTAACGTGGTTCACGGCTACGCCGCTAATCCACGGTCCGATTCGTCCAAGGTGAATCACTCCTCCAAAGCCAATCACTATTGGTCTCTCCTTTGCACCAAGCTAGGCGGAGATAACCTTTACAAATCAAGCACACTCCTTCTTTTACAATAGATGTGAAAGAAAGCTAAGAGAAGGAGTTTGAATCTTGTGGAGCACTTGGATGGTCGTTTAGAACTTGAGCATTAACCTCCCAAAGCCCCACTCCCTCTCTTTTTATAGAGAGGAAGATTTTCTTCTCGTTGGCCGCCACCAGTCGACTGCTGCCCTTTGGTAGTCGACTGCCGCCACTACAACGGCCTCCGAACACGTCGGATCCCGGCTTGCGATCAACGGAACACATGGCGATGGTGATGGACCTCACCACGGTCATTCTGCCGCCTCCATCGTCGCCCGATCGACTCTGGCGGTCTGTGCGCGACATCTTCGGCGATCATTGTCATTCCATGGCGATCGGCTGAAACCTCACCATCGGATACGGTCGAACACTACTCGACTCGGAAGCGATCATTGCCATTACCTTAACATAAGTTTGAGCTTCCGGCGATCGGGTAAACCTTAACCCTTGCGGTCAGGTCTCCGACACTCAGCCATTCGGCCAAGTTCACCTAATGAGCTACTTACATTTCACTCATTCTCTCATCTCACTCGAAGTCCCTCGCTGAAGCTCTCTTCGTTCGTGGCCACGTCCTCTAAGCGATCAGCGCTGCCTCGCAATGCTCCTTCGCGTCTCTTGCCTCCGAAGTCTGCTTCCTTGGCTTCACTTCAAGTCAACTCGTCCGGCGGTCCCTCGGCAGCATCAAGCGCACGGCTCTGCAATGCTCCTTCTCCGACTCAGGCACGAGGTTGTGAGGGTGAACCCGCCAAGGCTCCATGTGCGAATTACTAAGTCCTGCAAGACTCCAACGCACATATCAAATAACAATACCAACCAAACTTAAACCCTTTGCCACACACATCAAAACCTTATCATGGCAAGAGATTGCCCTAACAATCTCCTCCTTTTTGATGTGTGGCAATCCGTTTAAGTTAGGTAAAAACATTTGATATAACTTTTAAGGTAAGAAAGCATGTAAACATAAACATGATATAGCAACATGCAACTCCCCCTTAATCCATGAAACTCCCCCCATAAATTTCTCCCCCTATCACAATTAACTTAAACATAATCATTTCTCCCCCTTTGACACCATCAAAAATATTAATACTAAGTTATAAACTCATGGCATCAAGTATAAAGAGAAACACACATTAAAATCAGTCAAAACCTGATAAAATCAGGTTACTGTGCTTGTTCACAGTCCATCACGATCGCTATCGATGGCAATGATCGCATTAAAGGAAACCGAATTTCTGATTTTCTGGATGAATTTCAGAAATGAATTAAAAAATCCAGAAAATTCAAAAAATCATGAAATTTGGGGAACATATTTCTTGTAAGTATATCTATCAATGAAAAATAGTTTTTCAAGAAAAATCATTATATTTTCCTAGATTTGCCAAAATTCCAAAAGCTTTAAAAACCACTAGTTTTTGAGCATGTTAGTATCCATTTTAACACCTAGTTTTGTATCCAATTGTTTCAAAACATGAATACACAGATTTTAAAGTAAGAAATTGTTTTGAAAACTTATGAAATATCCAACCATGATCTTTGGGCAATATGTCTATGAATTAAACATAAGCCTTCCCCATGATTGGTCTATTATTGCTATTTTGATACCTTAAATGACCATCTAAATGCCATAGGCATTAGTGGACATTTGTATCATCCTAACATCTCACTCATGCTAAGTTTTCAATCATAGTAGCCTATGGTGAGTGTGAGATGCATCCTAGGGGGTATTTGTATATACTTAACCATTATATTCATACAATTCTATCAAGGTTAAGTATCAACCTAACAATCCTCATGATCATAAAGGCATATATCAATTAATTCTACATTATGATCATGAAACACATGTATTCATTGAATTGTTATCATGCATTAGGTATTATGTCATGATAATAAACAAATTATCACCTAAAGCATGATTTAACCCTATTTCTCATAATGACGTGCCAAATTTCAAAATCATAACTCATGATTGCAAACATACATAGCAATTACATTAATTATCATGATTTAAGCATCATTAACTATTTATGGGCACGTTATCATCACCCAACACTATTCTAAAATTATTGTCCCGCCATCCTAAGTCAACCAAAATATGATATAGGTTAATTGCATATGGTTGACTATCCTAAGGTTTTCCTAACCCTTAAAGATGGATTTTGGAACCCAAAATAGATTTTTGCCTATGGGGTTCACTAAATACTCTTTGGGGATCCATTTCCTAGCTATTACTTTCTTCTTATCTTGTCCCCTAGCTATTAAACATTTATAGGCCTTTTCATTTTTCTTTTCTTTATAACCTAGGCCTTTTTTGTTAAAGCTCGCTCTTTGGCTCCCTATAATCATGTTCAAGGTGTTTGAGCCAATAGTGAATTTTTCTAAGGCTTTGGTTAAATAATCTACCTTTTCCCTTAAAGCCCTATTTTCCTCTATGCATGCATCATTAACATCAAAAGGCATATAGTTATCATGTGAGCATGCATCATTTAAGCTAGAAGAAATATTATCATCATTTAAGCATGCTTTTTCTAGTTTATTTTCTAAGTCCTTAATTTGATCTAGCATGCTTTTGTTCTTCTTCTTAACTCTAAACAAATCCCTAGTTAAGCTAGAAACCATGGAAACTATTTTCTTAGGAGTTAGATTCGTTACCATAGTTTCCATATCCTCTTCTTCTTCTTCGGATGAGGAGGATGTAGAAGCTCCCCCTTCACTTGAGCTCTCTCCTCTTGAGCTTGATCCTTCATTTTCGGTGGAGGAGCAATCCAAGTCATCAAAGGCCATTAAGGCCAAATTGGTGACAAAGGCATTCTCCTCTTCCGATGATGATGAAGAGGATGAGGAAGGGTCATCCCATGTCTTGGCCTTGAATGCTTTTGCCTTCCCCTTTTCCTTTGCCTTCTTTTCTTCTTCCTTTTTCTTCTTGCTACCCTTTTTCTTCTTTCTTTCTCTTCTCCTCCTTGCTTTTGTTCAAGAGGGGACAATTATCCCTTATGTGTCCCTCTCCTTGGAAATTGTAGCAAATGATTTTCCCCCTTGGTCTTCTATTCCTATCATTAGATTTATTAAAATGAAAACCCTTTAAAGCACGCCTTACCCTCCTTACCATATATGCTTCTTCCGTGCTATCCATGGAGGAGGAGGAGGATGCTTCATCATCATCAGAGGAGGAGGGGATCTCTATCTTCTTCTTCCCCTTGTTTGCCAAGAATGCTACTCCTCTTGAAGGTTGGATTCTTGGCTCTCCTTGTATTCCTTCAAGCCTCGTTTCGTGAAGCTCCATGGTTGAGAAGAATTCCTCCAAGGTGCTTACTTCTAAATTCTTGGAGATGTAGAATGAGTCCACCATGGAGCTCCACTTTGAGGACCGGGGAAAGGCATCTATGGCCTTCATTACCATATCCCGGTTGGAGAGCCTTTCACCTACACTTGTTAGTCCAATCAAAATTTCCTTAAACCTAGAATGTAAGGAAGTTACCTTTTCTCCCTTTTCAAGCTTGATATTTGAAAGTTGTGAGTGGAGGAGGTCTCTTCTTGCTAGCTTTGCCTCCGAAGTGCCTTCATGAAGCTCTACTAGCTTCTCCCACATCTCCTTGGCACTTAGGCATTCTCCAATTCTATTTATTTCTTGTTGAGGAAGCACATTGTATAGATGGTGCTTGGCTTTTGAGTTTGCAAGGTGCTCCTCTCTTTGCCTCTTGGTCCATCTTGACTTTTCTATTGGCTTCCCCTCTTCATCCCTAGGCAAAACGAAACCGGATTCCATTGTAATCATAATATCAAAATCCGTTTCGAAAAATACCTCCATTCGCTTCTTCCACCAAGCGAATTCTCCTTCAAACTTCGGTGGATGAATGTTGGAGCCGGCCATTTTGAATGTTGCTTGTTGTGGCAGTTAGTCCTCGACAAGCTTTCCTTGGCTCTGATACCACTTGTTGGGGATCGATTGGCCGGCTAGAGGGGGGTGAATAGCCCTCTTTCGATGGATGTCGGAATTCTCACGTTCGTTTGCTCGTCTACACAATCGTTAGCGCAAGCAGAAGCATAAACAATAAAAAAGACAAAGCAATAAACGAAAATACAAATGCTAACAAAGGAGATGTAACGTGGTTCACGGCTACGCCGCTAATCCACGGTCCGATTCGTCCAAGGTGAATCACTCCTCCAAAGCCAATCACTATTAGTCTCTCCTTTGCACCAAGCTAGGTGGAGGTAACCTTTACAAATCAAGCACACTCCTTTTACAATAGATGTGAAAGAAAGCTAAGAGAAGAAGTTTGAATCTTGTGGAGCACTTGGATGGTCGTTTAGAACTTGAGCATTAACCTCCAAAAGCCCCACTCCCTGTCTTTTTATAAAGAGAAAGATTTTCTTCCCATTGGCCGCCACCGATCATTCGCCCTTTGGCGATCGACTATCGCCACAACGGACTCCGAACACGTCGATTCGATGCGATCAACGGAACACTTGGCGATCGATTGATGGACCTCACTACATTCGGCCGCCTCCATAATCGATTGCCGGCCCATGACTCTGGCGGTTCGCGCAACATCCTCTAGCGATCGACTTCCATTCCATGGCGATGATCACGGGCATAAACCCATCGATCGGATACGGTCGAACACTACTCGACTCGAGTAGCGATGATTGCCATTACATGGCGATCGGGGTGCCGTCGAAACTCAAACTTAACATAAGTTTGAGCTTGAGATCGGGTAAACCTTAACCCTTGCGATAAGTCTCGACACTCTCACCTAATGAGCTACTTACATTTCACTCATTCTCTCATCTCACTCGAAGTCCCTCGCCGAAGCTCTCTTCATTCGCGGCCACGTCCCTCGGCAGCATCAGGCACATGGCTCTGCAATGCTCCTTCGCGTCTCTTGCCTCCGAAGTCTGCTTCCTTGGCTTCACTTCAAGTCAACTCATCCGGCGGTCCCTCGGTAGCATCAAGCACACGGCTCTGCAATGTTCCTTCTCCGACTCAGGCACGAGGTTATGAGGGTGAACCCGCCAAGGCTCCATGTACGAATTACTAAGTCCTACAAGACTCCAACGCACATATCAAATAACAATACCAACCTAACTTAAACCCTTTGCCACACACATCAAAACCTTATCATGGCAAGAGATTGCCCTAACAAACATGATATTTTATGATAAGGAACATGATATGCTATTTTACTTTTTGCATGGCTTGTACCGGACCCAAGCAAGGTCCAAGGGATGGGCTCCTATGTGCCCCTAGGTCGATGGATATAGTACAGACCAAGTACGGGATGGGATCCTAAGTTGCCCTAGGCTGACGGTCATAGTACGGGCCTAGGATGGGCTTCTATGTTATGTTGCCCCTAGGTCGACGGTCGTAGTACGGACCAAGTACACTAGTAGGTTTGGGATTAGCTATCTCGGGTCTATTTAGGGATGGGCACAAAGATGATGATGTATGTGTAGGGATGTATACTGAAAAGTCTATCTTTTGTATGAACATCTTTATTTTGAAATAAGAATCAAATGATCATTATTTGCATATTTTTATGGTTATGCAATATTGTCTAATACATTACATTGTAGATAACATGATGTGTGGTGTCACACGGGAGATCATGTTATCGGCTCCTTGTAAAGTATAAGTAAAGACTCACAACCTAGATGGCTTTGGACAAACCATTGGAATGGTTGTAGTGTGATTTGGTATTGGTTTGTCTTGACCATAGAATCACACTAGTGCACTTTGTGTGTATTGAGCAGGACCGACTTAGAGGTGATTCGATTTATTGCTGACTACATAATCGAATCGGACCTCATATATTATTTTGTACATACTCTTAATTCCGATATAATAATGGGCACATATACTTAGTACTCATCTCTTTGATTTACCAATGAGCGAGATTTATAGATTAAATCGATAGGCTCGGTAAGTTGGGAGATGATATTATTTATATGGTGTGTCGTTCATTATAGGAGGAAACCGTGTCCTATATATTAGGATGATGATGTCCCCTTGAGGAGCTCATAAGGTTGTGGGGGATCGAACGGCCGGCTAGAGGGGGGTGAATAGCCCTCAATCGATGGATGTCGTAATTTACTCGTCTACAAAAGGTTAGCGCAAGCGGAATATAATAAGACAAGACAAGTAAATATACAAGACAAGAATCAAAACGCTAACGCAAGATGTAACGTGGTTCACGGCTACGCCGCTAATCTACGATCCCGATTCGTCCGAGGTGAATCACTCCTCCAAATCAAATCACTATTGGTCTCTCCTTTGCACCAAGCTAGGTGGAGGTAACCTTTACAATCAAGATCCCTCTTCTTACAATAAGAATAGAGTAAAAGCAAGTAAGAAGAGTTTAGAGCTTGTGGGGCACTTGGATGGTCGTTTGGAGTAAGAGCATTTGCTTCCCAAAGCTCCACACCCTCTCTTTTTATAGAGAGGAGGCTTTTCTTCCCGTTGGCCGCCACCAGTCGACTGCTGCCCTTGGCAGTCGACTGCCGCCACTACAACGGTCTCCGAACACGTCGGATCTCGACCGTTGTAGTCCAACGGAACACTTGGCAGTCGACTGATGGACCTTCGATCGCTCCTCGTAATCGCGCCCTCGGCTACGAGCGGTTCTGGCGCTAAACCCTTTTGACCCGATCGCCGCTTTCGGCGATAATCTTGATGGTCTGCAACATCGCCACATATGGCAGTCGACTGCTGGCCTCAACACACTCAGTCGAATACCAGTCGAACCACGTTCAACTCAGAGCAGTCGACTGTCATTCCATGGCAGTCGACTGGTGTCGGGAAATCCCATCCGACACTTAGCCAAATGGCCAAGTTTCACCTAAGAGCTACCCCTTCCAGGGTTACATTCGCTCACTCTCATCTCTCGGAGTCCCTCGCCTTCGAAGTTCTCTTCATTTACGGCCACGTCCCTCGGCAGCATCAGGCGCACGGCTCTGCAATGCTTCTTCTCGTCTCTTGCCTCGAAGTCTACTTCCTCCGGCTTCACTCTAAGCTTCTCGTCCGGCGGTCCCTCAGATGCTCCAAGCGCACGGCTTCCGCAAAGCTATCCTTCACCGACTCAAAGACCGAGTCATGAGATGTGAAACTCGCCATGGCTCCATGTGCGAATTACTAAGTCCTGCACGACTTCAACGCACATATCAAATCAACATAATAAACTAACTTAAACCTTTTGCCACACACATCAAAACCTAATCATGGCAAGAGATTGCCCTAACAATCTCTCCCTTTTTGATGTGTGGCAATCCGTTTAAGTTAGGTAAAAACATTTGATAAAAATTTCTAAGGTAAGAAAGCATGTAAACATAAACATGATATAGCAACATGCAACTCCCCCTTAATCCATGAAACTCCCCATACATATTTCTCCCCCTATCATAATTTACTTAAACACAATTATTTCTCCCCCTTTGACACTATCAAAAAGATTAATACTAAGTTATAAACTCATGGCATCAAGTCTAATAGAAGGAAAATACCAAAAACATGTTTAAAATCTAAAATCAGAAAATATTGGACTTTTTTTCAGGTGAGCAGTCGACTGCTATCAGTATGGTAGTCGACTGACACAATGGTTTTCTAAATTCTGATTTTCTGGGCGAATTTCAGAAATGCATTAAAAATTCTAGAAAATTCAAAAAATAGTGAAATTTGGAGAACACATTTCTTGTAAGGTTCTTTATCAGTGAAAAATAATATTTCATGAAAAATCATTATATTTTCACATATTTGCCAAAAATCCAAAAGTTTTAAAAACCACTAGGTTTTTGACCATTCTAGTATCAAGTTTAACACCTAGTTTTGCATCCAATTGTTTCAAAACATGAATACATAGATTTTAGATTGAGAAATTGTTTTGAAAACATATGAAATATCCAACCATGATCTTTGGGCAATATGTCTATGAATTAAACATAAGTCTTCCCCATGATTGGTCTATTATTGCTATTTTGATACTTTAAATGACCATCTAAATGCCATAGGCATTAGTAGACATTTGTATCATCCTAACATCTCACCCGTGCTAAGTTTTCAATCATAGTAGCCTATTGTGAGTGTGAGATGCATCCTAGAGGGTATTTGTATACACTTAACCATTATATTTATGCAATTCTATCAAGGTTAAGTATCAACCTAACAATCCTCATGATCATAAAGGCATATATCAATTAATTATACATTATGATCATTAAATACATGTATTCATCAATTAATAATCATGCATTAGGTATTATATGATAATAAGCAAAGTATCACCTAAAGCATGATTTAACCCTATTTCTCATGATTATGTGCCAAAACTCAAAATCATAAATCATGATTGCAAACATACATAGGAATTACATTAATCATCATGATTTAAGCATTATTAAATATTTATAGGCACGTTATCATCACCTAACACTATTTCAAAATGTTGTCCCGTCATCCTAAGTCAACCAAAATATGATATAGGTTAAGTCCATATGGTTGACTACCCTAGGGTTACTCTAACCCTTAAGGATGGATTTTGGAACCCAAAATAAGTTCTTGCCTATGGGGTTCACTAGGTACTCCTTAGGAATCCATTTCCTAGCTATTACTTTCTTCTTATCTTGTCCCCTAGCAATTAGGCATTTGTAGGCCTTTTCATTTTTCTTTTCTTTATAACCTAGGCCTTTCTTATTGAAGCTTATTGAAGCTAGCTCTTTGGCTCCCTATGATCATGTTCAAGGTGTTTGAGCCAATTGTGAATTTCTCTAGGGCTTTTGTCAAATAGTCTACCTTTTCCCTTAAAGCCCTATTTTCCTCTATGCATGCATCATTAACATCAAAAGGCATATAGTTATCATGTGAGCATGCATCATTTAAGCTAGAAGAAATATTATCATCATTTAAGCATGCTTTTTCTAGTTTATTTTCTAAGTCCTTAATTTGCTCATGCATGCTCTTATTTTTCTTCTTAGCTCTAAATAAGTCCTTAGTGAGGCTAGAAATCATAGAAACTATTTTACTAGGTGAAAGATTAGTTACCATAGTTTCCATGTCCTCTTCTTCTTCTTCGAATGAGGATGTAGAGGCTCCCCCTTCACTAGAGCTCCCTCCACTTGAGCTTGATTCTTCATTTTCGGTGGAGGAGCAATCCAAGTCATCAAAGGCCATCAATGCAAGGTTGGAGTAGACATGTTCTTCTTCTTCGGATGAGGAAGATGAAGAAACATCATCCCATGTCTTTGGTTTGAATGCCTTAGCCTTCTCCTTTTCTTTTGCCTTCTTCTCCTCTTTCTTCTTGCTCCCCTTTTTCTTCTTCTTTTCTTCTTTCTTTTTCTTCTCTTCCTTGCTCTTGTTTAGGAGGGGACAATTATCCCTTATGTGTCCCTCTCCTTGGCAATTGTAGCAAATGATTTTCCCCCTTGGTCTTCTATTCCTATCATTTGATTTGTTAAATCTAAAACCTTTTAATGCACGTCTTACCCTCCTTACCATATAGGCTTCTTCCGTGCTATCCATGGAGGAGGAGGAGGAAGCTTCATCATCATCGGAGGAGGAGGGGATCTCTATCTTCTTCTTCCCCTTGTTTGCCAAGAATGCTACTCCTCTTGAAGGTTGGATTTTTGGCTCTTCTTTTATTCCTTCAAGCCTCGTTTCGTGGATCTCCATTGTTGAGAAGAATTCCTCCAAGGTGCTTACTTCTAAGTTCTTGGAGATATAAAATGAGTCCATGGAGCTCCATTTTGAGGATCGCGGAAAGGCATCTATAGCCTTCATAACCATATCCCGGTTTGATAGCTTCTCACCTACACTTGACAAACCGGTTATAATTTCCTTGAAACGAGAATGTAAGGAAATTACCTTTTCTCCCTTTTCTAGTTTAATGTTGTTGAGTTGGGAGCGGAGGAGATCTCTCCTTGCTAGCTTCGCCTCGGATGTGCCTTCATGAAGCTCAATTAGCTTCTCCCACATCTCCTTGGCACTTAGGCATTCTCCTATTCAGTTGATCTCTTGTTGGGGGAGCACATTGAAGAGATGATGCTTGGCTTTTTAGTTTGCAAGGTGCTCTTCCCTTTGCTTTTTGGTCCACCTAGATTTCTCTATTGGCTTCCCTTCTTCATCCCTAGGCAAAACGAAACCGGATTCCATTGTAATCATGATATCAAAATCCGTTTCGAAAAATACCTCCATTCGCTTCTTCCACCAAGCGAATTTTCCTTCAAACTTCGGTGGATGGATGTTGGACCCGGCCATTTTGAAAGTTGCTTGTTGTGGCGGTTAGTCCTCGACAAGCTTTCCTTGGCTCTGATACCACTTGTAGGGGATCGAACGACCGGCTAGAGGGGGGTGAATAGTCCTCAATCGATGGATGTCGTAATTTACTCGTCTACAAAAGGTTAGCGCAAGCGGAATATAATAAGACAAGACAAGAATCAGAACGCTAACGCAAGATGTAACGTGGTTCACGGTTATGCCGCTAATCCATGATCCCGATTCGTCCGAGGTGAATCACTCCTCCAAAGCCAATCACTATTGGTCTCTCCTTTGCACCAAGCTAGGTGGAGGTAACCTTTACAATCAAGATCCCTCTTCTTACAATAAGAATAGAGTAAAAGCAAGTAAGAAGAGTTTAGAGCTTGTGGGGCACTTGGATGGTCGTTTGGAGTAAGAGCATTTGCTTCCTAAAGCTCCACACCCTCTCTTTTTATAGAGAGGAGGCTTTTCTTCCCGTTGGCCGCCACGATCATTCACGCCCTTGGCGATCGGCCGCCCCACAACGGTCTCGAACACGTCGGATCCCGGCCAGTAGTCAACGGAACACGATTGGTGATGGACCTCATTAGTCGATCGCCTCCGTAGTCGGCCCGATCGGCTACGAGCGGTTCTGTGGCCAAACCCTTTCGACTACCGACGCATTCAAGATCGGTGATGGTCTTAGCAGTCGACTTCCCACATATGGCAGTCGACTGCTGGCCTCAACACACTCAGTCGAATACCAGTCGAACCACGTTCGACTCAGAGCAGTCGACTTCCATTCCATGGCAGTCGACTGGTGTCGGGAAATCCCATTCGAAACTTAGCCAAATGGCCAAGTTTCACCTAAGAGCTACCCCTTCCCGGGTTACATTCGCTCACTCTCATCTCTCGGAGTCCCTCTCCTTTGAAGTTCTCTTCGTTTGCGGCCACGTCCCTTGGCAGCATCAGGCGCACGGCTCTGCAATGCTCCTTCGCATCTCTTGCCTCGAAGTCTACTTCCTCCGGCTTCACTCCAAGCTTCTCGTCCGGCGGTCCCTCGGATGCTCCAAGCGCACGGCTTCCACAAAGCTATCCTTCACCGACTCAAGGACCGAGTCATGAGATGTGAAACTCGCCACGGCTCCATGTGCGAATTACTAAGTCCTGCACGACTTCAACGCACATATCAAATCAACATAACAAACTAACTTAAACCCTTTGCCACACACATCAAAACCTAATCATGGCAAGAGATTGCCCTAACAAAGGTTCATCATGTAAACCCTGCAGGTGGACTTGGTCCGGCATGATGAAAAGGTTGAGTTGCACTACTAATGGAGTTAGATGTTGATTAATTAATGGCAAGTAAATTAATTAATCGATGGACATTCGAGATCTTAAACATGGGGAGAAAATGTACAAATAATATATGGAGCCCATATTATCATATGGGGTTGGTGAGGTAGATCAATGATGATCCTTTAGTGGATTGGATCATCATTAGTGGATCGGACTTTATGTGGGCTTGATCCATGGGTGGCCAAGATCCAACTCCTCCTCATGGTCCCTAATGTATCCTATTAACACCTCATGAAGCTTAGATCCAATGGATAAAAACAAACCTCAAGATCCAAAGGTAGAGATTAAATCTCTAGATCCGACGGTTGAGATTAAATCTCTAGATCCGACGGTTGAGATTAAATCCCTAGAACCAATGGAGGAGATTAAATCATGGCTTGATCCCAACTCTATAAATAGAGATCATGAAGTGGGCAGCAAGGAGAGCTTGGCTTAAGGGGATTAGGGTTTGCTTCCTTTGGAGGCTAGGAATCCTAGTTGGTTTAGGATTAGGTTTAGGTGGCTAGGGTTTTGGGAGCTTTGGGTGGGCGGCAACTCAAGGAGGAGTTTTTCTTCTTCCTCCTAAGGTGTGGCCGGTTCCTTCCATCTTCCCTCTACCTTGGCTTGTTCTCATCCTAATCTTCTTTCCCACTTCCATGGTCGGCCATAAGGAGAGCTAGGATTAGGGTTTGGAGGCTTAGGGTTTAGGAGGCTTGGGTGGCACCAAATAAAGAAGTAGTTTGCTTTCTTCTTCCTCTCCTTTGGTGGCTGGTGCCCACAGCCCTTTCCCAGACCTTGGCCAGCATCCAAAGACCCCTTCTCCTTCTCCTTAGGTGGTGGAAATAAGATATAGGGATTTCCCTTGGTGTCTTGGCCGGTTTCCACCATTATCTCCTTCTCCTTGTTGGCCGGCGGCAAGCATTCTCCTTGTTGCTTCTTGGTTGGCCATAGGAAGGAGAAGAGCCTTGTTTCTATTCTTCCTTTTGCTTTGGAAGAGCAAGGAAGGAAGATTTGCGATCTAGGAGCTTCGACTTTTGGTAGAGCGTCGCCCACACGATGTCCGAAAGGAGGAAGGTCATACATTAGAAGATCGAGAGGTATATCGATTCTCTAATTTTTATATGTTACATGTTTGTATTTGTTTTTCAATTATGAGCATGATATAAATCTGTATATGGCTAAATAATACTTGGATCCCGATCATAAATACAAAAATCGGTGATCCAGACATCGTCTATTCCGTGGCTACTCGTAGAATAGAGCATGGACGCTTGAACAACGAGTTTGTTCAAGTGACCTCTCTAAACGAATAGCACGATGATGACTTGGTTGTTTGGGCAATCCCTTGTGTCTAGGATTAAATTTTTTAATCCGGGGACATCGATGGGATCGCCATGAACAAACTACCAAGGTGTAGTGGGAAGCGAAGTTTCCCCTCACGGACTCGATAAGAAAAACCATTAAATTGGTATGAGAGCTTTGTGGGAAAAATCCCCCTACAACTGGTATCAGAGCCAAGGGTTTCCCATTTTGTGTGTTTAGGATTCGGTTAATTTTTATGCACTTTTCATATATTATATGTGCCGGATAATAGTAGGATATGCGTAGTTTAACTCTTTGGTTGCAGGCATAAGATCTAACTATTATGACCATATATGTGTATGTGTATATTTTGTTGAATCCTCGAGGTTGACGAGGCTAGTATTTAATTTTTGTAAATTAGATATGACATTGTTTAGCCACTCTTTATTTTAGTTTACTTTCGATCTAGATTTCATGTACACTCACTCGTGGAGTATAGGATCGATGGATGTAAATTAAAATAGGTTTTAGTCTCGGCTGGGATCTCCGGATGGCTCGTACATGGCGTAGGAGGATCGGACGAGATGGCAATGCGACGGGAGACATATTGAAGACAAAAGCCATAATAGTAGGAAAATAATTTATTTTTCATATTTATTGCTTTTTGTTTGATATGCATGTCATAGGCTAGGAAAATTCCTCAATTTCAAATTACTAAGTGGGAGAGGGAAATTTTTATAAATTCCCACGGCCTCCATTATGATTTGACAAGTGATGCAAACAAACTTGCGCGTCGGCTCTGAGTGCCTTCCTCCCCATCGGATGAGTTTGTTTACGGATCACAAGGTCAAATATGGTTATAGGGAACTATCAAGGAGTGTGTGTACTTTCCCATCGGAAGGCACATAACCCAAGATAATTACCTTGGTACCGAGTAATGGTGAACACTTAGATACAAATATAAGTATCCTCTCCATCGGAGTCACTGCTTTTATTTGTAGGGCCAAAAAGGAACCAACTATTAATTTTACTTGTCAAAAAGTTAGGTTGACAATATAGTAAAATTAATGGGTAAAACCTCCTCTTACAAATGTAGAATTCGTATATGTCCACACTATCATGGCATACGATATTCTCGGTGTTTTGAGGTGTTGGTTGATTTTTGAAATTTTATTGTTTGAGGAATCAATAATTTTTTGAAATCTACAGTAATGATCTATGTGATTCTTAGGATTTTCAAAATTGACTTTCAGTCCACTTGCTTTGATACTAAAGGAAAATAAACTTACTATGCATAATTATGATGATTGGAAAAGAATCTAGATATTGTCTTATCTGCTAAAGAGTACAAGTATGCACTCTTCGAAGAGTGTCCTCAAGCCATGGTTGCTCAAAAAGGTTTCTACTTCTAAGTCGAAAGGCAAGAAGGAGAAACAAGGTGGAGCAAAGGTGGTGGAAGGATCTCAGGGAGGAGTGAAGAAGCCGAAAGGCAAGTACTTCACTTACAAGCAAGATGGACATTGGAAGAAGGACTGTCCCAATCCAAAGCAGAACAATGATATATCCTCTGGACTAGTCGTTGAAACATGATTAGCAGGTGTTATCTACCGGCACCTGGTGTGTAGATACGGGAGCCTCTAATCATGTCTGCAATACTTTGCAGGAGTTCTAAGAAACCCGACGACGAGCTAAGGGAGAGATTACCGTTTACTTGGGCAATGTCATAAAGGTGGCAACTATTGCAGTGGGAGACGTTTTATTTATCTTTTGAGAAAAATAAAACTTTGGTTCTAAAAAATTCCCTTTATGTACCTTTATTTAGAAAGAACTTAGTTTCAGTTTCTAAATTCTTTATGGATGGATATTCTATTTCTTTTAATGACAGAGCTGTTATAAAAAGGAATAGTGAGATTATCTGTTCGGGTGCATTGATAGGAAATTTGTACACACTTGAACCAAAACCTCCCACGATGCAAATTGAAGTTAATAACTCATCTTCTAATTCCAATAAGAGAAAAGAACCTTCGAAGATGAACCAAACATATCTTTGGCATCTTAGGCTTGGTCACATTAACCTAAGAAGAATTCAAAGGTTGATAGCTGATGGACCTTTGGGTTCATTAGTGGTGGAGGATCTCCCAACCAGTGAATCTTGCTTAGAGGGTAAGATGACCAAGAGGCCTTTTAAGGCCAAGGGGTATAGAGCCAAAAATGTATTAGAATTGGTTCATTCTGATTTGTGTGGTCCTATGTCTATCTAGGCTAGAGGTTGTTTTGAGTATTTCGTCTCATTTATCGATGATTACTCAAGATATGGATACATTTACTTGATGTGCCGCAAGTATGAATTCTTTGACAAGTTCAAATAATTCAAGGATGATGTGGAGAAACGTCAAGGTAAAAGTATCAAAACACTACGATCTAATCGTGGCGGTGAGTACCTCTTTGGAGAGTTTAGGAACTACTTATCAGAGGTTGGGATTCAATCCCAATTGACTGCACCTGGCACACCCCAGCAGAACGGTGTAGCAGAGCGAAGGAATAGGACTCTTATGGAGATGGTTAGATCGATGTTGAGTTATTCTCACTTGCCAGATTCGTTCTGGGGATATGCTTTAGATACGGCGGTGTACATTCTGAAGTTGGTTCCATCTAAATCAGTGCCTTCTACTCCCACAAAGTTGTGGACTGGGCGAAAGCCTAGTCTAAGACATATTCGGATATGGGGGAGTCCAGCACATGTGCTGAAGGCAGATGCTGGTAAGTTGGAACCTCGTACAGAAGTACGCTTGTTCGTTGGCTATCCTAGAGGAACGAAGGGTGGCTTATTTTATAGTCCTAGAGATCAGAGGGTGATCGTTAGCACGAACGCCAGATTTCTAGAGGAAGACTATGTGATGAGCCACAAGCCCAAGAGTAAAATTATTCTAGAGGAGTTAAAAGGGGAAGTCACTTCTTTAGTACCACCGGTACAAGAGGATATACCACATGTCACTGCACTGCGTGTCACAGAGGATACACAAGTGATACCTCATCGTAGTGGGAGGGTTGTGAGATAGCCTGATAGATTCATGTTCTTGGGAGAATCTTCTGATTTGGTCCCTGGCGAACATGAACCTGGTCCCTGGACATATGACGAGGCAATCCAAGATAAAGATGTAGTATCTTGGCAAAGTGCAATGAATGCTGAGATTGAATTTATGGATTCAAATCAAGTCTGGGAGCTAGTAGAACCACCCGATGGTGTAAAAACCATTGGATGCAAGTGGATCTACAAGAGAAAGAGAGGAATAGATGGGAAGGTTGAGACCTTCAAAGCGAGGCTTGTTGCGAAGGGGTATACTCAGAAAGAGGGTATCGATTATGAGGAGACATTTTCGTCGGTAGCCATGCTTAAGTCTATCTGGATTCTCTTATGCATAGCAACTCATATTGATTATGAGGTGTGGCAGATGGATGTCAAGACAGCTTTCCTTAATGGATGTCTTGAGGAAAACATCTACATGAAGCAACCAGAGGGATTCATTGCTAAGGGCAAAGAGCATCTTGTATGTAAGCTTAATCGGTCCATTTATGGATTGAAACAAGCTTCGAGGTCTTGGAACATCCGCTTTGATGAGGTGATCCAGTCTTATGGATTTATTCAAAGTTTGGATGAGTCTTGTGTATACAAGAGATGTGACGGAAATGTAGTGGTATTTCTTGTACTATACGTAGATGACATTTTGTTGATTGGCAACAATATCAAGGTGTTATCGGACGTAAGGGTATGGTTGTCCAAACATTTTGATATGAAGGACTTGGGAGAGGTGGGACACATCCTTGGGATCAAGGTTATAAGGGATCGCAGGAAAAGGATGTTGTGCTTATCCCAAGCTTCATACATAGACACGATTATGGAGCGTTTTAGCATGCAGAACTCCAAGAAGGGTTTTCTACCTTTCAGGCATGGAGTTCCTTTATCTAAGGAGATGTGTCCTAGATCATCTGAGGAGATGAAGACGGTTCCTTATGCTTCGGCAGTAGGAAGCCTCATGTATGTGATGCTCTGTACGAGACCAGATATCTGCTTTGTCGTGGGCATGGTCAGCAGATATCAGAGTAATCCAGGACAGAGACATTGGACTGCGGTAAAGCATATATTAAAGTACCTGAGAATGAATAGGGATTATATGCTAGTTTACCGGGTAGACCAATTACTCCCTGTGGGTTACATAGATTACGACTTCCAATCAGATAGGGATAACAGTAAGTCTACCTCAGGTTTTGTGTTTACTTTGGGAGGTGGAGCCATTGTATGGAGGAGTGTCCAGCAGAAATGTGTGGCGGACTCCACCATGGAAGCTGAGTATGTGGCAGCCTCTGAGGCGGCCAAAGAAGCTGTGTGGCTCAGGAACTTCCTGATGGACTTGAATGTGATTCCTGGTTTGCCCAATGTTATCACAATTTATTGTGATAATAATGGTGCAGTTTCAAACTCGAAGGAAACACGAGCTCATAAGGCAAGTAAACACATAGAGCGTAAGTACCACCTAATACGAGAAATCGTAAAGGAGGTAGAAGTTGTTGTCGCCTAGATTGCATCAGAGGATGACCTGGTAGACCCTTTCACTAAGGCCCTTCTAGTGAGGGCTTTGATAGGTATGTGGAGGGAAGGAGAATCAAATGTATGGCAGTATGAGGACAGCATAGTCTTTTAGTATAAGTGGGAGATTATAGGGATGTATACTGAAAAGTCTATGTTTTGTATGAACATCTTTATTTTGAAATAAGAATCACATGATCATTGTTTGCATATTTTTATAGTTATGCAATATTGTCTAATACATTACATTGTAGATAACATGGTATGTGGTGTCACACGGGAGATTATGTTATCGGCTCCTTGTAAAGTATAAGTAAAGGCTCACAACCGAGATGACTTTGGACAAACCATCGGAATGGTTGTAGTGTGATTTGGTATTGGTTTGTCTTGACCATAGAATCACACTAGTGCACTTTGTGTGTATTGAGCAGGATCGACTTAGAGGTGATTCGATTTATTGCTGACTACATAATCGAATCGGACCTCAGATATTATTTTGTACATACTCTTAATCCCGATATAATAACGGGCACATATACTTAGTACTCATCTCTTTGATTTACTAATGGGCGAGATTTATAGATTAAATCGATAGGCTCGGTAAGTTGGGAGATGATATTATTTATATGGTGTGTCATTGATTATAGGAGGAAACCGTGTCCTATATATTAGGATGATGATGTCCCCTTGAGGAGCTCATAAGATTCATCATGTAAACCCTGCAAGTGGACTTGGTCCGACATGGTGAAAAGGTTGAGTGGTACTACTCATGGAGTTAGATGTTGATTAATTAATGGTAAGTAAATTAATTAATCGACGGGCATTCGAGATCTTAAACATGGGGAGAAAATGTACAAATAATATATGGAGCCCATATTATCATATGGGGTTGGTGAGGTAGATCAATGATGATCCTTTAGTGGATTGGATCATAATTAGTGGATCGGACTTTATGTGGGCTTAATCCATGGGTGGCCAAGATCCAACTGCTCCTCATGGTCCCTAATGTAGCCTATTAACACCTCATGAAGCTCAGATCCAATAGATGAAAACAAAACTCTAGATCCAAAGGTAGAGATTAAATCTCTAGATCTGACGGTTGAGATTAAATCTCTAGATCCGACGATTGATATTAAATCCCTAGAACCAATGGAGGAGATTAAATCATGGCTTGAGCCCAACTCTATAAATAGAGATTATGAAGTGGGCGGCAAGGAGAGCATGGCTTAAGGGGATTAGGGTTTGCTTCCTTTGGAGGCTAGGAATCCTAGTTGGTTTAGGATTAGGTTTGGGTGGCTAGGGTTTTGGGAGCTATGGGTGGGCGGCAACTCAAGGAGGAGTTTTTCTTCTTCCTCATAAGGTGTGGCTGGTTGCTTCCATCTTCCCTCTACCTTGGCTTGTGCTCATCCTAATCTTCTTTCCCACTTCCATGGTCGGCCATAGGGAGAGCTAGGATTAGGGTTTGAAGGCTTAGGGTTTTGGAGACTTGGGTGGCACCAAATAAGGAAGTAGTTTGCTTTCTTCTTCCTCTCCTTTGGTGGCCGGCACCCACAGCCCTTTCCCAGCCCTTGGCCGGCATCCAAAGACCCCTTCTCCTTCTCCTTAGGTGGTGGAAACAAGATATAGGGCTTTCCCTTGGTGTCTTGGCCGGTTTCCACCATTATCTCCTTCTCCTTGTTGGCCGGCGGCAAGCATTCTCGTTGTTGCTTGTTGGTTGGCCATAGGAAGGAGAAGAGCTTTGTTTCTATTCTTTCTTTTGCTTTGGAAGATCAAGGAAGGAAGATTTGCAATCTAGGAGCTTCGACTTTTGGTAGAGCGTCGCTCACACGACGTCCTAAAGGAGGAATGTCATACATTAGAAGATTGAGAGGTATATCGATTCTCTAATTTTTATATGTTACATGTTTGTATTTGTTTTTCAATTATGAGCATGATATAAATCTATATATGGCTAAATAATACTTGGATCCCGATCATAAATACAAAAACTGGCGATCCGGACATCGTCTACTCCGCGGCTACTCGTAGAATAGAGGCAGGTCGCTTGAACGAGTTTGTTCAAGTGACCTCTCTAAACGAATAGCACGATGATGACTTGGTTGTTTGGGCAATCCCTTGTGTCTAGGATTAAATTTTTTAATCCAGGGACATCGATGGGATCGCCATGAACAAACGACCAAGGTGTGGTGGGAAGTGAAGTTTCCCCTCACGGACTCGATAAGCAAAACCATTAAATTGGTATGAGAGCTTCGTGGGCAAAACCCCCTACAGTATGTGGTACAATGTCGGGCCCAATTTGTTGAGATTATGTTTAAGTACTTATAAAATATTTGTTTTCAAAGAACAACTTGCATATACCCATTTCATGTCTATGTGATTATGATATTTATATGAATGTTATGCTTATATGTTCTTAATTGATCATGTCACTACTTTTTATATGAATGTTATGCTTATATGTTCTTAATTGATCATGTCACTACTTTTTATATGAATTCTATGCCTATATGTTCTTAATCGATCATGTCACTACTTTTTATATGAATGCTATGCCTATATGTTCTTAATTGATCATGTCACTACTTTTTATATGAATGTTATGCTTATATGTTCTTAATTCATCATGTCACTACTTTTTATATGAATGTTATGCCTATATGTTCTTAATTGATCATGTCACTACTTTTTATATGAATGTTATGCCTATATGTTCTTAATTGATCATGTCACTACTTTTATATGAATGCTATGCTTATATGTTCTTAATTGATCATGTCACTACCTTTATATGAATGTTATGCCTATATGTTGTCTAGATGAACATGTCACTACTCTTTGTCTAATTCTTGATGTATGGCTTTAGTGAGTAGGAAAGGATCTTATTAAGCCTATGTGCTTATAGTTCATGTTTTTCTTGTACTTCAGATAAGGGTAAAGAATGGCTAAACTAAAGGGAGCAGCAGGAGGGGTAGAGTGTGTGTGGTAGTGGCATGGTGGTGGAGATCTGTTTTATGTTCCCAGACTTATGCATGTTTCCCTTTATGTTTTGCATGTTAGTTGTTAAGAGTCGAACTCTACTTGATGTTGATGGTTGCTATTTGGTGTCCTTTAACTTGATTATCATGAACTTGAACTAAGTACTTATGAAATGATTATGCATGCTCCATGTTTCATGTTCTATGTTTAAAAAAAAAAAGAAGTTTAAAGTTTTCCACTATAAATGTACGTTGTCTTCCGTTGTAAATGCATGTATGTATGATCACGTCGCGCCGCCCTTCCACCCCTATACATTACGAGGAAAGGGCGGGCATGACAAGGAAGCCTCATGTATGCTATGTTATGTACGAGGTCAGATATCTGCTTAGTCGTGGGCATGTTTAGCAAAAATCAGAGTAATCTTGGATAGGGGCATTGGACTGTGATAAAGCATATTTTGAAGTACCTAAGAAGGTCTAGGGATTATATGCTGGTATACCAGGCAAACCAATTACTCCCTGTGGGTTATAAAAATTCTAACTTCCAATTAGATAGGGATAACAATAAGTCTACCTCGAATTTTGTGTTTACTTTGGGAGGTGGAGCCATTATATGGAGGAGTGTCAAGCAAAAATGCGTGGTGGACTCCACCATGGAAGCTGATTATGTGGCAGCCAATGAGGGAGCCAAAGAAGTTGTATGGCTCAAGAACTTCTTGATGGACTTGGATGTGATTCCTGGTTTACCCAAAACTATCATAATTTATTATGATAACAGTGGTGCAGTTGCAAACTCGAACGAACCACGAGCCCATAAGGCACGTAAACACATAGTGCGCAAGTACCACTTGATACGAGAGATCGTAAAGCGAGGAGAAGTTGTTGTCACCAAGATTGCATCAGAGAATAACCTGGCAGATCCTTTCACTAAGGCCCTTCCAGTGAGAGCTTTTGATAGGCATGTGGAAGGAATGAGAATCACATGTATGACAGTTTGATGACAGCATAGTCTTTTAGTATAAGTGGGAGATTGTTGGGATGTATACTGAAAGCCTAGCCTTTGTATGAACATCTTCATTTTGAAATAAGAATCACATGATCATTGTTTGTATTTTATATTTATTATATGTGTGCATCTTGTATGATACTTTACATTGTAGATAGCATGGTGTGTGGTGTCACACAGAGGATCATGTTATCAGTTCCTTGTAGAGTATAAGTAGAGGCTCACAACCAAGATGATTTTGGACAAACCATTGGATGGTTGTAGTGTAATTTGGTATTGGTTTATCTTGACAATAGAATTATACTAGTACACTTTGTGTGTATTTGAGCAGGCCCGAATTACCGGTGATTCAATTTATACTAACTATATAATTGAATCGGACCTCAGATATTATGGTGTACATGCACTTAATCTTGATATAATAACAGGCACATATACTTATTATTTATTTCTTTGATTTACCAATGGGCGAGATTTATGGGTTAAATCGATAGGCCCGATAAGTTGGGAAATAATATTATTTACATGGTGTGTCATTGATTATAGGAGGAAACCGTGTCCTATGTATTAGGATGATGATGTCCCCTTGAGGAGCTCATAAGAATCATCATGTAAATCCTACAGGTGGACATGGTCCAACATGATGATGAAGTTGAGGGGTACTACTCATGGAGTTAGATGTTAATTAATTAATTGTTAGTAAATTAATTAATTAACGCACATTCGATATCTTAAATATGGGGAGATATTTGTACATATATTATATGGAGCCCATATTTATTTATGGGAGATGGTGAGGTAGATCAATGATAATCCTCTAGTGGAATGGATCATCATTGATGGATCGGGTTTGTGTGGTTCGGATCCATTGGGTGTCCAAGATCCAACTCCTCCTCATGGTCCCTATTGTAGCCTATTATAAATACCTCATGATGCCTAGATCTATAAATAAGGTGGGAGAGGCTTGGGCAAAAATAACTTAGAGGGTTTGGAGGTGGCATTGGGTTGGGTAGCAACATTAGGGTTTGCTTCCAAGGCTTGGACGCCAAGGTGTTTGATTTTTCTTAGGGTCGACGGCAACATTAGGGTTTCTCTTCCCTTTTGGCCGGCGCCTCCACCCTATCTCCTTGGCAGGTGCCTCCTCTACACCTCCTTTCTTTCTCCTTGGCCGGCGACAATAAGAGCTCATCTCTTGGTTAACGCCCCTCCTTCTTCCTCTCCTTGGCCGGCGGCAACAACAAAGTTAGGAGGCTTGGTGGTCGGCACTAGATAAGAGAATAAGAGTTTGGTCATCTTCCCTTGTTCGAAGCGAGCAAGGAAGAGAAGAAACGAGATCTAGGAGGCTTGGTTTTTTGGAGGATCATCGCCCACACGACGTCCAAGAAGAGGATAGGTCATACAATAGAAGATCAAGAGGTAAACAAGAGGTATAATTAGTTTTCTTTCTTATTCTATGTAATTGGATTATAATTGTATGATCATGGACCCCAAAGATAAATTCAAAAATTGGCATTCCGTACATCATCTATTACGTGGCTAATCGTGGAAAAGAGTTGTTGGTGATCGTTTTGAAGCTAGAGGGGGTGTGAATAGCGCTTTTCGTTTCTACAAGAGTGATTAGAGGAAGCAAACACAAATAATATATGTAAAAACAAAAAACAATGCAAACAAAGCCTTTACGTGGTTCGGAGATAACGCTCCTACTCCACGGCGATCCTTAAGGTGGATCAACCCAAGCAAATCCACTAAGAAGCTTTCCTTTACAACACAACTCCTCTTCTTTACAAAGAATAAAAATTTAAGCTTAGAGAGAAGAGGAGGGGATTTAAGATCACTTAGAAAGCTAGAAAACTCATGGAGGCTTTGGAGAAGAATCAGAGAATAAGCATTAACCCCAAAAACCCCAACCAGCCCTCTTTTTATAGAGAGAGGGTTACTTTTCCCGTTGGAGCACGATCAGTCGACTGATGTACAGCATCAGTCGACTGCCGGCGCGATTAATGGCGTCTGAACAGCCGGATTTGCGGGATTTAGAGTCATTTTGCCCAACGACATTCTCATCAGTCGACTGATCCCTCCATCAGTCGACTGATGAAGTGATCAGTCGAGTGATCACAAGCCATAGTCGAGTGGGACTCCATTCTGTGCCTGTTTTTGCCTTGATCAGTCGACTGCCACTGTTGGCAGTCGACTGATAGCATCATCAGTCGACTCCCATTGCCAAGGCAGTCGACTGATACATCGTATCAGTCGATTGATACACATCAAGTATGAGTATTTCATACTTGATTTCACCCCCTAGACCTAGACTCAACCTTCTAACTCTTCTTTAAGCCTTGCGCTTCCAGAATCCCTCCGAGTCAGCGACTTGTTCATCCTTTGCGCTTTGCTTCCAAGAGCTTCCTTCGGTTTTGTTATGTCTTAGGTTTTCCTTTGCCAAGGTGTGCTTGGACTTTACGCCGCCAAGACTACATGCTTTGACTTACGCTGCCAAGACTTGCCTTTGGACTTCCTTTTGCCAAGATCATACTTGGACTTTGCCTTTACCTGTCACTTATTCATGTTCACCATTAGATTACAATTTGTTGCCTAACTTAGATGATTATCCAAACATCAAAACATATAAATGCTTGGGGCATTGTTGCACCAACAATCTCCCCCTTTTTGATGTTTGGCAATCATTTAAGTTAGGTCTTTTAAAGATACACATAATCACATAATCATATATCCAATTTCTAACTTAAACATTTCTTCTCCCCCTTTGACACACATAAAAAAAAAATCATATGATTCATAGAAGAATTGAATGTATTATAATTTTAAACTAAAGTACAGATATGAATTTTAGCTCCCCCTAAATCCAAGATATAGTTCATGATGAGTAAACAAAACATGTGGAGCAAAAGTCTACCAACTTTGCACCAACAATGTAACTTCTTGGAATAAGAAAGTTACGTTATGTGAAACTCCTCCTAAAATACCGTATTTAAAACAGTCATACAAGTTGTTTATACTCAATATTATCAAGCTATAGTTTTAGATCAACAAGGATACACTAAATATCAGAAAATGGAGCTAATCTTCCGAACAACAGTATCATCGATGGTTTCGAACCACGATCGACATCGCCTCAGAATACGAATTCAGCCTTTTCAGTCCAAATTCATAAATGCATCAAAAATTCCAGAAACCTCGAAAAATCACAAAATTTTGTGTACACATTTCTGAGATCATATTTTATCAAGGAAAAATATTTTGAAAAATATATGTTTTCCAGATTTCAATATTGATACAAACTTGGAAACTAGCAAAAGTTCTAAAAAGTTTGCAAACTTTGTATCACTTTTGTGTTTCACTTGAAAACTGTTTTTCAAAATATGATAAACATAGTTTAAAATATGTTTTATTTGACATTTCCAATCATGTTCTTGGAGCTATATGCACATCAATTGTGTATAAGTCTTCCCAATGATTGGTCCAATGAAGGATTAATGTCTCTAGATGACACTTTGGTCCATAGTAATGCATCATAACAAGCATGATGAACCAAGTGCATCTTCCTAACATCTCACATGTTGTCTAAGTTGCTTAATACAAAAATCATGGTTTCTTAGGTATTTTGTGAGATGCTCAAAGGTATAAATCCTAGTATTTCTATAGGATCATGCAAACCTATACCTTTACTCAACCAAGCACATTCCAAGTTCTCTCCTAAGTGATGAAAATTCTACCTCGGGAAGAGCCTTGGTAAATATGTCGGCTAGGTTGGACTTGGATTCAATGTAATTAAGCTCAATATCCCCCTTTGCCACATGATCTCTAATGAAGTGATGTTTCACTTCAATGTGCTTGGTCCTAGAGTGATGCACCGGATTTTTTGGTCAAGTTAATGGTGCTCACATTATCATAAAATACTTTCATGTTGGAGTAAGATAGCTCATAATCTTCTAAGGTATGTTTCATCCATAGTAGTTGAGCTACACAACCACCCATAGCCACATATTCGGCCTCGGTGGTGGATAAAGCAACACAAGGTTGCTTCCTACTACTCTAACTAACTAGGGAGGACCCAAGGAATTGGCATCCACCACTAGTACTCTTCCGATCCAATTTGCAACCGGCATAATCGGAATTGGTGTATCCAATCAAATCAAAAGACCTAGTCCTAGGGTACCATAGACCTACATTTAGTGTGCCTTTAACATATCTTAGAATTCTCTTAACGGCAACTAAATGAGATTCTTTAGCACATGATTGATACCTAGCACACATACCAACCGCAAATAATATGTCGGGTCTACTAGCGGTTAATTACAAAAGGCTACCAATCATGCTCCTATAAAGTGTAAGATCTATTTGTTTTCCCTCACTATCACTATCTATTTTAGTATTGGTTGCCATTGGAGTTGAAACCACCTTAGCATTTTCCAAACCAAATTTCTTAATCATTTCCTTAGCATATTTGGTTTGATAAATATAAATACCTTCACTAGTTTGTTTGACTTGCAATCCTAGGACGAAATTTAATTCCCCAACTAGACTCATTTCAAACTCTTTTTCCATATTTTTAATAAAGTCTTGAAGGAGTTCATCATTTGTTGACCCAAAGATAATGTCATCAACATATACTTGGGCTACAAAGATGTCCTTAGATGTTGACTTTATAAAGAGAGTTTGATCTATACTACCCCTTTTAAAATCCTTAGAAATTAAGAAAGATGATAATCTTTCATACCAAGCCCGGGGAGCTTGTTTCAAACCATACAAAGCTTTCCTAAGCTTGTATACATGGTTTGGATAGTCCATATTTTCAAAACCGGGAGGTTGTTCTACATATACCTCTTCCTTAATAAACCCATTTAGGAATGCCGATTTGACATCCATTTGATGGAGTTTGAAACCCATATAGGAGGCATATGCTAAAAGTATTCTAATGGACTCTAACCTAGCAACCGGGGCATATGTTTCATCATAATCAAGTCCTTCAACTTGATTAAAGCCCCTTGCAACTAATCTTGCTTTATTTCTAGTGATATTTCCTTGGTCATCTAGTTTGTTCCTAAAAACCCATCTTGTAGTAACAATGGTGTTTTCACTTGGTCTAGGAACTAACTCCCATACTTGACTCCTTTCAAATTGAGCCAATTCATCTTACATTGGCAATTGGTCAAGTCAAAATTGACCATTCATCTTCCCTCTCAAGTCAAGTCAAACTTGACCTCTTATCTCCCATGGTTGATCAAATCCAACTATTTGATTCAAGTCAATTTGATTTAATGAATATCAATTCATTAGTTTAAATTGACTCGATAAATCAAATCTAAATTAGACTCATTCAACACTTGAATCAACTTGAGTCCAACTCAATTAGTCTAATTTGGATTACTCTTAATCCAATTTGGTTCATCCCATGAACCTAATCCTCATGGTTCATCATATGAACCTAATCTCCATCTAATTGCCCTTAGTGTGTGACCCTATAGGTTCTTGTAACATTAGCAATGCTCCTAAACCAATTTAGGAACATAAGCAATGAGCGGTATCTAGCAACACATCATTGCTACCCAAGTTACAAGAATGTTGAGATCCAACATCACCTTTGTGATTACTAATTGTGACTCTCACAATATGTGACAATGTCCCTCTATCTTTGACATCTAGATTGACCAATTGAGGCATAGACCGTGTCATCCTCGGTACAGTCTATTTATTGAACTCCAAGTAGACTCACTCTAATCAAATGAGCTCAATATCTTATATTGACTCATTTGGGTATGGCCATGCACTTAGTGATCTCACTCTATCAAGAATAAGGATGTCACTCCCGTCATATAGGAGGGATAGATCTCATCTACATCACTCACTTCCCTCCGCATAATTTGTTACATACCCAGTAATCGCCTTTATAGTCCATCCATTTACAGATGACGTTTGACGAAGCCAAAGTATGCAACTCCTTATGTAGGGAACCATGGTGACTTCAGGTCCAAGGACTAATAGTCATACTAATAGTCACATGAGAAAGTATATGACATTCATATAACGCTCCATGATACTTTCTCATGGCGGGTCATTCAGTATACATTCTCCAATGCATACCCATGTGTCAACTTGATATCACATATCCATGACTTGTGAGATCAAGTCATCGAGTTGACCTACATGCTAGTCTCTTCGCATTAACATTGTCCCTGAATGTTAATACTTGACTAGGAATGATTAAGAGTAGTGTTCTCTATATCATCTCATTATCGATTCAACCAATCGATTGATATAGATAAGAACCTTCTACTCAAGGACGTTATTATACTTAGTTATTTGGCACCAATATAAGTAAGTATAATAACCATGCCTTTATAAATAGGAATATGATACAACAAAGTCCATACAACAATCATCACATGATTGTCTCTAGGGCTTTCACTAACAAGGCAGTACGAGGATGCCGAATTAATCCCTCTGACGAGTCAGAACGTGTCCCATTTTTGACTCTATCACACCCTTCTATCTATGATTACCGGAGATGAGGCCAGCCCCTAGGTTCCTCCTTAATTCTCCTAAATCTTTGATACGAGGGATGTCACCCCTCGTATCGGCTTCGCACAGTAAATAGAAGACCAAAATAAATAGCTATAGATCTAAACAATCACTAATTGCAAATATGAATTCAAGATCAAAAATAATATTTGAAATAACATATTCTATGCACACAAATTACTCCCTAATCCTATAATAGGAGAATCTACTCCATGAATACGAGAAGAGAAACACAAGGCATAACCGAATTCATAAATACAAAATAAATCATGCAGAGAATGCAAATTATGGTGCAATGTGGCTCTTCTCTCTGACGTTGAGGTGCAGAACTTGGATCTCAAGTGGCTTCCTTCCTCTCCGTTGCGAGTTCTCGGTGCTTTTTAGGGCACCAATGTGTCGTCCCAACTGAAATGTCCCCCCCCCAAGGTTGGGGCGTAGTTTCCTTTATATAGACATCATGCTAGATCTCCCTGAAACCTAGAAAATAATTAAATTGCATCGAAATCACCCAGTGCCACACGACCGTGTGTTTCCACATGGCCAGGCCATGTGTTTCCACACGGCCAGGCCGTGTGTGAGGCTGTAGTGGTCGATCTCGAGCCTCAAACACGACCATGTGTAGCCACACGCTCTGGTCGTGTCCCCTTTTGTGTCCAGCTGCCAAATGCCCTTCTTTCACTCCGAAAGTGTGTCGTATGCTATCCTGCACACAAAAGTACAAAGAGCAGATCTCCGAACTAGAAAATAGGAAATGCATGCAAACACAAAGTACGATATGCATGAAACAAGTATAAAATGCAATGGGATGTGAGCGAAAACTACTCCTAAAACCCTATATGTTTTGCTCACATCAGTTATGAGCAGTCGACCATCGTGAGTCAACTAGGGTTCGACTATGAGAAAATGTCTTGGCAGTTGACTGCCAAAATTGGGCAATGATCGTCGGGGTTGTGGATAGAATGTTGATGTTCAAGAGTCGATCGGTCACAAGATCGACCCTAGCATTGGATGATGGTAATCGGCAATTGCTAGTGTAACCGTTAGCTTGAATATCGATGTGGATTAAGTCATTATCTCACAACGGAATTGTTGGCAGTCGACTACCAAGCGCGAATCCAGCCCCAATGCAGGCATAAAAAGAGAAGCTCGTGGAGGATTTGAACAGTGATTTCTTGGGCATTTTGAGGTGATTTGCTAGTGCAAATCAGGATCTTCAAGCACAGTTCAAGCAATCAACAAGTAAGCATCCAACAATGCATTTGTAAAGTTTTTTTTATGTATTTTTGTGTATTTCATTTGTAATCACTTGTATTTACTTGTATTACTTTTGTAATCACTTGTACGAGGTTTCTCCGCCTCCGACGTGTTGTCGAGAATGAGTTTTATTAGTGGTGAGTGCATCACTAGAGTTCGTTGAGCTCAACCCATTGAGTAGAAACCTTGAGGTTCCAAATCATGTTATATTCATGCGTATTGTGCTTGTTCTTGTGCTTGTGTATTTGTTTTTGTTATTATATATTCCGCTGCGTACACTAACACTTGTAGCAAGCACGCGAACAAATTCCATCAATGCATTGATCGTGCTATTCAACCCCCCCCCCTCTAGCGGTCATCAACGTTCCTACAATTGGTATCAGAGTGAGGCCGCTCTTCATTTGGACTAACTGCCAAGGGAGCACTGCTAGAGGGTGAAGAAGAAGATGGAGGAGTCAAGTCTTAAATTGGGCCACGACATTAACACACCTCCTTCATACAAAATTTTTAGAGCTGAGGGATTTGACCAATGGAGGATGTGGATGGAGAATTTCTTAGTGATGGACATCGAGCAATGGTTCATCATACTAGATGGATTTGAACTTCCGAGGGGTCCAAAAGGAGGATATCTCAAGAAGAAGAGACGGACCCAAGATCAACTCCAAAAATCCAAAATTAATGATAAGGTAATTGATATGTTAGTCGATTCAATACTTAATTATTTATTATCTAGAGTAGGTGAATTTCAAGATGCCAAGGAGCTATGGGATAAATTGGCCAAGCTTCATGAAGATTTATCACCGGCTCAAGAAAAGGAGGAAGACAAATAAGTAAGTTCATCTTCCTCACAAGAAAGTAAAGATTCAAAGGTTGATAGGGAATCAACATCTGGATCGGAAGAGGTGGAAGAGGAAGAATTGGAGGAAGCCTCCACCTCTAGGATTGAGGGGGAAGAGATTAGATCACCAGAGTCAGAGCAAAATTAAGGAGTAGGTTCTACATCTGAGAGAGATGAAGAACTCACTCTAGCCACCACCATTAACCTAGGTAACTCAAACACTTTAATTAATAATAAAAACCATATTATGTGTTTTGAATGTAGGGAATATGGGCACTATAAGAGCAAGTGCCTAAGAAGGTCAAAAAGGCTCAACTGGTGTCAAATGTCAAGGATACCGGTGCCCTAACACACAAGAGCAAGGAGCACGTGATGTGCTTCAAATGCAATCAAAAGGAGCATTATAGGAGTCAATGCCCTAGGGGGAGGAAGAAGAATCCACACAAGTAGGGGGAGCTAAGGCAAACCCTAAGGTAATATTTAAGTATGCTTCTTCTTCAATTAATTATCAAAATCATGCAAGGAGTAATCTTGCTATTTATCATAAAGAGCATGCTAGAAATTGTAGGGGATCGGTACGGCCGGCTAGAGGAGGGTGAATAGCCCTTTTCGTTTGGATGCCGGTATTTGCTCGTCTACAAAACTAATTAGTGCAAGCGGAAGACTAATAAAGACAAACAAATAGAAATACGAGAAAACAATCACTAACAAAGAATGTAACGTGGTTCACGGCTACGCCGCTAATCCACGATCCCGATTCGTCCGAGGTGAATCACTCCTCCAAAGCCAATCACTATTGGTCTCTCCTTTGCACCAAGCTAGGTGGAGGTAACCTTTACAATCAAGATCACTCTTCTTACAAATAGAATGGAGTAAAAACAAGTAAGAAGAGTTTAGAGCTTGTGGGGCACTAGGAAGATCACTTAGAGCATAAGCATTAGCCTCTCAAAGGCTTACACCCTCTCTTTTTATAGAGAGGGCTAATTTCTTCCCGTTGGCCGCCATCAGTCGACTGCCGCCCTTGGCAGTCGACTGCCGTCACTACAACAGCCTCCGAACACATCGGATCCCGACCATTGTAGTCCAACGGAACTCTTGGCAGTCGACTGATGGACCTCATCGGCCGATCACGTAGTCGATCGGCCCGGCTATGACTCGAACGGCGAACTGTGACGGCTATTGCTTGGCGATCGATGATCGAGCCGATCGATGGTCTTGGCATCACGGCGATGGCATCGATCCGCCAATCCCCGGGCCGTAAACCCGAACTACACTCGACTCAGAGCAGTCGACTGCCATGACATGGCAGTCGACTGGTGTCGGGAAAACCCATCCGACACTTGGCCAAATGGCCAAGTTTCACCTAAGAGCTACCCTTCCCCGGGTTACAATCGCTCACTCTCATCTCTCGGAGTCCCTCGCCTTCGAAGTTCTCTTCGTTCTCGGCCACGTCCCTCGGCAGCATCAGGCGCACGGCTCTGCAATGCTCCTTCGCGTCTCTTGCCTCGAAGTCTACTTCCTCCGGCTTCACTCCAAGCTTCTCGTCCGGCGGTACCTCGGATGCTCCAAGCGCACGGCTTCCGCAAAGCTATCCTTCACCGACTCAAGGCACGAGTCATGAGATGTGAAACTCGCCACGGCTCCATGTGCGAATTACTAAGTCCTGCACGACTTCAACGCACATATCAAATCAACATATCAAAACTAACTTAAACCCTTTGCCACACCATCAAAACCATATTACGGCAAGAGATTGCCCTAACAATCTCCCCCTTTTTGATGTGTGGCAATCCGTTTAAGTTAGGTAAAAACATTTAATATAAATTCTAAGGTAAGAAAGCATGTAAAGATAAACATGATATAGCAACATGCAACTCCCCCTTAATCCATGAAACTCTCTATGCAAATTTTCTCCCCCTATCATATATTTCTCCCCCTAAAATAATTAACTTAAACATAATTATTTCTCCCCCTTTGACACCATCAAAAAGATTAAGACTAAGTTATAAGCTCATAGCATCAAGTATAAAGAGAAACATACACTAAAATCAGTCAAAACCTGATAAAATCAGGTTACTATACTTGTTCATTAGCCCATCACCGATCTATCATATGGCAAATGACCGCACAAAAAGAATCCAATTTCGATTTTCTGGATGAATTTCAGAAATACACTATTAATTCCAAAAAATTCAAAAAATCATGAAATTTGGGGAACATATTTATTTTAAGTATATCTATCAGTGAAAAATATGTTTTCATGAAAAATCATTATATTTCTACATATTTGCCAAAAAATCAAAAAGCTTTAAAAACTACTAGGTTTTTGATCATAAGAGTATCCATTTTAACACCTAGTCTTGCATCCAATTGTTTCAAAAAATGAATACATGTATTTTAAAGTAAGAAATTGTTTTGAAAACATATGAAATATCCAACCATGATCTTTGGGCAATATGTCTATGAATTAAACATAAGCCTTCCCCATGATTGGTCTATTATTGCTATGTTGATACTTTAAATGACCATCTAAATGCCATAGGCATTAGTGGACATTTGTATCATCCTAACATCTCACCCATGCTAAGTTTCCAATCAAGTTAGCCTATAGTGAGTGTGAGATGCATCCTAGGGGGTATTTGTATATACTTAACCAATATATTCATGCAATTCTATCATGGTTAAGTATCAACCTAACAATTAACATGATCATAATGACATATATGAATCAATTTCACATAATGATCATGAAATACATGTTTTCATTAAATTATAATCATGCATTAGGTATTATATGATGATAATAAACAAAGTATCACCTAAAGCATGATTCAAACCTATTTCTCATGATAACGTGCCAAATTTCAAAAACATAAATCATGATTGCAAATATACATAGGAATTACATCAATCATCATGATTTAAGAAATATTATCTATTTATGGGCACGTTATCATCACCCAACACTATTCTAAAAATGTTGTCCCGCCATCCTAAGTCAACCAAAATATGATATAGGTCAATTGCATATGGTTGACTACCCTAGGGGTTATCCTAACCCTTAAGGATGGATTTTGGAACCCAAAATAAGTTCTTTCCTATTGAGTTCACTAAGTATTTCTTGGGGATCCATTTTCTAGCTATTACCTTCTTCTTATCTTGTCCCCTAGCTATAAGGCATTTGTAGGCCTTTTCATTTTTCTTTTCCTTGTAGCCTAGGCCCTTTTTGTTAAAACTAGCTCTTTGGCTCCCTAAGATCATGTTCAATGTGTTGGAGCCAATTGTGAATTTTTTTAGGGCTTTTGTTAAATAATCTACCTTTTCCCTTAAGGCCCTATTTTCCTCTATGCATGCATCACTAACATCTAATGGCACATAAAGGTCATGTGAGCATGCATCATTTAAGCTAGAAGAAATATTATCATTTAAACATGCATTTTCTAGCTTATTTTCCAATGCCTTAATTTGATTAAGCATGCTTTTATTTTTCTTTTTCATTCCAAATAAGTCCTTAGTTAAACTAGAAATTATGGAAACTATTTTCTTAGGAGAGGCTTTCGTTACCATAGTTTCCATGTCCTCTTCTTCTTCTTCGGATGATGAGGATGTAAAAGCTCCCCCTTCATTTGAGCTCTCTCCACTTGAGCTTGATTCTTCATTTTCGGTGGAGGAGGAGCAATCCGAGTCATGAAGAGCCATTAATGCTAGGTTGGAGTAGACATGCTCTTCTTCTTCGGATGAAGAGGATGGGGCAACGTCATCCCATGTCTTGGCTTTGAGTGCCATGGCCTTCCCTTTTCCTTTTGCCTTCTTCTCTTCTTCCCTTCTTTTGCTCCATTTCTTCTTCTTCTTTTCTTCCTTCTTTTTCTTCTCTTCCTTGCTCTTGTTTAGGAGGGGACAATTGTCCCTTATGTGCCCCTCTCCTTGGCAATTGTAGCATATGACCTTCCCCCTTGGTCTTCTATTCCTATCATGAGATTTATCAAATCTAAAATTCTTAAATGCACGTCTTACCCTCCTTACCATATAGGCTTCTTCGGTGCTATCCATGGAGGAGGAGGAAGACGCTTCGTCATCGGAGGAGGAGGGGATTTCCATCTTCTTCTTCCCCTTATTTGCCAACAATGCTACTCCCCTTGAAGATTGTATTTTTGGCTCTTCTTGTATTCCTTCAAGCCTAGATTCATGTAATTCCATAGTGGAGAAAAATTCATCTAGAGTACTTACCTCTAGATTCTTGGAAATGTAAAATGAGTCCACCATTGAACTCCACTTGGATGATCGAGGGAAAGCATCTATGGCCTTCATTATCATATCGCGATTGGAGAGCCTTTTTCCTACACTTGTTAGTCCATTTAATATTTCTTTAAATCTAGAATGTAAAGAAGTTACCTTTTCTCCCTTTTCTAATTTAATGTTGGATAGTTGGGAGCGGAGAAGATCTCTCCTTGCTAGCGTTGCCTCGGATGTGCCTTCATGAAGCTCAATTAGCTTCTCCCACATCTCCTTGGCGCTTAGGCATTCTCCTATTCGGTTGATTTCTTGTTGGGGGAGCACATTGAAGAGATGATGCTTGGCTTTTGAATTTGCAAGGTGCTCTTCCTTTGCCTTTGGTCCACCTAGATTTCTATTGGCTTCCCTCTTCATCCCTAGGCAAAACGAAACCGATTCCATTGTAATCATAATGTCAAAACTGCTTCAAAAATACCTCCATTCGCTTCTTCCACCAAGTGAATTCTCCTTCAAACTTCGGAGGATGGATGTTGAGCCGCCATTTTGAAAGTTGCTTGTTGTGGCGGTTAGTCCTCGAAGCTTTCCTTGGCTCGATACCACTTGTAGGGGATCAGACGGTCGGCTAGAGGGGGTGAATAGCCCTTTTCATTTGGATGTCGGTATTTGCTCGTCTACAAAACTAATTAGCGCAAGCGGAAGACTAATAAAGACAAACAAATAGAAATACGAGAAAACAATCGCTAACAAGGAATGTAACGTGGTTCACGGCTACGCCGCTAATCCATTATCCCGATTCGTCCGAGGTGAATCACTCCTCCAAAGCCAATCACTATTGGTCTCTCCTTTGCACCAAGCTAGGTGGAGGTAACTTTTACAATCAAGATCACTCTTCTTACAAATAGAATGGAGTAAAAACAAGTAAGAAGAGTTTAGAGCTTGTTGGGCACTAGGAAGATCACTTAGAGCATAAGCATTAGCCTCCCAAAGGCTTACTCCCTCTCTTTTTATAGAGAGGGATGGTTTCTTCCCCGCATCACCGACCACCCTTGGATCACTTACTACAACGGCCTCGAACACGCCGGATCCCGACCGCTGTAGTCCAACGGAACTCTTGGCGCCGATCGATGGACTCATCGGGCCGATCGATCGCCTCCGTAGTCGATCGCCTGCCTACGAATCTTAACGGTTCTCGGGCTAAAACCCTATTGACCAGCCGATCGCTGATCGATTCGGCAATGACCGCCCACGATGGCGGCGCCGATCACGCCACAATCCACCGAAACTAGTCAAACTACACGATTGACATACCGATCGCCATGACATGGCAATGACCGTGTCGGAAAACCCATCCGACACTTGGCCAAATGGCCAAGTTTCACCTAAGAGCTACCCTTCCCGGGTTACAATCGCCACTCATCTCTCTGAGTCCTCGCTCGTTCTCTTTACTACGCCACGCCGCTCGCAAAGATCAGCGACGGCTCTGCAATGCTCCTTCACGTCTCTTGCCTCAAAGTCTACTTCCTCCGGCTTCACTCCAAGCTTCTCGTCCAGCGGTCCCTCGGATGCTCCAAGCACACGGCTTCCACAAAGCTATCCTTCACCGACTCAAGGCACGAGTCATGAGATGTGAAACTCGCCACGGCTCCATGTGCGAATTACTAAGTCCTGCACGACTTCAACGCACATATCAAATCAACATATCAAAACTAACTTAAACCCTTTGCCACACCATCAAAACCATATTACGGCAAGAGATTGCCCTAACAGAAATAGGCTTTACTGCTTAGGGGCTAAGCATGTTGATTTTAGGTCTAAGAACAAGTCTAGAAATAATGACCCTAGACCTATTTCAACTAAGCAGAAATTTAGGACTAATGTCCCTAGAAAAATTCTACCTAGGGAAACAATTAAGAAGATAGAGAGTCATTTAGGCTTTAATGCTAAGAAAGATCGACATATGCCTAGAAAGAATGACAATACTCAAAGATATAATGGGCCCACCAAATTAGAAAAATTAGAACTTGAAAATCAAGTTTTGAGGTCAAAACTTGAGAAGATGGAAAAGACCCTTAGGAATATTCAAAATCAAATTAAAGGGTCAAATGGTCAAAGCCTAGAGTCTAGGAGGCAAGGCTCATCTATGGGAAAGAGAGGCTTGAGCCACAAGCCTAGGTCCAAGGTAGATAAACCTGCCTATCACAACATTCCATTCAATTATGGAACTAGTACTAGGTCTAGGAAAACCAAGGTCACAAAAGAAGTCATCCCTAGAGTTGACCATGGAGTATGCCTAGTGGCTAAGGTTTCGAAGAAACCTAGGGATGGCACTAAGAAGGTTACAAGGGGAGTCACCCCTAGAGTTAACCTATAGAGTTAACCTAGGCAAGACCAAAATGACCAAGGCTACCAAGCCTAGAAGGGTCATTAAGAGGGTATCTAGGGAAGTTATCCCTAAGGAATACCTAGTAAACCCAAGGAGCTCCAATAAGTATTGGGTTCCTAGGAGTGTGATCAATTCACGCTAAATAGATTAGGGTGTGCCAACTTTAAATGGATAGGTAGTTAACCTAACCATGGTAAAGGTGGCACTTTAGGTCATTTCCAAAGTAATGGGATACTTGGAAATAAGTATGAATTTTAATCCTAAAGGATTTTAGGATGTGCCAATATATTTTGAGAACTATGACAAATTGATCAAATTGATACAAATTAGGTTTAGAGGTCATAGTGTGTCATTTTGGATTTTTGACACACTTGGGGTATAAGTGAGTATTATGGAAAAATTGGATTTAATTCTAGAAATGGAAATTTGAGTTTAAAATTTAGGTATTATTATACCTTTATATTTTATTTGTCATGGTTGATTTGTCATATGTCATGTTATGACATCATATTTATTTTTATCGTATATTATGTCATGAGTGCTTAGGTTCATTTTTATGCCATGATATCATGATTATTGACAATACTTATTTATGTTATCATTTATGCCATAATCATTCATGCATTAATTAAAATTGATTTAAGGACTATGGCATGACTTGGAGTCTCATGTATTGGGGAATCAAGTAGTGTTGTCTTAAAAAATATATGAAACCCTAGATTATGATGAACAAACCCCACATCTCACATCACATTGACTTGTGTGTGTTTTCATACACCCTAGACACATGTGAGATGCTAGGAAATGAGTTAAGTTCAAGGTGTATAGTTTTTGCATCTAGATGAACTCAAACTCATTTTATACTATGGGTGGATCATGGGGAAAGCTAATGTGCAAGTCATGTGCATTAAGCCCATTGATCATGATCCAATATAGGTTTTCAAAAATATTTTAAAATCATTTTAGAAAACCTTAGTGAAGTCTATCTTTTGATAGCAATCACCATTGATAGAGTTGATATAAAGTAGGATCAAAACATCGAACTTTTCAATAGTTTTGAACTTTGTGTCAATCTCATTATTTTATAGGTATTTTATTTTTCAAATATTTTTCACCCATAATGTTTGACATAAGTATTATACAAATGAATTTTTGTGATTTTTTGATTTATGTAAAATTACTTATGATTTTTTGAAATTCAAATTCTGAAACTAAAATTCTGCATTTGCAAAAATCAATCGATTGCCGCTTATGGCAGTCGACTGGCATCCACGACAGTCGACTGCTGACTGTAAGAGTCGACTGTCAGGCCTGATTTTAGCTAAACAAGATTTGTTTAGCCTTATTTCAGCTATATTAGGCTACCCTAACTGCTCCTAATCCTAAGATATGCTTTGAAAAGTATTGGAAAGGGTGAAAACCCATTGAATATAGATTAGGAGAGTTGTTTGGGTGTGTACAAATTTTAAGGTGTGTGAAAGTTCAAGGTTGAACTTTTGACCTTAATTTTGATGGTTTAGTGTTCCTATAGGCTTAGGGACTCTCCAAGGACATTGTTGGTGCAATGGTCAAGGGGGAACAAGCCTTTAGGGGGAGGTTATCCATCATGGGATAATGGATGTGTTCTTCCTCATAAGGGGGAGAATTTTGGAAAATGGGAGAATATGAGATGCCCAATTTGGAAATTGGGAGAGTTTGTATGATTATCTCTCTTGAGTGATATGAGACTTATCACTAGGAAGAGTGAAGGCATCCAGATGTTTTTAGACTAAGGGGGAGATTGTAAGATCTCATTGGGATATGAGACATTGACTTCTTGGGGAGAACTTTTTTTATGTGTGTCACAAAGGGGGAGAATTAACAGAAGAATTTGAGATTACCAATTTAGGAGAATTAATAAGGAGATTTGAGTTAGGTGGCCTAACTCAAAGGTGTTTGTGGTTTTTGTCAAACATCAAAAAGGCGGAGATTGTTGGTGCAATCAGCTCAAGTCACGATTGACCAGACTCGAATTTGACTTGACCGATATTTTGATATTTGACAAAATGTATGACAATGTGATTGTCATTGGAAAGTCCAAGCATGGGTCTTGGCAAGGGAAAGTCCAAGCTTGAGTCTTGGCAATTGGAAAGTCCAACATTAGTTGGCATGGAAAGTCCAAACATGGGTCTTGGCAAGCGAAGGTTGATGTGAGCAAAATATATAGGATTTTAGAAGTAATTTTCACTCACATCTCATTTCATGCATATTTTAATTTATTTTCCATGCATTTCTTGTTTTCTAGTTCGAAGATCTACTCTGTATACTTTTGTGTGCAAGATAGCGTTTCGCGGGGAAAACGACGTACTTTCGGAGCAAAAAGAAATCATTTGATAGCTGGACGCAAAAGAGAACACGGCCAGGGCGTTCGCCTACACACGATCATGTTCAAGGGGAAAAAATGGCCGCCACAGCCTGACACACGGCCAGGCCATGTGTTTTCACACGGTCGTGTGGCGGCCAGGCGATTTGATGCGACCAGAGTTTTTTCAAGATTTCGCAGTAATCTGGTGTGATGTCTATATAAAGAAAGCTAGCCCAAACCCTAGGGGGGGTACGATGGCTGGGACGGCACTTTGAAGCCCTAAAAAGCTTCGGGAACTCACAACGGGGAGAAAGAAGGCCGTCGGAGATCCAAGTTTTGCACTTCAACGCCGGAGAGAAGGCCACATTGCATTGTAAATTTCTGTTCCTGCATGTTATCTATTATTTATTCGAACATGAAAGTGCTTTGTGTTTCTTCTCTCATATTTATGTAGTTTCTTCGATTCTAGGATTAGAGAGTAGTTTGTGTGTATAAAACATGTTATTCCAAAATAAATTCTGTACTTGAGTTTATATTTGCAATTGGTATTAGTTTAAACTGATATCTATGCGACTGAAACAATTTCATGCTCGCTTTATGTTTGGTCCAACCAAACATAGTTTCTCTCGGTCTGAGAATCCCATTCTCAAGCTCGTTTTAAATCCTTTGGATTACACTCGTTGTGCGTGTGACCAAATAGGTTCTCGGTTTATGTTGGCCGTCTATAATTAACCATTAATTATAGAACGATAATGAGTGGCACCTAGTAGTACATCATGATCTCCAATTAACCGAAAAGATCAACGGTTGATCCAGAACTATTTCTGAAACCCTTCAGTAGCTCGAATGAATCGTGCCCCATTCCCTTCACTCATCTTATACCCACTTGGTTCAGGACATGGTCTATTGTGTCAGTCCCCACTAGGCTGACTACGTCACACCTAGCCCAAGTATCATTTCCTCGTCCTACGGATTCTAGTTACTCCACATGTATCGAAGAGTACCTTACTCTAAACATGTAATGCTTTGCCCAAAGACTTTAGTAACAATCCGACGAGAGGCCATGGGTATACATCTCCTCGCAAGGAGTGGTGAATCCTTTATAGGCTATTCAAACACCTTCGATCACTTCGACTTATACCCAATCATCCCGCGTCCACATCTCCTTAGAGATGTTTGCTTAAGATGTCAAAGCATAAGTCTCCATGATCAAGATGACTTGAATACCGCAAGTCAAAGGAACATCGCACTTAAGCTACAGTAAGAACTTCATTGACATATCTATATATGCAGAGAACCATATGAAGTCTTACGGCTGGTCACTCCAATGAACTAGTTACCATAACTAGCATCCACGATTAACTCCGGACATCACTATGTCTCCAACCAGTGAGAATCAGCTGCTTGGATACACCAAGGAGTATACCTCGTGCTAGTCTCGACAGAATTGATGGTGTCCAAATCCATCAATTCATCGACTAGGGATAATTCCGATACATCACAATTACACATGTAGAGATACTCACTAGTTGTGATCCAATCACAAATTCTCTCATGCTGTGAATCGTATCGTGGGCATTCAGTAAATGAGTTTAAGATCCAATCAAATACATAAAACATGTATACTCAAATAGTGAATCTTCATTTATCATATAAATGGTTCATACATAAGGTGATTGCCTTAGGACATCTCTCATATATTACTAACACAATCAACCCATGATATGGTTTTGATGTGTGTGGCAAAGGGCTTAAGTTAGTTTGTTATTGTAATTTGATATGTGCGTTGAAGTCGTGCAGGACTTAGTAATTCGCACATGAAGCTTTGGCGGGTTCACCACTCACAACCTCGTGCTTGAGTCGGAGAAGGAGCACTGCAGAGTCGTGCGCTTGATGCTGCCGAGGGACCGCCAGATGAGCTAACTTGAAGGGAAACCAAGGAAGCAGACTTCGAAGGCAAGAGACGCGAAGGAGCATTGCAGAGTCGTGCGCCTGATGCTGCCGAGGGACGTGGCCACGAACGAAGAGAGCTTCGGCTAGGGACTTCGTGTGAGATGAGAGAATGAGTGAATTGTAAGTAGCTCATTAGGTGAACTTGGCTGAATGGCTGAGTGTCGGAGGCTCGACCGCAAGGGTTGAGGTTTACCTGACCGCCAGAAGCTCAAACGAATGTTAAGTTTGAGTTTCACACAGTACCAGTCGACTACCAAGAAATGGCAGTCGACTGCTCTGAGTCGAACAGAGTTCGACTGGTATCCGACTGATGGGTTTATGCCCAACAGTCGACTGCCAGAGGAAGTCGCGGGCACATAACCTCTCGTAGCCGACTGGGCAGTTGATAAGCGGTGAATTGTCGCAATACCATTCCCAAATTATTTAGCAAACCCCCTAACTACACTAATGCAGTATAGGACTAACTCGGTTAATCTCCCAATGAACCAAATGGTTGAACATTTGTTTTTAAACAGAAGTAAACACTAGGGGTTATTACAATTATCAAAACAATTATTCAAAGCTAACCTATGCAAGAACGATTCAACCTTGCACCGCACTGTCACTATACGATGCAATGGTCAAACAATTCTGGTAAACAGACATGGAAATTAAATCTGCAGGAAGTAAATCTAACTACCAAATAACAATTAACAAGTAACTATCCTAATGCGCAAAAGTAAGTAATCACGCACCGCACTGTCACTATACGGTACAATGATCACGAAATAAAGGTGAACAATTCAACCAAGCACCGCACTATCACTATATGGTACATTGATCAAACAGTCACTGAAAACTGCAATAAACGAAATGCAATAAATGAAAGCAATTCAACCAAGCACTGCTGTAACACCCCAAAAAAATTTCTCCAAAAATTTTTGAATAGAATTTAATTTCATGTCTAGTAGATTATATATGGAATCCTGGAAAATGATGATAAAAGAATAAAAAATAGAGAGGTGAGGTTTGAACCTTAAACCTCTTGGTGAGAGTTAACTCTTACCATGCATGTGATGACCAAGTGCTCAGTAGTAGCTTACTGTTGGAGAAAGAGAAGAAATTGTAGATGAGTGTGAGGAGGGTAAATGAAGAGGCATGAAAAGAGAAGAGACACTTCTCTTCCTCCCTTTATAAATAAGAGGGAAGGTTTCATTTGCCAACTTCTTCTTCCTTCTTCCTCCTTCCACCGAAACCCTAGGGCTCCTTCCTTGAGTTTCGGCAAAAGAAAAATAGGGTTCCACCCTAGAGAGTTAAGCAAAAAGAAGGGTTCATCTAAGGGGCTAATCTTCATCTAAGGGTCAAGAGCACCAAGAAGGGGTCTAGGGCAAGATTATTTCTTGTCTCCTCTCCAATCAAGGTCTCTCTTATAAGGGGTAACCAATTATAAGTGGTAAGATTCCCTCACCTGCAGTATATTTGCTCTTGTAGGACATGATATATGAAAGAAATATGATGCTTGATACCCTACAAGTTTCGGCCAATTAGGGTTTTAGGGCTAGGGTTGCATGAAAACACTCCTTATGAAATTATGATATGTTGTATGTTTTCATGTATAAATGTTATGTGACAAAAATAAAAGTTTTGTGCCCCTACAAGTTTCGGCCACCTAGGGTTTTAGGGCTAGGGTTGCATGAAAATACTCCTTATGAAATTATGATATGTTGTATGTCTTCATGTATAAATTTGGTGTGGCAAAAAATAAATCTTCTTGTGCCCAAATGGTTCGGCCAACTAGGGTGTTAGGGTTAGGGTGGGGTCTAAGTACCCAACTTCATGTGCAAATACTCCCCCTAAGTTTATGATATGTTATGTGACACTTATGTAAGCTTCATGTGCAAAAAATGTATGAACCCCTCCCTAGTGATTTCGGCCACTTAGGGTACCTAAGCTAGGGTTAAGATTAGGTGCTTAAATTGGTGTACAAGAATTTCCCTTAGAATTCATAATATGTTTCATGATTGTATGTATGCCTATGTGATGAACTTGTTTATGATTTAATATGCCATGAAATATGCCTATGTGATGAACATGTTTATGATTTAATATGCCATGGAATATGCCTATGTGATGAACATGTTTATGATTTAATATGCCATGAAATATGCCTATGTGATGAACATGTTTATGATTTAATATGCCATGAAATATGCCTATGTGATGAACCTGTTTATGATTTAATATGCCATGAAATATGCCTATGTGATGAACATGTTTATGATTTAATATGCCATGAAATATGCCTATGTGATGAGCATGTTTATGCTTGATATGCCATGAAATATGCTTATGTGATGAACATGTTTATGCTTTAAGACCCCTTTAGGGTATTCTTATGTTATGAATGCATATATGCTATGAAATGTCTAAGAAGATGCTTCCCCTTTTTATGTTGGGATTAAGAGCTCTCCTTATGATAAGATAAGACGGAGATGCTTCCCTTTTTATGTTGGGGATTAAGAGCATTCTTTATGATAAGAAAGAAAAGAATGAAAATTAAGTATTTTACTTTGTAAGAGGTCAAGTACCCGACCCGTTAGGTGGTCGTTAATCAAATCCAAGGGACATAAGAAGACGTAAGAGGTCTTGTCCTGGTAAGACGTAAGAGGTCTTGCTCTAGTAGGTCTAGTGGCTAGCTACCCCAGCCTATTAGGGAACGCGCTTTATGTGGTACTTAGCCTGGGGCCCCCCTTCATGTTATGATTATGTTGAAGTATCTATATGTATATATTTTTGAAAAGAAAGGACTTGTAGGAAATTGTGAATGCTTATGTTCAAGTTTAAGAATGCTTATGATTATGTCCTTTATGCATGTTTAGGATTGATTATGTCATGAATGCTTATGTTCAAGTTTAAGAATGCTTATGATTATGTCCTTTATGCATGTTTAGGATTGATGATGTCATGAATGCTATGTGCAAGTTTAAGAATTCTTATGATTATGTCCTTTATGCATGTTTAGGATTGATGATGTCATGAATGCTTATGTTTAATTTATGTCATGCTTAGATTTAAGTATGTTTAGCATGCTTATGTAAATTTTATGCCATGCTTATGTTTCATTACGTTAGTGTGCACATGTTTTCTAATCATTTGATGTAAGTGTGGTTTTTGTGAGTAGGCAAGAATCTTACTAAGCTATATGATTATAGTTTATGTTGTCCATATACTGCAGATAAAGGAAATATGAACTAGAGGAAGTAGCAGGAGGGGCAAAGTGTGTGTGATAGTGGCATGGTGGAAAAAGACCCTATTACTCTCTGCTTTTATTTATATGCTCAATGAACAACTTAAAACAATTGCTTCCGCATTTATGAATTGTGATTTATTAGTACCATGTTGGATGTTGCTTAGTTTACGTTAATGTTCACCCTACTTATGAAAGTTTGATATGTTAGAACTCATGAATGGATCGTTTTAATAATAGTTACATTCTCTAATCTTTACGTTATGCATGTTATAAAATGAGATACGATATGGTAACATGCTAATTATGATTATGATATGTGATGCATGTTATAAAAGAAGTTATGATATGTTAACATGCTAATTATGATTATGATATGTGATGCACGTTATAAAGAAGATATGATATGTTAACATGCTAATTAGGTCTATGATATGTGATGCATGTTATAAAAGAAGATTTATGTCATGATAACATGTTTGATTATGTAGATTGTGAAATGATCCATATATGTTATGTAAAAAAAAAAAAAGAGTAGCGTCATACCCGAGAGCGAGTATGAGCGAGTTCACCTTTCCACTATCACATATCAAGCCTCCATCCTGCTGTTTCCAAGTAAGTAACTTTATGCATACCTAAATTTCTTTTATAATGAAGAATGTCTTCTATCTAGATAGAAATAATACCTCATCATGTTTTAGTAGAATGGAACCATACTTGTGACTTAGATAGTAATGATACCTTACCATGCTTTATATGATGGAAACATGTTACTAACCTAGAATTACAACTAGAAAGAATTCTATGTCTACTCTAATTTTGTTATTTTGTTCATGTATGATATGAAATGCCTTTAGCTTATTTTGTTTATGAAATGCCTTTAGCTTATTTTGTTTATGAAATGCCTTTAGCTTATTTTGTTCATGAATGATAAGAAATGTTTTTTTTAGCTTAAATATGCATGAATTCATGTAGGATAATCTTATGCTAGCCTAGCCTTTAGTTTAAGTAATGCATGAATATACCAATGATAACTTTATGCTAGCTTTAGTTTAATTATGCGTAGATAAACGATCGAAAAACTTATACTAGCTTCACAAGAAATACTTGTGATTTGGTCAAAGGTAGACAAGTTAGGTAAATCGAAATTGATCAGCAAAAAAAAAAAATTGACGATCGTCAATTTAAATAATAACCCAAGTGTCGAATAGTTGTTAGTACAACTTGAATTCAGAATAAAAACTAGGGGAGTCGATTGTTCAGTTGAACTCATCAACCAAAAAACTCCTAAAATTATGAAGAATTGATTTTCGTAATTGTTTGTGTAAGGTCTATGCTCATATAAATTGAATTGAGTCAGTTTCGTACTGGTTAGTCGGTTTTGTACTGACTTCATTTATTTCAATTTCAGATGGCACGGACGATCACTACGATGACCCGTCGTGATGTGTTACAAAACCAATTGAGGGAAGCTATTGAAGAGATAGTTTATAAACCTGATGGTGGGGTCATCGGACACATAAGAAGGCTCGATGGTCTTTTTAGGAGACTCGAGCAGCAGGAGTTTCCGTTATTGGATAATTATCGGATATGGGCCTTGGTACGCTCTCTGCCAAATGACTTCATGGTAGTTGCACATCACGTATGGGGCCACTATGAAGGGCGGATAACATATGCTGAGTTGTGCTGGGAACTACTGGAGCACAAGGTTCAAGAGAATCCTGTGGTAGCTGGCCTCGAAAAGAATGAAGAGAGTTCTATAAATCGTCAACTTATTGGCCAGCCTGAGACTACCCTAGTGAGGCCAAGGAAGATAGGACTAAAAATAATTACAACTGCACTAGGGTTTGTCCTAGTGGGAGTCGTAATGAACTATCTTCTCAAGTAGTTTTTTTGTTTAGATTAGAAATAAGGAATGTTATATGTTGACATTTTCTTTCTTGTCTAAAAGTATGAATAAGAAATGATAAGTTCGTTTCCTTTGAAATTAGTGATTAGTTCATTGCATGGGATGTATATGGTATAGTTGATCAATGTCGGTTAGATTGGAACATACGAATGATGAGTGGAAACAAAGTTGCCGCTTGATTTTGTAAACCAATTCAAATTTACATTGAGTCAATCAGAGACTGCATGTGACCTATCAGTCAACAAAGTCGTGAAGAGATTCGACCGACTTGCATGCCTATACCCAGAGTTGGTCAGCACGGAAAGAGAAAGGGTTATACTCATGCTGAAGATGCTCCGACCAGAAATAGCTCTGAATGTGGCCGGCGGAGCTCATAGACCGCAGACCGCAGAGGAGTTGTTCAGTAGTGCCCTGATTACCGAACATTACCTGAACATGAGACAACGCAGATGGCTCGAGCTAGTCAAAGATTACGATTGTGAGATATTCTATCATCCAGGAAAGGCCAACAAAGTGGCAGATGCACTTAGCAGAAAGTCCTGTGCCGCTTTGATGTCCTTATCAATGCTATCTCAACCCCTGAAAAGGGAAATAATGAATTACGGAATAGAGATTATTTCTGGACAACTTTCCACCATGACGATAGCGCCGACATTGTTCGACAATATATTGGGAAAGCAAGATGGTGATTCAGACATCCAGAAGATCAAACAGGAAGTCCTGGAAGGAAGGGATAGTGGATTCCGCATTTCCGACAGCGGATTATTATACCTCCGGGACTGACTATGTATTCCGGATGATCCAGAATTACGGAAGAAGATACTCAAGGAATCCCATGGAACACCTTATACCATGCATCCTGGATCTACAATAAATGTATCAGGACTTAAGAGATAAATTTTGGTGGTCCGGCATGAAAAGGGATGTGGCTCAGTACGTCAGCACCTGTCTGACCTGCCAAAGGGTTAAGGCAGAACACCAGAAACCTAGAGGATTACTGTAGCCGATACAGATTCCAGAGTGGAAATGGGAAGAAATTTCTATGGATTTCATCTCGGGATTACCCAGAACAACAAATGGTTATGATGCTATATGGGTAATCATAGACCGGTTGACAAAGTCTGCCCATTTCCTGACAATTAAGATGACCTATCCGGTTGAGCAGCTAGCTCAATTATATGCCAAGGAGATTATCAGATTACATGGAGTGCCTAAGGCTATTATTTCTGATTGCGATGGCCGTTTTACCTCCCATTTCTGGGAATGTGTTTCAAAGGCTCTTGGGACTAAGTTGAGATTCAGCACTGCGTTTCATCCTCAGACCGACGGTCAGACAGAAAGAGTGAACCAGGTGCTGGAAGATATGTTGCGAGCTTGTGCTCTAGACTTTAAGGGGAGTTGGTGTCGATATTTGTGCTTGGCAGAATTTGCTTACAACAACAGTTACCAGGCTACTATTGGAATGGCACCATATGAAGCTCTATATGGGAGAAGATGCAGGTCTCCTATCTGTTGGTACGAGGGTGGTGAAAGGAGGGAAATGGGTCTTTAGGCCGATACCACCCGAGCTATACAGACTATCCGTCAGAGGATAGAGACTGCTCAGAGCCGACAAAAGAGCTATGCGGATAAGAGACGCCGACCATTGGAATTCGAAGTTGGGGATTTTGTGTTCCTCAAGGTCGCCCCTATGAAAGGAGTAATGAGATTTGGAAGAAAGGGAAAGCTGAGTCCGTGTTATGTAGGACCGTATCAGATCCTGAAAAGAATCGGCAAGGTGGCCTATGAGCTGGAGCTACCTCAAGAGATGTTGGCTATCCACAATGTCTTCCATGTATCAATGCTCAAGAGATGCGTTCCCAATGCATACCAGGTGATCGAACCAATGGCAATACAAATTCAAGGGGACCTAAGTTATGAAAGCCGACCTGTTCAAATAATAAATCTAGAGGTCAAGAAGCTAAGGAGCAAAGAGGTACCCTTAGTGAAGGTCCTATGGCGAAGTCAAGGGTTCGAAGAGTTCACGTGGGAACGAGAAGACGAGATGCGACAAAAGTATCCGGAACTGTTTTAAGTTCGGGACGAACTTTTCATAAGGTACGGGGGATTGTAACACCCCAAAAATTTTTCTCCAAAAATTTTTGAATAGAATTTAATTTCATGTCTAGTAGATTATATATGGAATCCTGGAAAATGATGATAAAAGAATAAAAAATGGAGAGGTGAGGTTTGAACCTTAAACCTCTTGGTGAGAGTTAACTCTTACCATGCATGTGATGACCAAGTGCTCAGCAGTAGCTTACTGTTGGAGAAAGAGGAGAAATTGTAGATGAGTGTGAGGAGGGTAAATGAAGAGGCATGAAAAGAGAAGAGACACTTCTCTTCCTCCCTTTATAAATAAGAGGGAAGGTTTCATTTGCCAACTTCTTCTTCCTTCTTCCTCCTTCCACCGAAACCCTAGGGCTCCTTCCTTGAGTTTCGGCCAAAGCAAAATAGGGTTCCACCCTAGAGAGTTAAGCAAAGAGAAGGGTTCATCTAAGGGGCTAATCTTCATCTAAGGGTCAAGAGCACCAAGAAGGGGTCTAGGGCAAGATTATTTCTTGTCTCCTCTCCAATCAAGGTCTCTCTTATAAGGGGTAACCAATTATAAGTGGTAAGATTCCCTCACTATATTTGCTCTTGTAGGACATGATATATGAAAGAAATATGATGCTTGATACCCTACAAGTTTCGGCCAATTAGGGTTTTAGGGCTAGGGTTGCATGAAAACACTCCTTATGAAATTATGATATGTTGTATGTTTTCATGTATAAATGTTATGTGACAAAAATAAAAGTTTTGTGCCCCTAATGTTTCGGCCAACTAGGGTTTTAGGGCTAGGGTTGCATGAAAACACTCCTTATGAAATTATGATATGTTGTATGTCTTCATGTATAAATGTTATGTGACAAAAATAAAAGTTTTGTGCCCCTACAAGTTTCGGCCACCTAGGGTTTTAGGGCTAGGGTTGCATGAAAATACTCCTTATGAAATTATGATATGTTGTATGTCTTCATGTATAAATTTGGTGTGGCAAAAATAAATCTTCTTGTGCCCAAATGGTTCGGCCAACTAGGGTGTTAGGGTTAGGGTGGGGTCTAAGTACCCAACTTCATGTGCAAATACTCCCCCTAAGTTTATGATATGTTATGTGACACTTATGTAAGCTTCATGTGCAAAAAATGTATGAACCCCTCCCTAGTGATTTCGGCCACTTAGGGTACCTAAGCTAGGGTTAAGATTAGGTGCTTAAATTGGTGTACAAGAATTTCCCTTAGAATTCATAATATGTTGCATGATTGTATGTATGCCTATGTGATGAACTTGTTTATGATTTAATATGCCATGAAATATGCCTATGTGATGAACATGTTTATGATTTAATATGCCATGAAATATGCCTATGTGATGAACATGTTTATGATTTAATATGCCATGAAATATGCCTATGTGATGAACATGTTTATGATTTAATATGCCATGAAATATGCCTATGTGATGATCATGTTTATGATTTAATATGCCATGAAATATGCCTATGTGATGAACCTGTTTATGATTTAATATGCCATGAAATGTGCCTATGTGATGAACATGTTTATGATTTAATATGCCATGAAATATGCCTATGTGATGAACATGTTTATGATTTAATATGCCATGAAATATGCCTATGTGATGAGCATGTTTATGCTTGATATGCCATGAAATATGCTTATGTGATGAACATGTTTATGCTTTAAGACCCCTTTAGGGTATTCTTATGTTATGAATGCATATATGCTATGAAATGTCTAAGAAGATGCTTCCCCTTATTATGTTGGGATTAAGAGCTCTCTTTATGATAAGATAAGACGGAGATGCTTCCCTTTTTATGTTGGGATTAAGAGCTCTCCTTATGATAAGATAAGACGGAGATGCTTCCCTTTTTATGTTGGGGATTAAGAGCATTCTTTATGATAAGAAAGAAAAGAATGAAAATTAAGTATTTTACTTTGTAAGAGGTTAAGTACCCGACCCGTTAGGTGGTCGTTAATCAAATCCAAGGGACATAAGAAGATGTAAGAGGTCTTGCCCTGGTAAGACGTAAGAGGTCTTGCTCTAGTAGGTCTGGTGGCTAGCTACCCCAGCCTATTAGGGAACGCGCTTTATGTGGTACTTAGCCTGGGGCCCCCCCCCTTCATGTTATGATTATATTGAAGTATCTATATGTATATGTTTTTGAAAAGAAAGGACTTGTAGGAAATTGTGAATGCTTATGTTCAAGTTTAAGAATGCTTATGATTATGTTATTTATGCATGTTTAGGATTGATGATGTCATGAATGCTTATGTTCAAGTTTAAGAATGCTTATGATTATGTTCTTTATACATGTTTAGGATTGATGATTTCATGAATGCTATGTGCAAGTTTAAGAATGCTTATGATTTTGTCCTTTATGCATATTTAGGATTGATGATGTCATGAATGCTTATGTTTAATTTATGTCATGCTTAGATTTAAGTATGTTTAGCATGCTTATGTAAATTTTATGCCATGCTTATGTTTCATTACGTTAGTGTGCATATGTTTTCTAATCATTTGATGTAAGTGTGGCTTTTGTGAGTAGGCAAGAATCTTACTAAGCTATATGCTTATAGTTTATGTTGTCCATATACTGCAGATAAAGGAAATATGAACTAGAGGAAGTAGCAGGAGGGGCAAAGTGTGTGTGATAGTGGCATGGTGGAAAAAGACCCTATTACTCTCTGCTTTTATTTATATGCTCAATGAACAACTTAAAACAATTGCTTCCGCTTTTATGAATTGTGATTTATTAGTACCATGTTGGATGTTGCTTAGTTTACGTTACTGTTCACCCTACTTATGAAAGTTTGATATGTTAGAACTCATGAATGGATCGTTTTAATAATAGTTACATTCTCTAATCTTTACGTTATGCATGTTATAAAAGGAGATACGATATGGTAACATGCTAATTATGATTATGATATGTGATGCATGTTATAAAAGAAGTTATGATATGTTAACATGCTAATTATGATTATGATATGTGATGCACGTTATAAAGAAGATATGATATGTTAACATGCTAATTAGGTCTATGATATGTGATGCATGTTATAAAAGAAGATTTATGTCATGATAACATGTTTGATTATGTAGATTGTGAAATGATCCATATATGTTATGTAAAAAAAAAAAAGTAGCACCACCCTGAGAGCAGATAAGGGCGGGCGTTACAACTGCACTGTCACTATACGGTACATTTGCCAAATGTAAATGGAATCTAAACTAATAACGAAAGCAATTCAACCAGGCACCGCACTGTCACTATACGGCACGTTGGTCGAATGTAAATGAAAACTAACCTAAACATGATCAAACATAATAAACAAATTAACCGTAACAGAACAAACATGATAAAGTAAAATATCCAATTAAATGGACTGAATTCAAATATAAGTAATCGGTAACCCCACGATGGCGACAATAAATCGAACAGCCCCTCCGTCGATGGATTACTGATGCGGTCCTAATCCCGGCACCGCGGAAAAGAGCTGAATACGGAGGGATGTGAACACTGCTCCGACGGTTGTGGATGGCGGAGCTCCTAGTCCCGGTAGCTAGTGGATGGAATGTCGAAGCGGTGCGGCCTAATCCCGGTCGCCAGAATGGGGTGGACTGCCGAAACAGTGGTGGAAAACCTCTTCACCGGTGGATGACAAGCTGAAACTGCCTAATCCCGGCAGCTGATAATGGCGGAGATGAAGCGGCCTAATCTCGGTCGCCGGAAAGGAATGGAATCGCCAGTGATGGAGCTGGACTCGCCGGAATCCCGCGCTTGCCGCTCTTCCGATTAGCTGTCCGAATCACGGCATCTAATCGTCCGCCGAGGCTCGCCTGGGATCATCGCCGGCTGTCAGAGGGGAGGTCGTCGGAAAGGACTGCCAGACTGTCGCCGCCGCTCATGGGGAAGAAGACTCTGCCGCGAGTGAAAAGGGAGAAAAACACCTCGGCTCGAGTTGCGCTGCTCATCATGATATGGAAGGACCTCCTTCTGCGTGTCGCCGCCGGCTGCCTGTGCAATCTCGCCGCCTCTCGCACGGAAGCGGAAGAAGCCGCCATCGCTCGCGAGGAAGAAGACGCCTGCGCTATTTTTTTTTCTTCTTTGCGCCAATTCTCCTCTTTTCAGAAAGGTAGGTTTTATTAAATGAAAAACATCAGCCGTCCGATTCAATTCCCCTTTCAATCTAAGCCGTTCCTTAGAGCTAGGGCTTGATTAATCAATTAAGTTGGCTTCATTTGGCTGCTCAATCCAACGGCTGTAATCAATCTGATTTCAAACGGACGGATCTGATCCATCTGAAGGGATAATCGAAATCCAACGGTTCGGATGAACAGACAAGATGTGTAGATCACAATGCATGGGCTGGATCGCTCCAAATTCAGATTAATGGCTCAGATCGAGCCATCACATTGGACGGTCCAGATTGCTCCGATCTCTAATGAATTGAACTAATTGAATCTGAATGGAAAATCCTGATCGACCGGATCTAAATGAAAGTATAAGATGTCCAGATCTACATGTACGGATCGGATCTCTTCAGATCTAGATAGATGGCTCAGAATCGATCAGATCTCATCGGACGATCAGGATTGACTAGATCTGAACTCTTTGATTAAGTTGCTTCTGATCTTGATGAAATGTCCCGATTAATTACGTTTGAAATAATCCTTCTAGTCCTAGATGAGGCCATATTTGATTCAACTTGAGTCTAGTCCAGTGGCTCATCTCGATCTCCTACAAACGAAAATAAAATTTGCATATAAGTCCAAAAATTAGGAGAATTTACAATAAGGTCCAAAAATTTATCCAACTCATAAAACATGTAAATAATCAATAATAAATCACTCGAGAGGATAAAAACAGTGATATTAAGGACCAAAATAATATAACAAAATGGCAGTTATCAGCAGTCGACTACGGAGGCAACAGTCGACTGATGGTTACATAAGTCGACTGCCAAGGGATCCGTTGGACTACAACGGTCGGGATCCAACGTGTTCGGAGCCCGTTGTAGTGGCGACAGTCGACTGCCAAGGGCAGCAGTCGACTGGTGGCGACCAACGGGAAGAAATCAGCCCTCTCTATAAAAAGAGAGGGTGTTGGGCTTTGGGAGGCTAATGCTTGAACTCCTAATAGCTCCCAAAGTGCCCTAAACGTTTTTCCACTCTTCTATTAGTGCTAATCTTCATTCTATTGTAGAATAGTGATCCTTGTGTAAAAGAGGTTACCTCCACCTAGCTTTGTGCAAAGAAGAGATCTAGTGGATAGATTGAGGAGTGATTCACCTTGGACGAATCGGATCGTGGATTAGCGACGTAGCCATGAACCACGTTATATATTGTGTTAGCATTGGTTTTATTCTTGTTGTTTTAATTTTCTTGTCTTGTTTATTAGTATTCCGCTTGCGCTAACAATTTTATAGATGAGCAAATTCCATCATCGTACGAAAGAGGACTATTCACCCCCCTCTAGCCGGCCAATACACACCGATCGATCCCCTACACTTTCTACTCGTAAAATCACTGCAACTAGGTATCTTGATGAAGATTTACTAGAATCCTTAGGATTGTTGGGTGACATTCAAGCCCTATTTGCAAAAATAGAGTGGGAAGAGATAATGGGAATAAGACACCCAACATACCCTAGGATAGTTTTATAATTTTTAAGTTCCTTAGAAGCGAAAATCTTAATGGGAAGAGAGAGCGAAGAGGGTAGGATTACTTTTAGGTTATTTAACATCGAGCATGAATGGACATTATGTTGGATCGATTTGAGCACTAGAGGGGGGTGAATAGCGCGCGAGAAAACTTTTTGAGAGAATTCGTTTAATGAAAAAGTACATAGCAGAAAATAAATGAGATACTCTTTGTTTTTACTTGGTTCACAGCCTTCAACTGCTAATCCAAGGCCCTAACGGTCCTAGACCATGTACGAAGGGCAATCCACTAAAAACACTCCTCCTCGTTAGAGGTAGGAGTAAGCGATTACACAATCACGAAAAAGGATTAAGGTAGAGGGGCACTCCTCCTCTCCTCGTTATGATGAAAGCACGATAATAAAATAAGAATTACAAGTGTTGATTGAACTTTAAAAGAACTTTTACCGACGACTTGTAGATGAGAAGGTTGAGCTCTAGTCGTCATTTTGGCAATGCTTCGTTGTCGTAAGAATGTTGGAGGGTCACAACGTATTGGAAGCACTTAGAGGCTCTTAGAATGATGGAAAAGGGGTGGAAAACCCTTACTTTTATAGCCTTGTGAAACCCTAATCGTTGAAATGAGATTTCATGAGGTGATGCCACCTAACCCTTGAGAAATGGTGATAAGCTTTGACTCTCCTCAAGGCTAATCTTTGACCAACAGTCGACTGATCAATCTTATCAATCGACTACTGGAGGCATTAGTCGACTGATACAAGTCATCAGTCGACTTATGTCAGGGTTTCCAACTGCAATGAAGAGTTAACCCGAAAATACAGCTAGTAGAAGTAAGCTCGATGGTCATTTACCATCCGATCTCGACTTAGACCTTCCATGGGAAGTCTTGGTCGGATCGATGCCTAAGGACATCTCTGTACGGAGGACACGACCTTACTTACACTTACTCACACGAGCTTACCTCAACCTTTACCTTTGACGCTTCACTTTCGGTCTTCACCCGAGTTCCTCGGCTCTCTCCGAAGTCCTCCCAGTGTCGCCTGACCACCATGGTTCCCTCCGGGTGTCGCTGACCTTCGGCTTAGCTTAGCAATTATGCACACTTGATTCAGCTCGTGAGACAACAAAGTGAACTTAACTTTGTGTATTTGCTATAATCAAAACTCAGGTTCGATTCAGGTGTCTACTGCACCAACAATCTCCCTCTTTTTGATCTATGACAAACCAACACAAAGTTAAGTAAATAAATTAAGTACATTAAACATAAAACATGAATATGAAGGAATGAGTATACTTAGTTTAGTAAGTTAAGTAGGAGTATAAAAAACCTTTTTCAAGTGCTCCCCCTTGACCGAGGGTGAGAACTTGAGAAAGGATTTTAATCCTCCCCCTTGATGCGTGCTACTAATATTGGCCTTAGTGTTTAAAATAAGTTTAATTTAAGAGATCAACTTGATTCCTTAACCCTGGACTTTCTCAATTAAGAAAGTTAAGTTTAAGTTAAGTCAATATTTATGAAAAATTGATCCCTTAACTTTGGCTTTTCTCCCCCTTTTACCATAAATCGAAAAAGAACGGGGGGTTTTGGAAAAACATAAGTTGGAAAATAAGTATTAAGTCCAAGCATGTTCCAAATAAATTTTGAAAATAGTAGTTTAAACATAAGCTCATCTATTTGAATGTTCAACTCCATTTGACTCGGTTGATATGAAATGATCAACAAGTCCTGATTAGAGTTGGTTAATTTATGTAATTATACTCCATGGTTCATGGCGATGCACTAAGTCTACATCTAGAACCAGGAGTAAGGTTATAACATCTCACGCCCATCTACATGGCTAAGTACACAAACACATTAGTCCTATGTGTTGTGAGATGCATTGGCTTCTTAAATCTATAGGTACATGATAGCTAGGGTAAGCCCTAAGCTAGTTCCATTAACATGAAAAGAAAAGTAAATAAATAGAGTATATATAAAATGAATGTAAATCCTACTCTACTATGCACATGCCCAATTTTCGTCTTAGTAGACTAAATTCGGCTTAGGGTAGTGGTTTGGTAAAAAGATCGGCTAGGTTTGCCTTGGATTCCATGTATTTGAGTTGTATGGTTCCATTAGCTACATGTTCTCGAATAAAGTGGTGTTTGACCTCTATATGTTTAGTCCTAGAGTGGCATATAGGATTTTTGGTTAAGTTGATTGAGCTAATATTATCTATGTGAGTTTTAATATTGTTGAAATTCAAGTTAAAGTCTTGGAGAGTGTGCTTCATCCAAAGAAGTAGAGCCACACACTCACCCATTGTGATATATTTGGCTTCGGTGGTAGATAGGGTAAGACAGTGTTGCTTCCTACTGCACCAACTAACTAGACTTGAGCCAAGAAGTTGACAACAACTACTCATGCTCTTTCTATCAAGTTTACTACCGGCATAGTTCGAGTCAGAGTAGCCGATTAGTTCGAACTTGATAGATCTAGGGTACCAAATACCTACGCTTAACGTGCCCTTTAGATACCTAAGGATATGCTTAACTAAAGTTAGGTGAGACTCCTTGGTACAAGTTTGGAACCTTGTGCACATACTTACTACGAATAATATATCGGGTTGACTCGTAGTTAAGTAAAGGAGACTCCCTATGGCTCTTTCTATTTTTTTTCTCGACTAGGCCATTTTATTGTGAGGTTCTAGGACATGAGAATTCATGGTGGTACCCGTTTAGATTATAGAAATCTGTGGACCTGTGATTTTTGAATTCACCACCATGATCGCTTCTAAGTATTTTAATTTTAAGGTTCTTTTGGTTTTCGATTAATTTAAACAAGTTGATGAGTTGGTCTAAGGTATCACTTTTGTGTTTAAGGAACCTAACCCAGGTAAACCTAGAATAGTTGTCAATTATGACTAGGTAAAATTGACTCCCATTAAGTGACTTGGCTCCATGAGAATCGAATAGACCCAAATGAATGAGCTCAAGCACACTTTTAGTTCGTTCTTGGTTAGTTAGTTGATGTTGTGTCCTATGTTGTTTACCTTGTTGACAAGCATTACAAATTTTATTGTCTAAGTTGTTAAGGTTGGGCAAACATCTGACTAAGTTACTCTGACTCATCTTGTGAACGAGTCTTGGATGTGAGTGACCGAGTCATTGGTGCCACAACTAGGATTCCTCTTCTTGTGTCATAAGACACTTGGTTGAAGAGTTGGGTAAATTAATTGTGTAGATGTTGCTATTCCTAGTTCCCTTAAGTATTGTTTTAGAGGTTTCATTTGTTTTAATTAAGCATTCATTTTCTAAGAAAATAACCTTATAGTTGTTATCACACAGTTGGCTTATACTAAGTAAATTATATTGAAAATCTTTGACTAATAAAACATTATGAATTATGAAATTAGAATTTAGCTCAATATCACCTGATCCAATGATTTTGAGCTTGTTGTTGTTTCTGAAAGTCACCGATCCTTGTCGTTTGAATCTAAGCTTCGAAAATTTAAGTTGATCTCCTGTCATATGTTAGGAGCATCCACTGTCCAACATCCATTGATCCTACACATAAGGTAGTTGGATCGGATATTGGAATTTAAGGGTTGGTTGAAAATTATTAGTCCTAAATCATCTCACCCATTTCTACATGATCAAACACATTATCCTTATGTGTTCCTATGAGATGACTTCAATTTTAGTTGATTAATTTTAATGAATTGAAACTAGTCAACCTTGGGTTAGATTCGGATTTAACCCTAAGCTCATCAAGTCACCTTTTCAAGAAATTGGCTTCCAGGTCATGGTGAGGCATAGAGGCCTTCTTTGATCAAAACAATGACCACTTCCTTAGACAAAGCCAAGTTCGAGAAAATAGTAACTTGATTCACCTAAGATCACTTCCTGGTCTAACTAGTGAAGGATATGACGAGGTAGCTTCAGCTAGTTCCACTTAGTCAAGTGCACCGAGCTAAATATGCCTTATCTAACTCGGACACATAATACTTTGCTTTCCTAGCGTACTATCATCTCGCTGCGTCCTAGTACTATGTTGTCAAGAATTGACAAGTTATAGTTTCTATCTAACCGTTCTAAAAAAGAAAAGAAAAAGACCTAAGAATGCAAATTCTAAGTAATAGCACAAACAAATTTTGTACTAGCTCCCCCTGGACCATTGAATCGGTTCGATCTTTCCACATAGTGGATTTGGTCCTTAGGAACCCAGTACTCATTAGATCCTAATTGAGAAATCAAAATGGTCTTAGGGACCCATGCTTGGACATGTTTTTTATTTCTACTTACAATTGACATATACAACTTGTTAGTCGTATTTGAGCTAAATCCAAGCCCAACCGTATTGTACACAGCCCTTTGCGATCCAAGTAAAAGGTCAAGTCCCTTGGATCCCAAAGTGAACCTTTCCAATGTATGCCTAAGGTCTTCGACTTGACTTTTCAAAAGTGAGTTCTCAACTTCAAGCTTTTCAACTCGAGTTGAGTCCTCCTCTTGAACATGACTAGTCGAAGAGGTTAGGGAGACCTTGTGTTTAAGGAGTTTAACCTCCTCAACTAAGGTCTCGACCTTGGACTCGGACTTAGCTAACTTTCTAGTTAAGAATTTAATTGCATTGTATAAAGTGCTAAGCAAAGTTTGACTTACCTTAAGTGACTCTTTTGAACCGAATGCGTATCCGTGGCTTGTCTTGAATAGCGACTCGTCGTCGAATTCGGACTCGGACTCTTCCTCGAGTTCGAAGTCTTATTCAGGCTCGGTCGGTTTTGTTAGTGCCTATAAGATTTACATATCTCCATAATAGCATGATATTGTCCACTTTGGGTCTAAGCCCTCATGGTTTTGTTTTTGGGCTTTACCCAAAAGGCCTCATGCCAATGGAGATATCTTTTCATCTTATAAGCACATGATCTTTTCCATGTCTTACCAATGTGGAACTTTGATTGTATTCCCCATACTCCCAACAATCCCCTCCCCTTAAACAAAGGAACACATTGAGCCCCCCTCAAGCCTATCCCTCCTCGAAGGACATTCTCTGCTTGATGTCTGATCTTTAACCCACCAGGACTTCCTGACAACTGTCTGGTCCTCCTGACCTAGTTGGACTTCCTGCCAGTTGTCCAGCCCTGCTGGCCCAACTGGACTTCCTGCCCGGTGTCTGGTTCTCTAGATCCAGACATGGGAGCTCCACTTCCTTAGTTCGAGGTTCATGGCTTGACATGGACCATGGCTCTGATACCAATTGTTAGTGCCTATAAGATTCACATATCTCTACAATAGCATGATATTGTTCACTTTGGGTCTAAGCCCTCATGATTTTGTTTTTGGGCTTTACCCAAAAGGCCTCATGCCAATGGAGATATCTTTTCATCTTATAAGCACATGATCTTTTCCATGTCTTACCAATGTGGGACTTTGATTGTATTCCCTATACTCCCAACAGGTTTGGCCATGAAGATGAGATCGTCGTCTTCCTCCGACGATGATTCTTCCCAAGTAGCGTTAAGCGCTTTCTTGGGTGCTTTGTTCTTTAGTTTCGGACACTCCGACTTGATGTGTTGGAACTTGTTACATTCAAAACATCTTAAATTCGAATTAGACTTAGATTTAGTTCTACCTTGATTGACGGGTCATTTTCGGCTCTTGATCATCTTCCGAACTAGATATACTAGTTCGGTTTCCATTTCGAGATCTACCTCCGACTCGTACTCGTACTCATCCTCTTCCTTGGGGGTGGTTTGTTCACGGCCTTCTTCTTCAAACCTGCAATTAAGGCAATACCTTTCTCAGCCCGGACCACGTTAGTTTGTTCATGAAGTTCAAACTCATAAAATAACTCGTCTAATCTAAGTTTAGAAAGATCCTTAGACACCTTGTAGGCATCGACCATGGATGCCCACAAGGTGGTCCTAGGAAAAGAGTTTAAGACATACCTTATGAGGTCTCGATTCTCGACCTTTTGTTCGATGGCATGCAAGCTATTAACGATGTCTTGAATACGAGCATGCAGTTGTGTCACCGTCTCATGTTCCTGCATCTTAAGGTTATACAACTTATTGAAAAGCAAGTCACGTTTACATACCTTCGCGTCGTCGATTCCTTCATGTAGCTCTACGAGTTAGTCCATAGATCTTTCGCGCTAATGAAGGGGTCGACGTGGTTTAGCTCCTCTTTGGACAAGCTGCATTGAAGGATTTGGGTCGCCTTGGCGTCGGCTTCCACTTGTCTTTTCATGGCATTAGTCCATTGATCATAATCCAACAATTCACCCACTTTATTAGTAGGAAGCGTGAATCCGGTTTGAATTATGATCCACATCATGATTTGGGTTTTTAGGAAGCAATCCATCCGACCCTTCCAATAACAGAAGTCGTCTCCATTATAAAATGGAGGTCGGACGGTGCTAAACCCTTCGAGATGGGTCATTTATACAAAAGAAAGAAAACAAGTATCTCGCAAAACAAAAACAATCGAAATGTACCAAGACTTTCGTCTTGGATTAATAGTGCAGGAGAATGGATTTAAATGAAAAGAAAAACTCATAAAACAAAAATAAACAAAAAAAAATCTGTAAAAATTGCTAGATTAGTGGTTTCACCAAATTGTAGCACCCCGGCTCTGATACCAATTGTTGGATCGATTTGAGCGCTAGAGGGGGTGAATATCGCGCGAGAAAACATTTCCAAAGAATTCATTTAATGAAAAAGTACACAGTGGAAAATAAATAAGATACTCTTTGTTTTTACTTAGTTCACAGCCTTCGGCTGTCAATCCAAGGCCCTAACGATCCTAGACTGTGTACAGAGGGCAATCCACTAAAAACACTCCACCTCGTTAGAGGTAGGAGTAAGCAATTACACAATCACATAAAAGGATTGAGGTAGAGGGACACTTCCCCTCTCCTCATTACGATGAAAGCACGATAATAAAACAAGAATTACAAGTGTTGATTGAACTTTAAAAGAACTTTTACCGATGACTTGTAGATGAGAAGGTTGAGCTCTAGTCGTTGTTTCGGCAACGCTTCGTCGTTGTAAGAATTTCGGAGGGTCACAGCGTATTGGAAGCACTTGGAGGCTCTTAGAATGATGGAAAATGGGTGGAGAACCCCTACTTTTATAGCCTTGTGAAACCCTAATCATTGAGATGAGGTTTCATGAGGTGATGCCACCTAGCCCTTGAGAAATGGTGATAAGATTTGACTCTCCTCGAGGTTGATCCTTGACCAGCAATCGACTGATCAACCCTATCAGTCGACTGCTGGAGGCATCAATCGACTAATACAAGCCATCAATCAACTGATGGCAGGGTTTCCAGCTACAATGAAGAGTTAGCTCGAAAATGCAATTAGTAGAAGTAAACTCAATTGTCATTTACCATCCGATCTCAACTTAGACATTCCATGGGAAGTCTTGGTCAGATCAACACCTAAGGATGTCCCTGTAGGGAGGACACAACCTTACTTACACTCACTCACAAGAGCTAACCTCAACCTTTACCTTTGAAGCTTCGCTTTCGATCTTCACCCGAATTCCTCGGCTCTCTCCGAAGTCCTCCCGGTGTTGCCCGACCACCATGGTTCCCTCTAGGTGTTGTTGACCTTCAGCTTAGCTTAGCAATTCTACACACTTGATTCAGCTCATGAGACAACAAAGTGAACTTAACTTTGTGTATTTTCTATAATCAAAACTCAGGTTCCATTCAGGTGCCTACTGCACCAACACATTTTACCAATGGAACTCATGCTTTGGCTTGCCAAGTGGGGGAGAGAGAAGAACCCCTATTGGGTTTAACTCTCGGATCTTTTGGACCAAATTGACAAGAGAGCACACTTATGACCCTTCTAGGACCAAAGCATCACGCCTCCAAAATCCCATTTTCCGATACCTCCACCAAATCATGGCAAGTATTATTTTTGGTAGTGGGGAGAGTGACAGTATAGTAAGAGCTAGCGAGCTACTTTGCCTATGGGACATGCTACAAGAAAGGAGTAGCATCGATATAGGGTCCCATTTCATTAGACACTTAGTGAAAATGTGCAAAGCAGCGAGAGGATAGATTAATGTGGGGGGTCTACTTACCCACATTTGCCATAGGATGGGGTACGACTACACCGCGCTAGATAGTATAGAGGGGAGCCCTAGGATCGACCTAGGAGTGTGTATGGCCATGAAGATGATTATAAGAGAGGAACACTCCTTATGCTTTGTAAGGAAAAACCTAACGACCCTTAGGCTCCCCGACTCTAATCGTATCACCACACGTGCCAACTGCCGCTTAGACTTAATAGTGTAGTCCCTGCTATATGAGGGACCATCCACTTCGACACCTATCTCTCCATCTTTATATCACACTCCCTCCAGTCCATGCATACATAGGAACCCACCTAGTCCACATCACATGAGCCTGCACTTGCACCACCACCTTTTATTACTTTTGAGCAGGATACAGGTACATCTGCCTATGATTTTTTGGAGTTCCGATTGCGCCTCGACGAAACATATGCCGAGCAATAGACGCAGAGGCGGCAATGGGAGGAGCAGAATGCCTACACGCAGGCAGAGTTTCAGGGACTCTAGGAGCACTTCCAGTGGGCCGAGGGGTTCTACGGCGAGGCCCGTGTCTACTTCCAGGAGGAGGCTACCCGTCGCCAGGCAGAGGCCGCTTACCACCAGGAGATGCGGCAGCATATGCGACCCTAGCAGGCACAGTGGGCTAGGGAGGAGGACCACCAAACAACTGCTGCATCCACCAGCTCTCAGATCGACCACATGTACATGTGGCATCAGCAGCTCAACAGCAGGTTCTCCTAGGATCCCGAGATGCCGAGGCTACCAGACTTTCCACCTCGTCCACCATACTAGAGGTATGCTTCATTTAAGTCTAGGGGGACCTCAAGTTTTGTTTTGTTTCTAGCAGTAGTTTCTTTCCTAATATTTACATTTTAGTTAGCATTCATTTATTCATGCATTAGTTGTTTAGTTGCTTTCAACACTTAGTTTTTGCTACCTATAAGCTACCTAAGTAGTATTTTTTTAAAAGTTTTCTTCATGAGTTGTTTCCATGAGTTGTGTAACTTCATTTACCTCATGGTATTTTATTTTATTGGCTCTGAATGAATGTTCTAGACTTACACTGGTTAGCTTCTATTCTACACATACACATGATGAACTTTCTGAAAGGGAGAGTCTAGTACATACCTAGTTATGATTTATCTCAGTAGTCTAGTACTTTGGAATCCACAGGTGACCCTAAGGTTAGAATTTTAGTTACTGGAGATGCTCGGATTGTGTAAGCCCATTCGAAAAAATCAAAATCCCAGTGAGCTAGAAAAATAAAAGAGAAAAAGAAAAGAAAGAGGAAAAAGAGATTAAGAGGGATAAAAAAATAGTTGTCGTGGGTGGAAATGGTTAGGTGCCCCTTTAAGACCGAGTTAGGTTACTGGGGAAACACCTATTAATTTCTCTCAATACCGAGCACGCCTTTGAGACTTTATGCTAGATCTAAGGAATGACCCTCACTTTGGGCAGGTAAGTGCCTAAGAGCTGGAGACCTTAGGAAAGCTATAGGATGACGATTTAACTTATCATGGAATGAGTATCCCCTAAGAAGATTCACTTGGCACGAGCACGAGGAGCTTACTTAGTGAATTTCTAGATCATACCTATTTTTCTTTGATTGCAAATACCACTTGATAAATTTAGTTAACATGCTAAGTATGGAACAATACATTTTTAAAATTTCATGGCACTAAGGTTTGCTTGAGGACAAGCAAAGATCTAAGTCTGGGGGAATTGATGTGAACAAAACATATAGGATTTTAGGAGTAGTTTTCGCTCACATCTCGTTTCATTTTATGTTTGCTTCATGCATATTATACTTTATTTTCCATGCATTTCTTATTTTCTGGTTCGTAGATCTGGTCTGTATACTTTTGTGTGTAGGATAGCATTTTGTGGGGGAAACGACCCACTTTCGGAGCAAAAAAAAGACATTTGACAGCTGGATACAAAAGGGAACACAGCTAAGGCATGTGCCTACACACGGTCGTGTTCAAGGGGCGAAAATAGCCACCACAGCCTGACACATGGCCAGGCTATGTGTTTTCACGCAACCTTGTGGTGCCCAGGTGATTTAACGCGACCAAGGTTTTTTCCAGATTTCGCAGCGATCCGACGTGATGTCTATATATAGAAAGCTACGCCCAAACCTTGGGGGGGCACGATGACTGGGATGACACTCTGAAGCCCTAAAAAGCTTCGGGAACTCACAATGGGAAGGAAGAAGGCCGTCGGAGATCTAAGTTTTGCACTTCAACGCCGGAGAGAAGCCCACATTGCATTGTAAATTTCATCTCCTGCATGTTATATATTATTTATTCGAACATGAAAGTGCTTTGTATTTCTTCTCTCATATCTATGGAGTAGTTTCTTTGATTCTAAGATTAGGGAGTAGTTTATGTGCATAGAACATGTTATTCTAAATTAAATTCTGTACTTGAGTTTATATTTGCAATTGATATTAGTTTAGACTGATATCTATGCATTTTTGGTTTTCTATCTACTGTGCTTAGCCGATACGAGGGGTGACAACCCTGGTATCTAAGATCTAGGGGGATTAAAGAGGAACCTAGGGGTTGGCCTCATCTCCTATAACTGTGGATAGAAGGATGCGATAGAATTAGAAATGATTCGTCGCAAGGATTGATTTGGCATCCTCGTACCACCTATATCGTCCATGTAAGGCTGAGATAGCTCCCAATAGATGCGAAGGCTCATCGGGAGAGTGTATGATGTCCCTTCCATAAGGCCATAGTTAGGCGTTTAGACAATGACCAATTGATTGCATGTTTTATGACACACAAGAGAAACCGAAATCCTAGAATCCCTTCCCAAGACTCGCAGCAAGCCTTTTCTTCTTCCATGTGACACAGTGCTGAGTTAGGACCCCCAACAACCCTCACAATCATAACCATTAGATTTGACTTCCGAATAATAACGTCCACCAAATATATCGGTACTCGAATCTCAATCCCTATAGGATCGATAAATCTATTTTTTACTTGACGACATCCATACACTTGCGGGAGTTGATCGCAAGTGTGTGCTTCGAGTCCTCGACGGTCTCTATCATGAAATTTGAGGTCGCATTAGCATGCATCAAAAGTCCAAGCTTGAGTCTTGGCAAATGGAAAGTCCAACATGGGTTGGCAAGGGAAGTCCAAGGGTTAATATTGGTGGCGTAAAGTCCAAGGGTGGAGTCTTGGCAGCATAAATCCAATGGTTGGCGGCGTAAATCCCAAGCGGTAGTCTTTGCAGCATAAGCCCAATGTGTCTTGGTAGTATAGACCAGCTTAGCATGACAATAGCTGATGGAAGCATTTGAAGGCTAGCTTATGGATGAACAAGTCATGGATGACTTTGAGGGATCAGATAGGCGTGAGGCTAACGGAGGTGGCTAAAAGGCTTAGGTTTAGGCTAAGGGCGGTCTAGTAAGTATGAGGGCATCATACTTGGGGTAAACCTCATGGTTGAGGTGTAATAGTCGACTGGTCAAGTGTTTTGACACTTGACAGCCGAGTTGACTCTTGGCTGTCGACTAGGGTTATAAGCAGTCGACTACCGTGAGTCAACTAGAGTTCGACTGAGGTAAAATATCTTGGCAGTCGACTGGTAGAATTGGGCAGTCGGCTGATGGCAGTCGATTGCCATGGATGTAGTCGACTGTTGGTCAGGGTTGCGGGAGCAGAATGCTCGATAGCTGACTAGTCAGTCGGTTATGGCCCTGGCAGTCGACTGATGGTAACTGACAGTCGATTGCCAGTGTAATCGTTGGCTTGAATGTGAACGTGGATTAAACTATTGTCTCACAACGATACTGTTGGCAGTCGACTAGGGACTTATGGCAATCGACTGCCAAGCACAAATCCAACCCGATGCAGGCATAAAAGGAACAACTCATGAAGGATTTGGATAGCGGTTTTTTAGGCATTTTTGAGGTGATTTGCTAGTGTAAATTAGGGTCTTCAAGCACGGTTCAAGCAATCAACAAGCAAGCATCTAAAAGTGCATTTGTAAAGTTTTCTTTGCATGTTTTTGTGTATTTCATTTGTAATCACCTTTATTTACTTGTATTACTTTTATAATCACTTGTACGAGGTTTCTCCGCCTTCGACGTATTGTCAAGAAGGAGTTTTATTAGTGGTGAGTGCATCACTATAGCTCGTTAAGCTCAACCCGTGGAGTAGGAACCTTGAGGTTCCTAACCACATTATATTCGTGTGTATTGTGCCTGTGCTTGTTTATTTGTTTTTGTTATTATATATTCCGCTGTGTACACTAACACTTGTAGCAAGCACGCGAACAAATTCCATCAACACATCAAACGTGCTATTCACCCCCCCCCTCTAGCACTCATCAACGTTCCTACACTAGTTGCGACCACGAGCGCAAAATCTTCCATAGTCGACTAGGCAGTCGACTGACGGAGCAGCAGTCGACTGCTAGGATTTGGCAGTCGATTGGTGAGTCATCCATTGGAATTTTTCCCAAGTGGATCAAGTCATTGTGAGATAACGGGTACAAGAGCAGTCGACTGCTGGGTATTGGTAGTCGATTGCTAGGTGAAAATCAGTCTGAGTTGCAGCTTTATAAGGAGCTCGAAGAGGAGGATTTTGACTATGGTTCTTAGAGCAATTTGTTGGTGCAATTCAGGGTCTTCAAGTGCAGTCCAAACAACCAAACAAGCAACCATTCAAAAGATCTTTTATAAAGTTTTATTTACATCATTTATTGTATTTCATTTATAATTGCTTGTATTATCTTGTACTACTATTGTAATTGCTTGTACGAGGTTTCATCACCTCCGGTGTGTCACCGAGAAGGAGATTTATTAGTGGTGTGTGCATCACTTGAGCTCGACCCATGGAGTAGGAATCCTAAGGTTTCGAATCACGTTATATCTTATCTTTTGAATGTGTATGCTTGTATTCTTGTGTATTCGTGTTTGTATTCATTTTATATTTTATATTTCCACTGCGTGCTAACTTAATTATAGACAAGCATGATCGATTTCCAATGAACGATGCACAAGCGCTTTTCACCCCCCCCCCTAGCGCGTCACCAACAGTCCACAAGGACTGATGGCATTGGCTAGTCGACTAGTCGAGTACTCGGGTAGTCGGGATCAAGAGAAGCAAACCTAGTCGAGGCAGCACCTTGACTAAAAGTGGGTGGACAAACGAAGCTCGGGCATGTAGTTCTCTGGAAGCACTAGACCAACACCTCGACTAGAATCTAGTTGAGGTGGCACCTCGACTGGAGGCACTCAACTAGCACCTCGACTGGATCTGAGAGCAAGCATGACAATAACCACTCAGAAGTGAGGCATGCTTTACTAGCACCTAGACTAGGTGCTAGTCAATGTGGCACCTCGACTGGACCACTTGACCAGTACCTCAACTGGATCTAGAAGAAGGCTTGACAATAGCCGATCAGAAGCAAGGCATACTCGACCAACACCTTGTTGGTGAAATCGACCTAGGTCACAATTAACTAGACTCGAGTGGGACTCGAGTAGGGTTTTGATATTCGATAATAGTTGACAATATGATTTGACCATATGACCAGTGGATGGTATTGTTAGGGCAATTAACCCATGAATGATGTGTTTTGATGTGTGTGTCAAAGGTTTAAGTTAGGTTGTTTATGGATTTGATATGTGTGTTGAAGTCATACAGAACTTAGTAATTTACACATGGTTAGCTTGACAAAGCATTGGCAAGATCACCATCTCATGACTTGGTCCTTGAGTAGGTGAAGGACGGCATTGCGAAGCCGTGTGCTTGGTACATCCAAGGGACCGCCAGACGAGGAGCATTGGAGTGAAGCCAAGGAAGCAGACTTCAGGGCGAGACATGAAGGATGGCATTACGAAGGCGTGTGCTTAGTGCATTAGAGGGACATGGCCGGACAAAGAGAGCTTCAAGGCAAAGGACTCCAAGGGAGATGAGAGTGAGCGATTGTAACCCGGGATGGGGTAGCTCATAGGTGAACTTGGTCGAATGGCTAAGTCGAGTGTCGGATGCTCAACCAAAGGTTGGTTTAAGGTTTTGCCCGACACCAATCGACTGCTATAGGTAGCAGTCGACTACTCTAAGTCGATTGGGCTCGATCGGTGTTCGACTGAACCATTTTTGGCCCAACAGTCGACTGCTAGGGTTTGGCAGTCGACTGATCGAGGCAAGTTTGGGCACAGAAGGTTGTTCAATCTAGTGATCGCTTTGGTCACTCGACTGATGGCTCTATCAGTCGACTAATGAGGATGATTAGTCGACTGATGTGAGAGTCGTTGGTTGGAATCCAACGTTTATGAAGTCGTTGCGAGGCAACGGCTACAGCAATAATCGACTGATGGATGCATCAGTCGACTACTCGGTGCCCAACGGGAAGAATGGCCTCTTCCCTATAAGAAGGAGCCTTGGGTCACTTGGAATGAAAAATGCTTAACCTCTAAACTTCTCCCAAAGTTCTCAAATGATTTTTTCTCCTCTTACTTGCTTTTATTTACATCTTATTGTAAGAGGGAGAGATTGTAAGAAAGGTTTACCTTCACCTAGCTTAGTACAAAGGAGAGACTAGTGGAATTGGTTTAGGCATGATTCACCTGGAACGAATCAGGTCGTGGACTAGCGGCAAGGGTCGTGAACCACGTTACATGCCTTGTTAGCATTTGTATTCTTTGTTTCTTTGCATTGTCTTAATTGTTTTACTTTAGCATTATATTTCCACTGTGCTAACCTAATCGTAGACAATCAAGACGCGATTGAAGTTCATATAAAGCTATTCACCCCCCTCTAGCTGGCCACTGATCCTCCAACAAGTGGTATCAGAGCGAGGAGCTTGTCAAGGACTAATTGCCAATGCAAGCACGACAAGAGATGGCCGGCTCCAACATTCATCCACCTAAGTTTGAGGGTGACTTCTCTTAGTGGAAGAAGAGAATGGAGGTATTTTTCAAAATGAATTTTGATATTATGATTACAATGGAAACCGGTTTCGATTTGCCTAGGGATGAAGAGGGGAAGCCAATAAAAAAATCAAGGTGGACCAAGAAGAAAAGAGAGAAGCACCTTATAAATTCAATAGCCAAGCACCATCTCTACAATGTGCTCTCTCAATAAGAAATCAATAGAATTGGAGAGTGCCTTAGTGCCAAAGAGATGTGGGAGAAGCTAGTGGAGCTTCATGAAGGCACATCCAAGGCAAAGCTTGTAAGAAGGGATCTTCTCCGCTCCTAATTGAACAATATCAAGCTAGATAAAGGGGAGAAGGTAATATCTCTTCATTCTCATTTTAAAGAGATAATTAACAGTTTGACAAGTGTAAGGGAGAAACTTTCAAACCGCGATATGATCATGAAAGCCATAAATGCTTTCCCCCGATCTTCAAGATGGAGTTCCATGGTAGATTCATTCTACATATCCAAGAATCTAGAGGTAAGTACTCTAGAAGAATTCTTTTCAACTATGGAACTTTATGAGACTAGGCTTGAAGGAATAATAGAAGAGTCAATCGAGCCATCAAGGGGTTTAGCACTAATCGCCGTCAAGGGAAAAGAGAAGAAGAAGGATATGCCACCCTCCTCATCTGATGAAGATTCATCTTCCTCATCGGTGGATAGCAATGAGAAAGCATATATAGTAAGGAAGGTAAGGCGTGCATTAAAAAATTTTAAGTTTAATAAATCTCATGATAGGAGAAGAAGGCCAAGGAGAAAAATTATTTGCTACAATTTCCAAGAAGAGGGACACATAAGGGATGATTGTCCCTTATTGAACAAAAGCAAAGAAGAAGAGAAGAAAAAGGATAGCAAGAAGGACAAAAAGAAAGAAGAAAAGAAGCTCAAAGAAAAGAAGAAGTCAAAGTCCCACAACTTTAAAGCGGTGACGTGGGATGATCCATCATCCTCATCGGAGGAAGAACAAGCCTTCACAACCCTTGCACTAATGGGAATTGATGATGTAAAGTCCACCTCCTCCGAGCAAGAAGAAAAAGCACAAGTGGGGAGGAGAGCTCAAGTGAAGGGGGAGCATCTACCTCATCGGAATCGGAAAAATAGGACTGGGTAAGTGAGGTAACAAATCTTCCCCCTAAAAAGGTCATTTCAATGATTACTAGTTTAACTAAGGACCTATTTAGGGCTAAGAAGAAAAATAAGTGCATGCAAAATGAAATTAAGGCCCTAGAAGACAAACTTGAAAATGCATGTTCACATGATAATAATAATTCTTCTAGTGTAAATGATGCATGCTTAGTTGAAGAAAATAGAGTTTTGAAAGAAAAGGTAGATTTTCTAACTAAGGCCCTAGAGAAATTCACAATAGGCTCCAACACCCTAAACATGATTATTGGAAGCCAAAGGGCTAGTTTCAACAAGAAGGGCCTAGGATATAAGGGATCCAAAAATGAAAAGGCATATCATTATTTAATTGCAAGGGGTCAATCTAAAATAACAATGATAGCTAGGAAATGAATCCCAAAAGAATATTTGGTGAACCCTATTGGAAAGAATCTATATTGGGTTCCCAAGTCCATCCTTAAGGGTTAGGAAAACCCTAGGATAGTCAACCATGAGTGGACTTATTTTATATCATGTAAAATGGTTGACTTATAAGGATGTGGGTGATGATTTTTGATTTAGTGTTGGGTGATGATAATGTGTAACCCATAAATTGAATGATTAAATCATGATTTATGCTTGATTTTATACGTAAAAAATAATCATGATTTATGATTTGGATGATCATATTTGTTTTATGATCATAATATGCAAATTAAATAATAATATTGTGTTATGATCATAATAGGGGTTTTATACATGATACTTGACCTTGGATAGAATTGCATAAAATTTTGGTTAAGTATAATACCTTAGGCACATCTCACACTCACTATAGGTTAACTTGATTGAAAACATAGCATGGGTGAGATGTTAGGATGATACAAATGACTCACTTATGATTATAACATTTTGATGAGTCATTATAGGTATCATGATAGCAATAATAGACTAATCATGGGGAAAGCATATGTTTAATTCATAGACATATTGCCCAAAGATCATGATTGAATATTTCAAATGTTTTGAAAACATTTCTTGTTTTATAATCTATGAGTTCATGTTTTGAAAAGTTTCTAAGACAAAACTAGCTTTCAAGTTGAAATAAAATTGAGACTTTTTGCAACTTTTGAGTTTTTTCCTAATTCCCAAAAATTGAATGAATTTTCATGAAAAATAATTTTTCACTGATAAAGGGACTTATGAGAAATATTTTCCCTAAATTTCATGATTTTTCAAATTTTATGGAATTTTTAATGCATTTCTGAAGTTGGACTTCGAAAATCAGAAATTCTGAAATATAGGTGACAGTCGACTGATGTTCTGATTCAGTCAACTGATGTACTGTGCATGAGTATAGTAACTTGTTTTATCAGGTTTTGAGCTTGGCTTTTCATGATTTTCGTTCCCTAGACTTGATGTCATGCTTATATAACATATGTTAGATGTTTTTTATGGTGTCAAAGGGGGAGAAATGGTTAAGTTTAAGTTAATCATGCTAGGGAGAGATTAGCATGTGTTAAGGGAGAGTTGCATGTATTACAGGGAAGTTGATATTCATGTTTGATATCCATGTTTTACATGCTTTCCTTACTTATGTATTAATGTTTCACCTAACTTAAACATGGTTGTCACACATCAAAAGGGGGAGATTGTTAGGGCAATCAACCCATGAATGATGTGTTTTGATGTGTGTGGCAAAAGTTTAAGTTAGGTTGTTTGTAGATTTGATATGTGTGTTGAAGTCGTGCAGGACTTAGTAATTCACACATAGTTAGCTTAACAAAGCATTGGCAAGATCATCATCTCATGACTCGGTCCTTGAGTCGGTGAAGGGCGGCATTGCGAAGTCGTGCGCTTGGTGCATCTGAGGGACCGCCAGACAAGGAGCATTGGAGTGAAGCCAAGGAAGCAGACTTCAGGGAGAGACACGAAGGATGGCATTGCGAAGCCGTGCGCTTGGTGCATTCGAGGGACGTGACCGGATGAAGAGAGCTTCAAGTCGAAGGACTCCAAGGGAGATGAGAGTGAGTGATTGTAACTTGGGGCGAGGTAGCTCATAGGTGAACTTGCCTAAATGGCTAAGTAAAGTGTCGAATGCTCAACCAAAGGTTGGTTTGAGGTTTTATTCAACACTAGCAGTCGACTGCTCTAGGTTGATTGGACTCGACAGGTGTTCGACTGAACCATTTCAGGCCCAATAGTCGACTGCTAGGGTTTGGCAGTCAATTGTTCTACCATCAGTCGACTAGTAAGGGAATGCAGTCGACTAATCAAGGCAAGTTTGGGCACAGAAGGTTGTTCAGTCGAGTGATCGCTTCGATCACTCGACTAATGGCTCCATCAGTCGACTAATGGAGATGATCAGTCGACTGATGTGAGAGCCGTTGGTTGGAATCTAACGTGGATGAAGCCATTGCGAGGCAACGGCTACAGCAACAGTCGACTGATGGATGCATCAATTGACTGCTCGGTGCCCAACGAGAAGAATGGCCTCTTCCCCATAAGAAGGGGCCTTGGGTCACTTGGGATGAAAAATGCTTAACCTATAAACTTCTCCCAAAGTGCCCAAATGATTTTTACTCCTCTTACTTGCTTTTATTTACATCTTATTGTAAGAGGTGTTAAGGATTCGGTGACCGCTAGAGGGGGATGAATAGCTCATTTCGATGCGTTGTGGAATTCGTTGCGTGTTTACTAAAAAATGTGTTATACGTAGCAGAAATAGAAATAATAAAACAAATACAACACAAATACAAGCACTACATAAGATATAACGTGGTTCGAAACCGAATGGTTCATACTCCACGGATTGGGCTCTAAAAGCCCTAGCAATGCAAACACGCAATGAAAACAACTTTACAAGAGCTTTTGGATTGCTTGCTTTGTGGTTGCTTGAGTTGCACTTGGAGACCCTGAATTACACTAGTAATTCACCCCAAAACTCCTCAAGAAATGCTTGCCAAAATCCCTCTTCTGAGCTGCTTTTATAACCTGATCGGGACCATCAGTCGATTGATGACACTGTTACTGTGAGACAATGGTGTAATCCACGCTGGAAAAATCCAACGGATAGAACATCAGTCGACTGATCATACTCATCAGTCGACTGATAAAGCCTTCACTCGACTGTTAACCCCAGCAGTTGAGTCTGACTCCATTCTTAGCCCGAATTCTCAAGCACCAATCAACTGATCACCAGATCAGTCGACTGCCCACCTCTGGTAGTCGACTGCTAGGATACTCCCCGCAATCAAACCCTAGTTGACTCACTCCAGTCGACTGCCCATAGGTCATAGTTGTTAGGGCAATCTCTTGCCATGATAAGGTTTTGATGTGTGTGGCAAAGGGTTTAAGTTATATTGTTATTATGATTTGATATGTGCATTGGAGTCTTGCAGAGCTTAGTAATTCGCACATGGAGCCTTGGCGAGTTTCACCTCTCATGACTCGGTCCTTGAGTCAGTGAAGGATGGATTTGTAGAAGCCGTGCACTTGGAGCATCCGAGGGACCGCCGGACGAGGAGCTTGGAGTGAAGCCGGAGGAAGTAGACTTCAGGGCAAGACGCGAAGGATGGTGCTGTAGAGCCGTGCGCTTGGCGCATCCGAGGGACGTGGTCGGACGAAGATAACTTCAAAGGCGAGGGACTCCGAGGGATGAGAGTGAGCGAATGTAACCCGGGAAAGGGGTAGCGCTCTTTAGGTGAAACTTGGCCATTTGGCTAAGTGTCGGATGGGATTTCCCGACATCAGTTGACTACCATGTTATGGTAGTCGACTACTCTAAGTCAACGGTGACTCGACTAGTGTTCGAGTCCGGTTCTAGTGCCAACAGTCGACTGCCATGGATTGGCAGTCGACTGCGAGACCACCAGTTGACTGATGAAGGCATCAGTCGACTGGTCGCAAGTGTTTCGGGCACAGAATGGAGTCGAGCTCGCGGAGCACTCGACTGATCGAGCATCAGTCGACTGATGTCGGTACCGTTGGATGAAATCTAATGTGGAAAGTAGCCATTATTGGGCAACGACTATAGGACCAGTCGACTAATAGGGACATCAGTCGACTGCTCCTGTGTCAACGGGAAGAAACCCTCTTCCTCTATAAAGAGGAATGGTGTGGGACTTTGGGGGCCTAATGTTCATGCTCTAATCTTCTCCCAAAGTGCCCTAAAGTATTCCCACTCTTCTTACTTGCTATTATTCCATTCTATTGTAAGAAGAGGGATTGTAAAGAGGTTACCTCCACCTAGCTTTGTGCAAAGGAGAGATCTAGCGAATTTGGCAAAGGAGTGATTCACCTTGGACGAATCGGGATCGTGGATTAGCGGCGTAGCCGTGAACCATGTTACATTTCGGTGTTAGCATTGTTTGTATTCTTATTTCTATTTTGCTTGTCTTGTTTTGTTTTTCCACTTGCGCTAATCTCTTTGTAGACGAGCAAAATCCACCACCAAACGATTGAGGGCTATTCACCTCCCTCTAGCCGGCCGATCGATCCCCTACACTAGTCGACTGATACACCTTTAACATGAGGTTTTACCCCAAGTATGGTGCCCCCATACTTGCTAGACCACCCTTAGTCTAGACCTAAGCCTTCTAGCCACCTCCATCAGCCTCGCGCCTATCGGATCTCTCCAAGTCATCCATGACTTGTTCATCTATACGCTAGCCTTCAGGTGCTTCCATCGGCTATGTCATGCTAACGGTGTCTACACTGCCAAGGCACATTGGACTTACGCTGCCAAGACTCTGCTTGGACTTTACGCCGCCAATCATTGGACTTATGCTGCCAAGACTTCACCCTTAGACTTTACGCCGCCAATATCAAATCCCTTGGACTTTTCAAATGTCAAGTACTCATGACTTGGACTTTCCCTTGCCAACCCATGTTGGACTTTTCATGCCAAGACCCATGCTTGGACTTTTCCTTGCCAAGACCCAGGCTTGGACTTTACATGCTAAGTACTCAAGACTTGGACTTTCCATGACATGGTCAACTCCAGTCAACCATCAAAATCCCCCTCGAGTCAAACTCGAGTCCAATCAATCATGACCCGGGTCGATTGCACCAACAATCTCCCCAAAATATTATCAGACATCAATGTCAAACATCAATGTCAAATCTTTATGTCAAACATCAAAACATCGCTCGAGTCAAACTCGAGTCCGGTCAATCGTGACCTAGGCTGATTGCACCAACAATCTCCCGCCTTTTTGATGTTTGACAAAACCACATACCTTTGAGTTAGAACACTAACTCAAATCTTCTTACCAATTATCCTAAATTGGTAATCTCATAAAATCTCCCAATAATTCTCTCAAACATTCTCCCCCTTTTTGACTAACATCAAAAAGGTTTTCTCCAAAGGAGGTCAACGTCTCATGTCCCGATGAGATCTTACAATCTCCCCCTTTGTCCAAAAAATACCTAGGATGCCTACAATCTTCCTAGTGATAAGTCTCATATCACTCAAGAGAAGCAATCCTACAAACTCTCCGAATTTTCAAATTGGGTATCTCAAAATCCCATTTCTCCCCCTCATGAGGAAAAATATCATCCATCATCCCATGATGGATAAATTCCCCTAAAGGCTTGCTCCCCCTTGACCATTGCACCAACAATGTCCTTGGGAAGTCCCTAAGTCAATAGGAACACTAAGCCAATAGGAACACTAAACCATCAAAAATAAGGTTCAAAGTTCAACATAGTACTTTCCCATACCTTAAATTTAATACATCACCCTAACAACTCTCCTAATCCATATCCAATGAATTTTCACACATTACAATGCTTCCTAAAGAATATCTTAGGGTTAGGAGTGGTTAGGGAATTTTATCGTAGTTGAAAACGGGCTAAAAAACCTTGTTTTTTCCGAAATTAGCCTGGCAGTCGACTCTATCAGAAATCAGTCAACTGTCATGCTCATCAGTCGACTGCCATCAGGCAGCAGTCAACTGATAACTAAAATTCCAAATTTCAATTATCAGAAATGAATTTTAGAAATTCATAAATAATTATACGTAATTTTAAAAATCATGAAACTTCATACGTATAATACTTATGACCAATACAATGAGTAAAAAATATTAGAAAAACATTTTACCCATTAAAATAGGAGATTGATACAAAGTTTAAAAACCATTAAAACTTTAATGTTTTTGATCTACTTTGTATCAACTTCTTCAATGGTGATTGCTATCAAAAGATAGACTTCACCAAGGTTTTCTAAAGTGATTTTAAAATGTTTTTGAAAACCTATTTTGAACCATGGACTATTGGCTAGATGTACATGACTTATACATTAGCTTTCCTCATGATTCATATTGATGATTGAGATAAGTTTAAGTTCATCTAGATGCACTATCTATGAACCTTGAACTTAACTTATTTTCCTAACATCTCACATGTATCTAAGATGTATTAAGCACACACAAGTCAATGTAATTGTGAGATGTGGGATTAGGGTTATTATGCCTCACGCATTTTCTAGACAACTCTATTTGACTCCCTTATAGATGAGACTTCAAATCATGTCATAATCCTTAACTCAATTTTAATTAATGCATGAATGATCATGGCATAAATGATAATCATAAATAAGCATAACCAATGATCATGATGTCATGATATATGAATAGGCTCTAAAAATGAATATGACATAGAAAATAATTCTAAACAATATCATGACTTGTCATATCATAAAATAAAATGTGATGTCATGACATGGCAAATTTGAATATATAAACACATTAACACCCACATAATCAGACAAAAACACATGATTTTTTATAAACAAAATATTTCATTCAAATATAACTTCCGTTTTTACATGTAAAATAGATGTCTAAAACTCTCAACCTCACTACGAAACTAAAAAAACAAGATCCCTAATCTATGCCTAGCTATCATCCCCGGTAGATGGTGGAGGGGGTGGAGGCTGCTGGCTCAGCGTCCAGGTCTGCATCATCTCGTATATATCAATCTGGCACTGCTCCATCCGACTCTGGTGCTCCTCCATCCAGTTGTGGCGCTCCTCCACTCGGCTAAGCTGCTAACTCAACCCCTGACCCATGGAGGACTGCTCCAATCTAATCTTGGCCAGTCGTGAGTCAACAGTCTACTGGTAGTCCTCAAATCTGACCTCCAGCTATGCAACACGATCTGAGAGACCTGCTACTGGTGCATCTACTGTCACAGGGTCATCCTTTTCAGCATCGGACACCTCATGCTATCCTGCAGGCTCTCCAAGCTCCATGGTCGACTCCTCTTGCCCAACGGGCTGAGGTCGAGGCGCCAACTCCATCTGTCCAGCGCCAGTCCACAACCCAGCCAATGTGAAGTTACACACTGAGATGCAGTCATATACTTCGTATAGCACCCTCAACGATCCCTTGGATATGTTAATACCAATGGACTCTAACCATGCAGTGATAATGTGTCCAAAAGACATATGAACTTTCCCTTGTACAGGGGATATGAAATGGACAATGTAATGAAAAATGTTCACATGCAACCGATGACGCATGGCATACATGAGAAAGAGATGGGGAGGTCTGATCTTGGCCTGACCCCAAGTCACGATCGGAAGGAAGCACCCAATAATGACTTTGTAAAGAACATTGTCAGGTGCAGATAATTCATTGATAGGGAAGAGGTTTTTGAGCTGGTGGGCGAGGATGACGGAAGAAATGCTCATGCATGGAATCCAATGAGATGTGGTCAAATGTGTAGGGATGTATACTGAAAAATCTATCTTTTGTATAAACATCTTTATTTTGAAATAAGAATCACATGATCATTGTTTGTATTTTTATGGTTATGCAATATTGTCTAATACATTACATTGTAGATAACATGGTGTGTGGGGAGATCATGTTATCGGCTCCTTGTAAAGTATAAGTAAAGGCTCACAACCGAGATGACTTTGGACAAACCATCGGAATGGTTGTAGTGTGATTTGGTATTGGTTTGTCTTAACCATAGAATCACACTAGTGCACTTTGTGTGTATTGAGAATGACCGACTTAGAGGTGATTCGATTTATTGTTGACTACATAATCGAATCAGACCTCAGATATTATATTGTACATACTCTTAATCCCGATATAATAACGGGCACATATACTTAGTATTCATCTCTTTGATTTACCAATGGGCGAGATTTATAGATTAAATCGATAGGCTCGGTAAGTTGGGAGATGATATTATTTATATGGTGTGTCATTGATTATAGGAGAAAACCGTGTCCTATATATTAGGATGATGATGTCCCCTTGAGGAGCTCATAAGGTTCATCATGTAAACCCTGCAGGTGGACTTGGTCCGGCATGATGAAAAGGTTGAGTGGTACTACACATGGAGTTAGATGTTGATTAATTAATGGTCAGTAAATTAATTAATCGACGTACATTCGAGATCTTAAACACGGGGAGAAAATGTACAAATAATATATGGAGCCCATATTAACTTATGGGGGTTGGTGAGGTAGATCAATGATAATCCTTTAGTGGATTGGATTATCATTAATGGATCGGACTTTATATGGGCTTGATCCATGGGTGGCCAAGATCCAACTCCTCCTCATGGTCCCTATTGTAGCCTATTAACACCTCATGAAGCTTAGATCCAATGGATAGAAACAAAACTCTAGATCCAAAGGTAGAGATTAAATCTCTAAGATCCGACGGTTGAGATTAAATCTCTAGATCCGACGGTTGAGATTAAATCCCTAGAACCAATGGTGGAGATTAAAAGGAGGCTTATCCCTAACTCTATAAAAGGACAACAAGGGGTTGGCATGGAAAAGATTAAGAGAAGCTAGGGTTTTTGGAGGTTGGCGGCAAGAGCTTGGAGCTAGGGTTTGGGCTTGGCGGCACCTAATAAGGAAAGTTTTTCCTTGCCTTCTTCTTCTTCCTCAAGCTGTCGGCGCCCATTGAAGCCTTTCCAGCTCTTGGCCGGCATCCAAAGTAGGTCCTCTCCTTCTCCTTGGCTGGTGGAACAAAGGCTTAGGGTCCTCCCTTGAAGCTTTTGGCCGGCAACCATTAATCTCCTCTTCCTTCTTGGCTGGTGGCAAGCTCCATCCTTGGAGATTGTTGGTTGGTTGAAAGAAGGAAAAGAACCTTGTTTCTATTCTTCCTCTTGCTCGGAACGAGCAAGGAAGGAAGATTAGTGATCTAGGAGCTTCAACTTTTGGTAGATCGTCGCCCACACGACATCTGAAAGGAGGAAGGTCATACATTAGAAGATCGAGAGGTATATCGATTCTCTATTCTCTTTTGTAACATGTTTGTTTTTGTTTTACATTTATGAGCATGATATAATCTGTTTGTGGCTAAATAATACTTGGATCCCGAACATAAACATGAAAGCCGGTGATCCAGACATCGTCTATTCCGTGGCTACTCGTAGAATAGAGGTTGGTCGCTTGAACAATAAGTTTGTTCAAGTGACCTCTCTAAACGAATAGCACGACGATGACTTGGTTGTTTGGGCAATCCCTTTTGTCTAGGATTAAAATTTTTTAATCCGGGGTCATCAATGGGATCGCCATGAACAAGCGACCGAGGTGAAGTGGGAAGCGAAGTTTCCCCTCACGGATCAATGAAACCAACCTCACAATTGGTATCAAAGCCAAGGTTTCCGGTTTTGTGTGTTTAGGATTCGGTTAATTTTTATGCACTTTTCATATATTATATGTGTCGGATAATAGTAGGATATGCGTAGGTTAACTCTTTGGTTGCAGGCATAAGATCCGACTATTCTGGTCATATGTGTGTATGTGATTGTATGTGTGTAAATGTTTATTTTGTTGAATCCTCGGGGTTGACGAGACTAGTATTTAATTTTTTGTAAATTAGATACGGCATTGTTTAGTCACTCTTTTTATTTTAGTTTACTTTCGATCTAGATTTCATGTACACTCCCTCGTGGAGTATAGGATCGATGGATGTAAATTAAAATAGATTTTAGTTTCAGCTCGGATCTCCGGAAGGCTCGTACATGGCGTAGGAGGAGTGGACGAGAAGGCGATGCGACGGGAGACATATTGAAGACAAAAGCCATAATAGTTGAAAAATAATTTATTTTTCATATTTATTGCTTATTGTTTGATATGCATGTCGTAGGCTAGAAAATTCCTCATTTTCAAAATACTAAGTGAGAGAGGGATATTTTTTTATAAATTCCCACGGCCTCCATTATGATTTGACAAGTGATGCAAACAAACTTGCGCGTCGGCTCTGAGTGCCTTCCTCCCCATCGGATGAGTTTGTTTGCAGATCACAGGGTCGAATATGGTTATAGAAAATTATTAAGAAGCGTGTGTACTTCCCCATTGTAAGGCACATAACCTGAGATAATTACCTTGGTACCAAGTAGTGGTGAACACTTAGATACAAATATAAGTATCTTCCCCATCGGAGTCACTGCTTTTATTTGTAGGGCCAAAGAGGAACCAACTATTAATTTTACTTGTCAAAAAGTTAGGTTGACAAGATAGTAAAATTAATGGGTAAAACCTCCTCTTACAAATGTAGAATTCGTATACGTCCACACTATCGTGGCATACGATATTCTCGGTGTTTTGAGGTGTTGGTTGATTTTAAAATTTTATTATTTGAGGAATCAATAATTTTTTAAAATCTAAAGTAATGATATATGTGATTCTTAGGATTTTCAAAAATGACTTTCAGTCCACTTGCTATAATACTAAAGGAAAATAAACTTACTGTACATAATTATGTTGATTGGAAAAAGGAATCTAGATATTGTCTTAACTGCTGAGGAGTACAAATATGTGCTTTTCAAAGAGTGTCCTCCTAAGCCTGCGAATGAGCTGGAAGTCCTTGGAGCTGAGATCGATGGGGAAACCCAGGTCGATATCATTCTCTAGTCGACAGAAAGGCTTGCTCAGGCTCAGGCCATGGTTGCTCAAAAGCTTTCTACTTCTAAGCCGAAAGGCAAGAAGAAGAAGAAACGAGCAAAGGTGGTGGGAGGATCTCAGGGAGGAGTGAAGAAACCGAAAGGCAAGTACTTCACTTGCAAGCAAGATGGACATTGGAAGAAGGACTGTCCCAATCGGAAGCAGAACAAAGGTATATCCTTTGGTCTAGTCGTTGAAACATGGTTAAGCAGTGTTATCTACTGGCACCTAGTGTGTAGATATGGGAGCCACTGATCATGTCTGCAATACTTTGCAGGGGTTCCAAGAAACCCGACGACTAGCTGAGAGGAGATTACCGTTTACTTGGGCAATGCCATGAAGGTGGCGACTGTTGCAGCGGGAGACGTTTATTTATCTTTTGAGAAAAATAAAGTTTTGGTTCTTAAGAATTGCCTTTATGTACCTTTATTTAGAAAGAATTTAATTTCGATTTCTAAATTGTTTATGGATGGATATTCTATTTCTTTTAATGACAGAGTTGTTATAAAAAGGAATAGGGACATTATATGTTCGGGTGCATTGATAGGAAATCTATACACACTTGAACCAAAAGCTCCCACGATGCAAATAGAAGTTAATAACTCATCTTCTAATTCCAATAAGAGAAAAGAACCTTCGAAGATGAACCAAACATATCTTTGGCATCTTAGGCTTGGTCGTATTAACCTAAGCAGAATTCAAAGGTTGATAGTTGATGGACCTCTGGGTTCATTAGTGGTGGAAGATTTCTCAACCTGCGAATCTTGCTTGGAGGATAAAATGACCAAGAGGCCTTTTAAGGCCAAGGGGTATAGAGCCAAAGATGTGTTAGAATTGGTTCACTCTGATTTGTGTGGTCCTATGTCTATCCAAGCTAGAGGTGGTTTTGAGTATTTCATCTCTTTTATAGATGATTATTTGAGATATGGATACATTTACTTGATACGCCACAAGTCTGAATGCTTTGACAAGTTCAAAGAATTCAAGGCTGATGTGGAGAAATGTCAAGGTAAAAGTATCAAGACACTACAATCTGATCATGGTGGCGAGTACCTCTTGGGAGAGTTTAGGAATTACTTATCAGAGGCTGGGATTCAATCCCAATTGTCTGCACCTGGCACACCCCAGCAGAATGGTGTTGCAGAGCAAAGGAATAGGACTCTTATGGACATAGTTAGATCGATGATGAGTTATTCTGATTTGCCAGATTCGTTCTGGGGATATGCTCTAGATACGACAGTGTACATTCTGAACTTGGTTCCGTCTAAATCAGTGCCTTCTACTCCCACAGAATTGTAGACTGGGCGAAATCCTAGTCTAAGACATATTCGGATATGGGGAGTCCAGCACATGTGATGAAGGCGGATGCTGGTAAGTTGGAACCTCATACAGAAGTATGCATGTTCGTTGGCTATCCTAGAGGAACGAAAGGTGGTTTATTTTATAGTCCTAGAAATCAGAGGGTGATCGTTAGCACGAACGCCAGATTTCTAGAGGAAGACTATGTGATGAACCACAAGCCCATGAGTAAGATTGTTCTGGAGGAAATAAAAGGGGAAGTCACTTCTTCAGTACCACTGGTACAAGAGGATATACCACAAGTCACTGCCCCGCGTGTCACAGAGGATACATAGGTGATACCTCGTCGTAGTGGGAGGATTGTGAGACAGCCTGATAGATTAATGTTCTTGGAAGAATCTTCTGATTTAGTCCCTGGCGAACATGAACCTGATCCCTGGACATATGACGAGGCAATCCAAGATAAAGATGCAGCATCTTGGCAAAGTGCAATAAATACTGAGATTGAATCTATGGATTCAAATCAGGTCTAGGAGCTAGTAAAACCACCCGATGGTGTAAAAACCATTGGATGCAAGTGGATCTACAAAAGAAAGAGAGGAATAGATGGGAAGGTTGAGACCTTCAAAGCGAGGCTTGTTGTGAAGGGATATACTCAGAAAGAGGATATCGATTATGAGGAGACCTTTTTGCCGGTAGCCATGCTTAAGTCTATCCGGATTCTCTTATGCATAGCAGCTCATATGGATTATGAGGTGTGGCAGATGGATGTCAAGACAGCTTTCCTTAATGGGAGTCTTGAGGAAAACATCTATATGAAGCAACCAGAGGGATTCATTGCTAAAGGCAAAGAGCATCTTGTATGTAAGCTTAATCGGTCCATTTATGGATTGAAGCAAGCTTCGAGGTCTTGGAACATTCGCTTTGATGAGGTAATCCTATCTTACAGATTTATTCAAAGTCCGGATGAGTCTTGTGTATACAAGAGATGTGACGGAAACGTAGTGGTATTTCTTGTATTATACGTAGATGACATTTTGTTAATTGGCAATAATATCAAGGTATTATCGGACGTAAGGGTATGGTTGTCCAAACAGTTTGATATGAAGGACTTGGGAGAGGTGGGACACATCCTTGGGATCAAGGTTATAAGGGATCACAGGAAAAAGATGTTGTGCTTATCTCAAGCTTCATACATAGACACGATTATGGATCGTTTTAGCATGCAGAACTCCAAGAAGGATTTTCTACCTTTCAGGCATGGAGTTCCCTTATCTAAGGAGATGTGTCCTAGAACATCTGAGGAGATAAAGGAGATTAAGGCGATTCCTTATGCTTCGGCGGTAGGAAGCCTCATGTATGTGATGCTATGTACGAGACCAGATATCTGCTATGCCGTGGGCATGGTCAGCAGATATCAGAGTAATCTAGGACAGGGACATTGGACTGCGGTAAAGCATATATTGAAGTACTTGAGAAGGACTAGGGATTATATGTTAGTTTACCGGGCAGACCAATTACTCCCTGTGGGCTACACGGATTCCGACTTCCAATCTAATAGGGATAACAGTAAGTCTACCTCAGGTTTTGTGTTTACTTTGGGAGGTGGAGCCATTGTATGGAGGAGTATCAAGTAGAAATGCGTGGCAGACTCCACCATGGAAGCTGAGTATGTGGCGGCCTCTGAGGCGGCCAAAGAAGTTATATGGCTCAGGAACATCATGATGGACTTGGATGTGATTCTTGGTTTGCCTAGAACTATCACAATTTATTGTGATAATAGTGGTGCAGTTACAAACTCGAAGGAACCACGAGCCCATAAGGCTAGTAAACACATAGAGCGCAAGTACCACCTTATACGAGAAATCGTAAAGAGAGGAGAAGTTGCTGTGGCCAAGATTGCATCGGAGGATAACCTGACAAATCCTTTCACTAAGGCCCTTCCGACGAAAGCTTTTGATAGGCATGTGGAGGGAATGGGAATCAGATATATGGCAGTTTGAGGACAGCATAGTCTTTTAGTATAAGTGGGAGATTGTAGGGATGTATACTGAAAAATCTATCTTTTGTATGAACATCTTTATTTTGAAATAAGAATCACATGATCATTGTTTGCATTTTTATGGTTATGCAATATTGTCTAATACATTACATTATAGATAACATGGTGTGTGGTGTTGTCACGCCCGCCCTTTTTGGGGACCCTAAATGTCCGGAGAGGCGGCGCGTGACGCTACCGTACATACATTTCATACAGCGGAAGACTTTATATATGTACTTCTTAGTTCTTACAGCGGAAGACTTTAGACCTAAATACTTTTCTTTCTTTCTTTTTCTTTTTAAACATAAACATGCATTAACGCTTCTTCTTAACATAGAGTATGTTTCATACCATGCATGGATGGATACTTCTTCTTACTTCTTCTTTACTTCTTCTTATCAACATAAAGCATGCATCATATATATATAGATACTTAGTGCTTAGTAGGTTCATAACATCATCGTCATAGGGAGACATAAGTAAAGACATCCATAGGCATCATCATCATAGGTAACATGTATAAATAGACTTAACGGATCTTCTCCACCGTGCCACTACCACACACATTGGCCCCTCCTGCTGCTCCCTTTAGTTTACCCATCCCTTACCCTTATCTGCAGTACGAGGGAAAGATAAACTATAAGCTCATAGGCTTAGTAAGATCCTGTCCTACTCACAAAAACCATACATCATTATTAATCATGGCTTGTAGCATTTATAATGTAAAATCAATATAACATGTAACTTACATGGTGTCATCAACTCATCATGTAGCATAAGTAATATAAGTGATTATAGCATGGATCATCCCTAACTTAGTAGCAATATATACTTAATCAGCATAATATGCATCTTATGTAACTTAGTAACATAGACATCATAGCGTACCATCGAACATAACATGTAATGTATACATCATGACATATCATTCAACATAACATGTAACTTAAACATTATGGCATATCATCAAACATAACATGTAAACATATGGCATATCATCAAACATAACATGTAAACATATGGCATATCATCAAACATAACATGTAAACATATGGCATATCATCAAACATAACATGTAAACATATGGCATATCATCAAACATAACGTGTAAACATATGCATATCATCAAACATAACATGTAAACATATGGCATATCATCAAACATAACATGTAAACATATGGCATATCATCAAACATAACATGTAAACATATGCAGGATGCTTTTGAAAACATATATGTTAGGTACGTAAATATAAATCTCAACATATTTGGGTCCGGCATTGTACCACTTCTTCATTATCATAGCGCGCATCCCTAAATAGGCCCGAGGTAGCAAGTCTCGAACCTAATAGGTTTCTAGGCCCGAGTCTTATTCCATCGACCTAGGGGCAATCGTCATAGCGTGGAAGCCCATCCTAGGCCCGAGTCTTACTCCATCGACCTAAGGCATCTTGGAGCCCATCCCGTACTAGGCCCGAGTCTTATTCCATCGACCTAGGGGCAATCATACATAGAAGCCCATCCTAGGCCCGAGTCTTATTCCATCGACCTAGGGCATCTTAGGAGCCCATCCCTTCTTGGACCTTGTTAGGGTCTTGGTACAAGCCATGCAGAAGGTAAAATACTTATATGCTTAATATATAACATAGCTTATTTCATTTCTTGACAACATAGCATAGCATACTTCATTTCATAACACATCATGCTTCATTTCATGAACATATCTTCTTTCATTTCATAACATAGCATACTTCATTTCATAACATATCATGCTTCATTTCATGAACATATCTTCTTTCATTTCATAACATAGCATACTTCATTTCATAACATATCATACTTCGTTTCATCATCATATCATATTCATTTTTGTGAACATATCTTTTTGTTTCATTCCATAGTCTTATCGTATTCCATTTCGTAATATTAGATATCACTTACACAAAGGCATGGCATGAGACATGGCATCAAGAGTAAGTGAATACTAACTAAGGCATGGTATCTTCACCTAGCATTATTTAAGATCACATGTCATCATAAATTCACTCAAACACAAGGCACATGTGAACCTAATTCATTTAGCATGGCTACAACTTCATAAGCACATAGAGTTTGAATTAAACTTCATCTATTCCCCAAAACATAGGTTGGCCGAATGGTCCTAGGTTTTTTAGGGTTAATCTTTAACCTAAATTTATCTACATACTAAACAACATTATATGCATACCAATCATGGTATGAAACTTCATTGAACATAATAACCAAGGGTGGCCAAATGGCCCTTATAGGCTTTTTAAGGATTAGACTTTTAACTAATTCAATTAACATACATATGCATACACTTCATGGTGTAAACTTCATTGAAACACACAAAGAAAAGAAACAACCAAGGGTGGCCGAATGGCCCTTTTAGGCTTCTTAGGGTTCTTGTCACCCAACATTCATTCATGAGCATTATAACCTAGCATAGCATTATTAAGGACATTTTCATGCAACCCTAACCCTAATTCCCTAGGGTGGCCGAAACACATAAGGGGCTCAACTAGGGTTCTTGTTACCCAACATTCATTCATGAGCCTTATAACCTAGCATAGCATCATTAGGGACATTTTCATGCAACCCTAACCCTAATTCCTTAGGGTGGCCGAAACACATAAGGGGCTCAACTAGGGTTCTTGTTACCCAACATTCATTCATGAGCCTTATAACCTAGCATAGCATCATTAGGGACATTTTCATGCAACCCTAACCCTAATTCCTTAGGGTGGCCGAAACACATAAGGGCTCAACTAGGGTTAGCTTTTGGTCCTAATCCATTTTTAAATCTTAACTACATCATATAGTGAATAAAACATAGCATGTAACTTCATGTAAAACCCCAATCCTAGCTTGGCCGAATAGGTCTTGGTGGCCATTAGGGCTAGCTTTTTAACCTAACCTCTTTTCCCATCTTAGCATCATCATATACTTCCTAACATAGATTACCACTTCATTGATAAACCAAAACATGCTTGGCCGGATCTAACATATAGGTTGTCCAAACATTCAATCGAAACTACTCGTATGCAGGTGAGGGATACTTACTTCCTTCGCTTTGCTTGTAGTGTGAAGAAGATGACCTAACACAAACCCTAGCCCTTTCTTCTTGCTTGGAGGAGGTTCGGCCAAGGGAGGAAGAAAATGGAGAGGGAGAGCTTCTAGGGTTTCGGTGAGAAGAAGGAAAGAAGAGAGGAAGTGACCAAATTCAATCTTCCCTCTTCTTTATAAAGGGGAGGAAGAGAAGTTCCTCTTTTCTTTTCTATGCCTCTTCATTTACCCTTAGTCCCACTTATCTATAGTTTCCACTCTTCCTTAATCATATAATCCTATTGGGCTTTTGGTTAGTGGGTGCATCTATAAGGCTTGGCTATCTCTAGAGGTTTGGGGTTCAATTCCTAGGCCTTGCACCCCTTTTTGGCTTATTTTCTTTTATTTTTGAAAAGGCCCACATAAAGCCCATGATCATCAAGCCAAAAATTCTTGTAAAATTTGCTAGAAATTTTACGGGCGTTACAGGTGTCACACGGGAGATCATGTTATCGACTCCTTGTAAAGTATAAGTAAAGGCTCACAACCGAGATGACTTTGGACTAACCATCGGAATGGTTGTAGTGTGATTTGGTATTGGTTTGTCTTGACCATAGAATCACACTAGTGCACTTTGTGTGTATTGAGCAGGACCGACTTAGAGGTGATTCGATTTATTGTTGACTACATAATCGAATCAGACCTCAGATATTATATTGTACATACTCTTAATCTCGATATAATAACAGGCACATATACTTAGTATTCATCTCTTTGATTTACCAATGGGCGAGATTTATAGATTAAATCGATAGGCTCGATAAGTTGGGAGATGATATTATTTATATGGTGTGTCGTTGATTATAGGAGGAAACCGTGTCCTATATATTAGGATGATGATGTCCCCTTGAGGAGCTCATAAGGTTCATCATGTAAACCCTGCAGTTGGACTTGGTCCGGCATGATGAAAAGGTTGAGTGGTACTACTCATGGAGTTAGATGTTGATTAATTAATGGTCAGTAAATTAATTAATCGACGTACATTCGAGATCTTAAACACAGGGAGAAAATATACAAATAATATATGGAGCTCATATTAACTTATGGGGGTTGGTGAGGTAGATCAATGATAATCCTTTAGTGGATTGGATTATCATTAATGGATCGGACTTTATATGGGCTTGATCCATGGGTGGCCAAGATCCAACTCCTCCTCATGGTCCCTATTGTAGCCTATTAACACCTCATGAAGCTTAGATCCAATGGATAGAAACAAAACTCTAGATCCAAAGGTAGAGATTAAATCTCTAAGATCTGATGGTTGAGATTAAATCTCTAGATCCGACGGTTGAGATTAAATCCCTAGAACCAATGGTGGAGATTAAAAGGAGGCTTATCCCTAACTCTATAAAAGGAGAACAAGGGGTTGGCATGGAAAAGATTAAGAGAAGCTAGGGTTTTTGGAGGTTGGCAGCAAGAGCTTGGAGCTAGGGTTTGGGTTTGGCGGCACCTAATAAGGAAAGTTTTTCCTTGCCTTCTTCTTCTTCCTCAAGCTGTCGGCACCCATTGAAGCCTTTCCAGCTCTTGGTCGACATCCAAAGTAGGTCCTCTCCTTCTCCTTGGCTGGTGGAACAAAGGCTTAGGGTCCTCCCTTGAAGCTTTTGGCCGGCAACCATTAATCTCCTCTTCCTTCTTGGCCGGCGGCAAGCTCCATCCTTGGAGATTGTTGGTTGGTTGAAAGAAGAAAAAGAACCTTGTTTCTATTCTTCCTCTTGCTCAGAACGAGCAAGGAAGGAAGATTGGCGATCTAGGAGCTTCAACTTTTGGTATATCGTCGCCCACACGACGTCCGAAAGGAGGAAGGTCATACATTAGAAGATCGAGAGGTATATCGATTCTCTATTCTCTTTTGTAACATGCTTGTTTTTGTTTTTCAATTATGAGTATGATATAATCCGTTTGTGGCTAAATAATACTTGGATCCCGAACATAAACATGAAAGCCGGCGATCCGGACATCGTCTATTCCGCGGCTACTCATAGAATAGAGGTTGGTCGCTTGAACAACAAGTTTGTTCAAGTGACCTCTCTAAACGAATAGCACGGCGATGACTTAGTTGTTTGGGCAATCCCTTTTGTCTAGGATTAAATTTTTTTAATCCTGGGACATCGATGGGATCGCCATGAACAAGCGACCGAGGTGAAGTGGGAAGTGAAGTTTCCCCTCACGGATCAATGAAACCAACCTTACAAAATGGAGCCGGAAGAGGTGCATCAAAAGTAGGATAAAAGATGAAGGTGTTATCCGATGCTCTACACTCCAGGAACTCCTGCAAGATCGCAGAAGTGAACTCCAGGTCGCGTTTTGCAACGCGAGTGGTATAGGTAGGGCTATCGTGTACTTTCCTCAAGTTTTGGTAAAATTCCTTGAGGAGGAGGTCATCATTAATGGCATGGTTGCATAGGGCGATCTTCATCAGCTGATAATGCAGTAAAATCTCAATGATGTCGCCACAGTAGAATTTAAAAAATCACTCATTTATGTACCTAACCGCCATCGGTTGGTACAAACGTGATATACCCTCATTTGGGTCATTCCTACGTTGTCTTCTACATGATTATATGATGAATGCAATGCAATGCAATGCAATATGATGACACAAATATCATGATTAGATCAAAATGTGGTGTAAAAAAAATAGGGTTTAAAGGGTTTAGAGGTATACTTTGGTGTCATTACTAGATTGATGGTTGTGAGGGCCTAACTGGGTAGCCTACTTGTCGGAGAGAATGCCGGAAGATCGTCGGAAAGAAGATCTCGTCGGAACCTTAACGCCGAAGGAGAAAATGAAGGCTGTGAGATGCCATTTTAGTGATAGAGCGACCAAAGACACGAATGAAAGAGATAGCTTCCAAACCTAAAGGCTTTTGGTCGTAGGCGTGGATGCGAGAAGGCTGATCGGAGAGTTTTGGAAGCAGTCGGAGAGGAGGAGTTGCGCGAAAAATGTGTGAAGACGCCGAACCCTAGCGGTTCGATGTTATAAGATCGCGATGTCAATCGATTGATGTGTGACATCAATCGACTAATAGCGGTTTAGTGAACGATTCACCGAACTAGCAGTCGACTGCTCCAGCTCGGCACTCAACTACTGAACGTTCTATGTTGAGCTACAATAACATCAGTCGACTGATATTGATCGTCAGTAGACTGATGTGATCAACACTCGACTGCTAGACGAGCCACTCGACTGTTGGCTCTTCTGCCCCGATGTAGATTTCCAGTCGACTGATGGACAAATGAGTCGAGTCCTAAAAGCAGCACTTGACTGCTGGGCTTGCGGTATCATGCTACAGTGTTATCAGTCAACTGATATTTGATTTTCAGTTCTGAAATTAAGTGAATTTCGATTTCTTCACTCAATTTGTTTCATATTAACTTATTTATTCATGTATATCGAATATATTAGTGTTATGCCTATGTTCATGTATTTATTAATGTATTTTGGTATTTTATTTCATTTTCACAAGCATTAACATCCAATAGTTTCAAATCCTAGCATCTCACCCTTTTTAAGTGTTTAAATACACAATCAAGGTGAATGATATATTTTCTGAGATGCAATACACCATAAACATTCTTTCCATGCAAATATATGATAAAATACATAAAGCATGGTAAGTATGGGACATCAAGATGTGTAGTACTTGAGTATCAATCTTAAATGTAATTTCTAAGCCTTAGGACAATTTTCTTGATACACATTCCCAAAGTGTGCCAAAACCCCAAATTGCACACCAATACCTCTAAGTCTACATGTGCCAAGTTTAATCAATTTTTCACAATTCTCAAGGCTTATTGGCACATCCTAAAATCCTTTAGGATTAAAATTTAAACTTATTTCCAAGGTATCACATAACCTTGAAAAAGCTATAAAGTGTTAACTTTACAATGGTTAGGTTAACTACCCACCAATTCAAGTAACACCTCCAACCCACTTAGCGTGATGGAATCACGCTTTTAGGAACCCAATACTTGTTTGAGCTCCTTGGGTTAACTAGGTATTCCTTAGGGATATCTTCCCTAGATACCTTCCTAATGACCCTCCTAAGCTTAGGAGCCTTGGTCATTTGGGTCCTATTATGGTTAACCTTAAGGATTGCCTCCCTAGTAACCTTCTTAGTGGTCTTCCTAGGTTTCATAGAAACCTTGGTCACTAGACACTTGCCTTGGTTAACCTTAGGAATAGCTTCCCTAGTAACCATGGCCTTCCTAGACCTAGGTTGTGTTCCATAATTGAATGGAACACTATGATAAGTCTCTTTGGGCTTAGGTTTGTGAGTCAAACATTTCTTGCCCTTAGGTGAACCTTGCTTCCTAGACCCTAGATTTTGACAATTTGACCTAGATTTTTTATCATTTGACCCTTTAACTTGATTTTGAATCTTTTTGAGGGTCCTTTCAAGTTTTTCAAGCCTTGACCTCAAGGCTTGATTTTCTAACTCTAATTGTCCAATTTTTTATTTTTCATCTATTCTTTGGACATGAGACTTCCTAGGCATGTGTCTATGGTCCTTTGGATTACAACCTAGATGGTCTTCAATTTTCCTAATACTTACCTTAGGTAGAGTATTTTTAGGGACATTAGTCCCAAATTTCTCCTCATTTGAAATATTGTAACTCTTAGCACCTAGGAAATAGTGTCTACTATTTCTAACATGCTCTTTATGATAAATAGCAAAATTGCTAATATTTTTTCTAGCATGCTTTTGATAACTATTGGAAGAAGAAGCATGCTTAAAAGTTACCTTAGTGTTTGCCTTAGCTCCCCCTTCATGTGTAGCTCTTCCTTTATAAGTCTTCTTCCCTCCCTTTGGGCATTGGCTCGTATAGTGCCCCTTTTGATGGCACTTGAAGCAAATGATGTGCTCCTTGATTTTCTCAGTGGAAACTCCGACTTCATTGGTCTTTTCTTGAACTCTTGACGTCGGTTGTCTTTTCTTGACTCTTTTAGGACATTTACTCTTATAATGTCCTAATTCCCTACACTCAAAGCATATGATATAATTTTTAATATGAATTGATATGCTCGAGTTACATAGGTCAATGGTGATCGGATTTTGAGCTTCTTCATCTTGACCGGATGTTGAAAGCTCTTCTTCTTACTCTTGTTCCAGAGTAGATGGTCTTTCCTCCGCCTCAATCCTTGAGGTGGAGACTTCCTCCAATTCCACTTCTTCTCTTAACCCGAATGTTGACTCCTCTTCAACTTCCGATCTCGATCCGGATGATGATTCTGAATCCTCACTTTCTTGTGAGGAAGAGCTTTCTTCTTCTTGTACCGAGTGAGACTCCTCATGGAATCTTGCCAACTTGCTCCATAGCTCCTTGGCATCCATGTAATCCCCTAGGTTGCACAAAATGTCATTAGGTATCAAATCTTCTAAAGCTTTGTTACCTTGACTTCGGTCTTGAACTTGAGATGTTACTCTTGTGTCCACTTCTTCAACTTCAAGATATTTCCCTTCTTATCTCTAGGAGGTTCAAAGCTTTCCATGATGATGAACCAATCTTCTATGTCCATCATTAAGAAGTTCTCCATTCTTTCCCTCCATGTAGGAAAATCCTCTTGGTCGTATGGTGGCGGTGTGTGGATGTCCCATCCTAATTTTTCTTCAAATTCCATCTTGTTCCCTCTAGTGTGCTCCCTCAGATGTGAAGCCGTAGAAGAGCCCCAGGTTCTGATACCAATTGTTAAGGATTCGGTGACCGCTAGAGGGAAGGTGAATAGCTCGTTTCGATGCATCAATAGAATTCATTGCGTGCTTGCTACAAAATGTGTTATGCGCAACAAAAATAGAAATAATAAAATAAATACAACACAAATACAAGCACTACACAAGATATAATATGGTTCGGAATCGAATGGTTCCTACTCCATCGATTGGGCTCTAAAAGCCCTAGCAATGCACCCATGCACTACTAATCAAATAAGCTCCTTCTTGGAATAATCCGAAGGTGGAGAAACTTCATATAATAACTCTTACAACAATAAGAAATAAATACAAGCAAGATACAATAATAAAACGCAATACAAGTAAAGAAAACAACTTTACAAGAGCTTTTGGATTGTTTGCTTTGTGGTTGCTTGAGTTGCATTTGGAGACCCTGAAATACACCAGCAATTTGCCCCAAAACTCCTCAAGAAACACTTACCAAAATTCCTCTTCCGAGCTGCTTTTATAACCTGCAATCGGACTGGATTTCACCTATCAGTCGACTGATCGGGACCATCAGTCAACTGATGACACTGTTGCTGTGAGACAATGGTACAATCCATGCTGGAAAAATCCAACGGATAGGACATCAATCGACTGATCATACTCATCAGTCGACTGATAAAGCCTTCACTCGACTGTTAACCCCAGCAGTCGAGTCCGACTCCATTCTGTGCCTGAATTCTCGAGAACTAGTCGACTGATCACCAGATCAGTCGACTGCTCGAGCCAGCAGTCGACTGCCCACCTCTGGCAGTCGACTGCTAGGGCACTCTCCACAGTCAAACCCTAGTTGACTCACTCCAATCGATTGTCCATAGGTCCCAGTCGACTGATACACCTCAAACATGAGGTTTTACCCCAAGTATGGTGCCCCCATACTTGCTATACCACCCTTAGCCTAGACCTAAGCCTTCTAGCTACCTCCATCAACCTCGCGCCTATCGGATCCCTCCAAGTCATTCATGACTTGTTCATCCATACGCTAGCCTTTAGGTGCTTCCATTGGCTATGTCATGCTAACGATGTCTACACTGCCAAGGCACATTGAACTTACGTTGTCAAGACTTCGCTTGGACTTTATGCCGCCAACCATTGGACTTATGCTGCCAAGACTTCACCCTTGGACTTTACGCCACCAATATCAAACCCCTTGGACTTTCCAAATGCCAAGTACTCATGACTTGAACTTTCCCTTGCCAACCCATGTTGGACTTTCTATGCCAAGACCCATGCTTAACTTTTCCTTGCCAAGATCCATGCTTGGACTTTACATGCCAAGTACTCAAGACTTGGACTTTCCATGACATGGTCAACTCCAATCAACCATTAAAATCCTCCTCGAGTCAAACTCGAGTCCGGTCAATCATGACTAGGGTCGATTGTACCAATAATCTCCCCAAAATATTATCAAACATCAATGTCAAATCTTCATGTCAAACATCAAAACATCGCTCGAGTCAAACTCGAGTTCGGTCAATCGTGACCTGGGCCGATTACACCAATAAGAGGGAGAGATTGTAAGAAAGTTTTACCTCCACCTAGCTTAGTATAAAGGAGAGACTAGTGGAATTGGTTTAGGTGTGATTCACCTGGAACGAATCGGGGCATGGACTAGCGGCAAGGGTTGTGAACCACGTTACATGCCTTGTTAGCATTTGTATTCTTTGTTTCTTTGTATTGTCTTAATTATTTTACTTTAGCATTATATTTCCGCTGCGCTAACCTAATCGTAGACAATCAAGATGCAATCGAAGTTCATATAAGGCTATTCACCCCCCTCTAGCCGACCGCCGATCCTCCAACAGGTATGGGACATCCAAGGTCCTATGAGGGAGATTATCGGAGAAATCCAAGATCAAGGTTGACCGAACACTTGGTGTGGAGAAGTCCAGGTTTGGTGACTTGGCAGGGAAAAGTCCAAGTATGGATACTTGGCAAGAGAAAATCCAAGTTAGTCAAGGAAGACCGGACACTTAGTGTTGGAAAGACCAACGGAGAGTTGGTGAGGGAAGTCCCGGCAGGTCTGAGAGACCATGCTTGGCAAATGAAGTCTCGGACGGGGAGTCTTAGCAGTGAAGTCCCGAAGGCGTAGCCTCTTGGCAGTGAAGTCCAGGATGAGGAGTCTTGACAAGGGAAGACCCGGCTGATCAGGGAGATCGAGCTTAGATAAAGGGAAGTCCCAGAGGCGAGGCCTCTTGGTAAAGGTAGACCCTAGAGCATGACAATGGCCGATGGAAATACTTGAAGGCTAGTGCAAGGATGAAGAGTCGCGGACTCGAAGGATCTGAGAGGCGTGAGGCTGATAGAAGTAGTTTGAAGGCTTAGGTCTAGGCTTAGGGTGAGTATCAAGTATGAAAGGATCATACTTGGAGTGTTAAACCTCGGTGTAGAGGTATAACAGTCGACTGTCGGTTCGGTTCAATCGATTGGGCTTCGTTTCTAGGAAAACAAAAGCAAGGTGACCTCGACCAGTACCTTCGACTAGAGGCTAGTCGAGGTGGCGCCTCAACTGGACCACTCTCGACTAGTGCCTCGACTGGTCATTATCGATGGAGGCACAGAAATGAGGTGCACTCGACCAATGCCTCGACTAGTGGATAGTCGAGGCGGTGCCTCGACTGGATCACTTGACTGGCACCTCGACTGGTCCCAATAGGTATGAAGATAGCTGCTCAGAAGCAAGGCGACTCGACTGACGCCTCGACTAGAGTTCCAGTCGAGGCAGCGCCTCGATTGGCGAAGCGACCGTTGCAGATCAGGAAGCTTTGATGGAGCTCTATAAGAAAAAGTTTGAGGGCATCTTTGAGCAAGGTTTTGGAGGGGCGATTTGAGGCGAGGTGCTGCTGCATTTCAGGGCCTTCAAAGTCATCCCAAAGCAACCAACAAGCAAAGATTCAACAGCCCTAATCTATAAAGTGTGTTCATTTGTTCTTCCATTTGCTTTTGTTATTGTTGTAGTTTCTTATTGTATCTTGCTTTTACTATTGTAAGAGACTTGTAAGAGATTCCTCCACCTCCGATGTGTCACCGAGAAGGAGAAGTTTGATAGTGGTGGTATGCATCACTAGAGCTCGTTAGGGCTCACCCGTGGAGTAGGAACTAGGGTTCTGAACCACGTAAAATTCGTGTGTTGTGCTTGTGCTATGTTTTTGTACTTGTATTTATATTTCTGTTGCGTACTAATAATTGTAGACAAGCATGACGAATTCCATCAACGAAATCGGCAAATTGCTATTCACCCCCCTCTCTAGCGACGCCGACAGTACTACAAGTGGTATCAGAGTCAGGTTGCTCTTCAAGGCTTAACAACCAAGAGAGCACGCTAGAGGGAAGAAGGAAGATGAAGGAGCCAAATTTTGATTTGGGATTGGACATCAATGTGCCTCCTCCATATAAACTCTATGGAGCTAAAGAATTCGATTAATGGAAGGTAAGGATAGAACATTTTCTAATGTGTGAAATAGAAAATTGATTTATTTTGATTCAAGGAGTTGAAGTTCCTATGGACAAGAAGGGTAGAATACTCAAAAAAAAAAAGAAATGGACAAAGGAGCAACTAGAACAATTCGAAAGAAATAATAAGGTAACGTAATTGTTATTAAATTTGTTACCTAATGAGGTTGTGTCTAGATTAGGTGAGTTTAGGGATGCTAAGGAATTATGGAGCAAGGTAACCAAACTTCATGAAGATTCCTCTGCTACACAAATGGAGAAGCCTCGAGAAGAAGAAAGTTCATCTTCGTCCCAAGCTCATGTAGACTTGGAGGTTGATAGATGTTCAATTTCTGACGAAGAAGTGGAAGAAATAGTCGAAGCCTCCACTTCAAGAATTGAGGGGGAGCTTAAATCTTCAACCTTGGAACAAGAATAAGAGGAGGAGCCCTCTACCTCTTAGAGAAATGAAAAAGAAGTTCAAAATTTTATAATCATTCAAGAAGGTAATTTAAATGCAATTGTTAAAGATAAAAGTCATATAACATGCTTTGAGTGCAGGGAAGTAGAGTACTATAAGAGTAAATGCCCAAAAAGAGTCAAGAAGGCTCAACCGACACCAAGGGCCAAAGAAAAGTCAAAGGTGTAGGGTTTTGCCCCGCAAACTCTCATACCAATTTAATGGTTTAGCTTATCGAGTCCGTGAGGGGAAACTTCACTTCCTACTTCACCTCGGTAGCTTGTCCATGGCGATCCCTTCGATGTCCCCAGATTAAAAAAATTTAATCCTAGACAAAAGGGATTGCCCAAACCACCAAGTCATCGTCGTGCTATTCGTTTAGAGAGGTCACTTGAACAAACTAGTTGTTCAAGCGACCATCCTCTATTCTACGAGTAGCCGCGGAATAGACGATGTCCGGATCGCCGGTTTTTGTGTTTATGCTCGGGATCCAAGTATTATTTAGCCATATACAGATTTATATCATGCTCATTGTTGAAAAACAAATACAAGCAAGTAACATATAAAGATTAGAGAATCGATATACCTCTCGATCTTCTAATGTATGTCCTTCCTCCTTTCGGACGTCGTGTGGGCGACGCTCTACCAAAAGTCGAAGCTCCTAGATCGTAAATCTTCCTTCCTTGCTCATCCAAAGCAAGAGGAAGAATAGAAACAAGGCTCATCTCCTTCCTATAGCCAACCAACAAGCAACAAAAGAAATGCTTGCCGCCGGCCAACAAGGAGAAGGAGATAATGGTGGAAACCGGCCAAGACACCAAGGGAAAATCCTATATCTTGTTTCCACCACCTAAGGAGAAGGAGAAGGGGTCTTTGGATGCCATACAAGGGCAGGGATAGGGTTGTGTGCGCCGACCACCAAAGGATAGGAAGAAGAAACCAAACTACTTCCTTATTTGGTGCCACCCAAGCCTCCTAAACCCTAAGCTTCCAAACCCTAATCCTAGCTTTTCTTATTGCCGGCCATGGAAGAGGGGAAGAAGAATAGGATGAGCTCATTCCAAGGTAGAGAGGAGAAGAATAGGGGTCGGCCAACCTTAGGAAGAAGAAGGAACTCCTTGTTGCCGCCCACTCTAATCCCCAAAACCCTAACCCTAGCCACCACCCCAATCCTAATCTAATTAGGATTGGTTGTCGTCCAAGGGACAAACCCTAATCCCCTCATCCATTCTTTGTCGTCCAAGCCAATAAGCCTTATTTATAGAGTTGGGTTTATGCCTTGGATTAATCTCCACCATTGGTTCTAGGGATTTAATCTCAACCGTCGGATCTAGAGATTTAATCTCAACCGTCGGATCTAGAGATTTAATCTCTACCTATGGATCTAGAGTTTTGTTTCTATCCTTTGAATCAAAGCTTCATGAGGTGTTAATAGGCTACATTAGGGACCATGAGGAGGAGTTGGATCTTGGCCACCCATGGATCAAGCCCACATAAAGTCCGATCCACTAATGATGATCCAATCCACTAAAGGATCATGATTGATCTACCTCACCAACCCCCATATGATAATATGGGCTCCATATATATTATTTGTACATTTTCTCTCCGTGTTTAATATCTCGAATGTCTATCGATTAATTAATTTACTGACCATTAATTAATCAACATCTAACTCTTTGAGTAGTACCACTCAACCTTTTCATCATGTCGGACTAAGTCCACCTGCAGGGTTTACATGATGAACCTTATGAGCTCCTCAAGGGGACATCATCATCCTAATATATAGGACATCATCATCCTAATATATAGATGAAATTAAGATTTTGAAAATATTTTAAAAATATTTTGAAAAATCTTGGTGAAGCCTATCTTTTGATAGCAATCATCATTGAGAAGATTGAAACAAAGTTGGCCTAAAACATTGGAAGTTTCAATGCTTTGGAACTTTGTATCATTTTTTGAATTTAAAAGTTATTTTCATAGAAAATTATTTTTTTTTCCCCTATAGTGTTTGGCATAAGTAATGTGTGGTTGAAATTTCATGATTTTTTGAATTTTTTAGAATCATTTACGTATTTCTGAAGTTGATCTGAAAATTCGATTTCAAAAAAGTCAGAAACAAGTCGAGGCGCCGCCTCGACTGGAGCTGCTGCCACTAAACTAAGAGCTTTCTCAGTCGACTTCTATCACTGTCTTGACTTAGCAATGTTGGTTTAAGCCATTTGACCATAATCTTAGGCTGGATAACTGCTCATACACCTCTAATGTGCTTAGACAAGTATTGAAAGGGTGAGATTTTCATTGGAAATGAATTGGAGAGTTAATTAGGATAAAAATCATTTTCTAAAGGAGTTTAGTGAGAAATTATCCATCTAAGTATGATGGATGATGGTTTATAAAAAGGGACAAAATAGAATATTGCTTTTCATCTAGTGATAGATCACTAAGGAGAATGAAAGCATTCAAGATGAATTTTGACCAAGAAGGAGTAGGAAGAATCTTATTGAAAATGAGACATGGTAAATCTTGGTAGACTTTTTGATGTATGTCAAGAAGGGGGAGAAATAGAAGGGGTTAAGTTAGGTTTTAACTTAGGATACCCTAATTTTACACTAAACCCCAGAAATTTCAAAAATTTGAAATTCTGAATTTGGAACATTTCGTTATGCTTTGGCATAAGAAGAGTCAAGTTGGGTTATGGGATAACCTAACTTAATGGTATTGTCAAACATCAAAAAGGGGGAGATTATTGGTGCAATCGACCTAGGTCATGATTGACCAGACTCGAGTGGGACTCGAGTAAGGTTTTGATGTTCGACAATAGTTAACAATATAATTTGACCATATGACCAGTGGATGGTATGGGACATCCAAGGTCATATGAGGGAGATTATTGGAGAAATCCAAATTGATCTCCCTCCGTTGGGCTTCAAGTGACCGGACACTTGGTGTGGAGAAGTCCAAGTTTGGTGACTTGGTAGAGAAAAGTTCAAGTATGGATACTTGGCAAGAGAAAATCTAAGTTAGTCAAGGGAGACCAGACACTTGGTGTTGGGAAGACCAACGGGGAGTTGGTGAGGGAAGTCTCGACAGATTTGAGAGACCGTGCTTGGCAAATGAAGTCCCGAACGGGGAGTCTTAGCAGTGAAGTCCTGGAGGCGTAACCTCTTGGTAGTGAAGTCCCAGATGAGGAGTCTTGGCAAGGGAAGACCCGGCTGATCAGGGAGATCGAGCTGGGCAAAAGGGAAGTCCCGGAGGCGAGGCCTCTTGGCAAAGGTAGACCCTAGAGCATGACAATGGCCGATGGAAACACTCGAAGGCTAGCGCAAGAATGAAGAGTCGCGGACTCGAGGGATCCGGGAGGCGTGAGGCTGATAGAAGTGGGTTTAAGGCTTAGGTCTAGACTTAGGGTGAGTATTAAGTATGAGGGGATCATACTTGGAGTGTTAAACCTCAGTGTAGAGGTATAACAATCAACTGTCGATTCAGTTCAGTCGACCTCGACCAGTGCCTCTACAAGAGGCTAATTGAAGCGGCGCCTCGACTGGACCACTCGACTAGTGTCTCGACTGGTCGTTATGGATGGAGGCATAGAAGTGAGGCGCACTCGACCAGTGCCTCGACTAGTGGACAGTCAAGGTGGTGCCTCGATTGGATCACTCGATTGGCGCCTCGACTGGTCCCAGCACAAGTATGAAGACAGCTGCTTAGAAGCAAGGCAACTCGACTGATGCCTCGACTAGAGTTCCTGTCGAGGCGCCGCCTCGACTGGTGAAGCAACCATTGCAGATGGGAAGCTTTGATGGAGCTCTATAAGAAGAAGTTTGAGGGCGTCTTCGAGCAAGGTTTTGGAGGGGCGATTTGAGGGGAGGTGCTGCTGCATTTCAGGGCCTTCAAAGTCATCCCAAAGCAACCAACAAGCAAAGATTCAAAAGTCTTAGTCTGTAAAGTGTGTTCATTTGTTCTTCCATTTGCTTTTGTTATTATTGTAGTTGCTTATTATATCTTGCTTTTACTATTCTAAGAGACTTGTAAGAGGTTCCTCCACCTCCGGTGTGTCACTGAGAAGGAGAAGTTTGATAGTGGTGGTGTGCATCACTAAAGCTCGCTAGGGCTCACCCGTGGAGTAGGAACTAGGGTTCCGAACCACGTAAAATTCGTGTGTTGTGCTTGTGTTGTGTTTTTGTACTTGTATTTGTATTTCTGCTGCGTACTAACAATTGTAGACAAGCATGATGAATTCCATCAACGAAATCGGCGAATTGTTATTCAGCCCCCCCTCTAGCGACACCAACGATCCTACACACCTCGACTAGGGTATCAGTGGAGGCGACACCTCAACTAGCGAAGCGATCATTCCAGTGCAATGTTCGAAATTGCGAGTGTTAATGGGAGCTATTGGAGGCTTCGACGGGGCTTATAAGAAGGAGGCTTGTGGAAATTTTTTCAATTCCAGTTCTTGGGAGATTTTGAAAGCAAAGTGATGTTGCATTCCAATCATCTAGGGCATTCCAATGCAATCTAAAAGCGATTAAGCTGTGATCTCTCTTGTGTAAAGTATTCTATTCATTTGCATTCCATTTATTTCTTTTACACTTTATCTGTGGTTGTTTTGTTGTAAAGCTTAAGATTGTAAGAAGTTTCTCAGTCTTCGGAAGTTTTCGAGAAGGAGGAAGGATAGTAGTGATCTATATGAGAGCTAGGTCGTGGAGTAAGAATCGGAGATTCCGAACATCTTAAAATGCTTGTATTGTGAGTTGTGTTTGTTTTGTATTTTGTTTATGTTATTTCCGTTGCGCAAAACTTTGTTGTAGATAAGCACGACAAATGCAATCGAAGAGCGAAATCAAAGATTGAGATCAATCAACGTTTGAGTTAAGAAATCGAACGTTATTCACTCTCCCCTCTAGCGACATCAACGGTCCTTCAAATTTGATTTAAAAGTTTGATAAAATTTAAATAAGTCGAATTTTAATTGACATTGATTTAGAAGTTTGATATCAATTAAAAAAATCAAACTTAATTTAAAATATAATCGAGTTCAATTTTTAAAAAAAATTAAATTTGAATAAATATTTTAAAATTTTGATTAATTTTAACTTAACTTAAATTACCTTATTAAATAAATTTAAAACATATTCGTTTTATCACTCTAAATATCAACGCATCAAATCTCCATGGCTATTTCATTCTTGTTAACTCTTGAGATGAAAAATAATATATTCATCTTAGATGTTTTCATCGTCCATTTTATAACTAAATAAAATAAAATAAATTACGAAGGATAATTTATTTAATTAAAAATTCATATGGCGAAAAGATAAAAATTTTAAAATTTTTTACGATCTTTAAAAATTATTTAGTGAGATAATTTTATTGTCCTTATTAAATTATTAATTATTTGATTCTCTTGATTTTTTTTTTTCCAACCGATTTGATATGGATAAGGATGATAAAAGCTAACGAGTGAGAGGATTCAATGATGCCACCTGAATTATAAATAAAAAAAAAATCCGCGTCGGCAGGGGGCCTCCGAGTCAACGACGCGAATCTAATGCTAGATCCCCCGTCTTCCCATTACGCCCGTTGGATTTCCCTGGGGATCCGCCGTCAAAATAAATACCACGGCAAGATCTCGTCCGCCCGATCCAAATAAAATCTGTCACTGCAGCAAAGCAGGAAAGAAAGGGTACCCATGAATAGTATATTAAATACCTGCTTTTTGTTTATCTATCTTCCTGTCACAGAGCTGTCTCCATCACTTGTCTTTACTTTAATTTTTCTCTTTCTTCATTCCACTCGCCGGTGCCTACCCACTCATCACACCGCCCTCGCTCTGATGCACACTCCAGGCTCAATTTCCAATATATTCTACTCCATTACTTTACGGATTTTGTTAGTCAATCGACCTAAACACCAGCTTAATCAATTGCCATCACTTCCAGAAATTACCATAATTGTTAAAAACACGCCTACGATATTGAAAAGGAAACTTCATCTCATTATGCCAGATTTTTTCTCTCGAAAACTACAAATTTATGGTCTCTAAACCTATAAAACAGTAAGTCTACATCCTTTTCTCTCATTAATTTCCTTTATATTTAATTTTTACGATCGTTTTCTCTCGTATTTAAATATATACGTGACTAGGTAAACCTTGTTTGTTACTTTCCCCGTCGCTCGGATTTTGTTTGTTTATTTGGAGGGATAGACTTTAGAAGTCATGGTAACTGGTAATTAAACATAGAGGTAAAAACAAGCACAGGAGAACGCTTGGCAGCATGTGAAGGTGCCTATTCATCTCGTTTCCCAAGGCTCTCCTCCCACTTCCGATTGAGTCTGCTGCTATTATTATTAAAGAGCCTGACAAGGCAACACAAGCTCCTCCTCCTCCCCCTTCCCCCTCTCTCACTTATTACTCCCGTCCTCTCCTATATTCACCTCCTCTTTCAGCTCCGTTGGTTTTGTTTCTGTTCTTGTGCCTGTTCGTCAGTGGTTTAATTTTGGTTGTAGGTGGAGCTCCTTCAGGTCCAAAGGAGGACTTCTGGATGGATAGATTGAGCTGCTGGTTTATGGATCCCACTGCCCTATTCCATGTCGGTTTTCTTGGGTTTGTTGGGATAGGGTTGTGGCTTGCATAACTCAGGAGCTGCATCTTCCCACCACGGCCCTTGTTTGGATTGAAGGGAGCTCTACATCTTCTTAGATTTAACTTCTTTCTGCTCTTTTCTTCATGGAAAATATTTTCCAGTACTTTGTTTTACATGCTTCTTTATTTTTCAAACTTCACATGCGATTTGTTTACATATTTGTTCATGAAGTTAGATCTTCATTAACTTCGTTTTTCTTCAGTTCAGGACAATGACAAGCTTCTTTGTTTTGCTGAAGCTGGAACGGAATCTCTTTCTAAAGAAACCCTAGAATCATGACATCTGAAGAATAACCGAGTATTGCTGATAAAACCATCCTTTTTATCATGGTGGATCGCCAAATTCTAAATAACATATTTTCTAATATATTCTACTTCTTTTTTGGCATCAGAGATCCTTTTCTCATTAACAAGCCATGGAAGGTAAGATTAAGCCTTAAGGCAGGTGTTGATTACTGCAGAATGCATATCTGATGCCTTGCTGCTATCTGCTTGTTGGTTTTGCTTGTTTTTTATCATCTCAAATGCCACTGGATGAATGGAATCCTTTCATATGGCAACGAGGTTTGACATATATTGTCATTTTCTTGGTTTTTAAAATATATCCATACAGGTTGAATCCTTGTAATAACCCGTTTTTATTCTGTTTATCTTGAAGAAGAGGAGGATGTCGAGTGGGTGGTTGTTTTCATTATTGCTTGTCTCTTAACCATGAATAATTGAATCTGAAAGTAGATGTGATTATTGGCAGATGCGTGGTTAATTAAAAAATAATCCTTCCTGTCGTACATAGTTTAGGTTCTGGAGCCAAAAATGATTATTCTCTCAAAACTTTGTTCGACTTCATCGGTGCTTTTGGTTTTTTATGCTTTGTTGATAAAGGAGGCTTCGGAAATAGATGGTCCGGCTATTATTATTTTGTAGTCTATATGTTTTAGAAAATAAAAGAAATTTATTAAAAATAAAAGAAAAATAAATACATTATATCAATCATATTAAATTTTCTTGTGTTGGGATTTATCTTTTTTTCAGTAATTTTTAAATTTTTTATATTTTTAAAGAAATATAAATATTGTTAGAGAAAAACTAACGCCATTCTCATTTGGATGTATCGATTGACTATGGCCTATAGACATAGTGGAACGTTCTTAAGAGCCTCTTCAATTGTGAAATTCATTCGACTTCATTATGTAACAAAAAAATGACTTAATTATGTCGTAAAAAAAATTCTCATTTATTTCTCCATTATAAAATTTTTGTAACAACTCATTATTTAGATTATATATTTATTATAAATACTCATTTATAATAGTTATTTTTATATCGATTAAAATTACATAATTTGAAGTTGTTTTAAAATCATTTTATTAGTATTATTCATAAGAATTTTATAATCCTTATGAAGAATTTCAAAAAGTCATATTTAGCATTTTATAATCTTTGATTTCTTATTAATATGTATCGTTGTTTTGTTCTATATTATCACTTTCTCTAATTTTGGATTTGTTCTTCCTCTTTCTTTTGTCCTAGTGGAACATAGATTTTATAATCATCCATATTAATATTCAAATCTAAATTTGAGCAAGAAGTGTACTCTCATGATTCAGATGTTTTTGTTTTCTTGCTAGAGTGAAGACTAACTAATTGTGCAGTATATTTTTCATACTCTTTGAGAACCCTTCATACATGTATGTATTTAAAGTCCTTGTTATTTTTGTTGGCTTTTCACATATTGAGTGTGTTTTCCAACGCATTTTTATCACTTCAACTATTTTGACGATAAGAATAAAAATTATTATAATATTCAGAAAATTCATTTATTATTGACGTGAATTTGTAGTAATGTGATTTTAATCACTTCCAAATTCTTAATACAATTCCAGCGGGGCGATGATTATTGTAATAATCTGTTGGAATGTATACTGAAAGCTTAGCTCTTTTTGTATGAATATTTTATTTTGAAATAAAAATCACATGATTATTATTTGTATTTTATATATTCATTATATATCTGTGCATATTGTCTAATATTTTACATTGTAGATAACATGGTGCTTGGTGTGGCACAGAAGATCATGTTATCAGTACCTTGTAAAATATAAATAGAGGCTCACAACCAAGATGATTTTGGACAAACCATTAACATGGTTGTAATGTAGCTTGGTATTGTTTTATCTTGAACATAGAGTTACACTAGTACACTTAGGTGTATTGAGTAGGACCGACATAGAGGTGATTCAATTTAGTACTGACTACATAATTGAATCCTGACTGATATTATGTTGTACATGCTCTTAATCCCGATATAATAACGGGCACATGTACTTAGTATTTATTTCTTTGATTTACCAGTGGGTGAGATTTAGATGGATTAAATCAATATGCCCGGTAAGTTGGGAAATAATATTATTTACATGGTGTGCCGTTGATTATAGGGGGAAACCGTGTCCTATATATTAGGTTGATGATGTCCCCTTGAGGAGCTCATAAGGTTCATCATGTAAACCCAGCTGGTTGACTTAGTCAACATGATGATAAGGTGGAGTGGTACTACTCGAGGAATTAGATGTTAATTAATTGATGGTCAGTAAATCAATTAATTGACGGACATTCGATATCTTAAACACGGGGAGATTAATGTACAAATAATATATGGAGCCCATATTGATTTATGGGGGTTGGTGAGGTAGTTCAATGATGATCCTCTAGTGGAATGGAACATCATTGATGGATCAAGTTTGTATGGTTCCGATCCATCGGGTGGCCAAGACCCAACTCCTCCTTATGGTCCCTATCGTAGCCTAATATAATCCTTATGAAGTCTAGATCCAAGAATGTAAACAAAACCTAGAACCGGGTTGGGATTAAATCCTAGATCCGATGGTTGGATGAAACCCTAGAACCAACTGGGATTAAATCCCTAGATCCGGCGGTTAGGATGAAACCCTAGAATCGACGCTGGGATTAAATCCCTAGATCCGACGGTTGGGATAAAACCCTAGATCCGACGGTTGGGATGAAACCTTAGATCCGACGGTTGGGATGAAATCCTAGATCCGACGGTTGGGATTAAACCCTAGATCCGACGGTTGGGATAAAACCCTAGATCCGACGGTGGAGATTAAATCCCTAGATCCGACGGTGGAGATTAAAGGAGGCTTAAGCCTAATTCTATAAATAGAGGCTTAGGTTGGGCGGCAAGAATGAGATCAAGAATTAGGGTTTGGCTTTTGGAGGGTGGCGGCTAGGGTTTGGAGAAAGTGGGCGAACTTCTTCTTCCTTCTAGTTGATGCCTCTCCATCAATCTTGGCCCCATCCTTGGCCGCCCATCTTCTTCCTTCTTCCTTGGCTGCGGTTCTCCTTCCATTGGTGGCCTGATCTCTCTTCCTTTCCTTTCTGGTCGGCAAGAACTCATCTTCAAGTTGGTGGCGATTCATCCAATTGCTCGCTGGTTGCACCAAATTCTAATTTGGTGGCGGTTCTAGATAGGAAAGGTATTTGTGAGTTCTTCTCTTTGTTCGCAGTGGACAAGGTAGAGAAGAAAGCGATCTAGAAGGCTTCTACTCGTGGAGGATCTTCGTCCACACGTCGTCCACGAGAAGGATAGGACATACGGTAGAAGATCGTGAGGTATAAAGTTATTTTAACTTTATGTACAGATCTGAGCATGTTCTTATTTGTTTTGATTATGCATGTGTGTGTATGAATATATATTGTATAATCATGGACCCCGAAGACAAACACAAAAATCGGCGATCCATCCGTCGTCTCTTCCGCGGCTAACCAACTAGAAGAGTTGTGTTGCTTGAACAACTAGTTTGTTCAAGCGACCACTCAAGTTGTTAGCACGACGACGAATAGGTTGTGCTAAGGAAACTCATCCCATCCGGATTAATTCTTTCATTAGTGAAAATTTTAATCCGGGGACATGGGAGCTAATGAGCCTCCGATGCGGCCACCTAACATTGGTATCAGAGCCATCGGATTCCGGTTTTGTGTGTTTAGAATTCGATTAATTTTTTATGTATTTTTCATATATTATATGTGCCGGATAATAGTAGGATATGCGTAGTTTAACTCTTTAGTTGCAGGCATAAGATCCGACTATTATGGTCATGTGTGTGTATGTGAATGGATGTGTGTAAAAATTTATTATTTGAATCCTCGGGGTTGACGAGGCTAGATTAGTATTTAATTTTTGTAATTAAATACGGCATTGTCTAGCCGATCATTTTAGTTTACTTTCGATCTAGACTATTTGTACACTCCTTCGTGGAGTATAGGATCGATGGATGTAAATAAAATGATTTATCTCGGCTCGGATATCTTTGGTGACTCATGACGGAAAAGGTGGAGCGGAGGTGGCGACACGACGGGATGCATATTGGAGGACAATGCCATAATAGTTGGAAAAATTCTGTTTTCCATATTTATTGCTTATTTGTTTTATATGCATGTTGTGTATGTTTTAAAATTCTCGATTGCAATTTACTAAGTGGGAGAGGGATATTTTAATTAATTCTCGCGGCTTCCATTACATTTGACGTGTGATGCAATCAAACTTGGTGTTGGCTCGAGTGCCTTCCTCCTCCGACGGGTTTGTTTGCGGATCACTAGGTCAAATAATGGTTATAGGAAATTATCTAGAGCATGTGTACTCCAACGTAAGGCACATAATCCAAATAATTTCCCTTAAGTATCGTAATGGTGCACACTTAGATACAAATAAAGTATCCTCCCCATCGAGTCATCCGCTTTTATTTGTAGGGCCAAAGAGGAACCAACTATTAATTTTATTTGTCAAAAGTAAGGTTGACAAGATAATAAAATTAATGGGTAAAACCTCCTCTTACAAATGTAGAATTCAGATATCGTCCACACTATCGTGGCATGCGACATTCTCTGATTTGAGGTGTTGGTTGATTTCGGATTTTATTGTTTTGAGGAATCAATAATATTTGAAATCTAATATTTTGATCATTGTGATTTTTAGGATTTTCAAATGGCTTTCAACCCACTTGTGATTTTAAAAGAAAACAAACTTATCGTCCAAACTACATTGATTGGAAAAGAAACTTGATATTGTCTTAATCATGAGGAGTACAAATTTGTACTTTCGAGGTCATCCTCCTAAGCCCACCGATGACTAATGAAAAGGAGAAAGAACGTTATAAGAAATGGGTTAAGGTATGAGATGGCGCGGTGTTACATTTTGGCATCTATGTCAAATGTGCCGAACATCAAGATCGTGCCATAGCCACGCTATGACATGATGTTCAATCTCAAGGAACTTTTGACATCGAGTAGGGCGGCTAGGCAGAGGCAATGAGAAACTTGATGACGACTCACCATGATCGAGGGAACACCCGTTAGATCATGTTCTCAAGATGATGACTCATCTTAATGAGATGGAAGTCCTAGGAGCCGAGATCGATGGGGAAACCTGTGTCGATATCATTCTCCGCCTCTTTGCCTAGGAGTTTTGAGCAGTTCCGCCTAAACTACAACATGAACAAAAGGTTGTATTCGTTGGCTGGAGCTTCCGATGTAACTCCAAAGCAGAGAGGGACTTTTTCGCCGTGAGTGCTCAAGTCATGGTCGCTCAGAAGGTTTCTTCCTCTAAACCGAAAGGTAAGAAGAAGAAGAAGCAAGGTGGAGCGAAGAAGGTGGCAACATGACCTCAGGCAGGAGTGAAGAAGCCGAAAGGCAAGTGCTTCACTTGCAAGCAGACTGGACATTGGAAGGCGGACTGTCCTCGCCGAAAGAACAAAGATATATCTTCTTGTTTAGTTGTTGAAACATGTTTAGCGGTGTTATCTACCAGTGCCTGGTGTGTAGATACAGGAGCCACTGATCATGTCTGCAATACTTTGCAGGGGTTCCAGGAAACCCGACGACTAGCTGAGGGAGAGATTACCGTCTTCATGGGCAATGCTTCAAAGGTGGCGGCTATTGCAGTGGGAGACGTTTATTTATCTTTTGATAAGAATAAAGTTTTGGTTTTGAGAAATTGTCTTTATGTACCTACTTTTAGAAAGAATTTAATTTCAGTTTCTAAATTGTTTATGGATGAGTATTCTGTTTCTTTTAATGACAAAGTGGTTATAAAAAGGAACAGGGAGATTATCTGTTCTGGTACATTGGTTGGCAATTTATATACTCTTGAACCGAAAACTCCCACGATGCATATAGAGATCAATAACTCATCTTCTAAATCTAATAAGAGAAAAGAACCTTCGCAAATGAACCAAACATATCTTTGGCATCTAAGGCTTGGTCATATTAACCTTAGCAGAATTCAAAGGTTGATAGCTGATGGACCTTTGGGTTCATTAGTGGTGGAGGATCTCCCAACCTGCGAATCTTGCTTGGAAGGTAAAATGACCAAGAGGCCTTTCAAGGCCAAGGGGTATAGAGCCAAAGATGTGTTGGAAATGATTCATTCTGATTTGTGCGGTCCTATGTCTATCCAAGCAAGAGGTGGCTTTGAATACTTCGTCTCTTTTATAGACGATTATTCAAGGTATGGATACATTTACTTGATGCGCCGAAGTCTGAATGCTTTGACAAGTTCAAAGAATTCAAGGCTGATGTGGAGAACCGTCAAGGTAAAAGTATCAAGACATTACGATCTGATCGTGGTGGCGAGTACCTCTTGGGAGAGTTTAGGAGTTACTTATCAGAGGCTGAGATTCAATCCCAATTGTCTGCACCTGGCACACCCCAGTAGAATGGTGTAGCGGAGCGAAGGAATAGGACTCTTATGGAGATGGTCAGATCGATGATGAGTTATTCTGAGTTACCTGTTTCGTTCTGGGGGTATGCACTGGATACGACAATGTACACTCTGAACATGGTTCCATCTAAATCAGTACCTTCTACCCCTGTAGAATTGTGGACTGGGCGAAAGCCTAGTCTGAAACATATTCGAATATGGGGGAGTCCAGCACATGTGCTGAAGGCTGATGCTGGTAAGTTGGAACCTCGTACAGAAGTGTGCATGTTTGTTGGCTACCCTAAGGGAACGAAAGGTGGTTTGTTTTATAATCCTAGAGATCAGAGGGTGATCGTTAGCACGAACGCCAGATTTCTAGAGGAGGATTATGTAATGAACCACAAGCCTAAGAGTAGGATTGTTCTTGAGGAGTTGACAGGGGATGTCCCGACTTCAAGCATCACCGCATACAAGAGGAGACACCACAAGTCATCGCACCGCGTGTCACAGAGCATACACAGGAGGCACCTCGTCAGAGTGGGAGGGTTGTTAGACAACCCGGAGATTCATGTTTTTGGGAGAGTCTTGGACTTAGTCCCCGTGAACATGAACTGATCCTGGACATATGATGAGGCAATCCAGATAGAGATGCGTATCTTGGCAAAGTGCGATGAATTCAGAGATAGAATCTATGGATTCAAATAAGGTCAGCGAGCTAGTAGAACCACCCGATGTTGTACAAACTATTGGATGCAAGTGGATCTACAAAATAAATATAGGAGTAGAAGTGAAGCTCGAGACCTTCAAAGCTAGGCTTGTTTCGAAAGAGTATACTCAGAAAGAGGGCATCGATTATGAGGAGACCTTTTCGCCGGTAGCTATGCTTAAGTCTATCCGGATTCTCTTATCTATAGCTGCTCATATGGATTATGAGATTTGGCAGATGGATGTCAAGACAGCTTTCCTTAACGGAAGTCTTGAGGAGAACATCTATATGCGACAACCAGAGGGATTCATTGCTAAAGGAAAAGAGCATCTTGTATGTAAGCTTAATCGGTCCATTTATGGATTGAAGCAAGCTTCTAGATCTTGGAACATCCGCTTTGATGAGGTAATCCAGTCATATGGATTTATTCAAAGTCCGGATGAGCCTTGTGTATACAAGAGATGTGACGGAAACGTAGTGGTGTTTCTTGTACTATATGTAGATGACATTTTGTTAGTTGGCAACAATATCAAAGTGTTATCAGACGTAAGGGTATGGTTGTCCAAACAGTTTGATATGAAGGACTTGGGAGAAGTGGGACACATCCTTGGGATCAAAGTTATAAGGGATCGCAAGAAAAGGATGTTGTGCTTATCCCAAGCTTCATACATTGACACTATCCTTGCTCGTTTTAGCATGCAGAACTCCAAGAAAGGTTTTCTACCTTTTAGGCATGGAGTTCCTTTATCTAAAGAGATGTGTCCCAAAACATCAAAGGAGATAGAGGACATGAAGGCGGTTCCTTATGCTTCGGCAGTAGGAAGCCTTATGTATGCTATGCTATGTACGAGACCGGATATCTGCTTTGCCGTGGGCATGGTTAGCAGATATATCGTGAGTAATCTCGACAGGACATTGGATCCGCGTAAAGCATATATTGAAGTACCTGAGAAGGACTAGGGATTATATGCTGGTTTACCGGGCAGATCAATTAGTCCCTGTGGGTTACACGGATTCGGATTTCCAATCAGATAGGGACAAGAGTAAGTCTACCTTGGGGTTTGTGTTTACTTTTGGAGGTGGAGCCATAGTATGGAGGAGTGTCAAGCAGAAATGCGTGGCAGACTCTACCATGGAAGCTCAGTATGTGGCAGCCTCTGAGGCAGCCAAGGAAGCTGTATGGCTCAGGAACTTCTTGATGGACTTGGATGTGATTCCTGGTTTGCCCAGAACTATCACAATTTATTGTGATAATAGTGGTGCGATTGCAAACTCAAGGAACCACGAGTCCATAAGGCGAGTAAACACATAGAGCGCAAGTACCACCTCATACGAGAAGCTTGTCAGCCGCCAAGATTGCATCAGAGGATAACTCGGATCCATTCACTAAGGTAAAGCGCTTGATAGGCATGTGGAGGACATGGAGATCGATGTATGGCAGTAATGACGGCATAGTCTTTTAGTATAAGTGGGAGATTGTTGGAATGTATCGAAAGCCTAGCTCTTTGTATGAACATTTTATTTCAAATAAGAATCACATGATCATTATTTGCATTTTATATATTCATTATATATGTGTGATATTGTCTAATATTTTACATTGTAGATAACATGGTGCTTGGTGTGGCATGTAAGATCATGTTATCGCACATTGTAAAATATAAGTAGAGGCTCACAACCAAGATGGTTTTGGACAAACCATTGGCATGGTTGTAGTGTAGCTTGGTATTGTTTTATCTTGAACATAGAGTTACACTAGTACACTTAGGTGTATTGAGTAGGACTGACATAGAGATGATTCAATTTAATACTGACTACATAATTGAATCGGACCTCGGATATTATATTGTACATGCTCTTAATCCCGATATAATAACGGACACATGTACTTAGTGTTTATTTCTTTGATTTACGAGGTGAGATTTAGATGGATTAAATCAATATGCCCGGTAAGTTGGGAAATAATATTATTTACATGGTGTGCCGTTGATTATAGGAGGAAACCGTGTCCTATATATTAGGTTGATGATGTCCCCTTGAGGAGCTCATAAGGTTCATCATGTAACCCACCGGGTTGACTTAGTCAACATGATGATAAGGTTGAGTGGTACTACTCGAGGAATTAGATGTTAATTAATCGATGGTCAAGAAATCAATTAATTGACGGACATTCGATATCTTAAACACGGGGAGATTAATGTACAAATAATATATGGAGCCCATATTAATTTATGGGGGTTGGTGAGGTAGTTCAATGATGATCCTCTAGTGGAATGGAACATCATTGAAGGATCAAGTTTGGTGGTTCCGATCCATCGGGTGGCCAAGACCCAACTCCTCCTTATGGTCCCTATCGTAGCCTAATATAATCCTTAAGAAGTCTAGATCCAAGAATGTAAAACAAAACCTAGAACCAACGGTTGGGATTAAATCCCTAGATCCGATGGTTGGATGAAACCCTAGAACAAACGGTTGGGATTAAATCCCTAGATCCGATGGTTGGATGAAACCCTAGAACCAACGGTTGAGATTAAATCCCTAGATCCGATGGTTAGGATGAAATCCTAGAATCGACGGTTGGAATTAAATCCCTAGATCCGACGGTTGGGATAAAACCCTAGATCCGACGGTTGGGATGAAATCTTAGATCCGACGGTTGGGATGAAATCCTAGATCCGACGGTTGGGATTAAACCCTAGATCCGACGGTTGGGATAAAACCCTAGATCCGACGGTGGAGATTAAATCCCTAGATCCGACGGTGGAGATTAAAGGAGGCTTAAGCCTAATTATATAAATAGAGGCTTAGGTTGGGCGGCAAGAATGAGATTGAAGAATTAGGGTTTGGCTTTTGGAGGTGGGCGGCTAGGGTTTGGAGAAAAAGTGGGCGGCAACTTCTTCTTCCTTCTAGTTGTTGCCGGCGCCCAATTTGATCCATCAATACTTGGTCGGCGCCCATCATTAAGGCCTTTCTCTTCTTCCTTAGCCGGCGGTTCTCCTTCCATTGGTGGCCGGTGGTCTTCCTCCTTCCTTTCTCTTTGGGAACTCATCTTCAAGTTGGTACGATTCATCCAATTGCTCCTTGGCTGCAGTACAAATTCCCTAATTTGGTGGCCGGTTCTAGATAGGAAAGGTATTTGTGAGTTCTTCTCTTTGTTCGCAGCGGACAAGGTAGAGAAGAAAGCGATCTAGAAGGCTTCTACTCGTGGAGGATCTTCGTCCACACGTCGTCCACGAGAAGGATAGGACATACGGTAGAAGATCGTGAGGTATAAAGTTATTTTAACTTTATGTACAGATCTGAGCATGTTCTTATTTGTTTTGATTATGCATGTGTGTGTATGAATATATATTGTATAATCATGGACCCCGAAGACAAACACAAAAATCGGCGATCCATCCGTCGTCTCTTCCGCGGCTAACCAACTAGAAGAGTTGTGTTGCTTGAACAACTAGTTTGTTCAAGCGACCACTCAAGTTGTTAGCACGACGACGAATAGGTTGTGCTAAGGAAGCTCATCCCATCCGGATTAATTCTTTCATTAGTGAAAATTTTAATCCGGGGACATGGGAGCCAATGAGCCTCCGATGCGGCCACCCAACATAATCAACGATGCATTTTCAAAAAGCTTGATCCTTCTGGTTATTATTGATGACTACATCGGTGCTAATAGTGACCCATGACTTCGCAAGAATCATGTCTTCGTCAGGAGATCAAATTGTTCACTTTGAATCATCTATCTTCACCTTGTATTCGGGGTTCCTTTTGTGATGAATGCAATGATCACTGAGTTGCTGGAACTGGTAATGGCGCTATAAGCTCTTTGTTGCTGACAGTTGTATCTCTTCTTGATTCATTCGAAGGTATCGCCGGTGGTTGAAGAGGAGAAAATATACGCGGTGGAGTTGACATTCTAAATTGACTATCTATTGTCGATCAATCTTGAGGTAGATACATATAAAACGGAGATGGGGCAATGTTATTTGGATTTATAGAAATTTTTTGAAAACTTTGGAAATTTAGAGGATATTGTAGAACATTTGAAAATTTTGGAGGATATTGAGTGTGGGACAAAAATTTAGAATATTGAATATTTGAAGGAATATAAGTATTTTGAGGAGAAATTTCTTTCACATTTGAAGAATTCAAAAGATTTGTAAAAGAAGAATTGAAATTTACATCCATTTTAAGAAAGAGGGAGAAATGACAAGATAACAGGAATGAAAAAAAAAAAGATTTGTAAGAGAAATGTAAAAGAAATGAGTAAATGAAGGTATATTTATAGAAAAAATTTATTTTAAAAAAAATTAAAAAATAATCATTGAACAACCATAAAAAATCAATCATTTTTCAACGAATAAATTCATAATGTTTTCTTTTCTTTATTTTTGTTCCTATTTTTTTCAATAATCAATTTTTTTTTTAATTGACGAGTCACTCTCGATCCAAAATGGGACCACTCTCTCCCATAACGAAAACGAACGGTTCCTCCGTTGGCTCACCCTAGCGGGAGCTCGATGCTCTAAGAGATTAAACCCTATTAACTTTATTATAATCGTTTTTGTTATTTTGAAAGTTTATAAAGCGGTTCGCTCGCTTTTAACTAATAGAAAGCGTGGCATTTTCGTGCTTAAAAGTTATTGATTCTTCTGATTTGAGAGTGTGCAAGACTGATTTCCTATTAAAAAACATTAACGCTGTTAATTAAGAAGGTAACGAAGCGAAAAATTCTCTTTTTCACAAGGTAATGAAGTGCATTCTAAACTACAGGCAATAACGGTTGATAATTTAGGAGCGTTTAATTCGTAGAAATTTTTTTATTTTTTTTTCAGAATTTTTTTTTTTGTTTTTCAATTTTTCAAAAAATATTTTTTTATTTTTTAAAAAACGAAAATAGAAATAGAAAACGATTATTTCTCATTTTTTAGTTTTTCAAAAAATACTTTTTTATTTTTTGAAAAATAGAGATGAAAAATACGAACCAAATGCGTTTTTTCATTTTCGTAGAAAAATGAAAATGAAAAACGAAGAAAAAAATATCTATCAAATACCCCCTTAAAATTTTATTTTCCCTTTTGATGCGACTGCAGCGAAGTTAGAAAAAGAAAGACAATAACTTGAATGGGGAATTTGTACATTTACGTGAGTGAAACTTGTTCGAGTATTGAGAATAAAATCAAAGTTCTATATTGATAAGATATGAAAAAGATCATGTGCTTATAATATGAAAAAATATCTCTATTGATATGAGACCTTTTGGATAAAACGTAAAAATAAAACCATGAGTACTTAGACCCAAAGTGGACAATATTATACTATTATGGAGATATATGATTCTTATAGGCAATAACAATTGGTATCAGAGTCATGGTCCATGTCAAGTCGTGAATCTCAAACGAAGGAAGTTGAGCTCCCATGTCCGGATCGAGAGAACTAGATACCAGGCAGAAAGTCCAATTGGGTCGGGAGAACCAAACAATTGACAAGAAGTCCAGTTGAGCCAGAAGGGCTGTACAACTGACAAAAAATCTAGCTGGGTCAAGAGGACCAGACAGTTGGCAGGAAGTCCTGGTGGATTGAGGATTGGACATCAAGTAGAGGATGTCCTTCGAGGACAGATAGACTTGAGGGAGGTCAATGTGGTCCTTCGTTTGAGGGGGCGATTGTTGGAGGATTAAGAATACAATTAAATTCTCACATTGATAAAATATGGAAAAGATCATGTTCTTATAAGATGAAAAGATATCTCCATTAGTATGAGATCTTTTGGGTAAAGTCTAAAAATAAAACTATAAAGACTTATGTTCAAAGTGGATAATATCATACCATTATGAAGATATATGATTCTTATAAATAATAACAAAATTTGCTTTTCACCATCAAATAAAAGAAGAGATGTGTGTAGAGGCCTGTTTCGTCTCAATTATTGCATTAGGCTTCTTTTTCAAGAAACTCTTTCTATTTTTTTTCATCTTTAACTGGAGTAAAACAAAATCATTATACAGGGTGAGTGGAAGTTAATTTATTATAGCGAGAGCTAATAAATATCTCTCCAGATATTTAGAGAGAAATAAATTATGATATATTTGTCTATTTTAATAAATTTATTGTTCGAATATCAATTCAACTAAATTTGTGAGAGCAATAGAATTTAATTTATAATTCTACTTAAAGTGGTTCATATATTATTATAATTTAATTATTCATAATAACTTCGTTCAGTTGCGTATTGCTCGCGGTCCTAAGCGACCCCTCCTATCATGGAGGAGATAAATCAGTGATACTGTTATAACCCAATTTAGGAAATAAAGGAAGAAAGAATGAAGGACTAAGATTGAAAGGTTGGAGTAGGTGAATAAGACAATAGTTCGAGATTTATACCCGAGCCAAGCAGGATTTAGTTCAAAAGCTGGATCGAGTTAAGGGGATTGCAATTCGGAGAGCCGATCTGAGTTACGAGCATATCGGCTAGGTGGCTAGCATAATGTCAAATAGCAACTCGGGGAGTCGACTGATGTCAAAATAGCATCGAATAGCAACTTGGAAAAATGAGTCGAACTAGAAAAAGGGTGATTCGGGAAAAAGGATGGAGTTGGGGAAATAGCAAGAAGGATGAAGAGAATGACATATAGGTAAAACGAAGGAAAGAGAGGACCCCACAACACGTAGGAAATTTGTTATACTTTGTAATTACCTAGAGCACCTTGTCATTCTTGCCAACAAGAATTTGTTATACTTTGTGAGGCCCCACATAAAAGTCCTGATAGTTTATTCTTGTCAATAACATAACAATATGATTCCTTGAATCTACATAGCCCTTCATGTGAACGGTGATCCAAGTGATTTGTTACACGATAGCTGACTTTAGGGGCGACAAGGATATAAGGAAAGGTGGACGGAATAAAGGAGGGGCTCTCCCTGATTTAGCTTTCTCAACCAAGACTCACTAGGAGGGAGGGAGGATAAAAAAAAAGGTGGACCAATAAGAAAAAGGAACATCATCCTCGACGGCGAAAAAAGGGAAGAGAACTGTCTATGTGTTATTTTCCATTCCCTTGTATAAGCTCTTATCTATAAGGGGTTTCTCCACCTCTGAAAGTACTTTCAATAAGGAAGGATTATAGTAAAGGTGTATAGCGTCGGTCCTCACTCTAGAGCTCATTCGTGGAGTAGAAATCTGAATTCCGAACCACGTTAAATCTTTTATCATCATTTTCTTATTTACTGTTGCGACCGAAAATGACCCTAAGTCTCTTCCACACCTTCGTTCTGAAGAGGCAAAAAAATCTGAGCCGCATCAGTTGGCGTCATATGTAGGAAGCATTTTTGGCTAAATAAGATGTTGAGATACATCTACAAGAAATCCCCCCTCCTTCAGTTTCTTCCACGGAAGAAACCCCTATCACCGTACTGTCGTCCCAATTAAAGGCCATGGTGGACACAGCGGTATCTGAAGCTTTGGTGAGGGAAAAGAAGAGGTCGAGATATCTCCATCCTCACTCTGGTGAGCCTTCTCAGAGGGAACCCCCATTTGAAGGACCTTTTCATATTCCTCCGCTTGACCCCTAAGAGACCTAGATATTGCCAGGGAAAATACCAACGGAAGGGGCATAACAATATCCTTTCCCGGTGGTGCCAGCAAGACGGGAGTGTTGGTGCAATTTGCCCAAGTCACGATTGACCAGACTCAAGTTGGACTCGAGTAGTGTTTTGATGTTTGATCATGAGTTGACCATTGTTTGACAATGAGTTGACTATATGGTTGACATGGGGTTGACCATATGATGGAGAAGTCCAAGCGGGACACTTGGCATGGAAAGTCCAAGCATGAGTCTTGACAATGGTAAAGTCCAAATCTTAGGTACTTGGAAAAGGAAAGTCCAACATGGGTTAACATGGAAAGTCCAAGGGTGTAGTCTTGGCCATGTAAGTCCAAGTGTGTAATCTTGATAGTGAAAGTCCAAGTCATGGGTACTCGGCAATTGGGAAGTCCAAGGATTGATATTGGCAGCATAAAGTCCAAGGGTGGAGTCTTGGCAGCATAAGTCTAATGATTGGTAGCGTAAAGTCTAAGCATGAGTCTTGACAGCGTAAGCCCAATGTGCCTTGGTGGTGTAGACCCAGTTAGCATGAAAATAACCGATGGAAGCACATGAACGCTAGCGTATGGATGAACAAGTCATGAATGACTTGGAGAGATCTAATATGCATGAGATTGATGGAGATGGATATAAGGCTTAGGTCTAGGCTAAGGGTGATTTAGCAAGTATGAGGACATCATATTTGGGTTAAATTGTTGGGACCTGTGCGCCCGCTAGAGGGGGGGGGGGTGAATAGCGCGTTGTCGTACGATGATGGAATTTGATCGCGTGTTCGTCTCTACAATTTCGTTAGCACAGCGGAAATAGAAAAGTAATAACGATAACGAAATGAACAACACGCTAACACAAGGATATAACATGGTTCGGAACCAAAACGGTTCCTACTCCACGGATTGGGTTCGTACGAACTCTAGCGATGCCAATCACACACCACTATGACAAATACTCCTTCTCGACACAAGTCGGAGGTGGAGAAACCTCTTACAATAAGATTACAACTATAATCAAACAACAACAAGCAAATAAAATGAGATACAATGCAATATAAGTAAAGAGAACGCTTTACAAATACCTTTCGATTGCTTTCTTGTTGATCGCTTGAATCATGGTTGAAGACCCTGATTTGCAGCAGCAAATCACCTCAAAAACGTCCAAGAAATCGCTTAAGAACTGATTCCAAAAACCCTCCCGTTGAGCTCCTTTTATCCTTGCGCGCGACCTGGATTTCCGCCCATCAGTCGACTGCCATAAGTCACCAGTTGACTGATGCCACTGTTGTCGTGAGACAACGGCTCGATCCACGCTGGAAAAACTCCAATGGATCTCTTGGCAGTCGACTGCCAACATTGGCGCCGATCGCCGGCTCGTGAACCGATCGCCAGCGGCCATGAGCGCTCGCGGCTCGATATCGATCGGTAGTCGATCGCCGACTTGGCGCCGATCGTCGTCGACACCCGGCCGATCGATCAAAAATGAGGTTTTAACCCAAATATGGTGCCCCCATACTTGCTAGACCACCCTTAGCCTAGACCTAAGCCTTCTAGCCACCTATATCAGCCTCACGCCTCTCGGATCCCTCCAAGTCATCCATGACTTGTTCATCCATCGCGCTAGCCTCTAGGTGCTTCCGTCGGCTATGTCATGCTAACGGTGTCTACACCGCCAAGGAACATTGGACTTACGCCGCCAAGACTCCGCTTGGACTTTACGCCGCCAACCATTGGACTTATGCTGCCAAGACTCCAGCTTGGACTTTACGAAGCCAATATCAAACCCCTTGGACTTCTCATGCCAACACTCAAGCTTGGACTTTCCCTTGCCAACCCATGTTGGACTTTTACATTGCCAAGACCCATGCTTGGACTTTTCCCTTGCCAACCCATGTTGGACTTCTCAAATGTCAAGACCATGCTTGGACTTTCCATGTGCCAAGTGTCCCACTTGGACTTTTCATGCCAAGTGTTCCACTTGGACTTTCCATACCAAGTACACAAGACTTGGACTTTCCCATGACAATTACATTGTCATATGTTTTTGTCGAAACATCAAAACATCACTCGAGTCAAGACTCGAGTCCTGGTCAATCGTGACCTGGACCGATTGCACCAACAATCTCCCCCTTTTTGATGTTTGACAAAAACCAAACAAATCATTTGAGTTAGACCACTAACTCAAATCCTTTACCAGTTATCCCAAATTGGTAAACACTCTCCAAATGTTCTCCCCCAAACATTCTCTCCCTTTTTGACTAACATCAAAAAGGTTTTCTCTCCAAGGAGGTCAATGTCTCATGTCCCAATGAGATCTTACAATCTCCCCCTTGATCCAAAAATACCTAGGATGCCTACCATCTTCCTAGTGATAAGTCTCATATCACTCAAGAGAGGCAATCCTATACTCTCTCCCAATTTTCAAATTGGGTATCAAAAATCCATCAATTTTCTCAATTGATGATACTCTCCCAATAACTTCTCCTCTTCAAGTAGAAAAATACATCCATCATCCCAAGATGGATACCTCCCCCTAAAGGCTTGCTTCCCCTTGACCATTGCACCAACAATGTCCTTTGGAAGCCCCTAAGCCAATAGGAACTCTAAACCATCAAAATTAAGGTTCTAAGTTCAACATAGAACTTTCACTCACCCTAAATTTGATACTTTGACCTAACACAGCTCCTAATCCATATCCAATGGATTTTCACCCTTTATAATGCTTCCTAAAGCATATCCTAGGGTTAGGAGTGATTAGGAACCTTTTCCATAGCTGAACACGGGCTAAACAAACCTTGTTAACCCGAAATCAGACTGGCGATCGACTCGACGATCACCGATCGCCACTCCATATCGGTCGCCACCAGGCGTTGATCGATAATAAAATTTTCGAATTTCAACTATCAGAATCGAGATTTGGAAAAACATAAGTAATTATACGTAATTTGAAAAATCATAAAATTTGATACGTATATTACTTATAGTCATCACAATGGGTGAAAAATATTTGAAAATTATTTTACCCATAAAATAGTGAGTTTGATACAAAACTCAAAACCATTGAAATTTTCAATGTTCTGGCCCTATTTTGTATCAACTCTATCAATGGTGATTGCTATCAAAAGATAGACTTCACTAAGGTTTTTTAAAATGATTTTAAAATATTTTCAAAACCTTATTTTGGATCATATTCCTTGGGCTCTATGTACATGACTTGTACACATGCTCCCCCAATGATCCACATTTGAAATTAGATGAGTTTTAGTTCATCTAGATGCAAAAACTATGCACCTTGAACTTAACTCATATCCTAGCATCTCACATGTATCTAGGGTGTATAAATACACATACATGTCAATTGGATGTGAGATGTGGGTTTTGGTTCATTTAAAACTAGGGTTTCATGCATCTTCTAAGGCAACCCTACTTGATTCCCTTATGAATGAGACTCCAAGTCATGCCATAGTCCTTAAATCAATTTCAATCGAATTTTTTCTTAAATACATGAATGATTATGGCATTAATGATGATATAAATAAGCATATGCTCATAATCATGATGTCATGGCATAAGATGAAATCTAAAAACACATGACATTTAAAACCTTAATCCTAAAACATGAACATGACATATAAAATGATTAAAAGTAAGCATGATGTCATGGCATGTTATATGACAAACAAAGCATGACATATAAAATATATAGGTATAATAATACCTAAATTTTAATATTAATTGCCATTTGTTGGGATTAATCATATTTTTCCATATTAACCTAATCTCCCTAGTGTGCAAAAAAAAACCAAAATGACACACTAACATCTAAACCTAAATTGTGCCAATTTAATTGATTTTTCTTAATTTCAAAAGTGCATTGGCACATCCTAAAATCTTTTAGGATATTGATTCAAATCTATTTCCAAGGTAACCATAACCTTGAAAATATCCTAAAGTATCACCTTTACCATGGTTGAGTTAACTACCCATCCAATCAAGGTTGGCACACCCTAAACCCATCTAGCGTGAATCAATCACGCTCTTAGGAACCCAACATCGATTTGAGCTCCTAGGGTTAATTAGGTATTCCTTAGGGATAACCTCCCTAGATACCTTCCTAATGACCCTTCTAGACTTGTTAGCCTTGGTCATTTGGGTCTTACCTAGGTTGACTCTAGGGGTAACTCCCCTTGCAACCTTCTTAGTGGCCACCCTAGGTTTCCTAGAAACCTTAGCCAATAGGCACAAACTATGGTTACTCTTAGGGATAGCTTCCCTAGTAACCTTGGTCTTCTTATACCTAGTTTGTGTTCCATAATCAACTGGAACACTATGGTAAGCCACCTTAGGCTTAGGTTTGTGACCCAAACCTTGCTTGCCCTTGGTTGACTTTTGACTTTGAGGTCCTAGGTGTTGACTTTGAGATCTAGACCTAGACTTTTGATCATTAGACCCTTTAACTTGGTTTTGTATATTCCTAAGGGTCTTTTCTAGTTTCTCAAGCCTTGACTTCAAGGCTTGGTTTTCTAATTCTAATTGCCCAATTAATTTTTGATTAAATTCTTGGGCATGGGACTTTCTAGGCATATGCCTAGTCCATTTGGGATTAAGACCTAGGTGCTCTTGCACCTTTCTAATGGTCTCCCTAGGTAAAGTTTTTCTAGAGTTATTTGACCTAGGTTTGTCCTTAGATAAATTGTTTTAAGGGACATTAGTCCCAAACTTCTCCCAATTATCTAAGTAGACATTCTTAGCTCCTAAGCAAAAATACTTGTTCCTATTAGCATGCTTTTCATAAATTGCAAGTGAATTGAAATCCCTAGCATGCTTTTGCTTGTAAATTGAAGAAGGAGCAAAATTAGAAGTTACCCTAGGGTTTGCCTTAGCTCCCCCTATATATGATGCTCCATTTTGAGTCTTCTTTTCCCCCTTCTTGCATTGACTCCGGAAATGTCCTGGTTGTCGGCACTTGAAGCAAATTACTTGTTCTTTGCTCTTTTGCGTTGAGGGACCGACATCCTTGACCTTTGGAGCCGGTGGAGCTTTCCTATTCTTCTTTGGGCACTTGCTCTTATAGTGCCCAATTTTCCTACACTCAAAACATATTATATGCATTTTATTATTAACACATATGTTTGAGTTACCTAGGTTAATGGAGACCGGAATTGGACTTTGGGCTTCTTCATCTTGACCGGATGTCGAAGCTTCTTCTTGATGTTCCAGTGTGGAAGTTATCTCCTCCCCCTCAATCCTTAAGGTGGATGCTTCTTCCACTTCCTCCACCTCTTCTAATCCGGATGTTGATTCCCTATCAACCTCCGAATCCTCACTTCCTTGTGAGGATGATGCATTAGCCTCTTCGGTCTCTTCCTCTTGGACCGGTTGTGAGCCTTCATGATATTTTGCCACTTGACTCCAAAGCTCTTTGGCATCCTTGTACTCACCTAGCTCACACATAATTTTATTAGGAATCAAATCAACCAAGAATTTAATTACCTTTGTATTCTTTTCGAACTCTTGGATTTGTTCCTCGGTCCACTTCTTCATCTTGAGAATTCCTCCCTTGGGCCCTTTTGGATATTGAAATCCCTCCATCAAAATGCCCCACTCTTCAAAGTCCTTCATCATCAAGAATTCTTCAATCCTCACCTTCCATTGATTGAATCCTTCTTGTCCATAGAAGGTATAGGGGATAGGTGTTTTGATATCCCATCCCAAATGTCCTTGGATTTCCATCTTCACCCTCTAGCGTCTTGCTCCCGGTTGTTAATCCGTTGAAGAGCCACCGAGCTCTGATACCACTTGTTGGGACCTGTGCGCCCGCTAGAGGGGGGGGTGAATAGCGCGTTGTCGTACGATGATGGAATTTGATCACGTGTTCATCTCTACAATTTCATTAGCACAGCGGAAATAGAAAAGTAATAATGATAACGAAATAAACAACACGCTAACACAAGGATATAACGTGGTTCGGAACCAAAACGGTTCCTACTCCACGGATTGGGTTCGTACGAACCCTAGCGATGCCAATCACACACCACTATGACAAATACTCCTTCTCGACACAAGTCAGAGGTGGAGAAACCTCTTACAATAAGATTACAACTATAATCAAACAACAACAAGCAAATAAAATGAGATACAATGCAATATAAGTAAAGAGAACGCTTTACAAATGCCTTTCGATTGCTTGCTTGTTGATCGCTTGAATCGTGGTTGAAGACCCTGATTTGCAGCAACAAATCGCCTCAAAAATGTCCAAGAAATCGCTTAAGAACTGATTCCAAAAACCCTCCCGTCGAGCTCCTTTTATCCTTGAGTGCGACCTGGATTTCCGCCCATCAGTCGACTGTCATAAGTCACTAGTCGACTGATGCCACTATTGTCGTGAGACAACGGCTCGATCCACGCTGGAAAAACTCCAACGGATCTCTTGGCAGTGGACTGCCAACATTGGCGCCGACGGTCAGCCTATAGCCGATCGCCACGGCCAGCGAGCGCTCGGCTCGATCGATCGGCAATGATCGCCGACCCTTGGCGCCGATCGCTGCCGTCGACCGATCGATCGATGAGCCAACGCGAGCATTTCCAGAGCTAAACTGGCAGTCGAACTCAAGTCGACTCACGACAGTCTAACCGACCATAATGCCAGTCGACTGCCAACCTCAAAAATGAGGTTTTAACCCAAATATGGTGCCCCCATACTTGCTAGACCACCCTTAGCCTAGACCTAAACCTTCTAGCCACCTCCATCATCCTCACGCCTCTCTGATCCCTCCAAGTTATCCATGACTTGTTCATCCATCGCGCTAGCCTCTAGGTGCTTCCGTCAGCTATGTCATGCTAACGGTGTCTACACTGCCAAGGCACATTGGACTTACGCCGCCAAGACTCCGCTTGGACTTTACGCCGCCAACCATTGAACTTATGCTGCCAAGACTCTCGCTTAGACTTTACGCAGCCAATATCAAACCCCTTGGACTTCTCATGCCAACACTCAAGCTTGGACTTTCCCTTGCCAACCCATGTTGGACTTTTACATTGCCAAGACCCATGCTTGGACTTTTCCCTTGCCAACCCATGTTGGACTTCTCAAATGCCAAGACCATGCTTGGACTTTCCATGTGCCAAGTGTCCCACTTGGACTTTTCATGCTAAGTACTCAAGACTTGGACTTTACCAAATGCCAAGTGTTCCACTTGGATTTTCCATGCCAAGTACACAAGACTTGGACTTTTCCATGACAATTACATTGTCATATGTTTTTGTCGAAACATCAAAACATCACTCGAGTTAAGACTCGAGTCCTGGTCAATCGTGACCTGGGCCGATTGCACCAACATAAACCTCATGGTTGAGGTGTAGCAGTCGACTGGTCAAGTGTTTTGACACTTGACAGTCGAGTTGACACTAAGCAATCGACTGACATTCGATTGCGGCAAGTAGCCTTGGCAGTCGACTGTCAACATTAGGCAGTCGACTGGCCTTGAGCAGTCGATTTCCATGGAGGGCAGTCGACTGATGTTGGTTTTAGTCGCGAGGCCAGAAAGCTCCGTAGCTGACTAAGCACTAGGCGACGGGCTTTGGCAGTTGATTGTTGGAAATGATAGTCGATTGACAGTGTATCCGTTGACTGGAATGTCGACGTGGATTAAGTCGTTGTGAGACAACAACTACAGGAGCAGTCGACTGATGGGTATAATCAGTCGACTGCTTGGCGAAAATTAGCTCGAGTTGTAGCTTTAAAAGGAGCTCGACGGGAGGATTTCCACAGCGATTTTCTTGGGCAATTTGAAGGGGAATAGTTGGTGCTTTCTAGTCCTTCAAAGCTAGTCCAAGACAATCAACAAGCAAGCATTCAAAGCAACCATTTGTAAAGTTTTCTTTATGTTATTTGTTGTATTTACTTTGTATTTTGTTGTTGTATTTTGTTTATTATTGTAAATTCTTGTACGATATTTCTCCACCTCCAACGTGTTGTCGAGAAGAAGATTTATTAGTGGTGTGTACATCATTAGAGCTTGTTGAGCTTGCCCCATGGAGTAGGAACCCTAAGATTCTGAACTACGTATATTCATGTGTATTGTACTTGTTGTTGTGTATTTGTTTCTATCGTTATATATTCCGCTGCGTACACTAACAATTGTAGAAAGCACGTGATTGAATTCCATCTACGTCAATGAGACGCTATTCACTCCCCATTTAGCAGACATACGATCCCCAACAAGTAGTATCAGAGTGGGTCGCTCTTCTCGGTTTCACAACCGAAGGAGCAAAAGTGCTAGTGGAGAAGATAGAGCTCAACGAGAGATTGGGTGATGACATAACAATTCTACTCGCCTTCAACCACGAAGATTTCACATATTGGAAAGGTAGGATGAAATATTTCTTAATGTGCAATATAGAAAATTAGTTTGCCGTGATTATAGGATTCGATGCTCCGAGGGGGAAGAATGAAGAAATCCTCAAGATGAAGAGGTAGACCAAGGAGCAATGACAAAAATTCGAGACAACTGTTAAGGTAACAAAAATGTTAATAAATTTGATACCTTATGATATTTTGTTATATGAATGCTAAGGAGTTATGGAACAAGTTGGTCAAGTTTCACGAAAAATCTTGAACCAACATAAGAAAAAGAATTAGAGGAGTGCTCCTTATCTCAAGCTCAAGATGACTCGGAAGAGGAAGAATCATCATCATCCTCACAAGATCTTGAGGAATCGGAGCTTGAATGACCATCAACATCCGAGGAAGAGGAAGTTGAAGAAGCCTCCACTTCAAGGATTGAGGGGGAGGAGAGAATTTTCACATCGGAGCAAACTCAAGAGGAACCATCTACCTCCGGTCGAGAAGAAGAGGAAGTTCAAGATTCTCCTACCATGGAAGGTAACTCAAGCATTTCAATCAAAAATAAAAATCATATTGTATGCTTTGAGTGTAGGGAAAATGGACACCACAAGAGCAAGTATCCTATGAAAGTAAAGAAGCCTCAACCGGTGCCAAAAGTCAAGGATGCCAGTGCCCCAACGCATAAGAGCAAGGAGCACATGGTGTGTTTCAAATGCCAACAATCGGAGCATTATAGGAGTCATGCCCTAAAGTCAAAGAAGAAGCTACACATGTAGGGGGGGCTAAGGCGAACCCTAAGGTAAATTTAAATAATGCTCATTCTTTAAGTAATAGACAAAAACATGCTAGAAATAATTTTAATACTCTTGCAATTGTGCATAATCATAAGGAGCATGCTAGAAGTAATAATAAATACTTTTGTCCAGGTGATAAGAGTTATAATTATAGGCCTAAGGATCATAGTAGGCCTACTTTACCTAAGGACAAATTTAGAAACAACAACTCTAAACCCATTCTAACTAGGAAGTCCATTAGAAAGGTAGATGATCACCTAGGCATTAACCCTAAGAAGGGTAGGCATAAGCCTAGGAAGAATCTTTCCCAAAAGGTTAATGAAAAATCAAAATTGAGAAAATTAGAGTTTGAGAACCAAGCCTTGAGGTCAAGGTTTGAGAAACTAGAAAAGACCCTTAGGAAAATGTAAAATTCAATTCAAGAGTCAAATGATAAAAAACTAAGGCCTAGGAAACAAGAACCATCCAAGGGAAAGGAAGGTTTGAGTCACAAGCCTAAGCCCAAGAAAATCATACAAACTTACCACAATGTTCCATTTGACTATGGAATAAGATCTAGGTCTAGGAAAGTCAAGGTTACTAGGAAAGTTATCCCTAAGGCTAACCATGGTGTGTGCCTAGTGGCTAAGATTTCAAGGAAACCTAGGGAAGCTACTAAGAAGGTTACAAAGAGAGTTACCCCTAGAGTTAACCTAGGTAAGACCAAAATGACCAAGGCTTCAAAGCCTAAAAGGGTCATTAGGAAGGTATCAAGAGAAATCATCCCTAGTGAATACCTTATAAATCCAAGGAGCTCCAATAGGTATTGGGTATCTAGGAGTGTGATCGATTCACGCTAAATGGATTAGAGTGTGTCGACCCTAAGTGGATAGATAGTTAACCTAACCATAGTAGTGTTGGTATTTTAGCTCACTTCTAAGGTAATGGGATACCTTGGAAATAAGGTTGAATTTAATCCTAAAGGATTTTAGGATGTGCCAATATAATTCATGGAAGTTGAAAAATCAATCAAATTGACACATTTAGGTCTTAGAGTCATAGTGTGTCATTTTGAGTTTTTGACACACTTGGGAGATAAGTAGTAATATAGCAAAATAAACTTAATCTCAATAAATGAGAACTAACACTAAAATCTAGGTATTATTATACCTTTACATTTTATTTGTCATAATTTGTTTGCGATATGCCATGTCATGACAACATTCTTATTTTTTATTATTTTATATGTCATGATAATGTTTAGGTTTAAGTTTTTATGTCATGTATACTTAGGTTCATATTTAATTCCATGACATCATAATTTTTGGCACATATTTATTTATGATATCTTATATGCCATAATCATCATTCATACATTTAAGTTAACTGAAATTGATTTAAGGACTATGACATGATTCGAAGTCACATGTATAAGGGAATCAAATAGAGTTTACTAGAAAAATGCATGAGGCCTTAGATTAGGATGAACAAAACCCACATCTTGTAGGAACCGTTGGTGATCGCTAGAGGGGGGGGGTGAATAGCATTTCATTAACGATGATGGGAATTGATCGCGTGCTTGCTACAATTATATTAGTATGCAGCGAAAATAGAAAATACAATACAAATACAAGCACAATACGCAAGATATAATGTGGTTCGGAACCTTAAGGTTCCTACTCCCGAGTTGGGCTCGAATGAGCCCTAGCGATGCCAAACACCACTAAACAATAAACATTCCTTCTCGGAACAATTCGGAGGTAGAGGAAACTGTTGGAGGATTAGTGGCCGGCTAGAGGGGGGTGAATAGCCCAATTTAATGGATGATGGCATTCGATCGCTTCTTGATTGTCTATGATTAGGTTAGCACAGTGGAAATATGCTAAACAAAGTAATTAAGATAAAACACAAGAAGTAAAAGAAAGAATAATGCTAACAAACAATGTAACGTGGTTCACAATCCTTGCCGCTAATCCACGGGCCGATTCATTCCAGGTGAATCATTCCTAAAACTTCACTAGTCTTTCCTTTTGCCCAAGCAAGGTGGAGGTAACCCTTCTTACAATAAACACTCCTTCTTACAATAGGATTGAAATAAAAGCAAGAAGGAGTAGGAATCGTGTGGAGCACTTAGGGGATACTTGGGAGCATGAACATTAACCTCCCCAAAGCCCACACCCTCTCTTTTTATAGAGAGAGGCGAATTCTTCCCATTGAGTTTATCGATTAACGCCGATCCCGAACGCGGTTATCACGATCCACGATCTTACGGCGGTTGAATGACAATCCCATCAGTCTGACTGATGACCCCATAGTCGACTGAATAGTCGGCTACGAAGCCCTCTGTGCCGCGATGATTTCTAATAGTCGACTGTCGCTTCCAACAGTCGACTGTTGGTCGACCAATTCAGTAGAACACCAATCGAACTCAATTCGACTTGGATAAGTTTGACTGCCCAGACTTGGTAGTCGACTGATGTCGGGTAAACCTCAAACAAATGACTTGTTTGAGCATCCGACGGTCGGGTAAAACCTCAACCCACTCGGTTGAGCATCCGACACTCCATTCGTCAGGTAAAACCTCAAACTAATGTTTGAGCATCCGACTTAACCATAAGTCGAGTAAAACCTCAAACCCTAGTTTGAGCATCCGACTTGTCGGGTAAACCTCAACCCACTCGGTTGAGCATCCGACTCTTGACTTAGCCATTCGACCAAGTTCACCTATGAGCTACGTTATACTTCGCTCATTCTCTCATCTCCCTTGAAGTCCCTCGTCGAAGTTCTCTTCGTCTGGCCACGCCCCTCGGATGCACCAAGTGTACGGCTTCACAATGTCATCCTTTGCATCTTGCCCTGAAGTCTTCTTCCTTGGCTTTACTCCAATTCTGCTCGTCGGTGGTCCCTTGGATGCACTAAGCGAACAATTTCGCAATGTCGTCCTTCACCGACTCAAAGACCCGAGCCATGAGATGGTGAACCCACCAATGCTTTCATCAAGCCAACACATGTGTGAATTACTAAGTCTTGCACGACTTCAACACACATAGCAAATCAGATAAACATCCTAACTTAAACCTTTGTCACACACATCAAAACCTTAAACCATACTTGGGTTGATTGCCCTAACAATCTCCCCCTTTTTGATGTGTGACAACCATGTTTAAGTTAGGTAAATCATTAACAAAATACATAAGGTAGGAAAGCATGTAAAATAACATGAGTATCAAACACTCCCTCTAAATACATGTAACTCCCCCTTAACACATGCTAATTCTCTCCCCCTAGCATGATTAACTTAAACCCATATTTTCTCCCCCTTTGATACCATAAAAAACATTAAACATATGTTATAAACATGGCATCAAAGTCTAAAGGAAGAAAATCATCAAAATAAGACTTGAACCCTGATAAAACTAGATTACTATGCTCTTTCACAGTCATCAGTCGACTGCTATTAGAATGGCAGTCGATGACACACCATTTTAGCCTTTTCTGATTTTCGGACCGAAATTCAAAAATACATTAAAAATTCTAGGAAATTTAAAAACACATTTCTTGTAAAGCCCTTTATCAATGAAAAATAAGTTTTCATAAAAATTCATTCAATTTTCAATCATTTGACAAAAACTCAAAAGTTGCAAAAACCTTCAATCATGTATCAACTTTAAGAACTAGTTTTGCCTTGAAATGATTTAAAATATGAATACATAGATTATAAAACAAGAAATGGTTTTGAAAATATTTGAAATATCCAACCATGATCTTTGGGCAATATGTCTATGAATTAAACATATACTTTCCCCATGATTGGTCTATTATTGTTATCATGATACTTGTAAATGACCATCTAAATGCCATAATAAGCATTAGTGAACCATTTGTATCAACCTAACATCTCACTCATGCTATCTTTTCAATCAAGTTAACCTATAGTGAGTGTGAGATGTACCTAAAGTATTGTAGTTAACCATCAATTTCATGCAATTTCTATCAAGGTTAAGTATCAACAAGCATGACCATGAATTCAAGTATTATCCTTAACTACACATCATGATAAATCAAGTATATCATTCAATTCATAGGTCACACATTATCATCACCCAATACTATAAATAAAAAACTATCACCCACATCATCATAAGTCAACCATTTAACATGACATAAGTAAAGTCCACTTATGGTTGACTTTTCTAAGTTCCTCTAACCCTTGAGGATTGACTTGGGAAATTAATACAAATTCTTTCCAATGATGTTCACCAAGTATTCCTTTGGGATCCATTTTTTAGCTACCATTGTAGTTGTTTTAGATTGACCCCTTGCAATTAAACAATGATATGCTTTCTCATTCTTGGATCCTTTATATCCTAGGCCTTTCTTGTTAAAGCTAGCTCTTTGACTCCCTTTGATCATATTTAGGGTATTTGAGCCAATTGTGAACTTTTCTAAGGCCTTAGTGAGAAAGTCTACCTTTTCCCTTAAAGCCATATTTTCTTCTACTAAGCATGCATCATTTACACTAGAAGAAATCTCATTAACATGTTCTCCAAGAAGGTCAATGTCTCATGTCCCAATGAGATCTTACAATCTCCCCCTTGGTCCAAAGATACCTAGGATGCCTACCATCTTCCTAGTGATAAGTCCCATATCACTCAAGAGAGACAATCCTATACTCTCTTTCAATTTCCAAATTGAGTATCTCAAAATCCCATTTCTCCACCTCATGAGGAAAAATAACATCCATCATCCCTTGATGAATACCTCCCCCTAAAGGCTTGCTCCTCCTTGACCATTGCAGCAACAATGTCCTTGGGAAGTCCCTAAGCCAATAGAAACTTTAAATCATCAAAATTAAGGCCTAAAGTTCAACATTGAACTTTTCCTCACCTTAAAATTGATACAAACCCTAAACAACTCTCCTAATCTATATCCAATGGATTTTCACCCTTTCTAATGCTTCCCAAAGCATATCCTAGGGTTAGGAGTGGTTAGGGAACCTCACCATAGCTGAAATGAGATTAAACACCCTTGTTTTACCTGAAATTAGCATAGGCAGTCGAGTCCTTCAGAAATCAATCGACTACCATGCCCATCAATCGACTGGCACCAAGCAGCCGATCGATAATCGTGTTGGCCAGGCGATTTCGTATGGCTTTCACCAGTTGTCGCTGTCGCTAGGGCGCCAGGCGATTTTGTCGCCAGGCGGTTTTGCGTATAAGCCAGTAAGCGATTCTTGCCGCTAAGGCAATACCGCCGCTTATCACCGATCGCCAAATAGTGGCGATCGATAATCAAAACTCAGTTTTTCAGTTATCAGAATCAGAGTTTGAAAAATCATAAGTAATTATACATAACTTAAAAAATCATGAAATTTCATATGTATAATACTTATAACACATACAATTGGTGAAAAATATTGGAAAAATATTTTACCCATTAAAATAGGAGATTGATACAAAGTTCAAAAACAATTAAAACTTCAATGTTTTTGATCTACTTTGTATCAACTTCTTCAATGGTGTTTGCTATCAAAAGATAGACTTCACCAAGGGTTTCTAAAGTGATTTTAAAATGTTTTTGAAAACCTATTTTGAACCATGGACTCTTAGCTAAATGTACATGACTTGTACATAGCTTTCCTCATGATTCATATTGATGATTGAGATAAGTTTAAGTTCATCTAGATGCACTACCTATGCACCTTGAACTTAACTTATTTTCCTAACATCTCACATGTATCTAAGATGTATTAAGCACACACAAGTCAAAGTAATTGTGAGATGTGGGATTAGGGTTATTATAGCCTCATGCATTTTCTAGGCAACTTTATTTGACTCCCTTATAGATGGGACTTCAAATCATGCCATAATCCTTAACTCAATTTTAATTAATGCATGAATGATCATGGCATAAATGATAATAAAAAATAAGCATAACCAATGATCATGATGTCATGACATATGAATAGACTCTAAATATGACATAGAAAATAATTCTAGACAATATCATGATATGTCATATGATAAGATAGAATTTGATGTCATGACATGGAAAATTTGTATAAAAACATTAACACACACATAATCAGACAAAAACACATATTTTTTTAAGCAAAATATTTCATTCAAAGATAACTTTAGTTTTTACAAGCAAAATAGAAGTCTGAAACGCTCAATCTCACTAAGAAACTAAAAATAAAATCCCTAAACATCCTCTAGCTGTCATCCCCGGCAGATGGTGGAGGCGGAGGAGGCTGCTGGCTCAGCGTCCAGGTCCTCATCATCTCGTACATATCGATCTGGCGCTCCTCCATCCTGCTGTGGCGCTCCTCCATCTGACTAAGTTGCTGACTCATGGTGGACTACCCCGATATGATCTCCCTCAGTCGCGAGTCAACAGACTGCTGGTAGTCCTCGAATCTGACCTCCAGTTGTGCAACACGATCTGAAAGACCTGCTACTGGTGCATCTGCTGGCATATGGTCATCCTCGTCAGCAACATCGGGCCCCTCATACTGTCCTGCAGGCTCTCCAGGCACTAGAGGTGGCCCCCCATGTGCCATGGGCTGAGGCCGAGGTATCAACTCCATCTGTCCATCTCCAGTCCGCAACCCAGCCAAAGTGAAGTTACACACTGAGATGCAGTCGTATACTTCGGATAGCACCCTCAGCGATCCCCTGAATATGTTAATGCCTATGGACTCTAACCATGCAGTGATAATCCAAAAGGCATATGAACTTTCCCTTGTACAGGGGATATGAAATGGACAATGCAATGAAACATGTTCAATGCAATGTTCACATCTAACCTATGGCGCATGACATACATGAGGAAGAGATGGGGAGGCCGAATCTTGGCCAGACCCCGAGTCACAATAGGAAGGAAGCACCCAACAATGACTTTGTAAAGCACATTGTCAGGTGTAGATAACTCACTGATAGGGAAAAGGTTCTGATCTGGTGGGCAAGGATGGCGAAAAAGGTGCTCATGCATAGAATCTAATGAAATGTGGTCAAAAGGAGCAGGAAGAGGTGCATCAAAGGTAGGATAAAAGATGAAGGTATCATCCGATGGCCTACACTCCAGGAACTCCTGCAATATCGCAGGAGTGAACTCCAAGTCACGTTTTGCAACGCGAGTGGTGTAGGTAGAGCCATCGTCTACTTTCCTCAAGTTTTGGTAAAATTCCTTGAGGAGATCATCATTAATAGCATGAGTACAAAGAGCGATCTTCATGAGCTGATAGTGCAGTAGGATCTCAATGATATCGCTACAGTAGTGTCTAAAAAATCGGTCATCGATGTACCTAACCACCATCGGTTGGTACAAACGTGATCCACCCTTATTTAGGTCATTCCTACGCTGTCTTCTACATGATTATATGATGATTGCAATGCAATGCAATGTAATGACACAAATACCATGATTAGATCAAAATGTGGTGAAAAAAAAATTAAGGTTTAAAAGGTATAGAGATATACTTTGGTGCCTTTACTCGATTGATGGTTGTAAGGGCCTAACTGGGCAGTCGGTCTGCCGGAGAGAACGCCGGAAGATCACCGGAAGAAGGATCTCACTGGAACCCTAACACAAGGAAAATCGTCAGAGAAGAAACCTAAGGCTGTGAGACACCATTTAAGCGACCAAAGCACAAATGAGAAGGATAGCTTTCAAACCTAAGGCTTTTGGTCATCGGCGTGGACGCGGGAAGGCTGGTCGGAGAAGTTTGGAGACGATCGGAGAAGAAAATCACGTGAAGAAGTCGTGAAGATGCTGAACACTAGTGGTTCGGTATTATAAAATCACGACTCTAGTCGATTGATGTGTGACATCAGTCGACTGATGTGTGACATCAGTCGACTGATGGTGGGTTAGTGAGCGGTTCACCGAACCGACAGTCGACTGCTCCGGCTTGGCACTTGACTGCCGAACATTCTGTGAAGAACTACAGTAACATCAGTCGACTGATATTGGTCGTCAGTCGACTGATGTGACCAACACTCGACTGTTGGCTCTTTTGTTTCGATGAACAGTACCATCAGTTGACTGATGTATAAATCAGTCGAGTCCTGGAAGTAGTACTCGACTACTGGGCTCGTGGTGTCGTGATACAGGTTTAACAGTCGACTGATATACTATATCAGTCGACTGATATCTGATTTCCAGTTCTGACATTAAGTGAATTCTGATTTCTTCACTCAATTTGTTTCATTTTACCATGTTTATTCATGTATATCGAATATATTAATGTTATGCCTATGTTCATGTATTTGCTAATGTATTTTGGTATTTTATTTCATTTTTACAAGCATTAACATCCAATAGTTTCAAATCCTAACATCTCACCCTTTCTAAGTGTTGAAATATACAATCAAGGTGAATGACCTATTTTGTGAGATGCAATATACCATAAACATTCCTTCCATGCAAACATATGGTAAAACACATGAAGCATGGTAAGTATGAGACATTAAGATGTGTAGTACTTGAGTATCAATCTTAAATATAATTCTAAGTCTTAAGACAATTTTCTTGATACACTAATTCCCAAAGTGTGCCAAAACCCAAAATGACATACTATGACCTCTAGATTTAAGTTGTGCCAATTTGATTGATTTTTCATAATCTTCAAGGTATATTGACACATCCTAAAATCTCTTGGAATTATAATCAAAACACATTTCCAAGGTACCCATAAACTTGAAAATGACCTAAAGTGCCACCTTTGCCATGGTTGAGTTAACTACCCATCCAATCAAGGTTGGCACACCCTAAACCCATCTAGCGTGAATCAATCATGCTCTTAGAAATCCAAAACCTATTTGAGCTCCTAGAGTTTACTAGGTATTCCTTAGAGATAACCTCCCTAGATACCTTCCTAATGACCCTTCTAGGCTTATTAGCCTTGGTCATTTGGGTCTTGCCATGGTTAACTCTAGGGGTGACTCCCCTTGTAACATTCTTAGTGGCTTCCCTAGGTTTCTTGAAAATCTTGGCCACTAAGCACCTACCTTGGTCAACCTTAGGGATGACTTCCCTATTGACCTTGGCTTTCCTAGACCTAATTTGAGTTCCATAATCAAATGGAACATTGTGGTAGGTCTTTTTGGGCTTAGGCTTGCCCTTGGATGGTTCTTGTTTTCTAGGTATTTGACTTTGACTTTTAGACCCTAGGCTTTGACCATTTGACCCTTTAATTGAATTTTGCATCTTTGCAAGAGTCTTTTCAAGTTTCTCAAGCCTTGACCTCAAGACTTGATTTTTAGCCTCTAATTGCTCAATTTTAGAATTTTGATTTAATCCTTGGGCACGGTTCTTCCTAGGCATATGCCTAGTCCATTTGGGGTTTAAACCTAGGTGCTCTTGTACCTTTCTAATTGTCTCCCTAGGTAGAATCGGTCTAGAATTATTTGACCTAGATTTTTCTTTAGATAAATTTGTTTTAGGGACATTTGTCCCAAATTTCTCCTTATTATTAAAATGAATATTCTTAGCTCATAGGCAAAAATATTTATCGTTCCTAGTAGCATGCTTATGTTCATGGGCAATAGCAAGTGAATTATCATTATTTCTAGCATGCTTTTTACTATAAAAACTAGAAGGTGCATTATTGAAAAATACCTTAGGGTTAGCCTTAGCTCCCCCTACATGTGATGCTCCTTCCTTTCTCCTAGGACATTGGCTCCTATAGTGTCCCGGTTATCGGAATTTGAAACACATAACGTGCTCCTTGCTCTTCTTGGTGGGAACACCGGCATCCTTTGACTTTTCTTGACTTTTAGGTGCCGGAGGAGCTTTCTTTACTTTCTTTGGGCACTTGCTCTTGTAGTGCCCGGCTTCCCTACACTCAAAGTATATAATATTAATTTTATTATTAATTGACATGCTTGAGTTACCTAAGGTGGTGGTGAGGTTCTCTAGAGCTTGCTCTTCCTCTCTACCGGATGTAGATGGTTCTTCTTGTTGCTCCGGTGTTGAGGATGCTCTAATCTGTTGGTGCAATCGGCCCAGGTCACGATTGACCAGGACTCGAGTTTGACTCGAGAGATGTTTTGATGTTCGACAAAAACATATGATAATGTAATTGTCATGGGAAAGTCCAATTCTTAGGTACTTGGCATGGAAAGTCTAAGTGGGACACTTGGCATTTGGGAAAGTCTAAGCATGGGTCTTGGCAAAGTAAAGTCCAAGCATGGGTCTTGGCATGGAAAGTCCAACATGGGTTGGCAAGGGAAAGTCCAAGCTTGAGTCTTGGCATTTGAGAAGTCCAAGGGGTTTGATATTGGCGGCGTAAACTCCAAGGGTGAAGTCTTGGCATCATAAGTCCAATGGTTGGCGGCGTAAAGTCCATGCGGAGTCTTGGCGACGTAAGTCCAATGTGCCTTGGCGGTGTAGACACCGTTAGCATGACATAGCCGAGCGATGGATGAACAAGTCATGGATGACTTGGAGGGATCCGTGAGGCTGATGGAGGTAGCTAGAAGGCTTAGGTCTAGGCTAAGGGTGGTCTAGCAAGTATGGGAGAACCATACTTGGGCTAAAACCTCATGTTTGAGGTGTGCGGTCGGCCCGGTGCAATGTGGCGATCATTGGAAAGAGTCAACTAGGGTTTGATCATGAAGTGGCCTAGCGATCATTGCCAGAGATGGGCAGTCGACTAATGGATGAGAAGTCGACTGATCATGTGGTCAGTAGATTGATGCTCGGTGTTTCGGCCACAGAATGGGGTCTCACTCAACTGCTGCGACCAGCAGTCGAGTGGAGGCTTGACTAGTCGACTGATGGTCATGATCAATCGATTGATGATGGATCTGTTGGACTTTTCCAGCGTGGATCTAGCCGTTGTCTCACGACAACAGTGGCATCAGTCGATTGATCAACTTTTTCCAGAATAGATTGAAGCTATAAAAGGAGCTCGTGATGGAGGAAAAAACATCAGTTTTCTTGGACATTTTGAAGCGATTTGCTGCTGCAAATCAGGGCTTTCAAGTGCTAGTCCAAGGCAATCAACAAGAAAGCTTCCAAAGAGTTTTTGTAAAGGGTTCTTTACTTCTCTTGTTGTATTTCATTATTGTAATTTCTTGTATCCATTTAGATTATTGTTGTAATCTATTGTACGAGGTTTCTCTACCTCCGACGTGTGTCGAGAAGGAGTTATTTGTGATTAGTGAGTGCGTGTGCATCACTAGAGCTCTTTAGAACTCGATCTGTGGAGTAGGAACCGTTCGGTTCCGAACCATGTTATATCCTTGCGTTTGTGTGTTTGTGTTTTCGTTATTGCTTTATTATATTTGTTTTCGTTGCGCTAATGAAAATTGTAGACAAGCACGCGAATGATTTCCATCTACATATAACACGACGCTATTCACCCTCCTCTAGCATCCAATCGATCCCCTACAAGTGGTACCAGAGCCCGGATCACATCGGAAGATCTAATAATCAACCGGAGCACGATGACTTTCCAAAAGGGGTATAGCACGATGAGGCCTCCATTCTTCGACGACAACGATTTTGGCTACTGGAAAGGTAGGATGGAATACTACCTTATGAATGATATTGATAACTGGTTTAACATTTATCCTAACCCTTAGCATGATCATGACATATAAAAGATTAAAGATAAGTATGATGTCATGACATGACATATGGCAAATCAAGGCATGACAAATAAAACGTATAGGTATAATAATACCTAAATTATAATATTAATTGCCTTTTGAGATAATTAAGTATTTTTTTGCCATATTCCTATTGATCTCCCAAGTGTGCCAAAAACCCAAAATGACACACTATGACTCTAAACCCTAAGTTGTGCCAATTTGATTGATTTATCAAACTTCATAATTAATATTGGCACATCCTAAAAACCTTTAAGATTTATAATCAAATCTATTTCCAAGATATCCATAACCTTGGAAATGACCTAAAATATTAACTTTGCTATGGTTGAGTTAACTACCCATCCAATCAAGGTTGACACGACCTAACCCATCTAGCGTGAGTCAATCACGCCTTTAGAAACCCAAAATCTATTTGAGCTCATTGGGTTAATTAGGTATTCCTTAGGGATGACCTCCCTAGATACCTTCCTAATGACCCTCCTAGGCTTGGTAGCCTTGGTCATTTTGGTCTTACCTAGGTTGACTCTAGGGTTAACTCCCCTTGCAACCTTCTTAGTGGCTTCCCTAGGTTTCCTTGAAACCTAGCCACTAGGCACACACCTTGGTCAACTCTAGGGTTGACTTTTCTATTGACCTTGGTCTTCCTAGACCTAGTTTGTGTTCCATAATCAAATGGAACACTATGATAAGCCACCTTAGGCTTAGGTTTGTGACCCAAACCTTGCTTGCCCTTGGTTGACTTTTGACTCTTAGGTCCTAGGTGTTGACTTTGACTTTTGGACCCTTGACTAAGACCACTAGACCCTTGAACTTGATTTTGTATATTCCTAAGGGTCTTTTCTAGTTTTTCAAGCCTTGACCTCAAGGCTTGGTTTTTCAACTCTAATTTCCTAATTTTTGATTTCTCATTTGGTCCTTGGGCATTACCATTTCCTCTAGGCATATGCCTAGTCCATTTAGGATTAATACCTAGGTGTTCTCCTATTTTCTTGATAGATTCCCTAGGTAAAATATTTTTAGGGACATTAGTCCCAAATTTCTCCTTAGATTCAAAATGGACACTCTTAGCTCCTAAACAATAATATTTATTGTTCCTAGCATGCTTTTCATGATGAATTGCAAGAGAATTAAAAGCATGCTTTTTAACATTAAACCTAGAAGAATGAGCATTATTGAAATGATATACCTTAGGGTTTGCCTTAGTAGCTCCCCCTACTTGTGATGCTCCTTCTTGGGTCTTTTTGCTCCCCCTAGGACATTGATTTCTATAATGTCCTTTTGAATTGCACTTGAAGCATATGATGTGCTCCTTGCCTTTAGGTGTTGGGGAACTGACATCCTTGACTTTTGGTGTCAGTGGAGCTTTCCTAATCTTCTTTGGGCACTTGCTTTTGTAGTGCCCGATTTCCCTACACTCAAAATATATTATATGTATTTTATTATTAACACATATGCTTGAGTTACCTTGGGTGGTTGTAGGTGCCGGAATCAGATTTTGAGCTTCTTCATCTTGACCGGATGTCGAAGCTTCTTCTTGGGGTTGCTCCGGTGTAGATGTTCTAATCCCCTCCCCCTCAATCCTAGAGGTTGAGGTTTCTTATAATTCTACCTCTTCCACCACTTCTTCCTCCTCGGATGTCGAACACTCCTCGACCTCCGAATCCTCACTTTCTTGTGAGGATGAGCTCTCTTCCTCATCCTCCTCATCTTCTTGGATTGAGTGAGGCTCTTCATGGAATTTTTCCAATTTGTTCCATACCTCCTTGGCGTCTTTACAATCCCCTATCTTGATCAAAATATCATTAGGGATTATATTAAGCAAAATACCCATTACCTTATTATTGATGTTATAGTATCGGAGTTGTTCTTGACTCCAATTCTTCTTCTTGATTTTTCTTCCTTCTTCGTCTTTTGGAGTGTCAAAACCTACTAAGACACTAATACAATTATCAAAATCACACATTAGAAAATGCATCATTCTACCTTTCCAATACGCGAAATCTTCGCGGTCGAAGGAAGGCGGAACGTTGATGTCGTCACCCAATCTCTCCTTGAATTCCATCTTGTTCCTCTAGCATCTTGAATCTGGGTTGTTAATCCGTAGAAGAGCCCCGGGCTCTGATACCAATTGTAGGAGATTTGAGGCCGCTAGAGGGGGGGGGGGTGAATAGTGCGTGACCGTACGATGATGGAATTCATTCACGTTGCTTGTCTACAATCTTGTTAGTACGAAGCGGAATAAACAATAACAAATACAAACACAAGACACAATCACAACACGCACGATATAATGTGGTTCGGAACCAAAACGGTTCCTACTCCATGGATTGAATTCGTACGAACCCTAGCGATGCCACAAACACCACTAAGCAATAAAACTCCTTCTCGACAATAAGTCGGAGGTGGAGAAACCTCGTACAATGAATTACAACAAGTAATACAAAGTAAACAAGCAAATACAAGTGAAAATGTAAAGAACACTTTACAAACTAGGGTTTTGAGCGTTTGCTTGTCGGTTGCTTGGATGAGCTTGAAGGACCCTGAAATGCACCTGCAAATCGCCTTCAAATTGCCTCACCAAAGCTCCCAAAGAACTGATGATGAAATCCTCCACGAGCTCCCCTTTTTATCTTGCGTCGGGCTAGATTTCCGCCTGGCAGTCGACTGCCAACACTGTAGCTGTGAGACAATGACTCAATCCACGTTGGACAAGTTCCAACGAGACTCTTGGCGCGATCGTTAACGCCCGCGCGTAGTCGCCCGATCGGACTCACGGGCGTTCGCGCTCGCAGAACTCTCTTGGCCGATCATTGTCCTCGGCGATCGATCGCCATCAACATCGATCGACTACTCATATCGCTTGAGCAATTTCAGCTCTTAAACGACAGTCGAACTCAAGTCCACTCACGGCAGTCGAACCGGCCATAATACCAGTAGACTGGCAACCTCAAAAATGAGGTTTTAACCCAAGTATTGTTCCCCCATACTTTCTAGACCACCCTTAGTCTAGACCTAAACCATCTAGCCACCTTCATCAGCCTCACGCCTCTCGGATCCCTCCAAGTCGTTCATGACTTGTTCATCCATCGCACTAGCCTTCAGGTGCTTCCATCGGCTATGTTATGCTAACGACGTTTACAATGGCAAGGCACATTGGACTTACGCCGCCAAGACTCCGCTTGGGCTTTACGTCGCCAATATCAAACCCCTTGGACTTCTCAAATGCCAAGACTCAAGCTTGAACTTTACCTTGCCAACCCATGTTGGACTTTCCATGCCAAGACCCATGCTTGGACTTTCCCTTGCCAACCCATGTTGGACTTTCCATGCCAAGCCCCATGCTTGGACTTTCCTTGTGCCAAGTACTCAAGACTTGGACTTTCCCAAATGCCAAGTGTCCCACTTGGACTTTCCATGCCAAGTACCCATGACTTGGACTTTACCTTGCCAAGACCCATGCTTGGACTTTCCCATAATCACATGGTCAATCCCTAGTCAACCATCAAAGACTCCCTCGAGTCAAACTCGAGTCTGGTCAATTATAACCTGGGTCGATTGTATAAACAATCTCCCCAAAACATTAACCGACATCAATGTCAAACATACTATGTCAAACATCAAAACATCACTCGAGTCAAACTCGAGTCTGGTCAATCGTGACCTGGGCCGATTGCACCAACAACCGTGTCCTATATATTAGGATGATGATGTCCCCTTGAGGAGCTCATAAGGTTCATCATGTAAACCCTGTAGGTGGACTTGGTCCGACATGATGAAAAGGTTGAGTGGTACTACTCATGGAGTTAGATGTTGATTAATTAATGGTCAGTAAATTAATTAATCGACAGACATTCGAGATCTTAAACACGGAGAGAAAATGTACATATAATATATGGAGCCCATACTAACTTATGGGTGTTGGTGAGGTAGATCAATGATAATCCTTTAGTGGATTGGATTATCATTAATGGATCGGACTTTATGTGGGCTTGATCCATTGGGTGGCCAAGATCCAACTCCTCATGGCCCCTATTGTAGCCTATTAATACCTCATGAAGCCTAGATCCAATGGATGAAAACAAAACTCTAGATCCAAAGGTAGAGATTAAATCTCTAGATCCGACAGTTGAGATTAAATCTCTAGATCCGACGGTTGAGATTAAATCCCTAGAACCAATGGTGGAGATTAAAACAAGGCTTATCCTTAAACCTATAAAAATGGGCTTAAGGGTTGGTGTGGAGAATTAATTGGAAGCAAGGGAGATTAGGGTTGGGCGGCAAGAGGCTTGGAGATTAGGGTTAGGGAGTTGGCAGCACCAAATAAGGAAACTCTTTCCTTATCTTCTTCTTCCTCTTGGTGGCCAGCACCCATACAACCCTTTCCAGCCCTTGGCCAGCGTCCAAACACCTTGATCCTCTTCTCTTTGGCCGGTGGAAACATAGCTTAAGGTCTTCCCTTGGAGCTTTTGGCCGACATTCATCTTTCTCACCCTTTTCCTTGTTGGCCGGCGGCAAGCAACTTGCTTGTTGCTTGTTGGTTGACTAAAGGAAGGAGAAGGGTCTTGTTTCTATTCTTCCTCTTGCTTGGAATGAGCAAGGAAGGAAGATTGGTGATCTAGGAGCTTCGACTTTTGGTAGATCGTCGCCCACACGACGTCCAAAAGGAGGAAGGACATACGATAGAAGATCGAGAGGTATAACACTTAACTATCTTCATATGTAACATGTTTGTAATTGTTTTTCAATTATATAAGCATGATATATTCTATTTTGTGGCTAATATAACTTGGACCCCGAACATAAACATAAAAGCCGGCGATCCGTACATCGTCTATTCCGCGGCTATTCATAGAATAGAGGTTGGTCGCTTGAACAACAAGTTTGTTCAAGTGACTACTCTAATCGAATAGCACGATGATGACAAGGTTTCTTGGGCAATCCCTCTTGTCAAGGATACATTTTTTTATCCGGGGACGTAGAAGGGATCGCCATGAACAAGCGACCGAGTTGAAGTGGGAAGCGAAGTTTCCTACCTTCAGCATGTAACCTTAGAGATGAAAATGATGAATTGAGAAAAGAAATAGGTAATCTAAGAGCATGTTTAGAAAAATTTACTAATGGCTCAAAATACCTAGACATGATAATTAAGGATCAAAGGGCTATTTACAACAAGGCCGGACTAGGATATAGGCCTAAGGAAAAGGAGGTAGCATTTACATCTCTTGTTAGTAGAAGATCCATAATTAGAAGCAAGGGTAGAAAGGTTTGGGTCCCTAAGAAATTTCTAATTGATGCTAGTGGTCCTAAAATTTGGGTGCCTAAGGCTTGTATTTTTCTTGTGATATAGGTAGAAGAACCAAGCTTGTGGATTGTTGATAGTGGGTGTTCAAAACACATGACCGGTGATGAGAGAAAATTCTCCACTATCAACCACACTAGTAAGGGAAAGGTATCATTTGGTAATAGTGACAAACTTAAGATTCTAGGAAAGGACACAATTGAGGTATCCTCCAACCTTGACATCCATAAAGTGTTATTAGTTAAAAATATGAAATTTAATTTACTTAGTGTAAGCCAACTATGTGATGCAAATTTTGATGTTCAATTTGACTCTTCAAAATGTTTTATAAGACATAAAACTCTAAATGATTGCATGATAGTTGGCCATCCCACGTAGCTTTAAGATTGTGGGCTTTAGCCTTTGCTTTTTCTTTTGATTTTCTTTCTTCTTCCTTCTTCTTGCTCCCCTTCTTCTTGTCTTCTTTCTATCTTCTTTCATCCTTGCTTTTGTTCAAGAGGGGACACTCATCCCTCATGTGTCCCTCTCCTTGGTAATTATAACAAATAATTTTTCTTCTAGGCCTTCTCCTATCATGAGATTTGTTAAACTTAAAATTTCTCAATGCACGCCTTACCTTCCTTACTATGTGTAGAGGATTTGTGACCGCTAGAGGGGGGTGAATAGCGTCGATTCGTTACGTCGATGGAAATCGTTCACGTTCATCTACAATTTTTGTTAGCGCACAGCGGAATAATAATAAAGCAATAACGAAATAGACAAATACGCAAACACAAGTATTTAATGTGGTTCGGAACCGAACGGTTCCTACTCCATGGATCGAGCTCTAGCGATGCCATCAACACACCACTATGCAATAACTCCTTTTCGACACAAGTCGGAGGTGGAGAAACCTCTTACAAAATATTACAACAATAATACAAGTAAATAACAAGCAATTACAAGTGAATACAACAAAAGAAAGTGAAGAAAACTTTACACAAATTTTTTGGAAGCTTGCTTGTTGATTGCCTTAGACTAGCAGTTGAAGGCCCTGATTTGCAGCAGCAAATCGCTTCAAAACATCCAAGAAAACTGATGGTGATTTCCTCCTCCACGAGCTTCATTTAAAGCTGCAACCTAGGATGGAAATCGCTGATCAGTCGACTACTCGGGACCATCAGTCGACTGATGCCACTTTTGTCATGAGACAACGGCTAGATCCACGCTGGAAAGATCCAACGGATCCATCATCAGAAAAATGATCATACCCATCAGTCGACTGATGGAGCCTTCACTCGACTGCTAGCCCCGCAGTCGAGTCTCGACTCCATTCTGTGCTCGAATTCTCGAGCACCAGTCGACTGATCACAAGATCAGTCGACTGCCCACCTTTGGCAGTCGACTGCTAGGTCAATTCCCGCAGTCAAATCCTAGTTGACTCACGCCAGTCGACTAACACACCTCAAACATGAGGTTTTAACCCAAGTATGGTTCCCCCATACTTGGTAGACCACCCTTAGCCTAGACCTAAGCCTTCTAGCCACCTCCGTCAGCCTCACGCCTCTCGGATCCCTCCAAGTCATCCATGACTTGTTCATCCATTGCGCTAGCCTTCAGGTGCTTCCATCGGCTATGTCATGCTAACGGTGTCTACACCGCCAAGGCACATTGGACTTAGTCTGCCAAGACTCTGCTTGGACTTTACGCCGCCAACCATTGGACTTATGCTACCAAGACTCCCGCTTGGACTTTACGCCGCCAATATCAAACCCCTTGGACTTCTCAAATGCCAAGACTCAAGCTTGGACTTTCCCTTGCCAAACCATGTTGGACTTTCCATGCCAAGTACTCAAGACTTGGACTTTACCTTGCCAAGACCCATGCTTGGACTTTCCAATAATCACATAGTCAACTCCAGTCAACCATCAAAATCCCCTCGAGTCAAACTCGAGTCCAGTTAATCATAACCCGGGTCGATTGTTCCAATAATCTCCCCAAAATATTATTATACATCAATGTCAAACATCAATGTCAACTCACTGTGTCAAACATCAAAACATCACTCGAGTCAAACTCGAGTCTGGTCAATCGTGATCTGGGCCGATTGCACCAACAATCTCCCCCTTTCTGATGTTAGACAAAAACACATAACTTTGAGTTAGAACACTAACTCAAATTGCCTTACTAATTATCCTAAATTGGTAATTTTATGTTCTCCCCCTTTTTGACATACATCAAAAAGGTTCTCTCCAAGAAGGTCAATGTCTCATGTCCCAATGAGATCTTACAATCTCCCCCTTGGTCCAAAGATACCTAGGATGCCTACCATCTTCCTAGTGATAAGTCCCATATCACTCAAGAGAGACAATCCTATACTCTCTCCCAATTTCCAAATTGAGTATCTCAAAATCCCATTTCTCCACCTCATGAGGAAAAATAACATCCATCATCCCTTGATGAATACCTCCCCCTAAAGGCTTGCTCCTCCTTGACCATTGCAGCAACAATGTCCTTGGGAAGTCCCTAAGCCAATAGGAACTTTAAATCATCAAAATTAAGGCCTAAAGTTCAACATTGAACTTTTCCTCACCTTAAAATTGATACAAACCCTAAACAACTCTCCTAATCTATATCCAATGGATTTTCACCCTTTCTAATGCTTCCCAAAGCATATCCTAGGGTTAGGAGTGGTTAGGGAACCTCACCATAGCTGAAATGAGATTAAACACTCTTGTTTTACCTGAAATTAGCATAGGCAGTCGAGTCCTTCAGAAATCAATCGACTACCATGCCCATCAATCGGCCCGGCACCAAGCGGCGATCGGTGATAAGCTATGCGGCGATTACGCGAGCGATTTCCGCGGTTTCACCCAGCGATGTCGTTGTTCGCTAGGCGCCGAGGCGATTTGTCGCCCGAGTAGTTTTGCGGCGGTTTCCGCCAAAGCGATTCTTGCCAAGCGGTGCGCTTCGTCGATCATTGCCGAATAGTGGCGATCGGTGATCAATCGATTTTGATTATCGATCAGAGTTTGAAAAATCATAAGTAATTATACATAACTTAAAAAATCATGAAATTTCATATGTATAATACTTATAACACATACAATTGGTGAAAAATATTGGAAAAATATTTTACCCATTAAAATAGGAGATTGATACAAAGTTCAAAAATAATTAAAACTTCAATGTTTTTGATCTACTTTGTATCAACTTCTTCAATGGTGTTTTCTATCAAAAGATAGACTTCACCAAGGGTTTCTAAAGTGATTTTAAAATGTTTTTGAAAACCTATTTTGAACCATGGACTCTTAGCTAAATGTACATGACTTGTACATAGCTTTCCTCATGATTCATATTGATGATTGAGATAAGTTTAAGTTCATCTAGATGCACTATCTATGCACCTTGAACTTAACTTATTTTCCTAACATCTCACATGTATCTAAGATGTATTAAGCACACACAAGTCAAAGTAATTGTGAGATGTGGGATTAGGGTTGTTATAGCCTCATGCATTTTCTAGGCAACTTTATTTGACTCCCTTATAGATGAGACTTCAAATCATGCCATAATCCTTAACTCAATTTTAATTAATGCATGAATGATCATGGCATAAATGATAATAAAAAATAAGCATAACCAATGATCATGATGTCATGACATATGAATAGACTCTAAATATGACATAGAAAATAATTCTAGACAATATCATGATATGTCATATGATAAGATAGAATTTGATGTCATGACATGGAAAATTTGTATAAAAACATTAACACACACATAATCGCATAAAACACATATTTTTTTAAGCAAAATAATTCATTCAAAGATAACTTTAGTTTTTACAAGCAAAATAGAAGTCTGAAACGCTCAATCTCACTAAGAAACTAAAAATAAAATCCCTAAACATCCTCTAGCTGTCATCCCCGGCAGATGGTGGAGGCGGAGGAGGCTGCTGGCTCAGCGTCCAGGTCCTCATCATCTCGTACATATCGATCTGGCGCTCCTCCATCCTGCTGTGGCGCTCCTCCATCTGACTAAGTTGCTGACTCATGGTGGACTACCCCGATATGATCTCCCTCAGTCGCGAGTCAACATCCGGTAGTCCTCGACCGACCTCGGTTTGTGCAACACGATCCGAAAGACTCGCCATCGGTGCATCTGCGGCATATGGTCATCCTCGTCAAGAACATCGGGCCTCATACGTCTGCAGGCTCTCCAGCACTAGAGGTGGCCCCCATGTGCCATGGGCCGAGGCCGAGGTATCAACTCCATCTGCCCATCTCCATCGCAACTCACCAAAGTGAAGTTACACCGAGATGCGATGATACTGATAGCACTCTGATCCTCGATATGTTAATGCCTATGGACTCTAACCATGCAGTGATAATCCAAAAGGCATATGAACTTTCCCTTGTACAGGGGATATGAAATGGACAATGCAATGAAACATGTTCAATGCAATGTTCACATCTAACCTATGGTGCATGACATACATGAGGAAGAGATGGGGAGGCCGAATCTTGGCTGCACTCGAGTCACATTAGAAGGAAGCACCAACAATGACTTTCAGAAAGCACATTGTCAGGTGTAGATAACTCACTGATAGGGAAAAGGTTCTGATCTGGTGGGCAAGGATGGCGAAAAAGGTGCTCATGCATAGAATCTAATGAAATGTGGTCAAAAGGAGCAGGAAGAGGTGCATCAAAGGTAGGATAAAAGATGAAGGTATCATCCGATGGCCTACACTCCAGGAACTCCTGCAATATCGCAGGAGTGAACTCCAAGTCACGTTTTGCAACGCGAGTGGTGTAGGTAGAGCCATCGTCTACTTTCCTCAAGTTTTGGTAAAATTCCTTGAGGAGATCATCATTAATAGCATGAGTACAAAGAGCGATCTTCATGAGCTGATAGTGCAGTAGGATCTCAATGATATCGCTACAGTAGTGTCTAAAAAATCGGTCATCGATGTACCTAACCGCCATCGGTTGGTACAAACGTGATCCACCCTTATTTAGGTCATTCCTACGCTGTCTTCTACATGATTATATGATGATTGCAATGCAATGCAATGTAATGACACAAATACCATGATTAGATCAAAATGTGGTGAAAAAAAAATTAAGGTTTAAAAGGTATAGAGATATACTTTGGTGCCTTTACTCGATTGATGGTTGTAAGGGCCTAACTGGGCAGTCGGTCTGCCGGAGAGAACGCCGGAAGATCACCGGAAGAAGGATCTCACTGGAACCCTAACACAAGGAAAATCGTCAGAGAAGAAACCTAAGGCTGTGAGACACCATTTAAGCGACCAAAGCACAAATGAGAAGGATAGCTTTCAAACCTAAGGCTTTTGGTCATCGGCGTGGACGCGGGAAGGCTGGTCGGAGAAGTTTGGAGACGATCGGAGAAGAAAATCACGTGAAGAAGTCGTGAAGATGCTGAACACTAGTGGTTCGGTATTATAAAATCACGACTCTAGTCGATTGATGTGACATCACGATCGATGTGACATCCCGATCGATGGTGGTTAGTGAGCGTTCACCGAACCGACAATGATCGCTCCGCGGTACTTGATCGAACATTCGTGAAGAAGAACTACGAATATCACGATCGATATTGGTCGTCAGTCGACTGATGTGACCAACACTCGACTGTTGGCTCTTTTGTTTCGATGAACAGTACCATCAGTTGACTGATGAAAATGTTCAGTCGACTGATGTATAAATCAGTCGAGTCCTGGAAGTAGTACTCGACTACTGGGCTCGTGGTGTCGTGATACAGGTTTAACAGTCGACTGATATACTATATCAGTCGACTGATATCTGATTTCCAGTTCTGACATTAAGTGAATTCTGATTTCTTCACTCAATTTGTTTCATTTTACCATGTTTATTCATGTATATCGAATATATTAATGTTATGCCTATGTTCATGTATTTGCTAATGTATTTTGGTATTTTATTTCATTTTTACAAGCATTAACATCCAATAGTTTCAAATCCTAACATCTCACCCTTTCTAAGTGTTGAAATATACAATCAAGGTGAATGACCTATTTTGTGAGATGCAATATACCATAAACATTCCTTCCATGCAAACATATGGTAAAACACATGAAGCATGGTAAGTATGAGACATTAAGATGTGTAGTACTTGAGTATCAATCTTAAATATAATTCTAAGTCTTAAGACAATTTTCTTGATACACTAATTCCCAAAGTGTGCCAAAACCCAAAATGACATACTATGACCTCTAGATTTAAGTTGTGCCAATTTGATTGATTTTTCATAATCTTCAAGGTATATTGACACATCCTAAAATCTCTTGGAATTATAATCAAAACACATTTCCAAGGTACCCATAAACTTGAAAATGACCTAAAGTGCCACCTTTGCCATGGTTGAGTTAACTACCCATCCAATCAAGGTTGGCACACCCTAAACCCATCTAGCGTGAATCAATCATGCTCTTAGAAATCCAAAACCTATTTGAGCTCCTAGAGTTTACTAGGTATTCCTTAGGGATAACCTCCCTAATGACCCTTCTAGGCTTATTAGCCTTGGTCATTTGGGTCTTGCCATGGTTAACTCTAGGGGTGACTCCCCTTGTAACATTCTTAGTGGCTTCCCTAGGTTTCTTGAAAATCTTGGCCACTAAGCACCTACCTTGGTCAACCTTAGGGATGACTTCCCTATTGACCTTGGCTTTCCTAGACCTAATTTGAGTTCCATAATCAAATGGAACATTGTGGTAGGTCTTTTTGGGCTTAGGCTTGCCCTTGGATGGTTCTTGTTTTCTAGGTATTTGACTTTGACTTTTAGACCCTAGGCTTTGACCATTTGACCCTTTAATTGAATTTTGCATCTTTGCAAGAGTCTTTTCAAGTTTCTCAAGCCTTGACCTCAAGACTTGATTTTCAGCCTCTAATTGCCCAATTTTAGAATTTTGATTTAATCCTTGGGCACGGTTCTTCCTAGGCATATGCCTAGTCCATTTGGGGTTTAAACCTAGGTGCTCTTGTACCTTTCTAATTGTCTCCCTAGGTAGAATCGGTCTAGAATTATTTGACCTAGATTTTTCTTTAGATAAATTTGTTTTAGGGACATTTGTCCCAAATTTCTCCTTATTATTAAAATGAATATTCTTAGCTCATAGGCAAAAATATTTATCGCTAGTAGCATGCTTATGTTCATGGGCAAGTGAATTATCATTATTTCTAGCATGCTTTTTACTATAAAAACTAGAAGGTGCATTATTGAAAAATACCTTAGGGTTAGCCTTAGCTCCCCCTACATGTGATGCTCCTTCCTTTCTCCTAGGACATTGGCTCCTATAGTGTCCCGGTTATCGGAATTTGAAACACACAACGTGCTCCTTGCTCTTCTTGGTGGGAACACCGGCATCATTTGACTTTTCTTGACTTTTAGGTGCCGGAGGAGCTTTCTTTACTTTCTTTGGGCACTTTCTCTTGTAGTGCCCGGCTTCCCTACACTCAAAGTATATAATATTAATTTTATTATTAATTGACATGCTTGAGTTACCTAAGGTGGTGGTGAGGTTCTCTAGAGCTTGCTCTTCCTCTCTACCGGATGTAGATGGTTCTTCTTGTTGCTCCGGTGTTGAGGATGCTCTAATCTGTTGGTGCAATCGGCCCAGGTCACGATTGACCAGGACTCGAGTTTGACTCGAGAGATGTTTTGATGTTCGACAAAAACATATGACAATGTAATTGTCATGGGAAAGTCCAAGTCTTAGGTACTTGGCATGGAAAGTCTAAGTGGGACACTTGGCATTTGGGAAATTCTAAGCATGGGTCTTGGCAAAGTAAAGTCCAAGCATGGGTCTTGGCATGGAAAGTCCAACATGGGTTGGCAAGGGAAAGTCCAAGCTTGAGTCTTGGCATTTGAGAAGTCCAAGGGGTTTGATATTGGCGGCGTAAACTCCAAGGGTGAAGTCTTGGCATCATAAGTCCAATGGTTGGCGGCGTAAAGTCCATGCGGAGTCTTGGCGACGTAAGTCCAATGTGCCTTGGCGGTGTAGACACTGTTAGCATGACATAGCCGATGGAAGCACCGGAAGGCTAGCGCGATGGATGAACAAGTCATGGATGACTTGGAGGGATCCGTGAGGCTGATGGAGGTAGCTAGAAGGCTTAGGTCTAGGCTAAGGGTGGTCTAGCAAGTATGGGAGAACCATACTTGGGCTAAAACCTCATGTTTGAGGTGTGCCAGTCGACTGGTGCAATGTGGCAGTCGACTGGAAAGAGTCAACTAGGGTTTGACTGCGGGAAGTGGCCTAGCAGTCGACTGCCAGAGATGGGCAGTCGACTAATGGATGAGAAGTCGACTGATCATGTGGTCAGTAGATTGATGCTCGGTGTTTCGGCCACAGAATGGGGTCTCACTCAACTGCTGCGACCAGCAGTCGAGTGGAGGCTTGACTAGTCGACTGATGGTCATGATCAGTCGATTAATGATGGATCCGTTGGACTTTTCCAACGTGGATCTAGCCGTTGTCTCACGACAACAGTGGCATCAGTCGACTGATCAACTTTTTCTAGCATAGGTTGAAGCTATAAAAGGAGCTCGTGATGGAGGAAAAAGCATCAGTTTTCTTGGACATTTTGAAGCGATTTGCTGCTGCAAATCAGGGCTTTCAAGTGCTAGTCCAAGGCAATCAACAAGAAAGCTTCCAAAGAGTTTTTGTAAAGTGTTCTTTACTTCTCTTGTTGTATTTCATTATTGTAATTGCTTGTATCCATTTAGATTATTGTTGTAATCTATTGTACGAGGTTTCTCCACCTCCGACGTGTGTCGAGAAGGAGTTATTTGTGATTAGTGAGTGCGTGTGTATCACTAGAGCTCTTTAGAACTCGATCTGTGGAGTAGGAACCGTTCGGTTCCGAACCATGTTATATCCTTGCGTTTGTGTGTTTGTGTTTTCGTTATTGCTTTATTATATTTGTTTTCGTTGCGCTAACAAAAATTGTAGACAAGCACGCGAATGATTTCCATCTACATATAACACGATGCTATTCACCCCCCTCTAGTGTCCAATCGATCCCCTACAAGTGGTACCAGAGCCCGGATCACATCGGAAGATCTAACAATCAACCGGAGCACGATGACTTTCCAAAAGGGGTATAGCACGATGAGGCCTCCATTCTTCGACGACAACGATTTCGGCTACTGGAAAGGTAGGATGGAATACTACCTTATGAATGATATTGATAACTGGTTTAACATTTATCCTAACCCTTAGCATGATCATGACATATAAAAGATTTAAGATAAGTATGATGTCATGACATGACATATGACAAATCAAGGCATGACAAATTAAACGTATAGGTATAATAATACTTAAATTATAATATTAATTGCCTTTTGAGATAATTAAGTATTTTTTTTTCCATATTCCTATTGATCTCCCAAGTGTGCCAAAAACCCAAAATGACACACTATGACTCTAAACCCTAAGTTGTGCCAATTTGATTGATTTATCAAACTTCATAATTAATATTGGCACATCCTAAAAACCTTTAGGATTTATAATCAAATCTATTTCCAAGATATCCATAACCTTGGAAATGACCTAAAATGTTAACTTTGCTATGGTTGAGTTAACTACCCATCCAATCAAGGTTGACACGACCTAACCCATCTAGCGTGAGTCAATCACGCCTTTAGGAACCCAAAATCTATTTTATCTCATTGGGTTAATTAGGTATTCCTTAGGGATGACCTCCCTAGATACCTTCCTAATGACCCTCCTAGGCTTGGTAGCCTTGGTCATTTTGGTCTTACCTAGGTTGACTCTAGGGTTAACTCCCCTTGCAACCTTCTTAGTGGCTTCCCTAGGTTTCCTTGAAACCCTAGCCACTAGGCACACACCTTGGTCAACTCTAGGGATGACTTTCCTATTGACCTTGGTCTTCCTAGACCTAGTTTGTGTTCCATAATCAAATGGAACACTATGATAAGCCACCTTAGGCTTAGGTTTGTGACCCAAACCTTGCTTGCCCTTGGTTGACTTTTGACTCTTAGGTCCTAGGTGTTGACTTTGACTTTTGGACCCTTGACTTAGACCACTAGACCCTTGAACTTGATTTTGTATATTCCTAAGGGTCTTTTCTAGTTTTTCAAGCCTTGACCTCAAGGCTTAGTTTTTCAACTCTAATTTCTCAATTTTTGATTTCTCATTTGGTCCTTGGGCATTACCATTTCCTCTAGGCATATGCCTAGTCCATTTAGGATTAAGACCTAGGTGTTCTCCTATTTTCTTGATAGATTCCCTAGGTAAAATATTTTTAGGGACATTAGTCCCAAATTTCTCCTTAGTTTCAAAATGGACACTCTTAGCTCCTAAACAATAATATTTATTATTCCTAGCATGCTTTTCATGATGAATTGCAAGAGAATTAAAAGCATGCTTTTTAACATTAAACCTAGAAGAATTAGCATTATTGAAATGATATACCTTAGGGTTTGCCTTAGTAGCTCCCCCTACTTGTGATGCTCCTTCTTGGGTCTTTTTGCTCCCCCTAGGACATTGATTTCTATAATGTCCGTTTGAATTGCACTTGAAGCATATGATGTGCTCCTTACCTTTAGGTATTGGGGAACCGACATCCTTGACTTTTGGTGTCAGTGGAGCTTTCCTAATCTTCTTTGGGCACTTGCTTTTGTAGTGCCCGATTTCCCTACACTCAAAACATATTATATGCATTTTATTATTAACACATATGCTTGAGTTACCTTGGGTGGTTGTAGGTGCCGGAATCAGATTTTGAGCTTCTTCATCTTGACCGGATGTCGAAGCTTCTTCTTGGGGTTGCTCCGGTGTAGATGTTCTAATCCCCTCCCCCTCAATCCTAGAGGTTGAGGTTTCTTATAATTCTACCTCTTCCACCACTTCTTCCTCCTCGGATGTCGAACACTCCTCGACCTCCGAATCCTCACTTTCTTGTGAGGATGAGCTCTCTTCCTCATCCTCCTCATCTTCTTGGATTGAGTGAGGCTCTTCATGGAATTTTTCCAATTTGTTCCATACCTCCTTGGCGTATTTACAATCCCCTATCTTGATCAAAATATCATTAGGGATTATATTAAGCAAAATACCCATTACCTTATTGTTGATGTTATAGTATCGGAGTTGTTCTTGACTCCAATTCTTCTTCTTGATTTTTCTTCCTTCTTCGTCTTTTGGAGTGTCAAAACCTACTAAGACACTAATACAATTATCAAAATCACACATTAGAAAATGCATCATTCTACCTTTCCAATACGCGAAATCTTGTGAAGGAACGAACGTTGATGTTGTCACCCAATCTCTCCTTGAATTCCATCTTGTTCCTCTAGCATCTTGAATCTGGGTTGTTAATCCGTAGAAGAGCCCCGGGCTCTGATACCAATTGTAGGAGATTTGAGGCCACTAGAGGGGGGGGGGTGAATAGTGCGTGACCGTACGATGATGGAATTCATTCACGTTGCTTGTCTACAATCTTGTTAGTACGAAGCGGAATAAACAATAACAAATACAAACACAAGACACAATCACAACACGCACGATATAACGTGGTTCGGAACCAAAACGGTTCCTACTCCACGGATTGGGTTCGTACGAACCCTAGCGATGCCACAAACACCACTAAGCAATAAAACTCCTTCTCGACAATAAGTCGGAGGTGGAGAAACCTCGTACAATGAATTACAACAAGTAATACAAAGTAAACAAGCAAATACAAGTGAAAATGTAAAGAACACTTTACAAACTAGGGTTTTGAGCGCTTGCTTGTCGGTTGCTTGGATGAGCTTGAAGGACCCTGAAATGCACCTGCAAATCGCCTTCAAATCGCCTCACCAAAGCTCCCAAAGAACTGATGATGAAATCCTCCACGAGCTCCCCTTTTTATCTTGCGTCGGGCTGGATTTCCGCAATGATCGATCATAAGTCCTCACGACCGCTAACATCAGAGTGTGAGACAACGACTCAATCCACGTTGGACAAGTTCCAACGGGACTCTTGGCAGTCGACTGCCAACGCCCGTAGTCGACTGCCCAGTCGGCTACGGAGCATTCTGTGCTCGCAACTCAACTGGCAGTCGACTGTCATCCCTTGGCAGTCGACTGCTCCAATGAGCAGTCGACTGCCAGAGCAATTTCAGCTCTTAAACGACAGTCGAACTCAAGTCGACTCACGGCAGTCGAACCGGCCATAATGCCAGTTGACTGGCAACCTCAAAAATGTGGTTTTAACCCAAGTATGGTTCCCCCATACTTTCTAGACCACCCTTAGTCTAGACCTAAACCATCTAGCCACCTTCATCAGCCTCACGCCTCTCGGATCCCTCCAAGTCGTTCATGACTTGTTCATCCATCGCACTAGCCTTCAGGTGCTTCCATCGGCTATGTTATGCTAACGACGTTTACAATGCCAAGGCACATTGGACTTACGCCGCCAAGACTCCGCTTGGACTTTACGTCGCCAATATCAAACCCCTTGGACTTCTCAAATGCCAAGACTCAAGCTTGAACTTTCCCTTGCCAACCCATGTTGGACTTTCCATGCCAAGACCCATGCTTGGACTTTCCCTTGCCAACCCATGTTGGACTTTCCATGCCAAGCCCCATGCTTGGACTTTCCTTGTGCCAACTACTCAAGACTTGGACTTTCCCAAATGCCAAGTGTCCCACTTGGACTTTCCATGCCAAGTACCCATGACTTAGACTTTACCTTGCCAAGACCCATGCTTGGACTTTCCCATAATCACATGGTCAATCCCTAGTCAACCATCAAAGACTCCCTCGAGTCAAACTCGAGTCTGGTCAATTATAACTTGGGTCGATTGTATAAACAATCTCCCCAAAACATTAACCGACATCAATGTCAAACATACTATGTCAAACATCAAAACATCACTCGAGTCAAACTCGAGTCTGGTCAATCGTGACCTGGGCCGATTGCACCAACAACCGTGTCCTATATATTAGGATGATGATGTCCCCTTGAGGAGCTCATAAGGTTCATCATGTAAACCCTGTAGGTGGACTTGGTCCGACATGATGAAAAGGTTGAGTGGTACTACTCATGGAGTTAGATGTTGATTAATTAATGGTCAGTAAATTAATTAATCGACAGACATTCGAGATCTTAAACACGGAGAGAAAATGTACATATAATATATGGAGCCCATATTAACTTATGGGTGTTGGTGAGGTAGATCAATGATAATCCTTTAGTGGATTGGATTATCATTAATGGATCGGACTTTATGTGGGCTTGATCCATTGGGTGGCCAAGATCCAACTCCTCATGGTCCCTATTGTAGCCTATTAATACCTCATGAAGCCTATATCCAATGGATGAAAACAAAACTCTAGATCCAAAGGTAGAGATTAAATCTCTAGATCCGACAGTTGAGATTAAATCTCTAGATCCGACGGTTGAGATTAAATCCCTAGAACCAATGGTGGAGATTAAAACAAGGCTTATCCTTAAACCTATAAAAAGGGGCTTAAGGGTTGGTGTGGAGAATTAATTGGAAGCAAGGGAGATTAGGGTTGGGCGGCAAGAGGCTTGGAGATTAGGGTTAGGGAGTTGGCAGCACCAAATAAGGAAACTCTTTCCTTATCTTCTTCTTCCTCTTGGTGGCCAGCACCCATACAACCCTTTCCAGCCCTTGGCCAGCGTCCAAACACCTTGATCCTCTTCTCTTTGGCCGGTGGAAACATAGCTTAAGGTCTTCCCTTGGAGCTTTTGGCCGACATTCATCTTTCTCACCCTTTTCCTTGTTGGCCGGCGGCAAGCAACTTGCTTGTTGCTTGTTGGTTGACTAAAGGAAGGAGAAGGGTCTTGTTTCTATTCTTCCTCTTGCTTGGAATGAGCAAGGAAGGAAGATTGGTGATCTAGGAGCTTCGACTTTTGGTAGATCGTCGCCCACACGACGTCCAAAAGGAGGAAGGACATACGATAGAAGATCGAGAGGTATAACACTTAACTATCTTCATATGTAACATGTTTGTAATTGTTTTTCAATTATATAAGCATGATATATTCTATTTTGTGGCTAATATAACTTGGACCCCGAACATAAACATAAAAGCCGGCGATCCGTACATCGTCTATTCCGCGGCTATTCATAGAATAGAGGTTGGTCGCTTGAACAATAAGTTTGTTCAAGTGACTACTCTAATCGAATAGCACGATGATGACAAGGTTTCTTGGGCAATCCCTCTTGTCAAGGATAAATTTTTTTATCCAGGGACGTAGAAGGGATCGCCATGAACAAGCGACCGAGTTGAAGTGGGAAGTGATGTTTCCGTCCTTCAGCATGTACCCTTAGAGATGAAAATGATGAATTGAGAAAAGAAATAGGTAATCTAAGAGCATGTTTAGAAAAATTTACTAATGGCTCAAAATACCTAGACATGATAATTAAGGATCAAAGGGCTATTTACAACAAGGCCGGACTAGGATATAGGCCTAAGGAAAAGGAGGTAGCATTTACATCTCTTGTTAGTAGAAGATCCATAATTAGAAGCAAGGGTAGAAAGGCTTGGGTCCCTAAGAAATTTCTAATTGATGCTAGTGGTCCTAAAATTTGGGTGCCTAAGGCTTGTATTTTTCATGTGATATAGGTAGAAGAACCAAGCTTGTGGATTGTTGATAGTGGGTGTTCAAAACACATGACCGGTTGAGAGAAAATTCTCCACTATCAACCACACTAGTAAGGGAAAGGTATCATTTGGTAATAGTGACAAACTTAAGATTCTAGGAAAGGGCACAATTGAGGTATCCTCCAACCTTGACATCCATAAAGTGTTATTAGTTAAAAATATGAAATTTAATTTACTTAGTGTAAGCCAACTATGTGATGCAAATTTTGATGTTCAATTTGACTCTTCAAAATGTTTTATAAGACATAAAACTCTAAATGATTGCATGATAGTAGGTTTTAGGAAATCAAATATATATTATGTTGATTTATCCTATGCTACTAATACTTCTACTAAGTGTCTTATTGCAAAAGAGGAAGAAAGTTGGCTTTGGCATAGGAGGCTAGGACACATAAACATGAAGAACATAGCCAAAATAGCCAAAATGAAGTTAGTCAAAGGGTTGCCTAAAGTCAAGTTTCTCAAGGACAAAATGTGTGATGCATGCCAAGAAGGGAAACAATCAAAAACATCACACAAAGGTAAAACTTTACTTAACACCGCTTTACCTTTAGAACTTTTACATATGGACTTATTTGATTGTCATAGTACCCCTTCTATAATTGGTAGTAGATATTGCTTAGTAATAATAGATGATTTCTCAAGATTTACTTGGGTATTTTTCATGAAAAATAAAGATGAAATCCTAGGAATAATCATAGGATTTAGTAAGAGAGTAGAGAATGAAAGAAAACTCAAAATCAACCAGATCCGTAGTGATCATGGTGGAGAATTTGAGAATTCTAATTTCTCAACTTTTTGTCTAGAACAAGGGTACAAGCACAAATTTTCTTGTCCTAGAACACCCCAACAAAATGGGATTATGGAAAGGAAAAATCGTGCCCTACAAGAAGCTGCTAGGACAATGCTAAATGCATATTCTTTACCTAGCTACTTGTGGGCGGAAGCGGTTAACACTGCTTGCTATATCCAAAATAGGGTTTTAATTCATAGATTTTTAGGAAAAACCCCATTTGAATTATGGAATGGTACAATTCCAACAATTCACTATTTTAAGGTCTTTGGATGCAAAGTTTATATTTTAAATACCAAAGACAACCTAGGTAAGTTTGAGTCCAAAGCAGATGAGGGAATCCTAGTTGGATACTCATCCACTAGTGTAGGGTATAGAATTTATAATAAAAGGACTCAAAAGATTGAGGAATCTTCAAATGTCTAATTTGATGAAACTTCCAATACATACCCTAGGAAATCCCCTATTGATGATGATATTAATAATGAACATCAAGAAATTACCAAACAATTCCAAGATTTAACTTTAAGGGGTAGTGATCAAGGGGGAGGATTGAATCAAGGGGGAGTAAGAGGTGATTCCGATGATGAGCAAAGGATTGAGATTAATTATGATCAAACTCAAATTAATACACCTCCTAGAACCATAAGAGTTCATCAAAATCACCCCTTAGATCAAATTGTGGGTGAATTATCTCAAGGTGTTAGGACTAGGTCATTTCATAGGGATCCCACTAGTCATATAGCTCTAATTTCTCAAATTGAGACCAAAACAATCAAAGATGCATTACTTGATCCGGATTAGATCTTAGCAATGCAAGATGAATTGACTCAATTTAAAAGGAGTCAAGTATGGGAGTTAGTTCCTAGACCTAATGAAAACACCATCATCACTACAAGATGGGTCTTTAGGAACAAACTAGATGACCAAGGGAATATTACTAGGAATAAGGCAAGATTAGTTGCAAGGGGCTTTAATCAAGTTGAAGGACTTGACTATGATGAAACATATGCCCTGGTTGCTAGGTTAGAGTCTATTATGGTACTATTAGGGTATGCCTCCTATATGGGTTTCAAACTTCATCAAATGGATGTTAAATCGGCATTCCTAAATGGGTTCATTAAGGAAGAGGTATATGTAGAACAACCTCCCAGGTTTGAGAATATGGACTATCCAAACCATGTATACAAGCTTAGAAAAGCTTTATATGGTTTGAAACAAGCTCCCCGGGCTTGGTATGAAAGATTATCATCTTTCTTAATCTCTAAGGACTTTAAGAGGGGTAGTGTAGATCAAACTCTATTTATAAAGTCAACATCAAAGGACATCTTTGTAGCCCAAGTATATGTTGATGATATTATCTTTGGGTTAACAAATGATGAACTTCTTCAAGACTTTATTAAGAATATGGAAAAAGAGTTTGAAATGAGTCTAGTTGGGGAATTAAATTTCTTCCTAAGATTACAAGTCAAACAAACAAGTGAAGGAATTTATATTTACCAAACCAAATATACTAAGGAAATGATTAAGAAATTTGGTTTGGAAAATGTTAAGGTAGTTTCAACTCCAGTGGCAATAAATACAAAAATAGATAGTGATAATGAAGAAAAACAAATTGACCTTACACTATATAGGAGTATGATTGGTAGCCTTTTGTACCTAACCGCTAGTAGACCCGATATATTATTTACGGTTGATATATGTGCTAGGTACCAATCATGTGCAAAGGAATCTCATTTAGTTGCCGTTAAGAGAATTTTAAGATATATTAAAGGCACACTAAATGTAGGATTATGGTACCCTAGACTAGGTCTTTTGATTTGGTTGGGTACACCGATTCCGATTATGCCGGTTACAAATTGGATCAAAAGAGTACTAGTGGTGGATGTCAATTCCTTGGGTCCTCCCTAGTTAGTTGGAGTAGTAGGAAGCAACCTTGTGTTGCCCTATCCACCACCGAGGCCGAATATGTGGCTATGGGTGGTTGTGTAGCTCAACTTCTATGGATGAAACATACTTTAGAGGACTATGAGCTATCTTACTCCAACATGAAAGTATTTTGTGATAATATGAGCACCATAAATTTAACCAAAAATCCGGTGCATCACTCTAGGACTAAGCACATTGAGGTGAAAAATCACTTCATTAAGGATCATGTGGCTAAGGGGGACATTGAGCTCAACTACATTGAATCTAAGTCCAACTTAGCCGACATCTTTACCAAACCTCTCCCCAAAATAAAATTTTCATCACTTAGGAGAGAACTTGGAATGTGCTTTGTAGAATAGAAGTGTAGGTTTGCATGATCCCATAGAAAATTGAGTTTTTATACCTCTAAACATCTCACAATAGACCTAATAAATCATGATTTGTGTATTTAGACACTTAGACATCATGTGAGATGTTAGGAAGATGCATCTGGTTCATCATGCTTGTTATGATGCATTACTATGAACCAAAGTGTCATCTAGAGACATTAATCTTTTATTGGACCAATCATTGGGAAGGCTTATGCACAATTAATGTGCATATAGCTCCAAGAATATGATTGAAAATATCAATTAAAACAAAATTTAAGCTATGTCTATCAAACTTTGAAAAATAATTTTCAATTGATAAGCAAAAGTGATACAAAGCTTGCAAAAATATCATAACTTTTGCAAAATCTCAAGTTTGTGTCAATATCAAAATCTAGAGGTGATATAATTTTAAAATTATTTTTCCATGATAAGAAATGATCTAACAAATTTAACCATAAAATTTCGTAATTTTTTGGTCTTTATTAAATTAATTATGCATTTTTTAATCTAGCCAAACAGGCTTATCAGACTGATATCAGTCGACTGGCGCTTATCGCTAGTTCGACTGATACGCCGTTATCGAACCGGGCTTACCTGGTTCTCTAGCAGTTCGACTGCCATTTATGGAAGTCGACTGCAACACTAACACGTATCCGACGCCGATCGACCGACCGATCGGTTTATTTGCCGACTAACAGATCGATCATTGATTGTCGCAGTTTTTAGGGCTTTCCCACCGATTCGACTCGCCAAAAAATCTCGACGTTCCTTCTTCTTCTTCTTCTGACGATTTTCCACTGCATTTCTCTCGCCATTTTCCCCCATTTTCCGGTGATTTCACCGACCGGTGCTCCCGTTTGAAGTGTTCTCCGACTCAAGGACCACCTCCTCTCACCCAGTTCACGCCCTAGTCTTCACCACAGTCCACTCGCTCGGTTAGGGTTTCTTGGAACCTAGCTTCCGGCACCCTTCTTTCATCGTTCACCATGCCTCCTAGGTAAACCCTTATCCCTGCTCATAGTTTGGTTGTTTCTCTAATTTTGTTTCACTAACCATTGTTTGTTTGTTGTCTTTGTGTATGCATTCATCATCCTTAACCTAGATTGTTCTTTTTGCACATTTAGAATTAAGCATTATGCATCTAAGCGTGCTCGGGTACCACCGGTCAACGAGGGCCCATCAAACCCTCCACCCATTGTCGATCCTAGGTTTCCAAACTCCACACTTGAAAATGTTTTCAATAAAAACAAATTTCAACTCATCCCGCCTCGATCAATGGACCCTGTATTTCTTAAGGACAACTGCTTCGATATTGTCCAGATTATCCAATTTTATAAACTTGAATCCTTAGTCTTTTGTGACCACCTTGTCAATATTACCCTTCTCTCTGAATTCTTCAATAATTTGCGACCGGCTGGAGATGGCTTGAGATACCGGACTCGCGTCGCTCAATGCGATCTAGATTTCAGTCCCCAGATCTGGACGGATTTTCTCGGATGTTGTTCTTTCGAGAATTACTTCGTTTTTTATCCGTCTTGGGGTGATCCACTTCCACCTTCCTTTGAGGAGATTTCTCTAGACTCACTTCATACTACCTTCTATAATTCTCCTCGTCCTTTAAACACCAATCTTTTTCAATCCCAAGAGCTTTCTGCTTCTGACAATGTCCTTTATAAGGTCATTGCTCATTGTATTCTTCCTATAGTTACACGCGGGTTGCTTTAGTTCGACCTGTACACTTCTTCCTCATGCATATCTTCTGTCAGTACTTAGACATCAACATTGGTCTCAACACTTTCCACTGCATTACTCATTTCATCAAGCCAAACAATGGGAAGGTTCATATGCCACTTGGAAATGTCCTTACTCAGTGGCTTAGTTCCGTAGGCATTGATGCAAGCGTAGGGGTCATTAAAATCATGAACAAAAAATATGACCAGATGAACACTCGGAGTTTCTCCTTGGCGGGCTTGAAGCCCCGCGAGGGAACCATTATTTAGGACCCTGCACGCCGGCCAGGTGGCGCCTCCGACCGGAGGTGCCGCCACGCAGGAGATCGAGGGTGCCGCTCACGCGAGAGCCGATGCGGAGGGGACTGCTGCAGGCGATGCTATTCTACCAGACTCATCCTTCATAGCCCGCTTCGATGCTTTTGCAGAGCGGATAGATACACGCCTTGAGGAGCTTCGCTTGGGGCAACAGGAGCTTCCTGGGAGCATCAGGAGCTCCTCTCCCTCGTGAGTGGGATGCATCGTCAGCAGTAGGACATTTTAGTGATTCTCCACCCTCTTGCACCCGGACACCCACCTCCTCATGTTGGTTCGTCATCCGCACCGATGGACGCTGATAACGATGATTTTTAGCTAGCATGTGTTTTTATTTTCTTTTTGGTCGTATGTACGACGCAAACTCAAACTTGTGTTAATGACTTTTTTGTTTAATGAAATAGAGTTATGTTTTCGTTCATTTCTATTCTTGTCTATATCACTATAATTTGTTATTTTCAAGTTTAAAAATTAAGCACATAGTACTAAGTGTTTTTGAAAAACCTTTATTGTAATCCTAAGTTATGAATATTGATACAATACAATTCAATTTATGCTTCATATTTTTATCACTTTGAATATTGTATCAATCCGTTAATCTAATGTGCATATTTTTAGTCTAATATTTTTCATACGTTATATTATTCAAATATAATGTGTATGTCGAGTTTCATGATTTTTGGACATCTACGGAATTTTCTACGCGTTTTTAAACCTTGGATCAAAATTACGATTTGATTGTCGATATCGATTGGCCGTTATTAGCGATCAACTACCAGGCCAAACAGTTGGTGATGACAATTTCATGAATCATTGTTTTGGAATAGAAAACAATTTTTCACCATTTAAAAGGTCTAATTTTGGACATTATATCTCCATACTATGATTCCCACAGTATATACATAATGACTTGTATGGAAAGAAGGATTTTCTTTATGCACTGGTTTAGGGGGAGCTACATCCCTTAGTTCTCTAATTGTTGGTGCAAAGCTAGGACATATTTGCCTACTTTATTGTTTATGCTTTGCTTCACATGTTATTTCCACATCATGAACCATGTCTTTGATTAAGGGGGAGCCTCATATCAATCTTATACCTTAGTTCAAGATGTGTCAATTATAATTCCTTCATGAACTTATTGTTCTGTGAACTCTTCTCTTTTTGATGTATGTCAAGGGGGAGAAGGGATATTTAAGTTAGAATTCATATTGGAAATATGTTTATGTGCATGTGTTAAAGACCTAACTTAAATGATTGCCAAACATCAAAAAGGGGGAGATTGTTGGTGCAACAATGTCCCAAGCATTTATATGTTTTGATGTTTGGATAATCATCTAAGTTAGGCAATGCTTTGTGATCTAATTGTGAACATGTTTAAGTGACAGGAAAATCCAAGTATGAAGACTTGGTAAAAGACAAGTCCAAGTGTGATCTTGGCAAAGAGAAGTCAAAGGAAAGGTCTTGGCGGCATAAGTCCAAGCATGTAGTCTTGGCAGCGTAAAGTCCAAGCGCACTTTGGCAAAGAAGAAACCCAAAGCATGACGAGACCGAAGGAAGCTTTTGAAGGCAAGCGCATGGATGAAGTCGTGGACTCAGAGAAATCCTGGAGGTGCAAGGCTGATGGAGAAGTTAGAAGGTTAAGTCTAGGCTTAGGGTATGTTTTCAAGTATGAATTAGTCATACTTGGGTTGTGCCAGTCGACTGGAACATTGTGTCAGTCGAACTGACCTTTAAAATGCAGCATTAGAGGTCGGAGAGCTGCTGGCGATCGGCCGATCGAGATATCGGTCAGAATCACGATAGTCGACTCGCACTGCATCGCCGCATACAAGTTGGTAGTCAATTGCCATTATTGGCGCGATCAATGCTCTGAGCAGAAAGCCATGGCCGACCAGCTATGCGACTACGGCAAATTATCGATCGGCTATCGTTGGCGATCGTGATAGTCCTCCCGTTAGTGATGGCGGCGGCAAATCCATAAATTCAAGTTATAATAATGGGAAAAAGAGGCTATTTCCCATAAAAAGAGGCCAAGGGGAGCAAGAAGAGACTAATGCTTATATTTTGATCATTCTCCTAAGCTCCCACAAGTCTTCCAAGCTTTCTAAGTGTGTTAATTCCTTTCCTCCTCTCAAATCTTCATTGTCATCTTTTGTAAGAAGAGGAGGTTTTGTAAAAGAGAAAGCTTATTAGTAAAAATTGATTTGGGTTGATCCACCTTAAGGATTGTCGTGGAGTAGGAGCGTTATCTCCGAACCACGTAAAAGCTTCCGCATTAGCATTGCATTTTCATTTCTATTATTATTGTATTTGTTGTGTTTCCACTAATCATTTTGTAGAAAACAAAAAGAGGCTATTCACCCCCCTCTAGCCATTCAAGGATCCTCTAAGTAGTATCGGAGCCTTATCTCTGGTGTTGAGGATGCTCTAATCTCCTCCCCTTCAATCCTAGAGGTAGAGGTCCCCTCCAATTATTCCTCTTCCTCTTCCACCGACCCGGAAGTTGACTCCTCCTCAACTTCCGAATCCTCACTTGCTTGTTAGGATGAGCTCTCTTCTTCCTCTTCCTTTTCTTCTTGGATTGAGTGAGGCTCCTCATGGAATCTTGCCATTTTCTCCATAGCTCCTTGGCATCCATGTAATCCCCTAGCTTGCACAAAACATCATTAGGGATTAAATCTTCCAAAAGTTTTGTTACCTTAATTTCGGTCTTGAACTTTTGGCATTTCTCTTGGGTCAAGTTCTTCAATTTTAGGACCTCTCCCTTCTTATCCTTAGGAGGTTCAAAGCCTTCTACGAGGATGAACCAATCCTCTATGTCCATCATCATGAATGTCTCCATTCTTGCTCTCTACGTTGGAAAATCTTTCCGGTCGTATGGTGGTGGAGTGTTGATGTCCCATCCAAGCTTGTCTTGGAATTCCTTCTTCCCTCTAGCTGTAGGGAGTCACTTCGGAGGCTCATTGGCTCCCATGTCCCCGGATTAAAATTTTCACTAATGAAAGAATTAATCCGGATGGGATGAGCTTCCTTAGCACAACCATTTCATCGTCGTGCTAACAACTTGAGTGGTCGCTTGAACAAACTAGTTGTTCAAGCAACACAACTCTTCTAGTTGGTTAGCCGCGGAAGAGACGACGGACGGATCGCCGGTTTTTGTGTTTGTCTTCGGGGTCCATGATTATACAATATATTTACTAATTTACACATGCATAATCAAAACATAAAAGAACAAGCTCAGATCAATAAATAAAGTTAAAATAACTTTATACCTCACAATCTTCTACCGTATGTCCTATCCTTCTCGTGGACGACGTGTGGACGAAGATCCTCCACGAGTAGAAGCCTTCTAGATCGCTTTCTTCTCTACCTTGTCCGCTGCGAACAAAGAGAAGAACTTACAAATACCTATCCTTTCTAGAGCCGGCCACCAAATTAGGAAATTTGGTGCAACCGCCGGCCAAGGATCAAATGGATGATGCGCCGGCCACCAAATGAAGGAGAACTGCCGGCCACCTTGGAGAATAGGGAGGAGGATGAGAACCGGCCACCAATGGGAGGAGAACCGCCAGCCAAGGAAGAAGGGAGAGGCCTCTAGGATGGGCGCCGGCCAAGGAATGATCAAAGGAGATGGGCACCGGCAATCAACAAGAAGGATGAAGGTTGCCGCCCACTTTGCTTCAAACCCTAGCCGCCCAAAAAAAACCTAGCCGCCCAAAAACCCTAACTCCAATTCGAAATCAATTATCTTGCCGCCCAAGCCTAAGCCCCCTATTTATAGAATTGGGCTTAAGCCTCCTTTAATCTCCACCGTCGGTTCTAAAGATTTAATCTCCACCGTCGGATCTAGGGTTTTATCCCAACTGTCGGATCTAGGGTTTCATCCCAACCGTCGGATCTAGGATTTCATCCCAACCGTTGGATCTAGAGTTTCATCCCAACCGTCGGATCTAGGGTTTTATCCCAACCGTCGGATCTAGGGATTTAATCCTAACTGTCGATTCTAGGGTTTCATTCTAACCATCGGATCTTAGGGATTTAATCCCAACCGTTGGTTCTAGGTTTTGTTTTATATTCTTGGATCTAGACTTCACAAGGATTATATTAGGCTACGATAGGGACCATAAGGAGGAGTTGGGTCTTGGCCACCCGATGGATCGGAACCACACTAACTTGATCCATCAATGATGTTCCATTCCACTAGAGGATCATCATTGAACTACCTCACCAACCTCCATAAATTAATATGGGCTCCATATATTATTCGTACATTAATCTCCCCGTGTTTAAGATATCGAATGTCCGTCAATTAATTGATTTACTGACCATCAATTAATTAACATCTAATTCCTCGAGTAGTACCACTCAACCTTATCATCACGTTGACTAAGTCAACCAGCTGGGTTTACATGATGAACTTTATGAGCTCCTCAAGGGGACATCATCAACCTAATATATAGGACACGGTTTCCTCCTATAATCAACGACACACCATGTAAATAATATTATTTCCCAACTTACCGACCATATTGATTTAATCCATCTAAATCTCACCCACTGGTAAATCAAAGAAATAAATACTAAGTACATGTGCCCGTTATTATATCGGGATTAAGAGTATGTACAACATAATATCCGAGGTCCGATTCAATTATGTAGTCAGTACTAAATTGAATCACCTCTATGTCGGTCCTGCTCAATACACCTAAGTGTATCAGTGTAACTCTATGTTCAAGACAAAACAATATCAAGCTACACTACAACCATGCCAATGGTTTGTCCAAAACCATCTTGGTTGTGAGCCTCTACTTAAATTTTACAAGGAACTGATAACATGATCTTCTGTGCCACACCAAGCACCATGTTATCTACAATGTAAAATATTAGACAATATGCACACATATAATAAATATATAAAGAGCAAACAATGATCATGTGATTCTTATTTCAAAATAAAATGTTCATACAAAAAGAGCTAGGCTTTCAGTATACATTCCAACAATCTCCCACTTATACTAAAAGACTATGCCGTCATCACTCTGCCATACATCTGATCCCCATGTCCTCCACATGCCTATCAAACGCTACCGGAAGGGCCTTAGTGAATGGATCCGCCAGGTTATCCTCTGATGCAATCTTGGCGACAACAACTTCTCCTCGCTTTACGATCTCTCGTATAAGGTGGTACTTGCGCTCTATGTGTTTACTCGCCTTATGGGCTCGTGGTTCCTTCAAGTTTGCAACTGCACCACTATTATCACAATAAATTGTGATAGTTCTGGGCAAACCAGGAATCACATCCAAGTCCATCAAGAAGTTCCTGAGCCATACAACTTCCTTGGCTGCCTCAGAGGCTGCCACATACTCAGCTTCCATGGTAGAGTCCGCCACGCATTTCTGCTTGACACTCCTCCATACTATGGCTCCACCTCCAAAAGTAAACACAAACCCCGAGGTAGAATTACTCTTGTCCCTATCTGATTGGAAATCTGAATCCGTGTAACCCACAGGGACTAATTGATCTGCCCGGTAAACCAGCATATAATCCCTAGTCCTTCTCAGGCACTTCAATATATGCTTTACCACAGTCCAATGTCCCTGTCCAGGATTACTCTGATATCTACTAACCATGCCACTGAAAGCGGATATCCGGTCCTCATAACATAGCATACATAAGGCTTCCTACTGCCGAAGCATAAGGAACCGCCTTCATGTTCTCTATCTCCTTTGATGTTTTGGGACACATCTCTTTAGATAAAGGAACTCCATGCCTAAAAGGTAAAAAACCTTTCTTGGAGTTCTGCATGCTAAAACGAGCAAGGATAGTGTCAATGTATGAAGCTTGAGACAAGCACAACATCCTTTTCTTGCGATCCCTTATAACTTTGATCCCAAGGATGTGTCCCACTTCTCCCAAGTCCTTCATATCAAACTGTTTGGACAACCATACCCTTACGTCTGATAACACTTTGATATTGTTGCCAACTAACAAAATGTCATCTACATATAGTACAAGAAACACCACTACGTTTCTGTCACATCTCTTGTATACACAAGGCTCATCCGGACTTTGAATAAATCCATATGACTGGATTACCTCATCAAAGCCGATGTTCCAAGATCTAGAAGCTTGCTTCAATCCATAAATGGACCGATTAAGCTTACATACAAGATGCTCTTTGCCTTTAGCAATGAATCCCTCTGGTTGCCGCATATAGATGTTCTCCTCAAGAATTCCGTTAAGGAAAGCTGTTTTGACATCCATCTGCCAAATCTCATAATCCATATGAGCAGCTATAGATAAGAGAATCCGGATAGACTTAAGCATAGCTACCGGCGAAAAGGTCTCCTCATAATCGATACCCTCTTTCTGAGTATACCCTTTCGCAACAAGCCTAGCTTTGAAGGTCTCAACCTTCCCGTCTACTCCTCTCTTTCTCTTGTAGATCCACTTGCATCCAATGGTTTTTACACCATCAGGTGGCTCTACTAGCTCCCAGACCTGATTAGAATCCATAGATTCTATCTCTGAATTCATCGCTCTTGCCAAGATATCGTGATCTCTATCTTGGATTGCCTCGCATATGTCCAGGATCAGTTCATGTTCACTGTGGACTAAGTCCAAGACTCTCCCAAAACATGAATCTATCGGGTTGTCTAACAACCCTCCCACTACGACGAGGTGCCTCCTCGTGTATGCTCGTGACACGCGGTGCAGCTGACTTGTGGTGTCTCCTCTTGTACGGGTGGTACCAAGTCGACTTCGCCAACTCTCAAGAACAATCCTACTCTTGGGCTTGTGGTTCATTACATAATCCTCCTCTAGAAATCAAGGCTCGTGCTAACGATCACCCTATGATCTCTAGGATTATAAAACAAACCACCTTCGCTCCTTAGGGTAGCCAACAAACATGCACACTTCAGACGAGGTTCCAACTTACCAAAGATCGCCTTCAAAGACATGTGGCCGACTCCCCCATATCCGAATATGTCTTAGACTAGGCTTTGCCCACCCACAATTCTCTACAGGTAGAAGGTACTGATTTAGATGGAACCAAGTTCGAGTGTACATTGTCAGTATTCAAAGGCATACCCCGAACGAAACAGGTAACTCGTAATAACTCATCATCGATCCGACCATCTCCATAAGAGTCCTATTCCTTCGCCTCCGCTACACCATTCTACTGGGTGTGCCAGTGCATAATTGGGATTGAATCCCAGCCTCTGATAAGTAATTCCTAAACTCTCCCAAGAGGTACTCGCCACCACGATCAGATCGTAATGTCTTGATACTTTTACCTTGACGGTTCTCCACATCAACCTTGAATTCTTTGAACTTGTCAAAGCATTCAGACTTGCGGCGCATCAAGTAAATGTATCCATACCTTGAATAATCATCTATAAAAGAGACGAAGTATTCAAAGCCACCTCTTGCCTGGATAGACATAGGACCGCACAAATCAGAATGAACCAATTCTAACACATCTTTGGCTCTATACCCCTTGGCCTTAAAAGGCCTCTTGGTCATTTTACCTTCCAAGCAAGATTCGCAGGTTGGGAGATCCTCCACCACTAATGAACCCAAAGGTCCATCAGCTATCAACCTTTGAATTCTGCTTAGGTTAATATGACCAAGCCTTAGATGCCAAAGATATGTTTGGTTCATTTGCGAAGGTTCTTTTCTCTTATTAGACTTAGAAGATGAGTTATTGATTTCTATATGCATCGTGGGAGTTTTTGGTTCAAGAGTATATAAATTGCCAACCAATGTACTAGATAATCTCCTATTCCTTTTTATAACCACCTTGTCATTAAAATAAACAGAATATCCATCCAAAAACAATTTAGAAACTGAAATTAAATTCTTTCTAAAAGTAGGTACATAAAGACAATTTTTCAAAACCAAAACTTTATTCCTATCAAAAGATAAATAAACGTCTCACACTGCAATAGCCACCACCTTTGAAGCATTGCCCATGAAGACGGTAATCTCTCCTCTAGTCGTCTGGTTTCATGGAACCCCTGCAAAGTATTGCAGACATGATCAGTGGCTCTTGTATCTACACACCAGACACTGGTAGATAACACCGCTAAACATGTTTCAACAACTAAACAAGAAGATATACCTTTGTTCTTTCTGCGAGGACAGTCCGCCTTCCAATGTCCAGTCTGCTTGCAAGTGAAGCACTTGCCTTTCGGCTTCTTCACTCCTGCCTGAGGTCCCACTGCCACTTTCTTCGCTCCACCTTGTTTCTTCTTCTTACCTTTGGTTTAGAGGAAGAAACCTTACAGCGACCATGGCTTGAGCACTCGATGAAAAAGCCCTCTCTGCTTTGGAGTTACGTCGGAAGCTCATTGAATATCAACCTCTTGTTTATGTTGTAGTTGGTGGAATCTCAAAACTCTTAAGCGAGGCGGAGAATGATATCGACCTGGGTTTCCCCATCGATCTCAGCTTCGAGGACTACCATCTCATTAAGATGAGCCATCATCTTGAGAACATGATCCCTAACGGGTGTTCCCTCGACCATGGTGGTCGTCATCAAGTTTCTCATTGCCTCCTGCCTAGCCACCCTACTCGATGTCAGAAAAGTTCCTTGAGATTGAACATCATGTCATAAGGCGTGGCTATGGCACGATCTTGATGTTGCAGCACATTTGACATAGATGCCAAAATGTAACACCGCGCCATCTCATCTGCCTTGACCCATTTCTTATAACGTTCTTTCTCCTTTTCATCAGAGTCATTGGTAGGCTTAGGAGGACAGACCTCGAAGAGTACAAATTTGTACTCTTCCACAGTTAAGACAATATCCAGGTTTCTTTTCCAATCAATGTAGTTTGGACTAGTAAGTTTGTTTTCTTTTAAAATCACAGCAAGTGGGTTGAAAGCCATTTGAAAATCCTAAAAATCACAATGATCAAAATATTAGATTTCAAATATTATTGATTCCTCAAAACAATAAAATTTCGAAATCAACCAACACCTCAAAACACCGAGAATTTCGTATACCACTCTGTGTAGACATATACGAATTCTACATTTGTAAGAGGAGGTTTTACCCATTAATTTTATTATCTTATCAACCTTACTTTTTGACAAATAAAATTAATAGTTGGTTCCTCTTTGGCCCTACAAATAAAAGCAGTGACTCCTATGGGGAGGATACTTTTATTTGCATCTAAGTGTGCACCATTACACGATACTAAGGGAATTATTTTGGATTATGTGACTTACCTCTGTGGAAGTACACATGCTCCTAGATAATTTCCTATAACCATTATTTGACCTAGTGATCCGCAAACAAACCCGTCCTCAGGGAGGAAGGCACTCAGAGCCGACACACAAGTTTGTTGCATCACACGTCAAATTGTAATGGAGGCCGCGGGAATTAATTAAAATGTCCCTCTCCCACTTAGTAAATTGCAAATGAGGAATTTTAAATCATACACAACATGCATATAAAACAAATAAGCAATAAATATGGAAAAAATAGAATTTTTCCAACTATTATGGCATTGTTCTCCAATATGCATCCCGTCGTGTCGCCACCTCGTCCGCTCCATCTTTTCCCGTGTGCAAGTCACCAAAGAGATCCGAGCCGAGATAAAACTATTTTAATTTACATCCATCGATCCTATACTCCACGAAGGAGTGTACAAATAATCTAGATCGAAAGTAAACTAAAATGAGCGGCTAAACAATGCCGTATTTAATTACAAAAATTAAATACTAATCTAGCCTCGTCAACCCCGAGGATTCAAATAATAAATTTTTACACACATCCATTCACATACACACACATGGCCATAATAGTTGGATCTTACGCCTGCAACCAAAGAGTTAAACTACGCATATCCTACTATTATCCGGCACATATAATATATGAAAAATGCATAAAAAAATTAACCGAATCCTAAACACATAAAATCGGAAACCGTGGCTCTGATACCACTTGTAGGGAGTCGCTTCGGAGGCTCATTGGCTCCCATGTCCCCGGATTAAAATTTTCACTAATGAAAGAATTAATCTGGATGGTATGAGCTTCCTTAGAACAACCATTTCATCGTCGTGCTAACAACTTGAGTGGTCGCTTGAACAAACTAGTTGTTCAAGCAACACAACTCTTCTAGTTGGTTAGCCGCGGAAGAGACGACGGACGGATCGCCAGTTTTTGTGTTTATCTTCGGGGTCCATGATTATACAATATATTTACTAATTTACACATGCATAATCAAAACATAAAAGAACAAGCTCAGATCAATAAATAAAGTTAAAATAACTTTATACCTCATAATCTTCTACCGTATGTCCTATCCTTCTCGTGGACGACGTGTGGACGAAGATCCTCCACGAGTAGAAGCCTTCTAGATCGCTTTCTTCTCTACCTTGTCCGCTGCGAACAAAGAGAAGAACTTACAAATACCTATCCTTTCTAGAGCCGGCCACCAAATTAGGAAATTTGGTGCAACCGCAGCAGGATCAAATGGATGATGATCTTGACCACCAAATGAAGGAGAAGCTAGGCCACCTTGGAGAATAGGGAGGAGGATGAGAACCGGCCACCAATGGGAGGAGAACCGCCAGCCAAGGAAGAAGGGAGAGGCCTCTAGGATGGGCGCCGGCCAAGGAATGATCAAAGGAGATGGGCGCCGGCAATCAACAAGAAGGATGAAGGTTGCCGCCCACTTTGCTTCAAACCCTAGCCGCCCAAAAACCCTAACTCCAATTCGAAATCAATTATCTTGCTGCCCAAGCCTAAGCCCCCTATTTATAGAATTGGGCTTAAGCCTCCTTTAATCTCCACCGTCGGTTCTAGGGATTTAATCTCCACCGTCGGATCTAGGGTTTTATCCCAACCGTCGGATCTAGGGTTTCATCCCAACCGTCGGATCTAGGATTTCATTCCTACCGTCAGATCTAGGGTTTCATCCCAACCGTGGGATCTAGGGTTTTATCCCAACCATCGGATCTAGGGATTTAATCCTAACCGTCGATTCTAGGGTTTCATTCTAACCATCGGATCTTAGGGATTTAATCCCAACCGTTGGTTCTAGGTTTTGTTTTATATTCTTGGATCTAGACTTCACAAGGATTATATTAGGCTACGATAGGGACCATAAGGAGGAGTTGGGTCTTGGCCACCCGATGGATCGGAACCACACTAACTTGATCCATCAATGATGTTCCATTCCACTAGAGGATCATCATTGAACTACCTCACCAACCCCCATAAATTAATATGGGATCCATATATTATTCGTACATTAATCTCCCCGTGTTTAAGATATCGAATGTCCGTCAATTAATTGATTTACTGACCATCAATTAATTAACATCTAATTCCTCGAGTAGTACCACTCAACCTTATCATCACGTTGACTAAGTCAACCAGCTGGGTTTACATGATGAACTTTATGAGCTCCTCAAGGGGACATCATCAACCTAATATATAGGACACGGTTTCCTCCTATAATCAACGACACACCATGTAAATAATATTATTTCCCAACTTACCGGGCATATTGATTTAATCCATCTAAATCTCACCCTCTGGTAAATCAAAGAAATAAATACTAAGTACATGTGCCCGTTATTATATCGGGATTAAGAGCATGTACAACATAATATCCGAGGTCCGATTCAATTATGTAGTCAGTACTAAATTGAATCACCTCTATGTCGGTCCTGCTCAATACACCTAAGTGTACCAGTGTAACTCTATGTTCAAGACAAAACAATACCAAGCTCTAATAATAATAAAGCAATAACGAAATATACAAATACACAAACACAAGTATTTAACGTGGTTCGGAACCGAATGGTTCCTACTCCACGGATCGAGCTCTAAAGAGCTCTAGCAATGCCACAAACACACCACAATGAAATAACTCCTCGACACAAGTCGGAGGTGGAGAAACCTCTTACAAAATATTACAACAGTAATACAAGTAAACAATAAGCAATTACAAGTGAATACAACAAAAGAAAGTGAAGAAAACTTTACACAAATCTTTTGGAAGTTTGCTTGTTGATTGCCTTGGACTAGCAGTTGAAGGCCCTGATTTGCAGCAACAAATCACTTCAAAATATCCAAGAAAACTGGTGGTGATTTCCTCCTTCACGAGCTCCATTTAAAGCTGCAACCTGGGCTGGAAATCTTTGATCTGTCGATTGCTCGGGACCATCAGTCGACTGATGCCACTGTTATCGTGAGACAACGGCTAGATCCACGTTGGAAAGATCCAACGGGTCCATCATCAGTCGACTGATGGAGCCTTCACTCGACTGCTAGCCCTACAGTCGAGTCTCAACTCCATTACGCTCGAATTCTCAGCATCGATCACAAGATCGATCAAGCTCGACCAATCGAGCCCACCTTTGGCGATGCTAAATCAATTCCGCGATCAAACCCTAGTTGACTCATGCCAATCGACTGCCACATGGCACCAGTCGACCGGCACACCTCAAAAATGAGGTTTTAACCCAAGTATGGTTCTCCCATACTTGGTAGACCACGCTTAGCCTAGACCTAAGCCTTTTAGCCACCTCCGTCAGCCTCACGCCTCTCGGTTCCCTCCAAGTCATCCATGACTTGTTCATCTATTGCACTAGCCTTCAGATTCTTCCATCGGCTATGTCATGCTAACAGTGTCTACACCACCAAGGCACATTGAACTTACGCTGCCAAGACTCCGCTTGGACTTTACACCGCCAACCATTGGACTTATACTGCCAAGACTCCTGCTTGGATTTTACGCTTCCAATATCAAACCCCTTGGACTTCTCAAATGCCAAGACTCAAGCTTGGACTTTCCCTTGTCAACCCATGTTGGACTTTCCATGCCAAGTACTCATGACTTGGACTTTACCTTGCCAAGACCCATGCTTGGACTTTCCAATAATCACATTGTCAACTCCAGTCAACCATCAAAATCCCCTCGAGTCTAACTCGAGTCTGGTTAATCATAACCCGGGTCGATTGTTCCAACAATCTCCCCAAAACATTATTAGACATCAATGTCAACTCACTGTGTCAAACATCAAAACATCACTCAAGTCAAACTCGAGTCCGATCAATCATGACATGGGCTGATTGCACCAACACTATGTAGGCCTCTTCATTGCTATTCATTGAGGATGAGAAGGATGATTCTTCGTCGGATGAGGAAGGTGGAGTCTCCTTCTTCTTCTTCTTCCCTTTGTTGGCCACTAATGCTAACCCCCTTGATGACTTGATTGGTTCTTCAATTATGCCTTCAAGCCTAGTTTCATGCAATTCCATGGTGGAGAAAAATTCTTCTAGAGTACTGATGCGCGCAAACGCGACCTCAAATCTCGTGATGGAGACCATCGAGGACTCGAAGTGCGCACTCATGCTCAACGCCCACAAGTGCACGGATGTCGTCAAGTAATAAAGAATATCGATCCCACAGGGACTGAGATTTCGAGTATCAATTTGTCTAGTGGATGTGTTATTGTTCGTATTGGTAATCCTAAGGTTCACGAATGAGAGGTCGTCGGTGGTCCGAACTCAGTACGGTGTCACATGGAAGGAGAGAAGGGTTGCTACGAGGAATTGGATGAGATTCTAGGACTTCGATTTCGTTTATGTGTAACAGAACATACTATCAATTGAATGTATCTAGATTTTCTAGCTAGGGTTTTATGGAAAGAAAATCATACACTATGGTACGAGGATGCCGAATCGATCCCTGCGACGAGCCAAAAATGAGACACATTACCAACTCTATCGCATCCTTCTATCCATAGTTGCAGGAGATGAGGCCAACCTCTAGGTTCCTCCTAATATCCCCTAAATCTTAGATACGGGGACTGTCACCCCTCGTATCGTCTACACACAGAAGATAGAAAACCAAAACACAAAGCTATAGATCTAAACAATCATTCAATTGCAAATACAATTTCAAGAACTGAAACATATTTGAAATAGCAATGTTCTACTCAACACAAACTACTCCCTAATCCTAGAATCGGAGAATCTACTCGATGAATATGAGAAGAGAATCACAAAATATTATGGAATTCACGAATATAATGATAAACATGTAAGAAATATAAATTACAATGCAATATGCCTCTTCTCTATGGCATTGTGGTGCAGAACTTGATCCTCAAGCAACTCTCTTCCTCTCCATTGCGAGTTCCCCGAAGCTTTTTAGGGCTTCGGAGTGCCTTCCCAGCCATCATGCCTCCCCCTAGGGTTTGGGCGTAGCTTTCTTTATATAGACATCATGTCGGATCCTCGCAAAATGTGGAAAAACCCCTGGTCGCATCAAGTTGCCTGGCCGCCACACGCTCGTATGAAAACACACGGCCATACCGTGTGTAAGGCTGTGGCGGCCATTTTCGAACCCTGGACATGGCCATGTGTAGCCACACGCCCAGGCTGTGTCTCACTCTGTATCTAGCTGCCAAATGCCTCCTTTTTTCTCCGAAAGCGCACCGTTTTCCCCATGGAATGCTATCTTGCCCACAAAAGTACAAAGAGCAGATCTCCGAACCAGAAAACAAGAAATGTATGCAAAATAAAGTAGAATATGCATGAAACAAACATAAAACGAAATAAGATGTGAGCGAAAACTACTCCTAAAATCCTATATATTTTGCTCACATCAAGTACTTACCTCTAGATTTTTTGAAATATAGGAGTCTACCATGGAGCTCCACTTTGATGACTGGGAGAAGGCATCTATTGCTTTCATGATTGTATCTCTATTTGTTTAATGACATCAGTCGACTGCCAAGTTGGTGATTATTTCTTTGAATCGAGAATGCAAAGAAAGTATATTTTCTCCTTTTTCGAGTTTGATATTGCTTAATTACGATCGGAGAAGGTTCCGTCTTGCAAGCTTTGCCTCAGAGGTGCCTTCATGAAGCTCCACTAGCTTCTCCCACATCTCTTTGGTGCTAGAACATTCTCCTATCCAGTTTACCTCTTGTTGAGGTAGCACATTATATAGATGGTGCTTGGCCTTTGAATTTGCAAGGTGCTCCTCTCTTTGCTTCTTGGTCCACCTTGACTTCTCTAGTAATCTCCTCTCTTCATCCCTAGGCATCTCAAAACCGTTTTCCATGATTAGCATGATTTCGAAATCGGTTTCGAAAAATACCTCCATTCACTTTTTCCACCAAGTGAATTCTCCTTCGAACTTAGGCGAATGAATGTTGGAGTCGACCATCTCTTGTCGTGCTTGTGTTGGCGATGAGTCCGCGACAAGCTCCTTGCTCTGATATCACTTGTTGGAGGATCAGTCGCCAACTAGAGGGACTGAATAGCCCAATTTGATGGATGATGGCGTTCAATCACTTCTTGATTCTCTACGATTAGGTTAGTGCAGCGGAAATATGCTAAACAAAGTAATTAAGACAAAACACAAGAAGTAAAAGAAAGAACAATACTAACAAACAATGTAACGATGACCCTTGCCGCTAATTCACAGACCGATTCGTTCTAGGTGAATCACTCCTAAACCTTCACTAGTCTCTCCTTTTGCCCAAGCAAGGTGGAGGTAACCCTTCTTACAACAAACAATCCTTCTTACAATAGGATTGAAATAAAAGTAAGAAGAAGGAGTAGGAATCGTGGGGAGCACTTAGGGGATACTTGGGAGCATGAACATTAACCTCCCCAAAGCCCACACCCTCTCTTTTTATAGAGAGGGGCGAATTCTTCCCGTTGGGGTTTCATCAGTCGACTGCCGCCTTTCCAACATCTTCTGATGCTGTCTGAATCGTGGTCATCACAGTCCAATGGCCACCTGAGCAGTCGACTGGCAATTCCATCAGTCTAATTGATGACCCCGTAGTCGACTATGAAGCCCTCTGTGTCGCGATGATTTTCGACAGTTGACTGCCGCTTTTGGCAGTCGACTGCTGGTCGGCAAATTCAGTCGAACACCAGTCGAACTCAATTTGACTTGGATAAGTTTGACTGCCCATACTTGGCAGTCGACTGATGTCATTAAACAAATGACTTGTTTGAGCATCCGATGGTCGAGTAAAACCTTAACCCACTTGGTTGAGCATCCGACACTCCCATTCGTCGGGTAAAACCTCAAACTAATGTTTGAGCGTCCGACTTAACCATAAGTCGGGTAAAACCTCAAACCCTAGTTTGAGCATCCAACTTGTCAGGTAAACCTCAACCCACTCGGTTGAGCATTCGACTCTTGACTTAGCCATTCGACCAAGTTCACCTAAGAGCTACGTTACACTTCACTCATTCTCTCATCTCCCTTGAAGTCCCTCGTTGAAGTTCTCTTCGTCCGACCACGTCCCTCAGATGCACCAAGCGCATGACTTCATAATGTCATCAATCGTGTCTCGCCCTGAAGTCTACTTCCTTGGCTTCACTCCAATTCTTCTTGTCCGACGGTCCCTCGGATGCACCAAGCGCACGACTTCGCAATACCGTCCTTCACCGACTCAAAGACCCGAGCCATGAGATGGTGAACCCACCAATGCTTTCATCAAGCCAACACATGTGTGAATTACTAAACCTTGTACGACTTCAACACACATATCAAATCACATAAACATCCTAACTTAAATCTTTGCCACACACATCAAAACCTTAAACCATACTTGGGTTGATTGCTCTAACATAAACCTCTTACAATAGTTCTTACAACAATAAGAAATGAATACAAGCTAATACAAGTAAACTACACAAATACAAGTAAAGAAAACTTTACACAATGGGAACTCGAGTGCTTTATTTTGGTTGTTTGAGAGTAGCCTTGAAGGTTTGGATTGCAGCAGCAAATCTCCTCTAAATCGCCTCAAAGAACCTGATGTGAGCAAAATATATAGGATTTTAGGAGTAGTTTTACCTCACATCTCATTACATTTTATGTTAGTTTCATGCATATGTTACTGTATTTTGTGCGCATTTCCTATTTTCTAGTTCGGAGGTCTGCTCTTTGTACTTTTGTGTGTAGGTTAGCATTTCGGGTGAAAAAGATGCACTTTTGGAGCAAAAGGATATTTTGCAGTTAGAAACAGAGTGGGACACAGCCAGGGCATGTGACTACACACGGCCGTATCCAATGGGCGAGATCAGCCACCTTAGGGTCGCTGCGGCCTAGGCGGTGAAACACTGCGGCAGTGGTGGCGCCCTTGATTTCTTGTGACTAGGGCTTTTACGGATTTTGCGTGATGCGAGGTGATGTCTATATAAGGATGGCTCCGCCCAAATTCTAGGGAGGAGGCATGACGACTAGGATGACACACCGAAGCCCTAAAAAGCTTCGGGAACTCGCAATGGGGAGGAAGAACGCCGCCGAAGGTCCACGCCTTGCACTTCAACGATGGAGAGAAGACCACGAAAGCATTGTAATCCCTTGTTCCTACATTTTAATTCTGATGTATTCGAACATGTACATGCTTTGTGATTCTTCCTTCATATACATGGAGTAGTTCTTTCGATTCTAGGATTAGGGAGTAGCTTGTGTGCACATTACAATGTTGGTTCATGTTAAATTCTGTCTTTGAGTTTAATTTGGCAATTGATAGTTGTTTTTACTATATCTATGCGTGTTTGGTTTTCTATCTACTGTGCTTAGGCGATATGAGGGGTGACAACCCTCGTATCTAAGATTTAGGGGATTTTATACAAGGAACCTAGGGGTAAACCTGATCTCCTATAACCGTGGGTAGAAGGATGCGATGGAACCAGACACGGTTCATCATAGGGATTGATTTGACATCCTCATACCGTCTATCCCATCCTTTTAGGTGGAGATAGCTCCTGGTAGATGCAGTAGCTCATTGGGAGAGTGTATGATGTCTCTTCCACAAAACCATAGCTAAATGTCTAGACAATGCCAGTTGACAACATTGTTTTGTGACACACAAGCGAAACCGAAGTCCTAGAATCATTTTTGAAGACCTCAGCACACTCCCTTCCTTCTCCATGTGACACCGTATAGAGTATAGTCCACCGATAACCCTCACAAGTCAAAACCTCTTAGAGTTTACGTCCGAACAATTTCAACCACTGAACATATCGATATTCGAATTCCAGTCTCTGTGGGATCGATAATCTTTTATTACTTGACGACATCCATACACATGCAGGCGTTGAGCGCAAGCGTGCCCTTCGAGTTCTCGATGGCCTCCGTCGTGAGATTTGAGATCGCGATCGCGTGCATCAAGTTTTTGGTGCCATTGTTGGGGACTGATCGATTTGATATCGAACCGAATAGTGGTAAATTGGATCGGACTTAAGATTAGATTTATTTACTCGTTTTATTTTCTTTTTAGTTTGATTTATTTACTTTAGTTTTATATTTTTTCATATTTAGATTTAGTTTTTATTTCATTTTTGCATCCTTGATTTTGTTAGTTGGATTTGCTTATTTCCTTTTTCTTGTTATTAGGTAAATACTCTTAACTTTAACTAAATCTTTGGTTTTACCCTCCAAGTCCTCTCTTCATATGATCTATTAAGCATCTCTCATCAAAGAACGTTGAAATGTTGACACAACCCGCTCGACCCTTGAAAGATTACATAGCGCCTAGACGAAAAGCCTGGAACTCCTACATTGTTATTCCCCGAATTTAGACCGCAAGCTGGGAAATAAACCCTGCATTAATTACTCTTATTCAAGAAAAGCAGTTTGGAGGGACTCAGGTTGAGGAACCCTATCTGTCCCTTGAAGAATTTCTTGCAAACTGTGGCACAGTGCAGTATGAAGGAGTCTAAGCAGATGCCATTAAGCTCATTATGTTCCCATTTTCACTGAAAGGAGGGGCTAAGCAATGGATACGCGCGCTACCCGCAGGAAGTATAACGACATGGGAACAAATGGAAGACACTTTCCTAAGTAAATTCTCCCCCCCCACAAAACAGCGTACCTTAGGGATACAATCCTTTCATTTGAGTAAGGGCGAGAAGAGACTTTGATCGAGGCATGGAAGAGGCTACAAGACCTGGTTGTTCGCTGCCCGCACCATGGATTACAGGATTGGTTACTATTCCATGTTTTTTATTTCGGGATAACTAACGCATCGAAAGAACTCTTGGACACAGCCGCGGGGGGTGTGTTGATGAAAAGAAGCATGGATGATGCATATCGCATTATAGAGACAATGGTGGGGACTCTCGAAATATGGGCCAATAGCGAGCAACACTTTCAGAAGACTTTTCCAATAAAGGGGATAGAACACACTGAAGTAGTCTACCGGGTACAGGAAGAGGATAAAGAGAGAGAGAGAGTACTTGGTGGAAGAAGACTCCTTATCCTTCGATTCAGAAGAAGAGGAAGAATCAGAGCAAATGACAGAAGAGAAACACATAGGGCTTGAGATGAAGCCACTTCCCCCCAGTCTAAAGTATGAATTTTTAGGCCACTTGTGTCTCATCCGGTGATTATAAATGCCAATTTGAGTGAGGAAGAGACAAGGAAGTTGTTGGGGGTGCTCAGGACGTATAAAAAAGTGCTGGGCTATACCATTGATGCCATAAAAGGGATAAGCCCGTCTCTGTGCATGCATAGGATAATACTTGAGGATGAGTATAAGTCAACCGTGGAGTGCCAAAGGCAACTTAACCCTCATTTATAGGAGGTAGTGAAAAATGAAGTGCTTAAACTCTTGAATGCCGGAATAATTTACCTTATTTCAGATAGTGAGTGGGTGAGTCCAGTGCATGTAGTCCCAAAGAAAGGCGACACTACGATGGTAAAAAATGAGGAGAATGAGCTAATCCCTATTCTAACGGTAACGGGGTGGAAAATGTGCATAGATTACCGTAAATTAAACAAAGCAACAAAAAAAAGATCATTTTTTGCTTCCATTTATCGACCAGATGCTGGAATGCCTGGCTAAACATTCCTATTTTTGCTACTACCTTGATGGGTACTCAGGGTTTTTCCAAATCTCAATCCACCCTAAAGACCAAGAGAAGGCTACCTTCACCTGCCCGTACGGAACCTTCACGTACAGACGAATGCCCTTTGGCCTATGTATTGCCTCGGCGACCTTCCAACGTTATATGACGGCTATCTTCTCAGACATGATTGAACAAATTATGGAGGTATTCATGGACGATTTTTCGGTCTATGGAACGAATTTCGATGCATGTTTGAAGAATTTAGAAAGGGTTTTGCAAAGGTGTGAGGAGAATAGCTTGATTCTGAACTGGGAAAAATGTCACTCCATGGTAACTGAAGGAATAGTTCTAGGGCACAAGGTATCAGGGAACGGTATTGAAGTAGACAAGGTGAAGGTCGAAGTAATAGAAAAATTTCCACCACCCAGGGATGTAAAAGGGGTTCGGAGCTTTCTTGGGTATGCGAGTTTCTATAGAAGGTTTATAAAGAACTTTTCTCAGATAACTAGACCTCTTACGAATCTGCTTGCTAAAGACACAAAATTTATTTTTGACCAGAAATGTTTAGTAGCATTTGAGGAAATAAAGAAAGCCTTAGTGACATCTCCGATAATTCAGTCGCCTAACTGGAGCCTACCATTCGAGGTCATGTGTGATGCTAGTGACTATGCAGTGGGGGTAGTATTGGGGCAACAGAAGGAGAAAAAACTATACGCCATACACTACACCAGTAAGACACTGAACGAGGCACAAATTAATTATGCCACGACTGAGAAGGAATTACTAGCAGTAGTGTTTGCATTCAACAAGTTCAGACAATACACGTAGGGTCGAACTGTGAGTTAACTATAATGTTGAGTTACCTAGGTCGGCTAAGTTGGAAGAAGGATGCCAAACTCACCTTATTGTTTGGATTTTATTACTTTAGGAATTTGATATAGAAATTAGGGATAAAAAGGGGATGGACAACGTCGTTGCGGACAACTTATCGTGCATGCCCATAGATCGCAAGATAGGAGAAGGAGACAATACCCAAATAGACGATGCTCTACAGGATGATACCCTCATGGCTATTAAGGTCACCACCCCTTGGTATGCAGATTTGGTGAATTTTCTTGCAGGAAGAGTGATACCACCAGAATTCAGGACCCAACAAAGGAAGAGATTCTTTTCAGAGGTTCGACAATATGTGTGGGATGACCCCTTCCTATTCAGGAAGTGTGCAGACAACGTATAACGAAGGTGCATGCCAGAAGAGGAAGTAGAGAGCATCCTCTTTCACTGTCATTCTTCTACATATGGGGGACATGCCGGGATTGCAAAAATGGCCGCAAAAGTGCTTCAATCAAGATTCTACTGGCCTAGCCTGTTTAGGGACACGTGCAACTATGTAGTTTTCTGCGATTGGTGTCAACGAACGGGAAATATAGGGAGGAGACATGAGATGCCGGCAAGCACCATATTAGAGGTAGAACTCTTTGACGTATGGGGAGTAGATTTCATAGGGCCCTTTCCCATTTCCGACGGAAACAGATATATCCTGGTCGCCGTAGACTACATCTCCAAATGGGTGGAGGCCCGTGGCATCACCCCATTGCGATGCTAGGACCGTAATAAAAATGTTAAAAAAAACATATTCTCTAGATTCAGAGTTCCTCGAGTAGTAATCAATGATGGAGGATCCCAATTCATTGAAAAACAATTGGAAAAATTACTACATAAGTATGGGGTGATCCACAAAGTCTCAACAACCTACCACCCGCAAACTAGAGGACAGGTGGAAATTTCAAATCGGGAAATCAAAAGTATCCTAGAAAAAATGGTAGTGGCATCACGGAAGGATTGGTCACCAAAACTGGATGATGCTCTCTGGGCTTACCGCATGACCCCGTTCAATTTAGTCTACGGAAAGCCTTGCCATCTACCCATTGAGTTAGAACACAAGGCTTTCTGGGCCATCAAGAAGCACAACTTGGACTACTACGTGGCAAGAGAAAAAAGGAAGCTGTAGTTAAGCGAGTTGGATGAAATTCGAAGAGACGCATACGAACATGCTAAGGCATATAAGGAAAGAACTAGGAAATGGCATGACCAACACATCCTGAGGAGGGATTTTAAGGAAGGAGACTTAGTTCTCCTGTATAACTCCAGGTTGAAACTCTTTCTAGGAAAACTAAAATCAAGGTGGTCAGGACTGTTTCGGGTAAAAAGGGTATACCCATATGGGGCGGTGGACATATGGAGTAGGGAATCAGGGGAGATCAAGGTAAATGGACAACGATTACAGAAGTATCTAGGGGAGCCCCCATATTTTGAGACAGATGAATGGAGGTTCACTAAACCTCCAGAGCCAAGTTATAGTGGAGTGAGGTCGAGCTAAACGACCTTAAACAAAGCGCTTCTTGGGAGGCAACCCAAGTTTAGTTTTAGATTTTCCTTTGATTGTATTATATGCATTTATTTAATTTTAGTTTTGATTTCCATCCCATTTAGAGTTAGGACTAGAAAAGAACTTTGCTAGACAAAAATAAAATCCATATTAACCTACAAGGCGAAGTGTATGAGAAAACTCAGACCCTGACACAAAACGGGGAGAAAAATGGTGACACACGGCTTGGCCGTGTGTTTTCCCACGACCGTGCCTAATTGACCTAAGGCGTACACGGCTTGGCTGTGTATTTCACACGGCCATGTCACGCAAGGTTAAAAGGGGCGAGCCATGTGTTTTCACCCCATTTGTGCCGTGTGCTTCGAGTGTTCTTGCCCTAGCCGTGTGGTTTCGTCTTCCCCGCCATCTAGAAGCACTTTTAACCTCAAAGGAAGCCAAAAGAAGCAAGGATGAAAAGGACCAAGCATGTAGCACCTTGATCCGGTGCTTCGGAGCGATGAGCAAGGAGAGCCGATGCCCCCAAGCTCCGTAGTGTAGGAGATTTGAGGCCGCTAGAGGGGGGGTGAATAGCGTCGTGCACGTACGATGATGGAATTCTTTCGTGTTCGTCTCTACAAAACTTGTTATGCATAGTGGAATGATAATAATAAAAACAATAATGAAGTAAGAAAAACACGAACACACCAATACACAAATATTTAACGTAGTTCGGAACCGAACCGTTCTTACTCCACGGATCGAGCTCTAGTGATGCACACACACACTCACTAATCACAAATACTCATTCTCGACACAAGTCGGAGGTGTAGAAACCTCGTACAATAGTTTACAATAATAAACTAAGTACAATAAGTAATTACAATGGAATATAATGCAATACAAGTAAAGAAAAACACTTTACAAATGCTTTGGATTGCTTGCTTTTGGTTGCTTGAAGAATGGACTTGGAGACCCTGATTTGCAGCAACAAATCGCCCCAAGGATGCTCAAGAAACCATGTGCAAAAACCCTCCCGTCGAGCTCCTTTTATCCTTCCGCGTGACTTGGATTTCCGCCTGGCAGTCGACTGCCATAAGGCCCCAGTCGACTGCCAACACTGTAGCTGTGAGACAAGGACTCAATCCACGTTGGACAAGTTCCAACGGATCTCTTGGCAGTCGACTGCCAGTGCCCGTAGCCGACTGCCCAGTCGGCTACGGAGCATTTTGTGCTCGCAACTCAATTGGCAGTCGATTGTCATCTATGGCAGTCGACTGCCAAGGCAATTTCATCCCTAAGTGGCAGTCGAGCTCTAGTCGACTCTTGGCAGTCGAACCGGCCATAATGCCAGTCGACTGCCAACCTCAAGGATGAGGTTTTAACCCAAGTATGGTGTCCCCATACTTGCTAGACCACCCTTAGCCTAAACCTAAGCCTTCTAGCCACCTCCATCAGCCTCACGCCTCTCGGATCCCACCAAGTCATCCATGACTTGTTCATCCATCGCGCTAGCCTTCAAGTGCTTCCATCGGCTATGTCATGCTAACGGTGTCTACACCGCCAAGGCACATTGGACTTACGCCGCCAAGACTCCGCTTGGACTTTACGCCGCCAATATCAAACCCCTTGGACTTCTCAAATTCCCAGCCTCAAGCTTGGACTTTCCCCTGCCAACCCATGTTGGACTTTCCATGCCAAGACCCATGCTTGGACTTCCCTTGTGCCAAGTACTCAAGACTTGGACTTTCCCAAATGCCAAGTGTCCCACTTGGACTTTCCATGCCAAGTACCCATGACTTGGACTTTACCTTCCTAAGACCCATGCTTGGACTTTCCATGCCAAGTACCCATGACTTGGACTTTACCTTGCCAAGACCTGGACTTTACCTTGCCAAGACCCATGCTTGGACTTTCCCATAATCACATGGTCAACCCTAGTCAACCATCAAAGTCTCCCTCGAGTCAAACTCGAGTTTGATCAATTATAACCTGGGCCGATTGTATAAATAATCTCCCCAAAACATCAACTGACATCAATGTCAAACATACTATGCCAAACCACTTTGTCAAACATCAAAACATCACTCGAGTCAAACTCGAGTCTGGTCAATCGTGCCTGGGCCGATTGCACCAACAATCTCCCCCTTTTTGATGTTCGACAAAACAAACCTTGAGTTAGGCCACTAACTTAAACTTCCTTACCAATTTCTCAAATTGGTAATTTTACTCTCCCCCTTTTTGACATACATCAAAAAGGTTCACTCCAAGGAGGTCAATGTCTCATGTTCCAATGAGATCTTACAATCTCCCCCTTGATCCAAAAATACCTAGGATGCCTACCATCTTCCTAGTGATAAGTCTCATATCACTCAAGAGAGGCAATCCTATACTCTCTCCCAATTTCCAAATTGGGTTTATCAAAATCCCATCAATTTTCCCAATTGATGATACTCTCCCAATAACTTCTCCCCCTTCAAGAAGAGAAATACATCCATCATCCCATGATGAATAACTCCCTCTAAAGGCTTGCTCCCCCTTGATCATTGCACCAACAATGTCCTTGGGAAGTCCCTAAGCCAATAGGAACTCTAAACCATCAAAATTAAGGTTCAAAGTTCAACATAGAACTTTCACTCACCTTAAGATTGATACAAACCCTAAAAACTCTCCTAATCCATATCCAATGGATTTTCACCCTTTATAATGCTTCCCAAAGCATATCCTAGGGTTATGAGTGGTTAAAAAACTTTACCATAGCTGAAATCAGGCTAAACAAACCTTGTTAACCCGAAATCAGACCTGACAGTCGACTCCTATCAGTAATCAGTCGAACTTCCCTTCATCAGTCGACTGCCATCAGGCGACAGTCGACTGATAACTGAAATTCTCGAATTTCAGCTATCAGAATCAAATTTTGAAAAGTCATAAGTAATTCTACGTATATCGAAAAATTAAGAAATTTGATACGTATATTACTTATAGTCAATACAATGGGTGAAAAATATTTGAAAATTATTTTAATCATAAAATATTGAAATTGATACAAAAACCAAAAGTGAAGAAAAACTTCAATGTTTTAGCTCACTTTGTATCAATCTCATCAATGGTGATTGCTATCAAAAGATAGGCTTCACCAATGTTTTTTAAATTGATTTCAAAATGTTTTTGAAAACCTATTTTGGATCATATTCCTTGGGCTCTATGTACATGACTTGTACACAAGCTTTCCCAATGATCCACCACTCATATAAGATGAGTTTGAGTTCACCTAGATGCAAAAACTATGCACCTTGAACTTAACTCATATCCTAGCATCTCACATGTATCTAGGGTGTATAGCATACACATACATGTCAATTGATGTGAGATGTGGGTTTTGTTCTTCCTAATCTAGGGTTTCATGCATTTTTCTAAGGCAACTCTACTTGATTCCCTTATAAATGGAACTCCAAGTTATGCCATTATCCTTAAATCAATTTTAATCAATTAAATGCATGAAATGATCATGGCATAATAATAGCAAAAATAAAACATGGCCAATGATCATGATGTCATGGCATATGATATAAAACTTAAACTCATGACATTCAATCCTAATTCCTAAACATAATCATGACATATAAATGATAAAAATAGGCATGATGTCATGACATGGTATATGGAAAACAAAACATGACAAATAAAATATATAGGTATAATAATAGCTAAATTTTAATATTAATTGCCATTTGATATAATTAAATATATTTTGCCATATTATCACTAATCTCACAAGTGTGCCAAAAAAAACCCAAAATGGCACACTATAGCCTCTAAACCTAAATTGTGCCAATTTGATTGATTTTTCATAATTCCAAGAATGTATTGACACATCCTAAAATCTTTTAGGATCAAAAATCAAATCTATTCCCAAGGTATCTATAACCTTGAAAATAATCCTAAAGTGCCACCTTTGCCATGGTTGAGTTAACTACCCATCCAATCAAGGTTGGCACACCCTAAACCCATCTAGCGTGAATCAATCACGCTCTTAGGAACCCAAAATTTATTTGAGCTCCTAGGGTTAATTAGGTATTCCTTAGGGATAACCTCCCTAGATACCTTTCTAATGACCCTCCTAAGCTTGTTAGCCTTGGTCATTTGGGTCTTACCTAGGTTGACTCTAGGGGTAACTCCCCTTGCAACCTTCTTAGTGGCCACCCTAGGTTTCCTTGAAACCCTAGCCACTAGGCACAAACTTTTGTTACTCTTAGGAATAACTTCCCTAGTAACCTTAGTTTTCCTAGACCTAGATTGTGTTCCATAATCTAATGGAACATTATGATAAGTCATCTTAGGCTTAGGTTTGTGACCCAAACCATTCTTGCCCTTGGTTGACTTTTGTTTCTTGGGTCCTAGATGTTGACTTTGAGGTTTTGACCCTTGACTTTGACCATTAGACCCTTGAAATTGATTTTGTATCTTATTTAGGGTCTTTTCCAATTTCTCAAGCCTTGATCTCAAGACTTGGTTTTCTAATTCTAATTGCCCAATTTTAGAATTTTGATTTTGTCTTTGGGCATGGGACTTCCTAAGCATGTGTCTAGTCCATTTAGGATTAAGGTCTAAGTGTTCTCCTATTTTCCTAATAGACTCCCTAGGAAGGACGTTTCTAGGGACATTAGTCCCAAATTTCTCCTTCTTTGAAAGGTAGACATTTTTGGCTCCTAGACACAATTCCTTATTTCTAGCATGCTCTTTATGATAGATAGCAAGATTGCTAAAATTATTTCTAGCATACTTTTTGACATTATTTGAATAAGGAGCTTTATTTAAAGATACCTTAGGGTTAGCTTTGGAAGCTCCCCCTACTTGTGTAGCTCCTTCTTGCCCCTTCTTCTTCCCTCTTGGGCATTGACTCCGATAATGTCCCGGTAGCCGGCATTTGAAGCAAAACACTTGCTCCTTGCTCTTTTGCATTGAGGGACCGACATCCTTGACCTCTGCTGCCGGAGGAGCTTTCCTAATCCGTTTTGGACACTTGCTTTTGTAGTGCCCGGTTTCCCTACACTCAAAACATATTATATGCATTTTATTATTAACACATACTTTTGAGTTACCTAGGGTGGTTGTGGTGGTCGAAGTGGATTCTTGAGATTGCTCTTCCTCTCTACTGAATGTAGATGATTCTTCTTGTTGCTCTGGTATTGAGGATGCCCTAATCTCCTCCCCCTCAATCCTAGAGGTGGAGGCTTCTTCCACTTCTACCTCCTCCTTGGAAGTTGATGGTCTCTCAACCTCCAATTCTTCACACTCTCCTCTTGACCCGGATGTTGACTCTTCTTCAACTTCCGAATCCTCACTTGCTTGTGAGGAAGAGCTTGCTTCTTCGGCCTCTTCCGATTGAATCTTCTTCTTCTTCTTGGACCGATTGAGGGTTTTCATGATATTTTGCCAATTCATTCCAAAATTCCTTGGCATCTTTGTATTCACCTAGGCTACACAAGATATCATTAGGGATAAAATCACTCAAAAATTTGATTACCTTATTACTCCTCTCGAATTCTCGGAGTTGTTCTTCGGTCCACTTCTTCATTTTGAGGAACCCTCCTTTATGTCCTCTTGGAAATTGGAACCCTTCCATCAAAACGGACCACTCTTCAAAGTCCCTCATCATTAAGAAGTCTTCGGTCCGTGCACTCCATTGCCTAAACCCTTCTTGTCCATAGAAGGTGTATAGGATCGGTGTGTTGATATCCCATCCTAGTTGTTCTTGGACTTCCATCTTCCCTCTAGCTTCTTTATCTCTCAGCGGTTAGTCCGTAGAAGAGCCCCGGGCTCTGATACCAATTGTAGGAGATTTGAGGCCGCTAGAGAGGGGGGGGGGGTGAATAGCGCCGTGCACGTACGATGATGGAATTCTTTCGCATTCGTCTCTAGAAAACTCGTTATGCGCAGCGGAATGATAATAATAAAAATAATAACAAAGTAAGACAAACACGAACACATTAATACACAAATATTTAACGTGGTTCAAAATCGAACGATTCCTACTCCACGGATCGAGCTCTAAAGAGCTCTAGTGATGCACACACACTCACTAATCACAAATACTCCTTCTCGACACAAGTCGGAGGTGGAGAAACCTCATACAACAGTTTACAACAATAAACTAAGTACAACAAGTAATTAAAATGGAATATAATGCAATACAAGTAAAGAAAAACACTTTACAAATGCTTTGGATTGCTTGCTTTTGGTTGCTTGAAGAATGGACTTGGAGACCCTGATTTGCAGCAACAAATCGCCCCAAGGATGCTCAAGAAACCATGTGCAAAAACTCTCCCGTCGAGCTCCTTTTATCCTTCCGCACGACCTGGATTTTCGCCTGGCAGTCGACTGCCATAAGGCCCCAGTCAACTGCCAACACTATAGCTGTGAGACAACGGTTCAATCCATGTTGGACAAGTTCCAACGGATCTCTTAGCGATCATTGCCGGCGCCGCGTAGTCGCGGGCGTTCGTACGTCTCGCAACTCGGCCGGCGTCGGCGCGTGATCCGCTCAATGAGCGATCGCCAAGGCAATTTCAGCCCTAAGTAGCAGTCGAGCTCTAGTCGACTCTCGGCAGTCGAACCGACCATAATGTCAGTCGACTGCCAACCTCAAGGATGAGGTTTTAACCCAAGTATGGTGTCCTCATACTTGCTAGATCACCCTTAGCCTAGACCTAAGCCTTCTAGCCACCTCCATCAGCCTCACGCCTCTCGGATCCCTCCAAGTCATCCATGACTTGTTCATCCACCACGCTAGCCTTCAGGTGCTTCCATCGCTTATGTCATGCTAACGGTGTCTACACTGCCAAGGCATATTGGACTTGCACCGCCAAGACTCCGCTTGGACTTTACGCCGCCAATATCAAACCCCTTGGACTTCTCAAATGCCAAGCCTCAAGCTTGGACTTTCCCTTGCCAACCCATGTTGGACTTTCCATGCCAAGACCCATGCTTGGACTTCCCTTGTGCCAAGTACTCAAGACATAGACTTTCCCAAATGCCAAGTATCCCACTTGGACTTTCCATGCCAAGTACCCATGACTTGGACTTTACCTTGCCAAGACCCATGCTTGGACTTTCCATGCCAAGTACCCATGACTTGGACTTTACCTTGCCAAGACCCATGCTTGGACTTTACCATAATCACATGGTCAGCCCTAGTAAACCATCAAAGTCTCCCTCGAGTCAAACTCGAGTTTGGTCAATTATAACCTGGGTCGATTGTATAAATAATCTCCCCAAAACATCAACCGACATCAATGTCAAACAATAATGTCAAACATACTATGTCAAACCACTTTGTCAAACATCAAAATATCACTCGAGTCAAACTCGAGTCTGGTCAATCGTGACCTGGGCCGATTGCACCAACACGGAGGAGGGTAACGTCCTACCCACTCTTCTTTTTCGCAATAATGAACATAGAGATAGATATAATATGCTTTCTACTTATAAACTCACTGCTACTAGGTACTTAGACGAAGATTTGCTAGAGTCTTTAAGGTTGTTAGGTGATATTCAAGCCCTATTTGCAAAAATGTGGTGGGAAGAGATGATGAGAATAAGACACCCACCCTACCCTAGGATAGTTCTAGAATTTTTGAGTTCCTTGGAGGCAGAAATTTTAACCGGTAGAGTGAGCAAGGAGGGTAGGATAACTTTTAGGCTTTTTAACATTGAGCATGAGTGGACCCTTCACCAATGGAACTCATGCTTTGACTTGCCGAGTGGGGGAGAGAGAAGAATCCCTATTGGGTTCAACTCTCGGGTATTTTGGACCGAGTTGATGGGAGAGCACGCTTGTGACCCTTTTTGGGCCAAAGCGTCGTGCCTCCAAAACCCTATCTTTCGATATCTCCACCGCATCATGGCCAGTACTATATTTAGTCGTGGGGAGAGTGACTGTGTAGTTAGAGCTAGGGAGCTGCTTTGCCTCTGGGACATGCTACAAGAAAGGAGTAGCATCGATGTAGGGTCCCACTTCATCAGACACTTAGTGAAGATGGGCAAAGCAGCACGAGGAGAGATTAATGTGGGGGGGCCTACTTACCCACATTTACCATAGGATGAGGTACGATTACACTGCATTAGAGAGTATAGAGGGGAGCCCTAGGATCGACCTAGGAGTGTGCATGACCATGAAGATGATTGTAAGAGAAGGACCCTCCTTATGCTTTGTAAGGAAAAATCTGGCGACCCTTAAGCTCCCCGACCCTGATCATACCACCATCACTGCACACGCCAACTGGCGCTTGGACCTGATAGTGGAGTCCCCTCCACATGAGGGACCACCCACATCGGCGCCCATCTCTCCACCTTTACATCACTCTCCCTCCAATCCACACATGCATAGGAGCCCACCTAGTCCACGCCGACATGAGTTTGCACCTACACCACCACATTTTTCCACCTTTGAGCAGGATGCAGGTACGTCGGACTATGATTTCTCGGAGTCCCGATTGCGCCTCGATGACATATACACTGAGTAGTAGACGCAGAGGCAGCGATGGGAGGAGCAGAGCACCTACACGCAGGCGGAGTTCTAGGGCATCCGGGAGCACTTTCAGTGGGCTAAGGAGTTCTACTCATGGAAACAACTCATGAAGAAGACTTTTAAAAATGCTACTGATGCAGCTTATAGGTAGCAAAAACTAAGTGCTGAAAGAAACTAAACAACTAATGCATGAATAAATGAATGCTAACTAAAATGCAAACATTAGGAAAGAAACTATTGCTAGAAATAAAACAAAACTTGGGGTCCCCTCAGACATAAGTGAAGCATACCTCTAGTATGGTGGGCGAGGTGGAAAGTTTGGTAGCCTCGGCATGTTGGGATCCTAGGACAACCTGTTACTGAGCCGCTGATGCCACATGTACATGTGGTCGATCTGAGAGCTGGTGGATGCAGCGACTGCTCTGTGTTCCTCCTTCCTAACCAACTGTGCCTGCTAGGATCGTATATGCTGTCGCATCTCCTAGTGGTAGGTGGTCTTCGCCTAGCGACGGGTAGCCTCCTCTTGGAAGTAGATGCGGGCCTCATCGTAGAACTCCTTGGCTCACTGAAAGTTCTCCCAGAAGCCCAGAAACTCCGCCTGCGTGTAGGCGCTCTACTCCTCCCATCGCTGCCTCTGCTTCTACTGCTCGGGGTATATATCATCGAGGCACGATCGGAACTCCAAAAAATCATAGGCTTGTTGGGATTTATACTGAAAAGTCTATCTTTTGTATGAACATCTTTATTTTGAAATAAGAATCACATGATCATTGTTTGCATATTTGTGATTATGCATATTGTCTCATACATTACATTGTAGATAACATGGTGTGTAGTGTCACATAGTAGATCATGTTATCAGCTCCTTGTAGAGTATAAGTAAAGGCTCACAACCGAGATGGCTTTGGACAAACCATTGGAATGGTTATAGTGTGATTTGGTATTGGTTTGTCTTGACCATAGAATCACACTAGTACACTTTGTGTGTATTGAGCAGGACCGACTTAGAGGTGATTCGATTTATTGCTAACTACATAATCGAATCGGACCTCAGATATTATATTGTACATGCTCTTAATCCTGATATAATAACGGGCACATATACTTAGTATTCATTTCTTTGATTTACCAATGGGCGAGATTTATAGATTAAATCGATAGGCTTAGTAAGTTGGGAAATGATATTATTTATATGGTGTGCCATTGATTATAGGAGGAAACTGTGTCCTATATATTAGGATGATGATGTCCCCTTAAAGAGCTCATAAGGTTCATCATGTAAACCCTGCAGGTGGACTTGGTCCGGCATGATGATAAGGATGAGTTGTACTACTCATGGAGTTAGATGTTGATTAATTAATTGTCAGTAAATTAATTAATCGACGGACATTCGAGATCTTAAACACGGGGAGAAAAATGTACAAATAATATATGGAGCCTATATTAACTTATGGGGGTTGGTGAGGTAGATCAATGATAATCCTTTAGTTGATTGGATTATCATTAATGGATCGGACTTTATGTGGGCTTGATCCATTGTGTGGCCAAGATCCAACTCCTCCTCATGGTTCCTATTGTAGCCTATTAAAACCTCATGAAGCCTAGATCCAATGGTAGAAAACAAAACTCTAGATCCAACGGTAGAGATTGAATCTCTAGATCCGACGGTTGAGATTAAATCTCTAGATCCGACGGTTGAGATTAAATCCCTAGAACCAATGGTGGAGATTAAAACAAGGCTTATTCCTAACTCTATAAAAAGGGGCTTAAGGGTTGGCGTGGAGATCAATTAGAATCAAGAGGAAGAGGGGCTAGGGTTTTGGGCGGCAAGGAGGCTTAGGGTTTTGGGCGGCCACAATTAAGGAAAGAATTTCCTTTCTCTTCTTCTTCTTGTTGTTGGCCGGCGCCCAAGGCTTGCTTCTCCTCTCCTTGGCCAGTGTTCAAGCCCTCCTTCTCTTCTCCTTGGCCAGTGGAAACAAAGCTTAGGGTCTTACCTTGGAGCTCTTGGCCGGCATCCATCTCCTTCATCCATTCCTTTAGTCGGCGCACACCAAGTTGGTGCTTGGTGGTTGGCGCAAGCAAGGAGAGGAAGAGTTTTGTTATTGATCTTCCTTTGTTCGGAGAGAACAAGGATAAGAAGATTGGTGATCTAGGAGCTTCTAGTTTTGGAAGATCGTCGCCCACACCACGTCCAAAAGGAGGAAGGACATACAATAGAAGATCGAGAGGTATAACGTTTGTTTATATTCTTTTGTAACATGTCTATATTTGTTCTTCAATCATATATATGTTGTATGATCTGTTTTTATGGCTAAATTAACTTGGACCCCGAATACAAACACAAAAACCGGCGATCCGTACATCGTCTATTCCGCGGCTAATCGTAGAATAGAGGCTGGTTGCTTGAACAACAAGTTTGTTCAAGTGACCACTCTAATCGAATAACACGATGATGAAATGGTAGCTTGGGTAATCCCTCTTGTCAAGGATATTTTTTTTTTATCCGGGGATGTAGAAGGGATCGCCATGAACAAGCGACCGAGTTGAAGTGGGAAGCGAAGTTTCCTACCTTCAAGGCTGATGTACTTGCATCCTGCTCAAAAGTAAAAAAAGGTGGTGGTGTAGGTGCAGGCTCATATCGACGTGGACTAGGTGGGCTTCTATGCATGTGTGGACTAGAGGGAGAGTTATGCAAAGGGTGAGAGATGGGCACCGATGTGGATGGTCCCTCATATGGAGGGGACTCCACTATCAGGTCTAAGCACCAGTTGGCACGTGTGGTGATGGTGGTACGATCGGGGTCGGGGAGCCTAAGGGTAGTCAGATTTTTCCTTACAAAGCATAAGGAGTGTCCTCTTACAATCATCTTCATGGCCATAGACACTCCTAGGTCGATCCTAGGGCTCCCCTCTATGCTATCTAGCGTAGTATAGTCGTACCCCATCCTATGGCAAATGTAGGTAAGTAGGCCTCCCACATTAATCTCTCCTCTTCCTGCTTTGCCCATTTTCACTAAGTGTCTAATGAAATGGGACCTTACATCGATGCTACTCCTTTCTTGTAGCATGTCCCATAGGCAAAGCAGCTCGCTAGCTCTCACTACACCGTCACTCTCCCCACGATCAAAAATAGTGCTTGCTATGATTCAGTGGAGGTATCGAAAAATGGGGTTTTGGAGGCGTGATGCTTGGGCCTTAGAAGGGTCGTAAGCGTGCTCTCCCTTTAATTCAGTCCAAAAGATTCGAGAGTTAAACCCAATTGGGGTTCTTCTATCTCCCCCACTCGACAAGCGAAAGCATGAATTCCATTGGTGAAGTGTCCATTCATGCTCAATGTTAAATATCCTAAAGATAATCCTACCCTCTTTGCTCTCTCTACTCGTTAAAACTTTGGCTTCTAAAGAACTTAAAAACTCTAAAACTATCCTAGGATAGGTTGGGTGTCTTATCCCCATTATCTCTTCCCACCCATTTTTGCAAATAGGGTTTGAATGTCACCCAACAACCCTAGGGATTCTAATAAATCATCATCAAGATACCTAGTTACAGTGATTTTATGAGTAGAAAGCATGTTATATCTATCCCTATGCTCATTGTTGCGAAAAAGAAGGGTTGGAAAAGTGTTACCCTCCTCCGGAGCTTGAGGGGCGTCGGTTCTCCTTGCTTGTCGCTCCGACACACCGGATTGAGATGCCACTTGCTTGGTCCTCCTCATCCTTACTTCTTTTGGGCTTCCTTGAGGGTTGGAAAGGCTTCTAGTGGTGGGGACAAAGGATCCACGTGGCTAGGGCAAGAAAATCAAAACACACGGCGCATTTGGGGCGAAAACACACGACGTGCCCTACTTAACCCTGCACACCATGACCGTGTGAAAACACACGGCCAGGCCGTGTGTGCCTCGGGTTGGTCAGGCACGACCGTGGGAAAACACACGGCCAGGCCATGTTTTGATGTGAGCAAAACATATAGGGTTTTAGGAGTAGTTTTCGCTCACATCTCATTACATTTTGTGTTAGTTTCATGCATATGTTACTCTATTTTTGCATGCATTTACTATTTTCTGGTTCGGAGGTCTGCTCGCTGTTCTTTTGTGTGCAGGTTAGCTTTTCGAGTGAAAAGATACATTTTTGGAGCAGCATTTCACCTCAAAATCGCTTAAGAATTCGCTAGAAGAAATCCTTAATGAAGCCTCCTCTTTATAACCTACTTGAGATGCATTTTCAGCTAGCAATCAACTGCCAAAAGGGATCAGTCGACTGCTCGCCTATCCGTTGTCTTACAACAGACTAATCCACGTTAGATTCTTCCCAATGTATACTTGAGCAGTTGATTGTCCTTACCAGTAGTTGACTGCTAAGGCTTTAGTCGACGGTCCAGTCAACTACCAGAGCTTCTGTGCTCGGTCCACTACCACCAGTCGATTATCATGGACCAGTCAACTAGTATAACACACCAGTTGACTACCAAGGCACAACAAGCAATTGAGCCTTAGTCAACTACTCTGCCAGTCGACTAGGTCATAACCTCTAATCGAGTCAACTAGGCCTCTCGAGTGTTGAACACTCGACCAGTTGACAAGCCAATACCTCCAGTCGACTAATAAATCTCAAAAGTGAGGTTTAACCCAAGTATGATCTCCTCATACTTGATCAACCACCCTTGGCCTATCTAAGCCTTCTAGCCACCTCCATCAGCCTCACACTTTCAGGTCCATCTGAGTCCTCCACGACTCATTCACCCTTCGCGCTAGCTTTCATATGCTTCCATCGGCTATGTCATGTCATCGGGTCTTACGCCGCTAAAACTACACACTTGGACTTACATGACCAAGACTACACCCTTGGTCTTTTCCTTTGTCAAGTATCCATATTTGGACTTTAATTGCCAAGACTACACCCTTGAACTTACGTGGCCAAGACTACACCCTTGGACTTTCCATTTGCCAAGTATCCATACTTGGACTTCTCCGTGCCAAGAGTATTCTTGGACTTTCCCATGCCAAATCTCTAAACTTGGACTTCTCTATCGCCAAGACCATTCTTGGGCTTTCCCTTTCCAAGTCTCCAATATTGGACTTCTCCATTGCCAAGAATCCAATTTTGGACTTTCCATTGCCAATTATCCATACTTAGACTTCCACTCGAGTCTCACTCGAGCTAGGTCAACCTTGACCTGAAGTTTGATTGTTTCAACAATCTTCCTCAAATAATCTCTCCCATATGACTTTGGATATCCCAATCATCCACTAGTCATATGATCAATATATGGTCAAATCATATCCAATTGTATTGACAAACATCAAAATACTAGTCGAGTCCCACTCGAGTCTAGTCAACATTGACCCAAGGCCTATTGCACCAACACAAGTCACTAGAAAGGTTACAAGGGAAGTTATCCTTAGGGTTAATCTTAATGAGACCACAATGACCAAGGCTTCCAAGTCTAGGAGAGTCATTAAGAAGGAATTAAGGGATGTTATCCCCAGTGAGTACCTTGTAAATCCAATAAGCTCTAATAGGTATTGGGTACCTAGGAGTGTGATCCCTTCACACTAAATGAGTGTGTCAACCTTGAATGGATGATAGTTAACCTAATCTTGGTAGAGTTGACACTTTAGAACATTTTCAAAGTAATGTGATACTTTGGAAATGTGATTAGAATTAGATTCTAAAAGATTTTAGGATGTGCCAATTGATTTAATAAAAGTTTGAAAATTAATCAAAATTGGCACAATTTATTGGTGCAATTGACCCAAGTCATGATTAACCAGACTCAAGTGGGACTCGAGTAGGGTTTTAATGTTCAAAAATGATTTATAATTTGGTTTGACCATATGACTAGTGGATGATATGGGACATCCAAGGTCATATGAGGGAGACTATTGAAGAAATCCAAGTCGGTCAAGGTTGACTGGACACTTGGTATGGAGAAGTCCAAGTATGGTGACTTAGCGAGGAAAAGTCCAAGTATGGATGGCAAGGGAAAATCCAAGTCAGTCAAGGGAGACCGGACACTTGGAGTTGGAAAGACCGATGGGGAGTTGGCGAGGGAAGTCCCGGCAGGTCTAGAAGACCATGCTTGGTGAGTGAAGTCTCGGACGAGGAGTCTTGGCAAATGAAGTCTCGGACAGGGAGTCTTGGCAGTGAAGTTCCGAAGGCATGGCTTCTTGGCAAAGGTAGACCCTAGAGAATTATGATATCCAATAGGAGCACTTGAAGGCTAGCATAAGGATGAAGAGTCATGGACTCGAGGGATCCAGGAGGCATGAGGCTGATGGAAGTGGGTTGAGGGCATAGGTCTAGGCCTAGGGTGAGTATCAAGTATGAAGGGATCATACTTGGGGTGTTAAACCTCAGTGTTGAGGTATAATAGTCGACTGTAAGTTTGTTCCAGTCGACTGGGCTTTGAGCTTGACCAGTGCCACAACTGGGAAAAGCCTTGACGAGTCCTGAGCTTTTAGCTCAGCGACTCACCTAGGGTACCAAGTAGCAGTCAACACCACCTCGTCTGATAAGGCAATCAGTTGAGGTGTCACCTCAACCATTGCCTTGAACCTTACCATTTTAACCCGTCTAAAGTTAAAACTATGCCTACGAAGGGGTCTACCCTATACCCCTTACCTGATGCTTATGAACCCCTGTTCATAGGTCTTCCGTGCCAATACTCCTCGTCTGAAACTTCATTTGCGAAGACTCCTCGTCCATGACTTCATTTGCCAAGACTCCTCATCTGGAAATTCATTTCCTCCACCCGCATAGTCGGGTTACCTCGACTGGTGCCTCGATTGTAGTTTGATTACCGTTGCTAATGGTAAGTTTTCCCCCTCAATTTTGACTTATCGCCCGTTGTAACATAGGTCCAATTGAGGTGATGGTTCATCGCATCGACTAGTAACCTCAGTCATGCTCACAATCAATCTCACCTTGCTTTTGTTCAACTGAACAAAGCATCAATCGAGGTGTCGCCTCGACTATGATGGATTTCTACTCAAATTATGCCATCTCAGTCAAGGTGTCAGTTGACTTCACCTTGCTTATGTTCAATTGAACAAAGCAATAGTCGAGGTGTCACCTTGACTGATGTCGCTTCCTAAGCACTCGCGAGGCAAGTCGAGCTACATCCCAAACTCCACCAACCACATCTAGTTGAGGTGCCACTCGACTGGGAAAAGCCTTGATGAGTCTTGATCTTTGAGCTCAACGACTCACCCAAGGTACCAGGTAGCAATCGAGATGCCACCTCGAATGATAAGGTAATCAGTCGTGGTGTTGCCTCAACCACTGCCTTGAACCTTGTCGTTTCAACCCGTCTAAAGTTGAAACTATGCCTACGAAGGGGTCTGGCTTGTACCCCTTACCTGATGCCTATGAACCCCTATTCATAGGTCTTCCGTGCCAAGACTTCTCATCCAGGATTTCATTTTCCAAGACTCCTCATCCGAGAATTCATTTTTCAAGACTCCTCATCCGGGACTTTATTTGCCAAGACTCCTCATTCGGGACTTCATTTCCTTGCATCCGATCCTTAACCTACAAGTAATTTCCTGAAAATATATCTCAACCAACTGTTGGAGGATCGGTGGCCAACTAGAGGGGGGTGAATAGCCGAATTTGAATAGACGATGGAAATTGTTCGTTCGTCACTTGTCGCTTGTCTACAATTGTCATTAGCACAGCAGAAACAATAGAAATACTAAACAACAATACAAGCACACACAAATACACAATGATATATGTCGTTCGGAATATTAGGGTTCCTACTCCACAGGGTGAGCTCAACGAGCTCGAGTCATGTGCACGACACTAACCAAACTCCTTCTCGACAATAAGTCGGAGGTGGAGAAACCTCGTATAATCATTTACATTAAGTAATACACAAAGGTACAAGCAAATACAAATACAATAATGAAATACGTAAAGAAAACTTTACAATAATGGATTTGAACTCTTGCTTATTACTTGCTTTGGATTGCTCTTGAAGGACTGGAATGTAGTAACAATTCCCCTCCAAAATCTCTCCCAAAACCTTGGCAAAATCCTCCATCTCGAGCTCCATTTATAACTTGCATTGAGTTGATTTCGTGCCTAACAATCGACTGCCAAAAGGCCCAATTGACTGCCAACAGTGTCGTTGTGAGACAACGGCTCAATCCACACTGAAAAAACCCAACAAATCTCCCATCAGTCGATTGGTGACTTCACCAGTTCGACTGATCTCCTCGTAGTCGACTGCCCAGTTGACTACGAAGCATTTTGTGCCCGCAATAATTCCATCAGTCAATTGTCATCCCTTGGCAGACGACTACTGTCAACATCAATCGACTCTCAATACTTGGCAGTCGACTGTCAAACCACAAAATACAGTCGAACACCAGTCGATCATCAGTCGACTTGGATTAGTCGAACCAACATCTATGTTGGTCGACTTGGATTAGTCGAACCGACATCTATGTCGATCGACTGATGTCTAGTAAAACCTCAAACAAACACTTATTTAAGCATCCAATCATCAGGTAAAACCTCAAACACCATGTTTGAGCATCCGACACTCAGTCTTAGCCACTTGGCCAAGTCCATCTCATCCTCTCATGGAGTTCCCCACAGAAGCTCTCTTCCCTCGGCCTACGTCCCTCAGATGCACCAAGTGCACGGCTTCACAATGTCATCCTTCACGTCTCTTTTCCTCAAAGTTTGTTTCCCTTGGGCCTCACTCCATTCGCTCCCCATCCAATGGTCCCTCGGATGCACCAAGCTCACGACTTCGCAATGTCATCCTTCACCGACTCAAGGACCCCGAGCCTATGAGACTAGTGACCTTGCCAAGTCCTCAAGACTTTCCATTGTCAAGGCTACACATTTGGACTTACCAACACCAAGCACCATGCTTGGACTTTTCCCAACACCAAGATCCATGCTTGGATTTTACCAACACCAAACCCTATGCTTGGATTTTCCATGCCAAGGATACACACTTGGACTTCTCACACATTGTCAACCCCAAGTCAACCATGTAGTCAACTCACCGTCAAACATCAAAACATCGCTTGAGTTAAACTCGAGTCCGGTCAATCGTGACCTAGACCGATTGCACCAACAATCTCCCCCTTTTTGATGTTTGACAAAAATCACATTGAGTTAGGTCGCCTAACTTAAATCTTCCGACCAACTAATCCAAATTGGTACCACATACCAACTAACCCTAATTGGTATCAATTCTCACAATTCTCCCCCTTTTTGACATACATCAAAATGGGTCTCTCCAAGGGTCCCAATATCTCATATCTAATGAGAACTCACAATCTCCCTCTTGGTCTAAAAATGCCTCCATCAATCCATGATGGGTAACTTCCCCCTTAAGGCTTGCTCTCCCTTGACCATTGCACCAACAATGTCCTTGGAGAGTCCCTAAGCCAATAGGAACACTAAACTATCAAAATTAAAGTTAAAAGTCCAAACATGAACTTCCACACTCCTTAAAATTGATACATCACCCAAACAACTCTCCTAATCCATATCCAATGGATTTTCACCCGTTCTAATGCTCTCCAAGGCATGTCCTAGGGTTAGGAGTGGTTAAGGAATCTAAACATAGCTGAACATGGGCCTAACAAACCTTGTTTATCCAAAATTAGCTCTGGCAGTCGACTATTGACAGTTACTAGTCAACTGTCGTTGATACCAGTCGACTTTCATTGACACCAGTCGACTTCCATTGACACCAGTCAACTGCCATCCATGGCAGTCGATTGACAACTGCAAAATGCAATTTTCAACTTTCAGAAATGAAAATCCAAAATTCATAAGTAATTATACATACGTTGAAAAATCATGAAAATTCATATGCATAATACTTATAACAATCAATATGGATGAAAAATGTTTGAAAAATATTTTACTCACAAAATAGTGAAATTGATACAAAGTTCGAAAATGAGAAAAACTTTAATGTTTTAAGCCCTCTTTGTATCCACATCATCAATAGTGACTTCTATCAAAAGATAGATAACACCAAGGTTTTTCAAAATGATTTTTAAATAGTTTTTAAAATATTATATTGGATGATGTTCTTTGGGATTAATGTACATGGCTTGAACATAAGCTTTCCCAATGATCCATCACTAAAATCTAATGAGTTCTAAGTTCATTATGATGTACTAGGTAAGCACATGAACTTAACTCATTTCTTAGTATCTCATATATCTAAGGTGTATGAAAACACATACATGTCAATTTGATGTGAGATGTGGATTTTTGTTCTTCTTAATCTATGGTCACATGCATTTATCTAGGAAACACTATTTGATTCCCTTATGCATGGGACTTCAAATCATGTCATGATTCTTAACTCAATTTTAATTAATGCATGATTGATGATTATGGCATAAATGATAACATAAATAGCATGTGCCACTAATCATGATGTCATAGCATATAGAAGTGCAATCTAAGACATAAGCATGACATAAAAATTAACCTAAAATGTCATGACATTTTATATGATAAAAATGAGCATGATGTCATGACATGGCATATAACAAATAAATCATGGCAAATAAAATGTAAAGGTATATAATACCTAATTGTTAAGCCCAATTGTCATTTCTTTTAATTAAATCCATTTTGCCATAATGCTATCCATTTCCTTAGTGTGCCAAAAACCCAAAATGACACACTATGACCTCTAAACCTAAAGTGCCAATTTTGATCAATTTTCAACTTCTCAAAAAACATTGGCACATCCTAAAGTGTCAACTATACCATTATTAGGTTAACTACCCATCCACTTAGGGTTGACACAACCTAACCCATCTAGCATGAATCGATCATGCTCCTAGGAACTCAATACCTATTGGAGCTCCTTGGGTTAACTAGGTATTCCTTAGGGATAACTTCCCTAAATACCTTCCTAATGACCTTCTTGGGCTTAGAAGCCTTGGTCATTATGGTCTTGTCAAGGTTGACCATAGGGATTGCTTCCCTAGCAACCTTATTAGTGGTCTTCCTAGGATTAGTGGAACCCTTGGCTGTAGGGTCGATATGTTGGCCGGCTAGAGGGGGGTGAATATCCTTTGTCGTAGACGGTGGAATTCATTTGTTCGTTGCTCGTCTACAAAACTATTAGCGCAAGCGGAATATGCAAATATAAACAATTAAAGACAAAGAAAAGGAAAAATAAATACAAACACTAACACCGCAATGTAACGTGGTTCACGGCTGCGTCGCTAGTCCACGGTCCGATTCGTCCACGGTGAATCACTCCGCAAGCTTCTACTATTCTCTCCTTTGCACCAAGCTAGGTAGAGGTAATCTCTTTACAAGAATTCACTCCTCTTACAAATATGATGTAAATAAAACCAAGTAAGAGGATGGAAAAACTTTAGGGCACTTTGGGAGAGTTTAGAGCATGAACATTAGGCCCCCAAAGCCCCACACCCTTCCTCTTTATAGAGGAAGAGGGTTTCTTCCCGTTGACACAGGACCAGTCGACTGATGCCCCTGATCAGTCGACTGATCCTGTAGTCGTTGCCCAATAACGACTGCTTTTCACGTTGGATTTCATCCAACGGCTTCCACATCAGTCGACTGATATTGCCATCAGTCGACTAATGCTCTGATCAGTCGAGTGCTTGCGAGCTTGACTCCGTCATGCGAAACCCTTGCGACCCGGTCGTGATGCCTTCATCGGTCATTGAGTAATCTCTCGTCATTGCCATTCCATGGCGGTCATTGTTAACACTGAATCGGACTCGAACACTAGTCGAGTCATAGTCGACTTAGAGTAGTCGACTACCATAACATGGTAGTCGACTGATGTCGGGAAATCCCATCCGACACTTAGCCAAATGACCAAGTTTCACCTAAGAGCACTACCCCTTCCCGGGTTACATTCGCTTACTCTCATCCCTCGGAGTCCCTCGCCTTTGAAGTTATCTTCGTCCGGCCACGTCCCTCGGATGCGCCAAGCGCACGACTCTACAGCGCCATCCTTCGCGTCTCTCCCTGAAGTATACTTCCTCCGGCTTCACTCCAAGCTCCTCGTCCGGCGGTCCCTCGGATGCTCCAAGCGCACGGCTTCCACAAAACCATCCTTCACCGATTCAAGGACCGAGTCATGAGAGGTGAAACTCGCCAATGCTCCATGTGCGAATTACTAAGTCCTGCAAGACTCCAATGCACATATCAAATCCAAACATCCTAACTTAAACCCTTTGTCACACACATCAAAACCATATCACGGGTTGATTGCACTAACAATCTCCCCCTTTTTGATGTGTGGCAATCCGTTTAAGTTAGGTAAAACATTTGATAAAATACTAAGGTAAGAAAGCATGTAAATAAACATGATTATCAACTCTCCCCCTTAATACATGAAACTCCCCCTAAATACAATTCTCCCTTACTTAAACATATATATTTCTCCCCCTTTGACACCATTAAAAATATTAAACAAAGTTTATATAAGCATAACATCAAGTTTAGAGGGAGACAAAAGCCACAACATGCCTTAAAATCGGATAAAAGAAGTTACTGGCATGTTATTAGGCAATCAGTCGACTGATTCAGACTACCAGTCGACTGACACTCAGATTTCAGGTTTTTCAAATTTTCAGAGTGGATTTCAGAAATGCATTAAAAATTATACAAAATTTAAGAAATCATGAAATTTTGGGAACATATTTCTTTTAAGGTCCTTTATCAATGAAAAATAGTTTTCCTTGAAAAATCATTATATTTTCAAATATTTGCCAAAAATCCAAAAGTTTCAAAAGTAACTAGGTTTTTGATCAAGTTTGTATCAATTTCAACACCTAGTTTTGCTTTCAATTGTTTCAAAACATGAACACATAGATTTTAAAGTAAGAAATTGTTTTAAAAACATATGAAATATCCAACCATGATCTTTGGGCAATATGTCTATGAATTAAACACAAGCCTTCCCCATGATTGGTCTATTATTGCTATTTTGATACTTTAAATGACCATCTTAATGCCATAAGCATTAGTGGACCATTAGTATCATCCTATCATCTCACTCATGCTAAGTTTTCAATCAAGGTAACCTATGGTGAGTGTGAGATGTATCCTAAAGGTATTTGTATATACTTAACCTTTAATTTCATGCATTTCTACCCAAGGTTAAGTATCATCCTAACAACCCACATGATCATAAAGACATATATGTGTTGATTTCATATTATGATCATGAAACAAATATATTTATCAATTTATAATCATGCATTAGGTGTGTAAGCATGATAAAAGGTAAAATATCACCCAAAGCATGATTTAAACCCTAATGCCCATGACTATGTGCCAAATATCAAGATCATAAATCATGATTGCAAACATGTATAACAATTACATCAATTATCATGATTTAAGCATTATTATCAATTTATGGACACATTATCATCACCCAACACTATTTCAAAAATTTTGTCCCGCCATCCTAAGTCCAAAAATATGATATAGGTAAATTCCATATGGTTGACTATCCTAGGGTTTTCCTAACCCTTTAGGATGGATTTAGGAACCCAAAATAAGTTCTTTCCTATGAGTTTCACTAAATACTCCTTAGGGATCCATTTTATAACAATTGTCTTCTTTTTATCTTGACCCCTAGCAATTAAGCATTTATAGTCCTTTTCATTTTTATTTTCCTTATATCCTAGGTCTTTCTTGTTGAAGCTTGCCCTTTGGCTCCCTATAATCATATTAAGGGTGTTGGAGCCTATTGTGAATTTTTCTAGCGCCTTGGTCAAGTGATCTACCTTTTCCCTTAGGACCCTATTTTCCTCAATGCATGCATCATTAACATCAAGAGGCATATAAAGATCATGTGAGCATGCATTATCAAGGCTAGAAACATTATCATTAATATTTGAGCATGCTTTTTCTAATTTTTCTTCTAAGTCCTTAATTTGATCTAGCATGCATTTGTTCTTTTTCTTTGCCCTAAACAAGTCCTTAGTGAGGCTAGAAATAATTGACATAATTTTCTTAGGGGAAAGATTTGTTACCTCACTTACCAAATCCTCTCCCGATGATGAGGATGTAGAAGAAGCTCCCCCTTCACTCGAGCTCTCCTTACTTGAGCTTGCTTCTTCATTTCCGGAGGAGGAGGAGTCTAGGTCGTCAAATGCCATTAGGGAAAGGTTTGAGTAGACATGTTCTTCCTCTTCTTCGGATGAGGATGATGAAGAGGGATCATCCCATGTCGTTGCCTTTAGTGCTTTGACCTTTCCCTTTTCTTTGGCCTTCTTCTCTTCTTCTTTCTTCTTGCCCCCCTTTTTCTTCTTTTCTTCTTTCTTTCTCCTCTCCTCTTTGCTCTTGTTCAAGAGGGGACAATTGTCCCTTATGTGTCCCTCTCCTTGACAATTATAGCATATCACCTTCCCCCTTGGTCTTCTTCTCCTATCATTAGATTTATTAAATTTAAAATTTTTCAAAGCACGCCTTACCTTCCTTACCATGTATGCTTCTTCCATGCTATCCATGGAGGAGGAGGAGGATGCTTCATCGGAGGAGGAGGGAGTCTCCATCTACTTCTTCCCTTTGTTGGCCAATAGTGCCACTCTCCTAGATGGTTGAAACCTTGGCTCTTCTACTACTCCTTCGAGCCTTGTTTCGTGAAGCTCCATGGTTGAGAAGAATTCCTCCAAGGTACTAACTTCTAGGTTCTTGGAGATGTAAAAGGAATCCACCATTGAGCTCCATCTTGAGGATCGGGGAAAGACATCTATAGCCTTCATTACCATATCCCGGTTGGAGAGCTTTTCCCCTACACTTGTCAAACCGGTTAGAATTTCCTTAAACCTAGAGTGTAGGGATTTTACCTTCTCTCCCTTTTCGAGTTTGATATTGGATAATTGGGAGCGAAGGACATCTCTTCTTGCTAGCTTTGCCTCGGATGTGCCTTCATGAATATCTATGAGTTTCTCCCACATCTCCTTGGCGCTAACACACTCTCCTATCCGGTTGACTTCTTGTTGGGGAGTACATTGTAGAGGTGATGTTTGGCTTTTGAGTTTGCCAAGTACTCTTCCCTTTGCCTCTTGCTCCACCTTGATTTTTCCAATGGCTCCCCTTCTTCATTCCTAGGCATCTCGAAACTGTTTTCCATAATTAATAAAATTTTGAAGTCAGTTTCAAAGAATACCTCCATTCTCTTTGTCCACCAAGAGAATTCTCCTTCAAACTTAGGTGGATGAATGTTCGAGTCGGCCATCTCTTGATATAGTGCTTGTGTTGCGGTTAGTCCTCAACAAGCGCCTTGGCTCTGATACCACTTGTAGGGTCGATATGTTGGCCGGCTAGAGGGGGGTGAATAGCCTTTGTCGTAGACGGTGGAATTCGTTCGTTTGTTGCTCGTCTACAAAATTATTAGCGCAAGCGGAATATGCAAATACAAATAATTAAATAAAAAGCAAAGGAAGAATAAATACAAACGCTAACACCGCAATGTAATGTGGTTCACGGCTGCGCCGCAAGTCCACGGTCTGATTCGTCCACGGTGAATCACTCCGCAAGCTTCCGCTATTCTCTCCTTTGCACCAAGCTAGGTGGAGGTAACCTCTTTACAAGAATTCACTCCTCTTACAAATATGATGTAAATAAAACCAAGTAAGAGGATGGAAAAACTTTAGGGCACTTTGGGAGAGTTTAGAGCATGAACATTAGGCCCCCAAAGCCCCACACCCTTCCTCTTTATAGAGGAAGAGGGTTTCTTCCCGTTGACATAGGACCAGTCGACTGATGCCCCTGATCAGTCGATTGATCTTGTAGCCGTTGCCCAATAATGACTGTTTTCCATGTTGGATTTCATCCAACGGCTTCCACATCAGTCGACTGATGCTCCGATCAGTCGAGTGCTTGCGAGCTCGACTCCATTCTGTGCCTGAAACCCTTGCAACCAGTCGACTGATGCCTTCATCAGTCGACTGTCATTCCATGGCAGTCGACTGTTGGCACTTGCACCGGACTCGAACGCTACTCGAGTCACAGTCGACTTAGAGTAGTCGACTGATGTCAGGAAATCCCATCCGACACTTAGCTAAATGGCCAAGCTTCACCTAAGAGCACTACCCCTTCCCGGGTTATATTCACTCACTCTCATCCCTCGGAGTCCCTTGCCTTTGAAGTTACCTTTGTCCAGCCACGTCCCTCGAATGCGCCAAGCACATGGCTCTGCAGTACCATCCTTCGCGTCTAGCCCTGAAGTCTACTTCCTCCGGCTTCACTCCACGCTCCTCGTCTGGCGGTCTCTCGGATGCTCCAAGCGCACGGCTTCCGCAAAACCATCCTTCACCGACTCAAGGACCGAGTCATGAGAGGTGAAACTCGCCAATGCTCCATGTGCGAATTACTAAGTCCTGCAAGACTCCAACGCACATATCAAATCCAAACATCCTAACTTAAACCCTTTGCCACACACATCAAAACCATATCACGGGTTGATTGCACTAACATTGGCCACTAGACACTTACTATGGTTAGTCTTAGGGATGACTTCCCTATTAACCTTGGTTTTGCTAGACCTAGATTTAGTTCCATAATCAAATGGAACATTGTGATAGGACTTAGGTTTGTAACCCAAACCTTTCTTGTCCTTAGACATTTCTTGTCTCCTAGGTCTTAAATTTTGATCATTAGACCCCTTAAATGAATGTCATTTTTGCTAGGGTCTTTTCCAATTTTTAGCAAGAGAACTAAAATAGTTTTTAGCATGCTTTTTAGCCTTAGAACTAGAAGGTGCATTAAAATATATCTTAGGATTTGCTTTGGAAGCTCCCCCTACTTGTGTAGCTCCTTCTTGCTCCTTCTTGCACCTTCTTCCTCCCCCTAGGGCATTGGCTTCTATAGTGTCTTCTTTGGTTGCATTTGAAGTACACAATGTGCTCTTTGCTTTTCCTAGCGAGGACTCCAACATCCTTTGACTTTTGTGTAGGAGATCGATTGGCCGGCTAGAGGGGGATGAATAGCCCTTTTCGTTTGGATGCCGGTATTTGCTCGTCTACAAAACTAATTAGCGCAAGCGGAAGACTAATAAAGACAAGCAAATAGAAATACAAGAAAACAAACGCTAACAAAGAATGTAACGTGGTTCACGGCTACGCCGCTAATCCACGGTCCCCGATTCGTCCTCGGTGAATCACTCCGCTAAACCAATCCACTAAATGGTCTCTCCTTTGCACCAAGCTAGGTGGAGGTAACCTTTACAATCAAGATCACTCTTCTTACAAATAGAATGGAGTAAAAGCGAGTAAGAAGAGTTTAGAGCTTGTGGGGCACTAGGAAGATCACTTGGAGCATAAGCATTAGCCTCTCAAAGGCTTACACCCTCTCTTTTTATAGAGAGGGCTGTTTTCTTCCCGTTGGCCGCCACTCATTGCCGCCCTTGGCGGGCCGTCCACTACTAACGGCCTCCGAACACGTCGGATCCCGACCGTTGTAGTCCAACAGAACTCTTGGCAGTCGACTGATGGACCTCATCGTCGCCTCGTAATCGCCCGCGATCGGCCATTTAACGAATGCGGCGAAACCCTATTGACGATCCGATCGCCGCCTTGATAGTCGATCGATGGTCTTGGCAACATTGCCCATATGCGATCGGCTGGCACTAATCCATCGATCGTATACGGTCGAACTCACTCGACTCGAGCGATCAGCCATGACATGGCGATCGTGGTGTCGAAACCCATCCGACACTTGGCCAAATGGCCAAGTTTCACCTAAGAGCTACCCTTCCCCGGGTTACAATCGCTCACTCTCATCTCTCGGAGTCCCTCGCCTTCGAAGTTCTCTTCGTTCTTGGCCCGTCCACGCCCCTCAGATCGCGACGACTGCGCAATGCTCCTTCGCGTCTCTTGCCTCGAAGTCTACTTCCTCCGGCTTCACTCCAAGCTTCTCGTCCGGCGGTCCCTCGGATGCTCCAGGCGCACGGCTTTCGCAAAGCTATCCTTCACCAACTCAAGGCACGAGTCATGAGATGTGAAACTCGCCACGGCTCTATGTGCGAATTACTAAGTCCTGTACGACTTCAACGCACATATCAAATCAACATATCAAACTAACTTAAACCCTTTGCCACACCATCAAAACCATATTACGGCAAGAGATTGCCCTAACAATCTCCCCCTTTTTGATGTGTGGCAATTCGTTTAAGTTTAGGTAAAAACATTTGATATAAATTCTAAGGTAAGAAAGCATGTAAAGATAAACATGATATAGCAACATGCAACTCCCCCTTAATCCATGAAACTCTCTATGCAAATTTTCTCCCCCTATCATATATTTCTCCCCCTAAAATGATTAACTTAAACATAAATTATTTTTCCCCCTTTGACACCATAAAAAAGATTAACACTAAGTTATAAGCTCATGGCATCAAGTATAATGGAGGGAAAATACCAAAAACATGATTAAAATCTGAAAAGCTGATTTTGGTGAGATCGCTATCAAGATGTATGGCGATCTCATCGCACAATTGATTTCGAAATTCTGATTTTCTGGGCGAATTTCAGAAATGCATTAAAAATTCCAAAAAATTCGAAAAATCATGAAATTTGAGGAGCATATTTCTATTAAGTATATCTATCAAGGAAAAATAGTTTTTCATGAAACATCATTATATTTTTTGAGATTTGCCAAAAATCCAAACTGTTGGTGCAGTGGACACCTAAGTCGAACCTATGTTTTGATTATAGCAAACGATACAAAGTTAAGCTTATATTGTTATCTCACGAGCTAAATCAAGTGTGCAGAAAAGTCTCAATGCTGGAGCTGAAGGCTAGCGACACCTGGAGGAAGCCGCGGTGGTCGGGTGACACTCGAGTTACTTCGGAGGGAGCCGAAGGAATCGAGTGGAAGGCTGGAAGCAAAAGCGACAAGTAAGTATCGAGGTAAGCTCGTGTGTGCAAGCGTAAGTGAGGTCGTGTCCTTTGTACGGGGACGTCCTTAGGCGACGATCCAACCCAAGACTTCCCATGGAAGGTCTATGTTGAGATCGGACGGCAAGTGGCTGTCGAATTCACTTGTATTTTGAGCTAAACTCCTTTTTTAGTCAAAAATCGTGGCTGCCAGTTCAACCGGCCAGTTCAGCCGTGGCGATTCAACCGCGATTCAACCGTGCGCGATTCAACGCCGATTCAACCTGTGGTCAAAAATCAGCCTCGAGGAGTCAAGCTTTATCACCATTTTTCAAGGAGTTTTGTGCCCATTTGTGATTGGTTGAAGACCCATTCGTTGAGGGGCTTAAAGGCTATAAAAGGAGGGCTAAACCTAGGGTTTTTCATCAATTCAAAAGCTTCCAAGTGCTTCCGATACGCTCCGACTCTCCGACATCCCTACGACGAAGCGCTGCCGAGACGACGACTAAAGCTTCAACCTCCAATCCTTGAAGTCGTCGGTATAATCTTTAATTTTGTATAAGTTGTCTTTATTTTCAAGCTTTAAATCATATCAAGGAGAGGGGAGTGTCCTCTACCTTGAATCTTTATTGAGTTTTTGTATTAAACAACTCCTATCTCTATCGAGAAGGAGTTCGTTTAATATTGCCCTCCGTGCGTGGTCAAGGACCATTAGGGCCTTGGAGTAGTAGTATGAGCTACGAACCAAGTAAAAACCCCTCGTGTTTTTATTTATTTATTGCTATCTTTCCGCTGCGTTTACTGTGCCAATTCGAACGAATTGGAACCCAAAATAAATTCTTTCCTATTGGGTTCACTAAATACTCCTTGGGGATCCATTTCCTAGTAATTACTTTCTTTTTATCTTGTCCCCTAGCTATAAGGCATTTGTAGGCCTTTTCATTTTTCTTTTCCTTGTAGCCTAGGCCCTTTTTGTTGAAACTAGCTCTTTGGCTTCCTAAGATCATATTTAAGGTGTTGGAGCCAATTGTGAATTTCTCTAGGGCTTTGGTTAAATAATCTACCTTTTCCCTTAATGCCCTATTTTCCTCTATGCATGCATCATTAACATTCAAAGGCATATAATCATGTGAGCATGCATCATCTAAGCTAGAAGAAATATTATCATTTAAGCATGCATTTTCTAGCTTATTTTCCAATGCCTTAATTTTATCTAGCATGCTCTTATTTTTCTTTTTCATGCCAAATAAGTCCTTAGTTAAACTAGAAATTATGGAAACTATTTTCTTAGGAGAAGCTTTCGTTACCATAGTTTCCATATCCTCTTCTTCTTCTTCGGATGAGGAGGATGTAGAAGCTCCCCCTTCATTTGAGCTCTCCCCATTTGAGCTTGATCCTTCATTTTCGGATGAAGAGCAATCCAAGTCATCAAAGGCCATCAAGGCCAAATTGGTGACAAAGGCATTCTCCTCATCCGATGATGATGAGGAGGATGAAGATGGGTCATCCCAAGTCCTTGCCTTGAGAGCTTTGGCCTTTCCCTTTTCCTTTGTCTTCTTCTCCTCTTCCTTTTTCTTCTTGCTCCCCTTTTTCTTCTTCTTTTCTTCTTTCTTTTCTAGTTTTATATTGGATAGTTGGGAGCGGAGGAGGTCTCTCCTTGCTAGCTTGGCCTCGGATGTGCCTTCATGGAGTTCTATAAGCTTCTCCCACATCTCTTTGGCGCTAGCACATTCTCCGATCCGGTTGATCTCTTGTTGGGGGAGCACATTGAAAAGATGATGTTTTGCCTTTGAGTTCGCAAGGTGCTCCTCTCTTTGCTTCTTAGTCCATCGTGATTTTTCGATTTGTTCACCCTTTTCATCCCTAGGCAACTCGAACCCATTTTCCATTATTAGCATAATATCAAAATCGGTCTCGAAGAATACCTCCATTCTCTTTTTCCACCAAGAGAATTCGCCGTCGAACTTCGGTGGGTGGATGTTTGAGCCGGCCATTTTGAATGTTGCTTGTTGTGGCGGTTAGTCCTCGACAAGCTTTCCCTGGCTCTGATACCACTTGTAGGAGATCGATTGGCCGGCTAGAGGGGGGTGAATAGCCCTTTTCGTTTGGATGCCGGTATTTGCTCGTCTACAAAACTAATTAGCACAAGCGGAAGACTAATAAAGACAAGCAAATAGAAATACAAGAAAACAAACGCTAACAAAGAATGTAACGTGGTTCATGGCTACGCCGCTAATCCACGGTCCCCGATTCATCCTCGGTGAATCACTCCGCTAAACCAATCCACTAAATGGTCTCTCCTTTGCACCAAGCTAGGTGGAGGTAACCTTTACAATCAAGATCACTCTTCTTACAAATAGAATGGAGTAAAAGCGAGTAAGAAGAGTTTAGAGCTTGTGGGGCACTAGGAAGATCACTTGGAGCATAAGCATTAGCCTCTCAAAGGCTTACACCCTCTCTTTTTATAGAGAGGGCTATTTTCTTCCCGTTGGCGCCACGATCCGCCCTTAGCGATCATTGCACATACGCGGCCTCCGAACACGCCGGATCCCGACCGCTTGTAGTCCAACGGAACTCTTGGCATCGGATGGACCTCATCACGATCACCGCCTCCGTAGTCGACGCGCCCGACGGCTCACGCGTCCGCGGTCGAAACCCTATTGACTACCGATCATTGCCTTGACCGATCGATGTCTTGGCAATCGCCCATGTATGGCGATCAATGCCGCCAATCGATCATCAATATACGCGAACTCCTCGAAGAGCGATCATCGCCATGACATGGCGCAATGATCGGCGGTGTCGAAAAACCCATCCGACACTTGGCCAAATGGCCAAGTTTCACCTAAGAGCTACCCTTCCCCGGGTTACAATCGCTCACTCTCATCTCTCGGAGTCCCTCGCCTTCGAAGTTCTCTTCGTTCTCGGCCACGTCCCTCGGCAGCATCAGGCGCACGGCTCTGCAATGCTCCTTCGCGTCTCTTGCCTCGAAGTCTACTTCCTCCGACTTCACTCCAAGCTTCTCGTCCGGCGGTCCCTCGGATGCTCCAGGCGCACGGCTTCCGCAAAGCTATCCTTCACCGACTCAAGGCACGAGTCATGAGATGTGAAACTCGCCACGGCTCTATGTGCGAATTACTAAGTCCTGCACGACTTCAACGCACATATCAAATCAACATATCAAACTAACTTAAACCCTTTGCCACACCATCAAAACCATATTACGGCAAGAGATTGCCCTAACATTTTGGTGTCGGTGCTTTCTTCTTAGTCAATTTTGGACATTTACTCTTGTAATGCCCTTTCTCCCTACACCAAAAGAAAATTATGTGATCTTTATTATTAAGAACAATTCTTGAGTTACCTAGGGAATTTTCTTCTTGTTCTTCACTTTTCCCAGATGTAGATGCTTCTACTTGTTCTTGATCCTAGATGGAAGACCTCTCCTCCCCTTTAATGCTAGAGTTGGAGGTTTCCTCCAATTCCTCTACATCCTCGGATGTTGATGGACGTTCTTCCTCGACCTCCTCCTCTACTTATGCCAGTTCAAAATTTTCATGGAATTTTATCACCTTATTCCACAATTCCTTTGTGTCCCTATAATTTCCTAGTTTAGACCAAATATTGTTAGGAATCAAATCACTAAGCATCTTGATTACCTTGATATTGGTCTTAAAGTCCTTGATTTGATCCTTGGTCCATCTTGACTTCTTTATCGACTTATTTTCTTTATCCCTAGGCATTTCAAAACCATTTTCTAATATTAACATTATATCAAAATCGGTTTCGAGATATACCTCCATTTTTCTTTTCCACCATTGAAAATCCCCTTCAAATTTGGTGGTTGAAGGTTGATGTGACAATCTTATCGTGCTTGTGTTGGCAATGAGTCCACGACAAGCTCCTTGCTCTGATACCACTTGTTGGAGGATCGGTGGCCGGGTAGAGGGGGTGAATAGCCGAATTTGCGTAGACGATGGAAATCATTCGTTCATCACGTGTCGCTTGTCTATAATTGTTGTTAGCGCAGTGGGAACAATAGAAATACAAAACAACAATACAAGCACACACAAATACACAATGATATACGTGATTTGGAACCTTAGGGTTCCTACTCCACGGGGTGAGCTCAACGAGCTCGAGTTATGCGCACGACACTAACCAAACTTCTTCTCGACAATAAGTCGGAGGTGGAGAAACCTTGTACAAGCAATTACACTAAGTAATACACAAAGGTACAAGCAAATACAAATACAATAATGAAATACGTAAAGAAAACTTTAAAACAATTAATTTGAACTCTTGCATGTTACTTGCTTTGGATTGCTCTTGAAGGACTGGAATGCAACAGCAATTCCTCTCCAAAATCTCTCCAAAAACCTTGGCGAAATCCTCCATCTCGAGCTCCATTTATAACCTGCATCAAGCTGATTTCGTGCCCAGCAGTCGACTGCCAAAATGCCCAGTGGACTACCAACAGTGTCGTTGTGAGACAATAGCTCGATCCACGCTAGAAAAACCCAACATCAATCAACTAGTGACTTCACTAGTTCGACTTATTTCCTTGTAGTCGACTGCCCAGTCAACTACAGAGCATTCTATGCCCGTGATAATTCCATCAGTCGACTTTCATCCCTTGGCAGTCGACTTCTATCAACATCAATGAACTGCTAAAACTTGGCAGTTGGCTGCCATGCCACAAAATACAGTCGAACACCAGTCAATCATCAGTCGACATGGATCAGTCAAATCGACATCTATGTCAGTCGACTGCTGTCGGGTAAAACTTCAAACAAACACTTGTTTGAGCATCCGATTGTCGGGTAAAATCTCAAACACCATGTTTAAGCATTCGACACTTGGTCTTAGCCACTTGGCCAAGTCCACCTCATCCTCTCATGGAGTTCCCCACCGAAGCTCTCTTCCCTCGACCTACGTCCCTCGGATGCACCAAGCGCACAACTTCGCAATGTCATCCTTCGCGTCTCTTGCCCTCAAATTCTACTTCCCTTGGGCATCACTCCATTCGCTCCCCGTTCGGCAGTCCCTTGAATGTACCAAGCGCACAACTTCACAATGTCATCCTTCACCGACTCAAGCACCTCGAGCCTACGAGACTAGTGACCTTACCAAGTCCTCAAAACTTCCCATTGCCAAGGCCACACACTTGGACTTACCAACACCAAGCCCCATGCTTGGACTTTTTCCAACACCAAGCTCCATGCTTGGATTTTACCAACACTAAGCCCTATGCTTGGATTTTCCATGCCGGGATACACACTTGGACTTCCCACACATGGTCAACCCCAAGTCAACCATGTAGTCAACTCACCGTCAAACTTCAAAATATTGCTCAAGTCAAACTCGAGTCCGATCAATCGTGACCTTGGCTGATTGCACCAACATCAACTATGTGAGATAACACATAATTATCACTTTGACATAAACCCTTGTCAAACACCAAAACATCATCTGGGCCTGATTGCATCAATAATCTCTCCCTTTTTAATGTTTAACAATACAATTTAAGTTTAGGTGATACAATTGTACCACAATATAATATTCTCATAATTTGTATAGAAATTGCAGTAGAAGATAATTCACAGACAATTTCAAGGTTTGCATAACTTAATCGAATCAATATTTTCAACAAACAAGATTTGCATGTTAAGTCTTATTCAAGCAAGATCATCATCAGTTATCAACTAAGGGATTTAAGGATCCAAAACGGAACATCTTAAGCCATATTCAAAGATTATTTATCACTTTATCTTCAAAACTTAAACCCCAAATAGCTCTCCCCTTTGTCAAACACACAAAAGGATCATTGGTATAAGAATACATTGATTCAAAATCCCTAAAAATAATTTTGTGTTTGAGGATAAAATTACCAAAATACATTCTTGTATCTAGAATTAGGTGAAGCAATTAATAGTGTCCTCCCCCTTAATCCTTACACCTCTTTATCCAATGCACCAACAATGTATTTGGATCCTAAAAATAGATTTTGATCTAGATTTTAGAATGATACATATGGAAAAGCATGGAAGACACCACCAAGTTGAAAAAATTGACAGAGTTTCCCCTTAAATTAGTTGTGAAAAAAATATGCTAATAGAATACAAGCACATAGAGAAAATGGAAACATTCCTAACTCATATTCATATTTTAGAGAAGGTTGTAAACAATCAACATCACAATTATCATTACACAAAATAAACTACAAACCATTTAAGTTGTCCATTTCACAGAGTTCCTAAACTTGCTACATGTTTTTAGAATTCTAAAATTCAAATACACACAACAGATTTTGCTACATGGCAGGTGAAGGACCCAGAGAGTCAGTCGCCAAGTAGCATAGGAGGCTGAGAATTTCCATTTGTTGGTCCAAAATTTGCATCTGTCTTGTAGATACTTATGATAGATGCATATCCATAGTCTTCTGAAGGCCCTTAAATCTGGTATCGATAGTCATTTGGAGCTCCTTAAATCGAGTATCGATAGTCTCCATGAACTTGACATAATCTTAGCGTATGCTATCTAGCTACTCAAATACAAAAAAAATATGGTTCGTCAGCTAGAGCTAAAGGTTCTTCTTCTTCTAATGAGCCTATGTCCCATCGCTCACCGACTTGGTGTCCATCCACCCATTCAACACTCCTATGGACTTGGGAAATGCTAGCCAAGGAAAAGTTACACCACTTTATTATGTTAAAGTCGGACATTTGCTTGATTTTTCCCCTGCTTTTATTAATGCTTATAGACTCTAACCAAAATGTAATGATATGTACAAATGTCATATAGATTTTATTTTGGACTTGGATAGTGAAGTGGACTATGAATAGGAAAATGTTTAATGCAACTTTGAAATACAAACAATTTTTCAGAAGATGGAGGGTGAGTAGATGATGGGGTTTTACCTTAGCTTTGTTGGAGGATCGTGGCCCGGCTAGAAGGGGGGTTGAATAGACTAGATGTTCGTTGATGGAAATCGTTCGCTTAATTGTCTATAATCAAGGTTATGTTGGACTCTTCGAGCTGTAAAAACCACTTTTTGCATTGCGGAAACCTCGGAAGTCGGCCATGGATCCGTGCGAAGATAAATAAAAATAAATTCATATACATGTTTAGAAAACCTAGATCTACCTTAGATCTACATGAGAAGAGCATTACCCTTGTAGCGACGCCCTTCGCTTATCCCACTCGTCCAAATGGTTGTCGGATCCCATAGAGTGTCAAGTGTACACTCCTCTACACGTATCCACACCAATAAAAAGGTGGAGAAGACCACATAGAGTGTGCTAGGACCCTTAGGAAGTCTCAGCAATGGAGGATGAGGGAGAGAGCAAGAAGAGGAGAAGGAAGAAGATGAATTCAATCCAACATTCAATTCACCACACTAACTCCTTTCATTTGGCCAGCCACTTCATGGAGGGTTAAATACATCTATGTAATACCAAGAGCCATGGCACTTGGTCTCCCTCATGAGGTGGCACACCATGATGTGTCCATGATGATGTGGAACATCATCATTGGCCGACCCCTTTTGCCAAGTCACCATGAAGTGGCATGTGGTCAAGTCAAACTTGACCCTTCATCTTCCCTCTCAAGTCAAGTCAAACTTGACCTCTTATCTCCCATGGTTGATCAACCTTTGATTCAAGTCAATTTAATTTAATGAATCTCTATTTATTAGTTTAAATTGACTCAATGAATCAAATATAAATTAGACTCATTCAACATTTGAATCAAATTGAGTTCAACTCAATTAGTCTAATTTGAATTACTCTTAATCTAATTTGGTACATCACATGCACCTAATCCTCTTGGTCCATCATATGAACCTAATCTCCATCTAATTTCCCTTTGTGTGTGACCCTATAGGTTCTTGTAACGTTGGCAATGCTCCTAAACCTATTTAGAAACATAAGCAATGAGCGGTGTTGGGTTTCCGGCACCGCGGCGAGTGTGTGTTCGAACATGTTTAGTAAACATGTGCGCAGCGGAAGAAATAAAAAGCAATAAATCTAATTTATTACAATACACACACCACACGCATGCATAGTACAACATGTGTAGACATAATCGTAGTTTCAAATTTTGCAATAAAAGGAAATTATTCTAGGTATACCTAACATATCACGTGCAGCGGGAAAGACATCAATCGGAGTGACTCTCGTTAGAATCGCCTCTATCCATATCGACGCCGAGTATCATCGGGATGGCTTCACAAAGCCATGAGCCTCGTCTTCATAGGAGTCACTAGCCTTGTGTCGAAGACGATGTGATCGAGAGAAGATCACAATCCGAATCAAAATTCGGATTCGAAAATGAGTCCCCAAAACTCGCTTCTCTGGAGAGGTATTCGTTAATCATTTGACGAATCTTTCGTCCTCCACCTATGAGGATTACCGGAGATCGAATCCCCGGCAGGGTAGCCACTGTCGGAGCACCAAACGTCGTCCAAACGATGCTCCGACACGTAAGGAAACAAGTTATCTAGAAAACTGGACAGCTAGGTGGAGGATTTGCACTGGCCAAAGGAGGATGGTCGGCCAACCCTTGGTCGCCGGAACCAAGGTGAGTCGCTGGAGGGTCGCTGGAGGATGGTCGGCAGCAGCTTGGACGCCGGCAGTAGCTTGGACGACGGCACAAAAGCTTGGTGGCAACAAGGTTGGGCGGCAACCTTGTTGGGCAGCGGCAAGGAGAAGAGAGGGAGAGGGCGGCTAGGTTTTCCAACACACAAATTTATCAACGAAAAACCCTTAAGCCATGTTTTTATAGAGAACACATTCTCCTAATGGTTATTGGTTCATAACCATAACCCGTTAACCCGCTCCAATAACTTAAGTTAAAATAAACCGAATCGAGTGGGTCTATTTTAAGTTAAAACGAACCAAACCAACTTTGGTTCATTCGTTTGAAACAAACCAAACCACTTTGGTTTATTCTTCACCATTGGATTAGAACCAAACCAATTTGGTTCATCTATCATGTCTTCATAAGACATGGCCCATCCATGCTTCCACTGCGACTGAAACGATTTCAAGCTCGCTCCTTATTTGGCCCAACCAAACCTATTTTCTCTCAGTCTGAGAATCTCATTCTCAAGCTCATTTTAAATCCTTCGGATTACGCTCATTGTGCATGTGACCAAATAGGTTCTCAATTTATGTTGGTCGTCTATAATTAACCATTAATTATAGAATGATCATGAGTGGCACCTAGTAGTACATCATGATCCCCAATATACCGAAAAGATCAACGGTTGATCCAAAACTATTTCTGAAACCCTTCAGCAGCTATAATGAATCGTGCCCCATTCCCTTCACTCATCTTATACCCACTTGGTTCAGGACATGGTCTATAGTGTCAATCTCATCTAGGCTGACTACGTCACACCTAGCCTAAGTATCATTTCCTCATCCTACGAATTCTAGTTACTGTACATGTATCGAAGAGTACCTTACTCTAAACATGTAATGCTTTGGTCAAAGACTTTAGTAACAATCCGATGAGAGGCCATGGGTATACATCTCCTCGCAAGGAGTGGTGAATCCTTTATAGGCTATTCAAACACCTTCGGCTACTTCGACTTATACCTAATCATCCCGGGTCCACATCTCCTCAGAGATGCTTGCTTAAGATGTCAAAGTATAAGTCTTCATGACCAAAATGACTTGAATACCGCAAGTCAAAGAAAAAACGCACTTAAGCTGCAGCAAAAATTTCATTGACATATCTATATATGCAGAGAACCATATGAAGTCTTACAGCTGGTCACTCCAATGAACTAGTTACCACAACTAGCATCCATGATTAACTCCGGACATCACAATGTCTCCAGCTAGTGAGAATCAACTGCTCGGATACACCAAAGAGTATACCTCGTGCTAGTCTCGACAGAATTGATGGTGTCCAAATCCATCAATTCATCGACTAGGGATAATTCCAATACATCACAATTACACATGTAGAGATACTCACTAGTTGTGATCTAATCACAAATTCTCTCATGTTGTAAATCGTATCATGGACATTTAGTAAATGAGTTTAAGATCTAATCAAATACTAAAAACATGTATACTCAAATAGTGAATCTTCATTTATCATATAAATGGTTTAATCATAAGGTGATTGCCTTAGGGCACCTCTCATATATAACTAACAAACTCCCACTTGGCCTAATGTCAATCGCCACAGTATTCAATACCATAAGCTCTAACATGACCCTCAAACTTACTTTGAGGTAAGGCCTTAGTTAAAAGGTCCGCTAAGTTCCTTTCAGTAGGAATCTTCTCGATTTGTATTTCCTTCCTACTTATGATCTCTCTGATCAGATGATAGTGGCGAAGAACATGTTTGGATCATTGATGAGACCACATCAAGTTCAGAGACAAACTTCTCGATCCAAACCTCTTCCTTTGCTGCAATGTATTCTACCTCAGTGGTAGAATCCGCTATAGTGTCTTGCTTGGAACCTTTCCAACTTATTGCGTCTCCATTCAAGGTGAGCATGTAACCAGACTGAGACTTGGAATCATCCTTGTCTGTCTGGAAGCTGGTATCCATATACCTACATATCACCATGTCCCCTTCTCCATATATTAAGAACACATCCTTAGTTCTTCTTAAGTACTTAAGGATCATCTTAACAGCCGCCCAAAGATCCATTCATGGATCAGATTGGTATCTGCTCATGATACTCAGAGCATACGATACATCGGGTCTCATACATAACATAGCATACATGATAGATCCTATTGAGGATGCATAGAGAATCTTACTCATGTAAATCCTCTCATCTTCTGTGCGCGGACACATAGACTTTGAAAGGTGTATTCCATGCCTGATGGGTAGGAAATCTTTCTTGGATCCCAACATGCTAAACCTCTTTAGCACTCGGTCTATATATGTAGACTGCGAAAGACCAAGCAACCGTTTCGATCTATCCCTATAGATCTTAATCCCGAGGATGTAGGTTGCTTCTCTCAGGTCTTTCATGGAGAATGTCTTGGACAATCAAATTTTAACTGATTGTAATATAGAAATATCATTTCCTATAAGTAATATGTCATCGACATACAATATTAGAAATACGACTGCACTCCCACTAACCTTCTTGTACACACAAGGTTCATCCGAATTTTGTTAGAAATCAAACTTTTTGATTATCTCATCAAAATGGATATTCCATCTCCTGGATAATTGCTTCAGTCCATATATGGACCGTCGCAATTTGCATACCTCGGTTTTATCAACCGATGTGAAACCCTCATGTTGTATCATATACACATCCTCGAGTAGTTTTCCATTAAGGAAAGCTATTTTCACATCCATCTGTCATATCTCATAATCATAATGAGCTGCTATGGGTAGGAGCATCCGAATGGATTTAAGCATAGCTACAGGTGAATAGGTCTCGTCATAATCAACACCTTGCTTTTGACGATACCCTTTCGCCACCAATCTAGCCTTATATGTAATCACATTACCATCCATGTCGGTTTTCTTCTTGAAAACCCACTTGCACCCTATAAGCTTTATGCCTTCAGGTGGGTCAACCAAGTTCCAAACTTGGTTTTCATACATGGAGTCCATTTTCGACTTCATGGCGTCAAGCCACTTATCCCTTTCTGAACTTTTTAGAACTTCTTCATAACTGGTAGGCTCCTCATCATCAATGAGTAACATGTCGTTCGATTCACTTATGAGAAATCCATATCTCTCAGGAATATTGTGTGTTCTACCAGATCTACGAAGATGTGGTGTCTCAATAGATCCAGCCGATGACTCATCACTATGAGTTATTGGTTGTGGTGCTTCGCCAGGTATCTCATCAATGTCTATTTGAGTCTCTCGAACTTCCTCAAGCTCAATGACACTCCCACTGTTTTCTTGCAAGAGAAACTCTTTCTCTAGAAACACAGCATTCCTTAAAACAAACACCTTTTTCTCCACAGGATGATAGAATTGGTAACCCCTTATTTCCTTAGGGTATCCAATAAATAGACATTTATCACACTTAGCATCCAATTTGTCTGATATAGTCTGCTTCACATAAGCAGAACAACCCCATATCTTCAAGTAAGATACATGAGATTTCTTACTATTCCATATCTCATATGGAGTAGTAGAGACTACCTTGGTTGGCATTCTGTTTAGCAAGTAAACAGTTGTCTGAAGTGCATAGCCCCAAAAGGACTTGGGAAGATTCGCTTGATTCATCATTGACTTGACCATGTCCAACAAGGTCCGATTATGCCTCTCAGATACACCATTATGCTGTGGTGTATATGGCGGAGTCCATTGAGATAATATACCATTGTCTCTTAGATAATCTAGAAATTCTTGACTTAAGTATTCACTACCTCGATTCGATCGAAGTATTTTAATACTCTTGTCATGTTGTTTCTCTACTTCATTTCTGAATTCTTTGAACCTTTCAAAGGCTTCAGACTTGTGTTTCATCAAGAACACATACCCAAACCGTGAGTGATCATCGGTGAAGGTAATGAAGTAGCTATAGCCTCCTAAAGCTTGAGTTGACATAGGTCCACTTACATCAGTATGTATTAGACCTAGAAACTCTTCCACATGTTCACCTTTTTCAGTAAAAGGTAACTTAGTCATCTTGCCTTTTAAGTATAATTCGCATGTATCGTATGAATCCAATTCAAACGATTCCAGAATTCCACATCGGTGTAATTCGGACATGCGTTTCTTGCTTTCATGGTCAAGACAACAATGCCACATATAGGAGTCTAATTGATTATCCTTTCAAGAAAGCTTGTTGCTCACTTCGATATTGAAAATGTCACTGGATACATCCAATGTATAAATTCTTTTGCTCAAAGTTCCAATCCCATAAAGAATGTCATTCAAAGTTATGTAACAACAATTGTTACTAAAAGTCAAATGGTACCCATTTCTATTTAAACAAGAAATAGAAATGATGTTCTTTATCAACGAAGGAACATAAAAGCAATTGTCCAGTTCTAAGACAAGTCCTATAGGGAGTTTCAACAAATACGTTCCGATGGCTAGTGCAACAACCTTTGTTCCATTCCCAACACGTAAATTTGACTCTCCCTTGACGAGTCTTCTTCTATTCCTTAGGCCATGTATGTCATTACATATATGTGAGCCACACCCAGTATCCAATACCCAAGTTTTTGAGGAAATAGAATGACAATCAATAACGAAGATATCTGAAGAAGATGAGGCATCCGATGCCTTATTATTCTTCACGGACTCAAGATAAATCTTGTAATTTCTTCGCCAATGGCCCTCCTTGCCATAATGATGGCAAGTGCCCTTTTGAGCTGGTTCTACCTTTTTATCCTTTTTCTTCCCCTTCTGCTGTTCTTTTGACTTTCTCTTAGAACCTTTCTTTGAGGAATCAACTAACAGCACCGTTCCCTGCTCAAGCTTCACAGAAGGCTCCATAGTCTTCAGCATGTTGAGAAGTACCACAGATGAACCTTCTTGCATCTCAGAGGTGAAGAGGAACTTGGAGACTTCGAACCTTTCGAATCTCACTTGCTCATCAACCAACTCATAAAGATGAAAGACTATGGTATGAACATCCATATGCTCATGCTACTTCCGTAGCTCAGGTATCATCGCGACTAGCATGATGCAACTCGCCATTTCAGAATCAATCACATGTTTCTGATAGCCCAACAATTGGTCCAGAGTTGCATTGTCACTGGGACGAGCGGGAAGAGGTGCTTCGAGGACATTCACAAGCTTTTTAACCTTGAGAACAATTCTTAGGTTGAATCCAAAAGCCAGTCCAAGAAGTTCGACCCAATCAATTTATTTGAATCCAAAATAGAGTGAAAATTCAAAGACATCATGATCAATCAATTAACCTTGAAATACAAATCAAGAATATATGAGAAAATAATTTTAAAATACATCAACCTACATTTATAAATCTCATTCATTTTACGAATTTCAAAAACCCCAAAATCACTTCGGGAGATCATAGGTCCATCTCCGAATGGGATGATATCTAACATAGATATGAACAACCTTGGAGAGAGTCCAATAAGTCATTCATAGCTACGATGGTAAGTATCAAATATACCGATTGCATATCACATATATGTAACTATCACAATGTGCTATCAACTAATTGAATGTTCACACATACATCGGGTTGTTAACTTATTAACAAGTATGCATCATATGCATAGCACCCAACTTCACCTCCCTTCACATCGACCTTGGAGAGAGTCCAACAAGTCGATGCTCCAGGTGAAATCCAACCCATTAATCGAGAAATAGTTTTAATATGGTTAGAGCGCATTCAACCAATTAGCCTGGCTTGGAGAGAGTCCAACAACCAAAGCTAACAATTGACCTCTGACTCTTACCATATTAGTATTAAACTATTCCATCATTTGAACATGTTCAGGTTCGAGATGGGCTTGGAGAGAGTCCAACAACCCAAACAGGAAATAGAACTCTGGTTCTAACCATATTAATGGAATATGTAGGCTTTAATATTGAGTAAGGGTTTTATGTCTCATCCTCTGGTCATGCAAATGACTATTATCTACATGGCATGGCATACATCTACATGTCACGACACGCATGACATAATGATATGCATCTAATGCAATTACATGACATACAATTATGGCATGTACAAGATTTCCTTATATGTCATAACTATTTATAGAAATAAAATATGTTTGAGATATGATTCTCCAAATTAAATCATGATTAAATTAGGAAATAAATTTCCAAATCTAATCACATATTTTATTTATGGAAAGTGTTAATTAAGGAAAAGTCAAATTTAATTTTGTAAACAAATTTCCTAAATTGTCAAAACTATTTATGGAAATAAAATATATTTTAAATTTGATTCTCCAAATAAAATCATGATTAAATTAGGAAACAAATTTCCAAATCTAATCATATATTTTATTTATGGAAAGTGTTAATTTCCATAAATACTTCTAAACTTTCCAAAAGTAGAAGATTTTTATAAATACTTCTAGACTTTTCAAAATTAGAAAATTTCCATAAATATTTCTAAACTTCCAAAAATAGAAAATTTCTATAAATACAATTATGACTATTACAAAATAATTTTATGATTATGTCGAAACACAACCTGGGCTCTGATACCACTGTTGGGTTTCCGACACCGCAGCGAGTGTGTGTTCGAACATGTTTCGTAAATATGTGTGCAGTGGAAGAAATAAAAAGCAATAAATATAATTTATTACAACACACACACCACGTGCATGCATAGTACAACATGTGTAGACATAATTATAGTTTCAAATTTTGCAATAAAATGAAATTATTCTAGGTATACCTGACGTATCACGTGCAGCGGGAAAGACATCAACTGGAGTGACTCTCGGTAGAATTGCCTCTATCCGTATCCACGCCGAGTATTGTCGAGATGGCTTCACAAAGCCATGAGCCTCGTCTTCATAGGAGTCACTAGCCTCGTGTCGAAGATGATGTGATCGAGAGAAGATCACAATCCGAATCAAAATTCGGATTCGAAAACGAGTCCCCAAAACTCGCTTCTCCGGAGAGGTATTAGTCAACCGTTTAACGAATTCTTCATCCTCCACCTATGAGGATTACCGGAGATCGAATCCCCGGTAAGGTAGTCACTGTCGGAGCTCCAAACGTCATCTAAACGACGCTCCGACACGTAAGGAAACAAGCTGTCCAGAAAATTGGACAGCTAGGTGGAGGATTTGCGCCGGCCAACCCTTGGACGCCGGAACCAAGGTGAGTCGTCGGAGGGTCACTGGAGGATGGTCGATAGCAGCTTGGACGCCGGTAGTAGCTTGGACGCCGGCACAAAAGCTGGGCGGCAACCTTGTTGGGCGGGGGCAAGGAGAAGAGGGGGAGAGGGTGGCTAGGTTTTCCAACACACAAAGTTATCAACGAAAAACCCTTAAGCCATGTTTTTATAGAGAACACATTCTCCTAATGGTTATTGGTTCATAACCATAACCCGTTAACCCGCTTCAATAACTTAAGTTAAAATAAATCGAACCGAGTTGGTCTATTTTAAGTTAAAATGAACCAAACCAACTTTGGTTCATTCGATTAAAACAAACCAAACCCCTTTGGTTTATTCTTCACCATTGGATTAGAACCAAACCAATTTGGTTCATCCATCATGTCTTCATAAGACACGACCCATCCATGCTTCCATTACGACTGAAACGATTTCAAGCTCTCTCCTTGTTTGGTCCAACCAAACCTATTTTCTCTTAGTCTGAGAATATCATTCTCAAGCTCGTTTTAAATCCTTTGGATTACGCTCGTTGTGCATGTGACCAAATAGGTTTTCGGTTTATGTTGGTCATCTATAATTAACCATTAATTTTAGAACGATCATGAGTGACACCTAGTAGTACATCATGATCCCCAATATACCGAAAAGATCAACGGTTGATCCAGAACTATTTCTGAAACCCTTCAGCAGCTACAATGGATCGTGCCTCATTCCCTTCACTCATCTTATACCCACTTGGTTCAGGACATGGTCTATAGTGTCAATCTCATCTAGGCTGACTATGTCACACCTAGCCCAAGTATCATTTCCTCATCCTACGGATTCTAATTACTGCACATGTATCCAAGAGTACCTTACTCTAAACATGTAATGCTTTGGTCAAAGACTTTAGTAACAATCCGACGAGAGGTCATGGGTATACATCTCCTCACAAGGAGTGGTGAATCCTTTATAGTCTATTCAAACACCTTCGGTCACTTCGACTTATACCCAATCATCCCGGGTCCACATCTCCTCAGAGATGCTTGCTTAAGATGTCAAAGCATAAGTCTTCATGACCAAGATGACTTGAATACCGCAAGTCAAAGGAACATCGCACTTAAGCTGCAGTAAGAAGTTCATTGACATATCTATATATACAGAGAACCATATGAAGTCTTATAGCTGGTCACTCCAATGAGCTAGTTACCACAACTAGCATCCACGATTAACTCCGGACATCACAATGTCTCCAGCTAGTGAGAATCAGCTGCTTGGATACACCAAAGAGTATACCTCGTGCTAGTCTTGACAGAATTGATGGTGTCCAAATCCATCAATTCATCGACTATGGATAATTCCAATACATCACAATTACACATGTAGAGATACTCACTAGTTGTGATCTAATCACAAATTCTCTCATGCTATGAATCGTATCGTGGATATTCAGTAAATGAGTTTAAGTTCTAATCAAATACATGAAAACATGTATACTCAAATAGTGAATCTTCATTTATCATATAAATGGTTTAATCATAAGGCGATTGCCTTAGGACACCTCTCATATATAACTAACAAGCGGTATCTAGCAACACATCATTGCTACCCAAGTTACAAGAATGTTGAGATCCAACATCACCTTTGTGACTCTCACAATATGTGACAATGTCCCTCTATCCTTGACATCTAGATTGAACAATTGAGGCATAGACCGTGTCATCCTCTGTACAATCTATATCTTGAACTCCAAGTAGACTTACTCTAATCAAATGAGCTCAATATCTCATATTGACTCATTTGGGCATGGTCATGCACTTAGTGGTCTCACTCTATCAAGAATCATGAATGCACTCCCATCATATAGGAGGGATAGATCCCATCTACATCACTCACATCCCTCCGCATAATTTGTTATATACCCAGTAATCGCCTTTATAGTCCACCCATTTACGGGTGATGTTTGACGAAGCCAAAGTATGCAACTTCTTATGTAGGGAACTATGGTGACTTCAGGTCCAAGGACTAATAGTCACATGAGAAAGTATATGACACTCATATAATGATCCATGATACTTTCTCATTGTAGGTCATTAGTATACATTCTCCAATGCATACCCATGTGTCAACTTGATATCTCATATCCATGACTTGTGAGATCAAGTCATCGAGTTGACCTACATGCTAGTCTCTTCGCATTAATATTTTCCCTGAATATTAATACTTGACTAGGAATGATTAAAAGTAGTATTCTCTATATAATCTCATTATCGATTCTACCAATCGATTGATATAGATAAGAACCTTCTACTCAAGGACGCTATTATACTTAGTTATTTGGCACCAATACAAGTAAGTATAATAACCATAAAGCAATGCCTTTATTGATTGATATATATATATATATATATATATATATATATATGTGATACAACAAGTCCATACAATAATCATCACATGATCGACTCTAGGGCTTTCACTAACAATCTCCCACTAGCACTTGTGCCAATCACTGTAGTATCTAATACTCAATCACCTAGTGTGACCATCATACTTTTTCTGTGCCAAAGCCTTGGTCAAGGGATTGCGATGTTAGCGTCTGTGGGTACTCTGCAAATCTTCACATCTCCTCTATCGATAATCTCTCGAATGAGATGGAAGCATCATAGTATGTGTTTGGTCTGCTGGTGTGAGCGAGGTTCCTTAGCCTGCGCAATCGGTCCGTTGTTGTCACAATGGTGGCGCTGTGAGCTAGGAACCACCCCAAGCTCAGTAATGAACTTGCGGATCCAAACTGCCTCCTTTGTTGCTTCTGATGCAACAATATACTCGGCCTCTATTATAGAATCAACAACTATGTCCTGCTTCGAACTCTTCCAGCTCACAGCGCCACCATTCAAGGAAAACACGAACCCTGACTGCGATCTATAATCATCCTTGTCAGTTTGGAAGCTGGCATCACTGTAACCCTTTACAACTAGTTTCCTATCGCCTCCAAATATCAAGAAATATTCTTTAGTCCTTCTTAAGTACTTAAGAATATTCTTGACCGCTATCTAGTGACGCTCACCTGGATCTGACTGGTATCTGCTCGTCATGCTCAAAGCATACGAGACATCAGGACGAGTACATAGCATGGCATACATGATAGATCCTATGGTAGATGCATAAGGGATCTTATCCATGCGGTCTCTCTGCTCTCTAGAAGAGGGACTTTGAGTCTTTGAAAGACTCACACCATGTGACATTGGAAGAAATCCCTTCTTGGAATTCTGCATGGCAAACTGTAGTAATACCGTGTCAATATATGTACTCTGACTTAGGCCAAGCAATCTCTTAGATCTATCTCTATAGATCTTGATGCCTAGAATACATGCTACTTCACCTAAGTCCTTCATTGAGAAACACTTCCCTAGCCAAGTCTTCACAGACTGTAGTAAAGGGATGTCATTCTCAATAAGTAGTATGTCATCCACATACAATACAAGGAAGACAACTGTATTCCCATTAACCCTCTTGTAGACACAGAGTTTATCTTCATTCTTGATGAAACCAAATTGTTTGATCACATCATCGAATCGAAAATTCCAGCTCCAAGAAGCTTGCTTTAGCCCATAAATGGACCTTTGTAGCTTACATACTTTGCCAGTATGTTGTGGATCTACAAAACCCTCAGGTTGTGTCATGTACACATCCTCAAGCAAGTTTTCATTCAGAATTGCGGTTTTGACATCCATCTGCCAAATCTTATAATTATGGTACGCTACAATAGTAAGCATGATCCGAATAGACTTAAACATCGCAACTGGAGAAAATGTTTCATCATAGTCGATACCATGAATTTGCTTAAAACCTTTAGCTACCAATCGTCCCTTATAGGTTATGTATAAGTCCATCCATGTCAGTCTTTCTCTTAAAGACCCACTTACACCCAATGGGTTTGACGCCTTTATGTGGATCAACCAAAGTCCATACTTGGTTGGTGTACATGGATTCCATCTCGGATCTCATGGCCTCTAGCCATTTCTCAGAATCTGGGCTCATCACAGCTTCCTGATAGGAGGTAGGCTCATTCTCAACGAGCATAACGTCATCATGGTTAGACAAGAGAAATGAGTATCTCTTAGGCTGTCGACATACCCTATCAGACCTGCGAAGAGGTAGGTCTACCTGAATAGGTTGTTGTTCCACAACTCTTTATGTAACAATCTCATCATCCACAACACTTTGTTGTTCCTATTCAACCTCTATCTCGGCCTTAGTGCTATGGTACATATCTTGAATTTCTTCAAGATCGAATGTACTCCCACTAGTTTTTCTAGAAACAAAGTCCTTTTCTAGAAATACCCCAGTCTTTGCCACAAACACTTTGTGCTACTGGGAATGTAGAAGTAATATCCCTTCATTTCTTTGGGATATCCAACAAAATAGCACTTATCGGATTTGGGTCTCAGTTTTTCTGAGACTCGATGTCGAACATAAGCCTCACAACCCCAAATCCTCATGAAAGACATCTTAGAATTTTTCCCTATCCATATCGTATATGGTGTCTTTATCACAGCTTTGGATGGAACACGATTAAGTGTAAAGGCTGCTGTGTTTAGAGCATATCCCCAAAAGGATATAGGAAGATCTGTGTGACTCATCATAGATTGTACCATATCTAATAGGGTACGATTCCTTCTTTCAAATACACCATTCCACTTTGGTGTTCCAGGAGGAGTGAGTTGGGATTGAATCCCACACTCAGCTAAATAGTCACGAAACTCATGGCTAAGATATTCACCACCTCGATCTGATTGAAGTATCTTAATACTCTTACCAAGCTGGTTTTGTACTTCATTCTTGAATTCTTTGAACTTTTCAAAGGATTCTTATTTATGTGTCATCAGATACACATAACCATATCTACTAAAGTCATCAGTAAATGTAATGAAGTACCTATAACCACCTCTAGCAGCAACATTGAAAGGGTCACATACATCACTATGTATAAGTCCTAACAAGTCTGTTGCTCTTTCGCTGTGTCCACTAAAGCGAGTCTTGGTCATCTTGCCTAGAAGGCAAGACTCGCATATATCATATGATTCAAAATCAAATGAGTCCAGCAACCCATTCTTATGGAGCTGGGATAAGCGACTCTCATTTATGTGACCTAAGCGACAATGCCAGAGATAGGTTTGGTTCAACACATTTGACTTGAACCTTTTGGTACTTATGTTATAGATGGGATTCTTTAAGTCTAGAATGTAGAGTCCATTCATCAGAGGTGCTCTACAATAGAACATATCATTTAAATAAACGGAACAACATTTGTTCTTTATTATAAATGAAAAGCCTTTCTTGTCTAAACAAGAAACTAAAATGATGTTCTTTGTGAGAGCAGACACATAACAACAGTCATCTAATTCTAGTACAAGCCCAGAGGACAGAGATAGAAAATAAGTTTCTACAGCAATAGCAACAACCCTTGCTCCATTGTCTACTCGTAGGTCTACCTCGCCCTTCGTCAATGCCCTGCTATTTCTCAGCGTCTGCACATTAGTACAAATGTGAGATGCACATCGGGTATCAAATACCCACGATGAAGAAATAGATAGATTGACTTCTATAACATTTATACCTGAAGTAGAAGTCTCACTTCTCTTCTTCTTAAGATCTTCCTGTCCACTTCCATAAGTGAAGCAAGTCCCTTCCTTGGCCACCCCTCCTTTAGGTTTCAGTGCCTTTCCTTTTCCCTTGGCTTGAGACTTTCCCTTACCTTTAGGCTTGCCCTTTCCTTTCTTCTTTTGCACCATCAAAATGGAGTCGGGCTTTGCCTTCTTAAGGTTGATCTCAGCAGTTCTCAACATGCTGAGCATCTCAGGCAGTGACTTATCAATTTCATTTATGTTGTAATTCATGACAAATTGATTGTAACTTTTTGAAAAGGATTGCAAGATCAAGTCAGTGGCCAGTTCTTGGCCAAGTGGGAATCCCAACCTTTGTTGGTTTTCTATGTACACAATCATTTTGAGTACATATAGACCTACGGGAGTCCCATCTTGCATCTTGGACTGAATTAGTGCCTTAGAGATCTCGTATCTCTCGTGCCTTTCTTGTCTTTGATACAGTTGACAAAGATGTTCAACCATATCAAAAGCATTCATCAACTCGTGTTGCTTTTGAAGCTCAGAGTTCATGGTCGCGAGCATGAGACATGACACATCTAATGCATCATCTTGATGCTTCTTGTAAGCATCTTAGTCAGCTCGTGAGGCAGTGGCAGGAGGTGCTTCCGGAATGGGCTGCTCCAGGACGTACAATTTTCTTTCTTGTGTGAGAACAATTCTCAAATTCCTATACCAGACTAGGAAATTAGCTCCATTGAGCTTGTCCTTCTCAAGGACAGAACGTAGGGAGAAAGTGTTCATGTTTGACGACATGGCAATCTACAACATAAATAATACAGAAAGTAAATATCATATTCCATTTATCATTTAATTAGGTCTTTAATTAAATGATGCTCCCACTGAATTATAGGACTTTTGTAGAATCGAGTCATGGATGTGGTCAAACCACACTACTAGATTCATACAAACTAGCTATAATTCTCGTGGGACAAGATCTATATCATACTACGCCTTGAGTTAGCTTTGGCTAAATCGCCCAAGACTTAGTATGATCGGTAGGTAACAAATTACCAATTACATCTCTATGCAACTCTTGTTTATAGGATCAAGATCCACATTTAAAAAATAACTTGAGTTAGCTTTGGCTAAATCACCCAAGATTTAGTGTAAATGTGATCGTATCCTATCTTTCCAACCATTGGAATATGCCTATAGTTTTACCCGATCTAATTGAGTTAACTAGTTTCACTCAATATAATTGAGCTTATTCTCACCCAATCTTTGATAGGCGGGACCAAGATTGTCCCTTCACACCCTACCAAGATAATATGCATTGCTCTACTTTGACAAATTCAACAACAACAAATGATCAAGGTAGTGATGGGTATCAAAACTTGGTAGGCATTTCGAGTTGACTTGATAAAAATCTAATCTAATCGTCAATGTGTATCATATACGCATTAAGGCATTAATTAACCTATACTATCATGCATCACATACATACAAGCAAAACAAATAAGACATTAATTACCCTATACTAGCATGCATCACATACATACAAGCAAAAAACAAATATATATATATATATATATATATATATACTCATTAATTAATTTTTGATGAGGTCATGGCCCTACTATGATCTTCACAAGCCAATGAGAAGATCGGATGGTCAACCTAGGGTTAGCGGCTTCTCCAAGCGCCTCCTTTGACCATCATGTGTCGTCGGCACCCTTCTCGTAACTCCGTCTACAAGTGGACCTTCCACCACTTCATTTTGTACATTACAAACATGAAACTCGAGTTACAATCGAGTCTAAAATCTATTTACAATAGGAATATAATAAGAGAGGAACGACGCATAGGTTGCATATCATATACAACATGCACAATACAAAAATGGCACGCAAGCCGTATTATGAATTACAACATAATTTTATCCAATCACATTGGAGTTTTTGGGCCATGACCATCACAATATCATAAATAATTCTAAATTATGTATTTTACATAAATTTCTATAATTTTCCTATTTTTTTCAATTTTATGAGTCACATCTCTGCAACTGTCCCGCTAAGCGATTTTCGGGCGCGATCTTGGGACAATGCCCCTTGCATGGTTAAGGGCAGTGCCCCTTCTTGCAAAAATGAATCTTACGAGTATCCCATCATGATCTTATATCACCTTAAGTCACTGTGCAAAAAGACTAAAGTGAGACTTTGCCGTTTCGAAGAGTTTTTCTCGGTGGTTGAAGCCTACAAGTGTCTAAACACTTGTTGCTTCGACTCTACGAGAAAAATACTCACAAAAATCTATAAAATTAGGAAAATTATAGAAACTTACAGATATGTAATTTTTCATATCTAATACAAAAAATTACAAAACAAACATGTACATGCTTCGCACGTGGCTCTGATACTACTGTTGGACTCTCCGAGCGCAAAAACTACTTTTGCGTTGTGGAAACCTTAGAAGTCAGCCACGGATCCATGCAAAGATTAATAAAAATAAATTCGTGTACATGTTTATAAAACCTAGATCTACATAAGAAGAGTGTTACCCTTGTAGCGACGCCCTTCGCTTATCTCGCTCGTCCAAATGGTTGTCGGATCTCGTAGAGTGTCAAGTGTACACTCCTCTACAGGTATCCACACCGACAAAAAGGTGGAGAAGACCACTTAGAGTGTGATATCACCCTTAGGAAGTCTCAACAATAGAGGATGAGGGAGAGAGCAAGAAGAAGAGAAGGAAGAAGATGAATTCAATCCAACATTCAATTCACCACACTAACTCCTTTCATTTGGTCAGCCACTTCATGGAGGGTTAAATACATCCATGTAATACCAAGAGCCATGACTCTTGGTCTCCCTCATGAGGTGGCACACCATGATGTGTCCATGATGATGTGGAACATCATCATTGGTCGACCCCTTTTGCCAAGTCACCATGAAGTGGCATTTGGTCAAGTCAAACTTGACCCTTCATCTTCCCTCTCAAGTCAAGTCAAACTTGACCTCTTATCTCCCATGGTTGATCAACCTTTGATTCAAGTCAATTTAATTTAATGAATCTCTATTCATTAGTTTAAATTGACTCAATGAATCAAATCTAAATTAGACTCATTCAACACTTGAATCAAATTGAGTTCAACTCAATTAGTCTAATTTGGATTACTCTTAATCCAATTTGGTTCATCACATGAACCTAATCCTCTTGGTCCATCATATAAACCTAATCTCCATCCAATTGCTCTTTGTGTGTGACCCTATAGGTTCTTGTAATGTTGGCAATGCTCCTAAACCTATTTAGAAACATAAACAATGAGCGGTATCTAGCAACACATCATTACTACCCAAGTTACAAGAATGTTGAGATCCAACATCACCTTTTTGACTACTAATTGTGACTCTCATAATATGTGACAATGTCTCTCTATCCTTGACATCTAGATTGAACAATTGAGGCATAGAATGTGTCATCCTCTGTACAATCTATATCTTGAACTTCAAGTTGACTCACTCTAATCAAATGAGCTCAATATCTCATATTGACTTATTTGGGCATGGTCATGCACTTAGTGGTCTCACTCTATCAAGAATCATGATGTCACTCCCATCATATAGGAGGGATAGATCTCATCTACATCACTCACATCCCTCCGCATAATTTGTTACATACCCAGTAATCGCCTTTATAGTCCACCCATTTACTGGTGACATTTGACGAAGCCAAAGTATGCAACTCCTTATGTAGGGAACCATGGTAACTTCAGGTCCAAGGACTAATAGTCATACTAATAGTCACATGAGAAAGTATATGACACTCATATAATGATCCATGATACTTTCTCATGGTGGGTCATTCAGTATACATTCTCCAATGCATACCCATGTGTCAACTTGATATCTCATATCCATGACTTGTGAGAACAAGTCATCGAGTTGACCTACATGCTAGTCTCTTCGTATTAATATTGTCCCTGAATATTAATACTTGACTAGGAATGATTAAGAGTAGTATTCTTTATATAATCTCATTATCAATTCTACCAATTGATTGATATAGATAAGAACCTTCTACTCAAGGACGCTATTATACTTAGTTATTTTGCACCAATACAAGTAAGTATAATAACCATAAAGCAATGCCTTTATTGATATATATAGGAATATGATACAACAAGTTCATATAACAATCATCACATGATCGACTCTAGGGCTTTCACTAACAGGTTAGCACAGCAGAAATATGCTAATTAAGACAATTAAAACAAAACACAAAGTAAATAGAAAAGAGCAATTCGCAAACTCAAGTATGTAACGTGGTTCACAACCCTTGCCGCTAATCCACGGATGATTCGTATGGTGAATCACTCCTTCAATCAAATCCACTAATCTCTCCTTTAGATAAAAAAGGTTGAGGTAACATCTTTACAACAAATCACTCCCTCTTACAATAAAATAGAAGTAAACACAAGGAAGAGGAGTGGAACATATTTAGGGCACTAGGGAGTATGAATGGGAGTTAAGCATTAACCTCCCAAAGGCACCCAACCCCTCTTTTGATAGGGAAGAGGGGTTTCTTCTCATTGGGCATGCAGCAATCAACTGTTGCATGCCATCAGTCGACTACTGCCATTCCAATGGCTTTTGACTATGTCAAATTGTGATCAGTCCAATCCAGATCCTCGCAAGCCGCGATCGCTAGCCGATTTATCACGCTGTATAGCCAATCGATCAATCGACCATTACGAGTAGTTCTATGCCCGTGTTCACCTTCATCAGTCGACTGTCATCCCTTGGCAGTCGACTGATGGAGCAGCAGTCGACTGTTGGGCCAAAAACTCACCAATCGAATACCAGTCGAGTGTCATCGACTTAGAGCAGTCGACTGCTATCTATAATAGTTGACTGATGTCGAGTAAAACCTCAAACAAATACTTATTTGAGCATCTGATGGTCGGGTAAACCTCAAACCACCTGTTTGAGCATCCAACACTTGACTTAGCCATTCGACCAAGTTTACCTATGAGCTACCGTTACAATCACTCAATCTCTCATCTCCCTTGGAGTCCCTCACCGAAGCTCTCTTCGTCCAGCCACGTCCCTCGGATGCACCAAGTGCATGACTTTCACAATGTCATCCTTCGCATCTCACCCTGAAGTTTGTTTCCTTTGGCTTCACTCTAATGCTCCTCATCCGGCGGTCTCTTGGATGCACCAAGTGCACGACTTCTGCAATGTCATCCTTCATCGACTCAAGGACCCGAGCCATGAGATGGTGAACCTACCAATGCTATCATCAAGCTAACTCATGTGTGATTTACTAAGTCCTGCACAACTTAAACACACATATCAAATCAACATAAACATGCTAACTTAAATCTTTGCCACACACATCAAAACCAAAACATACTTGCGTTGATTGCCCTAACAATCTCTCCCTTTTTGATGTGTGACAAGCATGTTTAAGTTAGGTAACACATTAACCAAATACATCAAGAAGGAAAGTATATAAAACAAATATGAGTATCAAAACACTCCCCCATAATATATGCAACTCTCCCTTAACACATGCTAATCATTCCTTTAGCATGATTAACTTAACCTCTCACATTTTCCCCCCTTTAACACCATCAAAAACATTAACCATATGTCATATAACATGGCATCAAAGTCTTAATGGAAGAAAATCACCAAAACATGTTGAAAAGCACACAAAGCAGGTTATTGTTCACATTTACAATCCATCAGTCGACTGGTTCAGACTACCAGTTGACTGACACTCAATTTCCAGCCTTTTCTAATTTTCGAACCCAAGTTCAGAAATGCATTAAAAATTATAGAAAATTTGAAAAATCATGAAATTTGGGGAACACATTTCTTATGAGTCCCTTTATCAATGAAAAATAATTTTTCAAGAAAAAACATTCATTTTTTAAATATTTGGCAAAAACTCAAAAATTGTAAAAATCTTCAATCATTTTATCAACTTTAAAATCTAGTTTTGCCTTAAGTTGTTTTAAAACATCAATTCACTGTTTGTAAAACATAAAATGATTTTAAATCATTTAAAATATCCAACTATGATCTATGGGGAATATGTCCATTGATTAAACATTTGCTTTCCCCATAGTTGGTCTATGATTGGTATGTTATGATACACTTAATGACCCATCAAAATGTCATAAGCATAAGTGAGTCATTTGTATCAACCTAACATCTCACCCATTGCTATGTTTTCAATCAAGTTAGCCTATAGTGGGTTGTGAGATGTAACTAAAGGTATTTATACTTAACCAAAATTTCATGCAATTTCTACCAAGGTCAAGTATTTATCATCCAAAAACACCCATCATGATCATAACACAAACATTATCATAATTGCATATCATGATCATAAATCAAGTATTATCACTAAATGCACATTATGATCATTAATCAAATATCATCACTACATCATTATTATAAAGATTATAAGTCAAATATCACCCATAGTTACACATTATGATCATAAATCAATCATCATCACCCAACATCATCATAAGTCAACCAAATAGCATGATATGAAATAAGTTCACTTATGGCTGACAATCCTAGGTTTCTCTAACCCTTGAGGATTGATTTGGGGACCCAATATAAATTCTTTCCAATGGGGTTCAACAAGTACTCCTTAGGGATCCATTTTCTAGCTACCATTGTTGTTTAAATTATCCCCTAGCAATTAAACAATGGTAAGCCTTCTCATTTTTTAGTTCCCTTATAACCTAGGCCATTCTTATTAAAACTAGCCCTTTGGATCCCAATAATAATGTTTAGGGTGTTGGAGCCAATTTTGAATTTCTCTAGGGCCTTAGTTAAATAATCTACCTTTTCTCTTAAGGCCTTATTCTCTTCTACACATGCATCATTAACACTAGAAGATATAGCATTATCATGTAAGCATGAATTCTTCAACTTTTCTTCTAGATCCTTAATTTCATCAAGCATGCATTTATTTTTCTTTTTCATTCTAAACAAGTCCTTAGTCAAGCTAGTAATCATTGAAATTACATCATGGGAGGGTAGTTTATTTACCTCACTTACCCAATCCCCTTATTCCGATGATGATGACACTCCCCCTACACTTGAGATCTCCTCCTCACTTGAGCTTGTTTCTTCTTGTTCGAATGAGGTGGAGGCTACATCATCCATTCCCATTAATGCAAAATGGGAGATGATCTCTTCTTCTTTCGATGATGATGGATGGTCCCATGTCGCTTTTAGGTTCCGGGGCTTTAACTTCTTCTCCTTCTCTTTTGACTTCTTCTCTTCTTTCTTTTTGCCTTTCTTCTTGCTATCTTTTTTCTTCTCTTCCTTGCTCTTGTTTAATTGGGAACACTCATCCCTCATATGTCCCTCTCCTTGGTAATTGTAGCATATAATCTTCCTTCTTCTCCTATCATGAGACTTGTTAAATTTAAAATTCTTTAAAGCACGTCTCACCTTCCTTACCATATAAGCCTCTTCAATTCTATTCATTGAGGAGGAAGATTTGTCATCGGATGAGGAGGGTGGAGTCTCCTTCTTCTTTCCTTTGTCGGTCATTAGTGCTACTTCCCTTGATTTCTTGATTAGATCTTCAACTATTCCTTCAAGCCTAGTTTCATGCAATTCCATGAAAGAAAAGAATTCTTCTAGAGTACTTACCTCTAGATTCTTTGAGATGTACAATGAATCTACCATGGAGCTCCACTTCGATGATCGAGGGAAGGCATCTATGGCTTTCATTATCATGTCCTAGTTGGAGAGCTTCTCACCTACATTTGATAGACCATTAATAATCTCCTTAAATCGAGAATGCAAAGAAAGTACCTTTTCTCCTTTATCTAGTATTATATTGTTGAGTTGAGATCGGAGAAGGTCCCGTCTTACAAGCTTGGCTTCGGATGTGCCTTCATGAAGCTCAATCAACCTCTCTCACATCTCCTTGGCACTTGAGCACTCTCCAATTCAGTTGATTTCTTGTTGAGGTAGCACGTTGAATAAATGATGCTTGGCTTTCGAATTTGCTAAGTGTTCTTTGTTGGATCGAGAAGCGTCGCTAGAGGGGGGGGGGGTGAATAGCGATCGTAAAACTTTTCGATGTTTCATTCGAGTAGACAATTAAATGAGTAAACACAGCAGAAAATAAAGTGACACGTTTATTTTACTTGGTTCACAACCCAGCGGTTGCTACTCTAAGGCCCTATCGGTCCTAAACCGCGTACGGAGGGCAAAGAACTATAACATCTCCTCCTCGTTGGAGGTAGGAGACAACGATCACAAAACCGAAATTACGAGGATGAGGCAACAAGCCTACCTCACCTCATTACGAATAAAAATAAAGAATACAATATCAAAATATTACTTGCTACTGCTGCCGACGAAGAAGATCGAAACTTGTTGTCGCGTCGGCGTTATGACAGTGTTGGAGCGTTGGCGTTGTAGGAGCACTTGATGAATAAACTTGATGTTCTTTGGAGTTGGATTCCTCCTCCTTTTATAGACTTTGGGCTCTGAATATGTCTCCCTTTTATTTGGAACGGATCACGAAGTTTTCCAAATTTTTTCGCGAAGTGGCCGCGTCAAACGTTATCCGTTTTGACCTAGCGCAAAGGCTGAGTTATCGCCATCAGTCGACTGATGCCTCTCATCGATCGATGATGACGATCGTGATGCCTCTCATCGATCAGCGATAATGATCGACCGCCCAATGTCCAATGATCATTGCCGGCTGACCACTTCCCTGCAGTAAGAGGTTAGCTCGAAAAATGGTAAATGCGACGGTTTCTAACCGTCCGATCTCGACCTAGACCTTCCACAGGAAGTCTTAGTCGGATCGCCACCTATGGTCATCCCCGTAAAGAGGACACGACCTTACAATCTCTCACTCACACGAGCTTACCTCGATAGTATCTCTTGCTTCCAGCCTTCCACTCGATTCCTTCGGCTCCCTCCGAAGTCACTCGAGTGTCGCCCGACCACCGCGGCTTCCTCCGGATGTCGCTAGCCTTCAGCTCCAGCTTTAATACTTTTCTACACACTCGATAGCTCGTGAGATAACGATGTAAACTTAACTTTGTTTCTTTTCCATAATCAAAACACAGGTTCGATTATCTAGTGCCCCTGCACCAACATTCTTCCCTTTGCTTCTTAGTCCATCTCGATTTCTCTAATAGCCTTCCTTCTTCGTCGCTAGGCACCTCAAAACTATTTTCCATAATTAACATTATATCAAAGTCGGTTTCAAAGAATACCTCTATTCTCTTCTTCCACCAAGCGAAGTCCCCTTTGAATTTTGGCAAATGAATGTTCGAGCCAGTCATTTCGTTGTCTTGCTTATTTTGGCGATGAGTCTATCAATAAGCTCCTCGCTCTAATATCACTTGTTGGAGGATTGTGGCCTGGCTAGAAGGAAGGTTGAATAGCCTAGATGTTCGTCGATGGAAATCGTTTGCTTAATCGTCTAGAATCAAGGTTAGCGCAGCGGAAATATGCTAATTAAGACAATTAAAACAAAACACAAAGTAAAGAGAAATGAGCAATTCGCAAACTCAAGCATGTAATGTTGTTCACAACACTTGCCGCTAATCCACAGACGATTCGTATGACGAATCACTCCCTCAACCAAATCCACTAATCTCTCCTTTAGCTCAACAAGGTGGAGGTAACCTCTTTACAACAAATCACTCCCTCTTACAATAAAATAGAAGTAAACACAAGGAAGAGGAGTGGAAGACGTTTAGGGCACTTGAGATTATGAATGGGAGTTAAGCATTAACCACCCAAAGGCACTCAATGTTGAGGATTCGGTGGCCGCTAGAGGGGGGTGAATATTGCTTTTCGATGCTTCGATGGAATTTGATCGTATTCGTCTCTACAATACTTGTTAACGCAGCAGAATATATAATAACAAGAATAGATACAACACAAGAACAAGAGACACAATCATGCAAACACGATAATATAACGTGGTTCGGAACCGAACGGTTCCTACTCCACGGATCGAGCTCAACGAGCTCTAGCGATGCGACCACACACCACTAATCAAGAATAACACCTCGGAATAATCCGGAGGTGGAGAAACCTCATACAATATATACAACAGTAATACAATAAAAATACAAGCAAATACAATGGAATGCAAGTAAAGAAAACTTTACAAAGAGCTTTGCATTGCTTGATCTTTGATTGCCTTGGACTAGCCTTGAAGACCCTGATTTGCAACAACAAATCACTCCAATTCACCCAAGAAAATTGCTGCCAAAATTCCTCTGCCGAGCTACTTTTATAATCTGCAATTGGGTTGGATTTTCACCTATCAGTCGACTGCTCGGGACCATCAGTCGACTGATGACACTGTTGCTGTGAGACAACGGTGCAATCCACGCTGGAAAAATCCAACGAATAGGACATCAGTCGACTGATAGAGCCTTCACTCGACTGCTAACCCCAACAGTCGAGTTCGACTCCATTCATGCCCGAATACAAGCACCGGCTCGGTCGATCATAAGATCACGACCGCTCGCCCATCATCATCGCCCACCTCGGCGATCAATTGCTAGGGCACTCCCCGCAGTCAACCCCTAGTTGACTCACACCAGTCGACTGCCACATGGTACCAGTCGACTGATACACCTCAAACATGAGTTTTTAATCTTAAACATGAGGTTTAACCCAAGTATGGTGCCCCCATACTTGCTAGACCACCTGTGGCCTAGACCTAAGCCTTCTATCCACCTCCATCAGCCTCATGCCTATCAGATCCCTCCAAGTCATCCATGACTTGTTCATCCATACGCTAGCCTTCAGGTGCTTCCATCGACTATGTCATGCTAACGGTGTCTACACTGCCAAGGCACATTGGACTTACGTTGCTAAGACTCCGCTTGGACTTAACGCTGTCAACCATTGGACTTATGCTACCAAGACTGTCGCTTGGACTTTACGCTGCCAATATCAAACCCCTTGGACTTCTCAAATGCCAAGACTCAAGCTTGGACTTTCCCTTGCCAACCCATGTTGGACTTTCCATGCCAAGACCCATGCTTGGACTTTACATGCCAAGTACTCAAGACTTGGACTTTCCATGACATGGTCAACTCCAGTCAACCATCAAAATCTCCCTCGAGTCAAACTCGAGTCCGGTCAATCATGACCTAGGTCGATTGCACCAATAATCTCCCCAAAATATTATCAGATATCAATGTCAAACATCAAAACATCCCTCAAGTTCGGTCAATCAATCGTGACCTGGGTCGATTGCACCAATAATCTCCCCCTTTTTGATGTTTGACAAAAACACATACCTTTGAGTTAGAACACTAACTCAAATCTTCTTACCAATTATCCCAAATTGGTAATCCCATAAATTCTCCCAAACATTTTTCCAAACATTCTCCCCAAACATTCTCCCCCTTTTTGACTAACATCAAAAAGGTATCTCCAAGGAGGTCAATGTCTCATGTCCCAATGAGATCTTACAATCTATCCCTTGTGTTAGGGCAATCAACCCGTGATATGATTTTGATGTGTGTGGAAAAGAGTTTAAGTTAGGATAATTGGATTTCATATGTGCGTTGGAGTCTTGCAAGACATAGTAATTTGCATATGGAGCTTTGGCAAGTTTCATCAACTCACAACCTCGTGCTTGAGTCGGCAAAGAAGCATTGCAGAGTCGTGCGCTTGATGCATCCGAGGGACCACCGGACGAGATGACTTGAAGCGAAGCCAAGGAAGCAGACTTCGAGGGCAAGAGACGCAAAGGAGCATTGCAGAGTCGTGCACTTGATGTTGCCGAGGGACGTGGCCGTGAATGAAGAGAGCTTCTGATGTGAGCAAAACATATAGGGTTTTAGGAGTAGTTTTTGCTCACATCTTGTTACATTTTGCGTTAGTTTCATGCATATGTTACTCTGTTTTTGCATGCATTTCCTATTTTCTAGTTTGGAGGTATGCTCGTTGTTCTTTTAAATGTAGGTTGGCTTTTCGGGCAGAAAAGACGCATTTTTGGAGCGAAAGAAGGACATTTCATGCTAGACGCAGAGTGGGACACGGTCAGGGCATGTGGATTAACACGGCTATGTCTGATGGGCGAAGATCAACACACTATGGCCGCACACGGCCTGGTTGTGTGGAAACACACGGCCGTGTGGCGGCCCGATGGAGTTGCATGACTAGGATTTTTTCCCGATTTCGTAGCGGTCCGAGGTGACGTCTATATAAGGATGGCTCCGCCCAAATCCTAGAGAGGAGGCACGATGGCTAGGACGGCACACAGAAGCCCTAAAATGCTTCGGTAACTCGAAACGGGGACGAGGAATGCCGCTGGAGGTCCACAACTTGCAATACAACGCCGGAGAGAAGATCACAACACATTGTATATCTCTATTTCTATACTTTATCTCTATTGTATTCGAACTCCAACATGTTTTGTGATTCTTCCTTCGTAATTATGGAGTAGTACTTTTGATTCTAGGATTAGGGAATAGCTTGAATTCATATACAATGTTGGTTCATATTAAATTCTGGCCAAAAGTTTGATATTGACAGTTGGTAGTTGTTCTCTATTATACTTTCGTGAATTTGGCTTTCTTTCCGCTATGCTTAGGCGATACGAGGTGGTGACAGCCCTCGCAATCTATATTTAGGAGTTGATCAAGGAACCTAGGGGTAAACCTGACCTCCCGTAACTGTGGGGAGAAGGGTGTTGGGGATCGAAACGGCCGACTAGAGGGGGGTGAATAGCCCTCTTACGATGGATGTCGTAATTTGCTCGTCTACAATTAGATTAGCGCAAGCGGAAACAACAATACAAGCAAATTAAACAAATAAAGACAAAGCAAAGGAAAAAGACAATGCTAACACAATGTCGTAACGTGGTTCATGGCTACGCCGCTAATCCACGATCCCGATTCGTCCGAGGTGAATCACTCCTCCAAAGCCAATCACTATTGGTCTCTCCTTTGCACCAAGCTAGGTGGACGTAACCTTCACAATTTCTCTTCTTACAATAGAATGGAAATAAAGCAAGTAAGAAGAGTGGAAAAACCCTTAGAGCACTTTGGGAGAAGATTAGAGCATAAGAATTAGCCTCCCAAAGCCCCATCCCCTTCCTTTTTATAGAGGAAAAGGGTTTCTTCCCGTTGACACAGGATCAGTCGACTAATGCCTTCGATCAGTCAACTGATCCCATAGTCGTTGCCCAATAACAGCCGCTTTCCATGTTGGATTCCATCCAATGGTATTGGCATCAGTCGACTGATATTACCATCAGTCGACTGGTGCTCGATCAGTCGAGTCCTCAACGAGGTCGACTCCATTCTGTGCCCCGTGCACAGTGCCATCGATCATCGTCCCTCGGTCCGATCGATCGCTATCACCGATCGCCATGCCATCACCATCGATTAACTTGATTCACCGACTTTAAACCTCGATCGAACCATCGACTCGGCGCCATGACATGGAAGTCGACTGGTGTCGGGAAATCCCATCCGACACTTAGCCAAATGGCCAAGTTTCACCTAAGAGCTATCCCTTCCCGGGTTACATTCGCTCACTCTCATCTCTCGGAGTCCCTCGCCTTCGAAGTTCTCTTCGTTCGCGGCCACGTCCCTCGGCAGCATCAGGCGCACGACTCTTCAATGCTCCTTCGCGTCTCTTGCCTCGAAGTCTACTTCCTCCGGATTCACTCCAAGCTCCTCGTCCGACAGTCCCTCGGATGCTCCAAGCGCACGGCTTCCGCAAAGCTATCCTTCACCGACTCAAGGCCCGAGTCATGAGATGTGAAACTCGCCACGGCTCCATGTGCGAATTACTAAGTCCTGCACGACTTCAATGCACATATCAAATCAACATAACAAACTAACTTAAACCCTTTGCCACACACATCAAAACCTAATCATGGCAAGAGATTGCCCTAATAATCTCCCCCTTTTTGATGTGTGGCAATCCATTTAAGTTAGGTAAAAACATTTGATAAAAATTTCTAAGGTAAGAAAGCATGTAAACATAAACATGATATAACAACATGCAACTCCCCCTTAATCCATGAAACTCTCTCTCCCCCTATCATAATTTACTTAAACGTAATCATTTCTCCCCCTTTGACACCATCAAAAAGATTAACACTAAGTTATAAACTCATGGCATCAAGTATAATAGAAGGAAAATACCAAAAATTAGTCTAAAACCTGAATTCGGCCTTTACTGTTCTGATTTTCAGGCCATCAGTCGACTGGTTCAGACTACCAGTCGACTGGCACGCGAATTTCAGAACTTTCTGATTTTCGGACCGAATTTCAGAAATGCATTAAAAATTCCAAAAAATTCGGAAAATCACGAAATTTGGGGAACATATTTCTTGTAAGATTCTTTATTAGTGAAAAATAGTATTTCATGAAAAGTCATTATATTTCCAGAGATTTGACAAAAATCCAAAAGTTTTAAAAACCACTAGGTTTTTGATCATTCTAGTATCAAGTTTAACACCTAGTTTTGGTTCCAATTGTTTCAAAACATGAATACATAGATTTTAGATTAAGAAATTGTTTTGAAAACATATGAAATATCCAACCATGATCTTTGGGCAATATGTCTATGAATTAAACATAAGCCTTCCCCATGATTGGTTTATTATTGCTATTTTGATACTTTAAATGACCATCTAAATGCCATAGGCATTAGTGGACATTTGTATCATCCTAACATCTCACTCATGCTAAGTTTTCAATCAAGGTAGCCTATGGTGAGTGTGAGATGCATCCTAGAGGGTATTTGTATATACTTAACCATTATATTCATACAATTCTATCAAGGTTAAGTATCCACCTAACAATCCTCATGATCATTAAGGCATATATCAATTAATTCTACATTATGATCATGAAATATATGTATTCATCAAATTGTAATCATGCATTAGGTATTATATCATGATAATAAGAAAAATATCACCTAAGGCATGATTTAAACCCTATTTCTCATGATGATGTGCCAAATTTCAAAATCATAAATCATGATTGCAAACATACATAGCAATTACATTAATCATCATGATTTAAGCATTATTAACTATTTATAGGTACGTTATCATCACCTAACACTATTTAAAAATGTTGTCCCGCCATCCTAAATCAACCAAAATATGATATAGGTCAATTGCATATGGTTGACTACCCTAGGGGTTTTCTAACCCTTAAGGATGGATTTTGGAACCCAATACAAATTCTTTCCTATGGGGTTCACTAGATACTCCTTGGGGATCCATTTTCTAGCAATTACCTTCTTCTTATCTTGTCCCCTAGCAATTAGACATTTGTAGGCCTTTTCATTTTTCTTTTCTTTATAACCTAGGCCCTTTTTGTTGAAGCTAGCTCTTTGGCTCCCTATGATCATGTTCAAGGTGTTGGAGCCTATAGTGAATTTTTCTAGGGCTTTTGTCAAGTAATCTACCTTTTCCCTTAGAGCCCTATTTTCATCCATGCATGCATCACTAACATTAAATGGCATATATTCATGTGAGCATGCATCATCATGGCAAGAAGGAATATTTTCATTTTCAATTAAGCATGCTTTTTCTAACTTATTTTCTAAGTCCTTAATTTGATCTAGCATGATTTTGTTCTTCTTCTTAGCTCTAAATAAGTCCTTAGTGAGGCTAGAAATCATTGACATAATTTGCTTAGGGGGTAGATTTGTTACCTCACTTACCAAATCCTCTTCTTCGGATGAGGAGGATGTAGAGGCTCCCCCTTCACTTGAGCTCTCTCCACTTGAGCTTGATTCTTCATTTTCGGTGGAGGAGCAATCCAAGTCATGAAAGTCATCAATGCAAGGTTGGAGTAGACATGCTCTTCTTCATCGGATGAGGATGAGGAAGCAAGGTCATCCCATGTCTTTGCTTTGAGAGCCATGGCCTTTCCTTTTTCCTTGGACTTCTTTCCTTCTTCCTTCTTTTTACTCCCCTTTTTCTTTTTCTTTTCTTCTTTCATCTTCCTCTCTTCTTTGCTCTTGTTTAGGAGAGGACAATTATCCCTTATATGTCCCTCTCCTTGGCAATTGTAGCATATGACTTTCCCCCTTGGTCTTCTACTCCTATCATTGGATTTATTAAATTGAAAACCTTTTAAAGCACGCCTTACCCTCCTTACCATATACACTTCTTCCGTGCTATCCATGGAGGAGGAGGAAGAGGCTTCATCATCGGAGGAGGAGGGGACTTCCATCTTCTTCTTCCCCTTGTTGGCCATCAAGGCTACTCCTCTTGAAGTTTGAAACTTTGGCTCTTCTTGTATTCCTTCAAGCCTTGTTTCATGAAGCTCCATGGTTGAGAAGAACTCCTCCAAGGTGTTCACTTCTAAATTCTTCAAGATATAAAAGGAGTCCACCATGGAGCTCCACTTTGAGGATCGCGGAAAGGCATCTATAGCCTTCATAACCATATCCCAGTTTGATAGCTTCTCACCTACACTTGACAAACCGGTTATAATTTCCTTGAAACGAGAATGTAAGGAAATTACCTTTTCTCCCTTTTCTAGTTTAATGTTGTTGAGTTGGGAGCGGAAGAGGTCTCTCCTTGCTAGCTTCGCCTCGGATGTGCCTTCATGAAGCTCAATTAGCTTCTCCCACATCTCCTTGGCACTTAGGCATTCTCCAATTCGGTTGATCTCTTGTTGGGGGAGCACATTGAAAAGATGATGCTTGGCTTTTGAGTTTGCAAGGTGCTCTTCCCTTTGCTTTTTGGTCCACCTAGATTTCTCAATTGGCTTCCCTTCTTCATCCCTAGGCAAAACGAAACCGGATTCCATTGTAATCATAATATCAAAATCCATTTCGAAAAATACCTCCATTCTCTTTTTCCACCAAGAGAATTCGCCGTCGAACTTCGGTGGGTGGATGTTTGAGCCGGCCATTTTTGATGTAGAGCTTGTTGCGGCGGTTAGTCCGGTGACAAGCAACCTTGCTCTGATACCACTTATTGGGGATCGAAACGGTCAGCTAGAGAGGGGTGAATAGCCCTCTTACGATCGATGTCGTAATTTGCTCGTCTACAATTAGATTAGCGCAAGCGGAAACAACAATACAAGCAAATTAAACAAATAAAGACAAAGCAAAGGAAAAAGACAATGCTAACACAATGTTGTAACGTGGTTCACGGCTACACCGCTAATCCACAATCCCGATTCGTCCGAGGTGAATCACTCCAAAGCCAATCACTATTGGTCTCTCCTTTGCACCAAGCTAGGTGGAGGTAACCTTCACAATTTCTTTTCTTACAATAGAATGGAAATAAAGCAAGTAAGAAGAGTGGAAAAACCCTTAGAGCACTTTGGGAGAAGATTAGAGCATAAGCATTAGCCTCCCAAAGCCCCATCCCCTTCCTTTTTATAGAGGAAAAGCGATGCCTCGATCGGTCGATCGATCCCGTAGCCGCTGCCCAATAACGGCCGCTTTCCACGCTGGATTCCATCTAGCGGTTGGCATCGGTCGATCGATATTACCATCACGATCGGTGCTCGATCGATCGAATCCTCAACGAGGTCGACTCCATCGTGCCCCGCACACGTGCCATCGTGGCCCGCCCCTTGGCGGTTAATCGATTAAGCCATCGATCCCAATCGCCCATGCCTCGATCGACTAATCAACTTGATTCGACTTACTTAGACCAGTCGATCGAACCATCGACTAGAGCGATCGGCGATCGCCATGAAATGGCGATCGTGTCGAAATTCCATCCGACACTTAGCCAAATGGCCAAGTTTCACCTAAGAGCTACCCCTTCCCGAGTTACATTCGCTCACTCTCATCTCTCGGAGTCCCTCGCCTTCGAAGTTCTCTTCGTTCGCGGCCACGTCCCTCGGCAGCATCAGGCGCACGGCTCTGCAATGCTCCTTCGCGTCTCTTGCCTCGAAGTCTACTTCCTCCGGCTTCACTCCAAGCTCCTCGTACGGCAGTCCCTCGGATGCTCCAAGCGCACGACTTCCGCAAAGCTATCCTTCACCGACTCAAGGCCCGAGTCATGAGATGTGAAACTCGCCACGGCTCCATGTGCGAATTACTAAGTCCTGCACGACTTCAACACACATATCAAATCAACATAACAAACTAACTTAAACCCTTTGCCACACACATCAAAACCTAATCATGGCAAGAGATTGCCCTAACAAAGGGAGCGGTGGAATCGGAAACGGACCACCGCAAGAATTGATTTGGCATCCTCGTACCCTCTATCCCGTCCTTTTGGGCTAGGATAGCTCCCGGTGAATGCGGTGGCTCTGCGGGAGAGTGTATGATGTCCCTTCCTCAAAATCGTAGGTAGAAGTTTAGACGACGCCAATTGACAACATTATTATATGGTACATAAGCGAAACTGAAGTCCTAGAATCGCTTTTTCAAGATCCCGGCGCACTCTTTTCCTCCTCCGTGTGACACCGCACTGAGAAGGGTCCTCCGATAGTCCTCACCAACCAACTCTCTCTGAGATTTCGTTCGAACAATCGCAACCACTTATCATATTGGTACTCGAATCCTAGTCCCTGTGGGATCGATAATCTATTATTACTTGACGACATTCATGCACTTGCGGGCGTTGAGCATGAGCACGCACTTTGAGTCTTCGACGGTCTCTATCGCGGGATTTAAGGTCGCGACCGTGCGCATCAAGTTTTTGGCACTGTTGCCGGGGACTGTTGATTCGATATCAAATCGAACGGTGGTAGATTGGATCAGACTTAGGATTAGATTATTTTCTTGCTTTATTTTCTTATTAGTTTACTTTATTTGCTTTAGTTTTATTTTCTATATTTAGATTTAGTTTCTATTTTCAGTAATAGTTTCCTGTTTACTTATTGCATCTTAGGTTTTTATTCATTAGATTTAGTTATTTTCTGCTTTTAGCATTAGGTTAGCACTCTTACTTTTGTGTGTTGGTTTGTCGTATGCTTAGAAGACTAGGATCGGAAGGTCTAATTCCGATCAATTTAGAGATTGAGCGAACCTTTCACCGACGGAGAGCAGTGCAGCGAAAGATGGAAGATCAAGCTGCATCCGAGGTGAACGTAGGCAGCCGACCTCTGCAGGACTGCGCAGCTCCTAGCACTAGAGAATTCAGGTCGAGCATAGCTGGACCATCCATATCGGCAAATAACTTTGAGCTAAAGCCGACACTCATACATATGGTCCAGCAAAGCCAATTCAGGGGAGCTACAACTGAAGACCCGAACCGACATCTTGAGGCTTTTCTCGAAATCTGCTCGACTATGAAGCTGAACGAAGTCCCTTCTGATGCGATCCGCCTAAGCTTGTTCCTGTTTTCACTGCGGGATAAGGCTAAGGCATGGCTTCACTCCTTACCCTCTGGCAGCATCACCACATGGGAGCAGTGTGAGCAGCAGTTTCTGAATAAATACTTCCCACCAAGTAAGACTGCTCACATGTGCCACCTTATCACTAGCTTTCGCCAGAAGGAGGGGGGTCCTTATTCGAAGCATGGGATCGCTACAAGAGGCTACTTTATCAATCCCCACACAATGGACTAGAGAGGTGGTTGGTGATCCACATTTTCTATAATGGGATCGCTTAAGCTACAAAGATGTCCCTAGATTCTGCTGCAGGAGGAGCTCTAATGAACAAGACCATAGAGGAGGCAGAGAAGCTTATCGAAGAGGTAGCCCAAAACTACCATCAATGGGCCACCGAACATGGTCAACCCACTCCTGCAGCGGGACGATACACTGTCAACTCCATGGACCACCTTTTGGCGAGGATGGACGCGCTAAGCAGACGATTTGAATCTTTGAATCCTTCATCTGCATGCACATCCATCGACTTTGGAGAAGGAGCGACAGTGTATTGTGAGGACCACTATGTAGGGCAGGGGATCGCAGACGAGCAGATTGAGCATTATGACGCGATTGGGGACTATGATCAAAGGCCCCATAACCCGTACTCTAATACCTACAATCCCGGATGGAGGAGTCACCCAAATTTCTCCTACAAAAATAACTCGGTAAACCCCCAACCATCTGGAGGATATGGGTAGCAGCAGGGCAATGGGCAGTGACCATAGAAGTCCAGAATGGAACAGATGATGAAGGACTTCATCGCTACCCAAAATAAGGCCAATGAGGAATTCCGTCGCTAGCATCAAAAGTTTGAAGAAGCACTGAGAGACTTGAAGGCCACCATTGACGGCCTTACAAGTCACACCAGGATGTTGGAGACACAAGTGGCCCAAATAGCCCAATCTGTGTCACAACCTGTGAAGAACTCTCCGGCGAGCCAAGGAGAGGAAGGAGTAGGGCAAAGTAGTCAATTCGCCAAGGGGTGTGCAGCCATGATTTCCACCCTACCTGACCAAGCTGAGTTTGAAGAGAAAATCCTAGTACAGCTTGAGGACCCTGGTGAATTCGTTATTCCCTGCTCGATTTATGGGGAGAGTTTCGACGAAGCGCTATGCGACTTGGGGTCATCAGTCAGTGTGATGCCCTACGCATATTTTCTGAAGATGGTACTGAGCAAGCTCCAACCCGTGAATCTTGGTATTCGTATGGGGGATGACTCAGTGAAGGAGCCCGTTGGCCTGCTACCACACGTTCCTGTGATGATTGAAGATTTTGTGATACCCACGGACTTCGTCATACTGGACATAGGACCGAATCCCCAGAATCCTATTATTCTGGGAAGGCCTTTTCTAGCAACCGTAGGGGCGTGCATAGATGTGAAGGCACACCGTATCTCCCTGGAGGTAGATGGGAAGATCATTCTTTTCAGCCTTTCGGAGCAAAGAGCTCCCTACTTTGACGACTTCACGATTAGCAGATTGAAGCCGAAACCTCCAGATACGGATCTCGAGACGGATGAATGGAGGTTCACTGAACCACCGGAGCCGAGTTGATAGAAGAGTGCAGTCGAGCTAAATGACCTTAAACAAAGCGCTTCTTGGGAGGCAACCCAAGTTTAGTTGTAGATTTTTCTTTTTTCTATTGCATTGCATACATGTGTTAGATTTTAGTTTTGATTTCCATCACATTTAGAGTTAGGAGTAGAAAAGAACTTTGCTAGGAAAAAATGAAACTCATATTAGTCTACACGGCGAAGTGTATGAACAAATTTGGGTCATGGCGTATGAAAGGGGCGAAAATGGGGGCACACGGCCTGGCCGTGTGTTTTCACACGGTCGTGGCGCGCGAGGTTAAAAGGGGTGAACCATGTGTTTTCACCTCATTTGTGTCGTGTGCTTCAAAAGTTCTTGCCCTAGCCATGTGATTTCGTTTTCCCCTTCCTCTAGAAGCATTTTCAACCTCTTTAGAAGCCAAAAGGAGCAAGGATGAGGAGGACCAAGACCGTAGCATCCCGATCCGGTGCCTCGGAGCGACAAACAAGAAGAGCCGACGCTCCTCAAGCTCCGGAAGAGGGTAACACCCTACCCCCTCTACTTTTTCGCAATAATGAGCATAGAGATAGGTTCAATATGCTCTCTACTCGTAAACTTACTGCTACTAGGTACTTAGATGAGGATTTGCTAGGATCTTTAGGTTTGTTGGGTGACATGCAAACCCTATTTGCAAAAATGGGGTGGGATGAGATTATGGGAATAAGGCACCTAACCTACCCTAGGATAGTTTTGGAATTTTTGAGTTCTTTAGAGGCGGAAGTTTTAATGGGTAGAGAGAGCGAGGAGGGTAGGATAACTTTTAGACTTTTTAATATTGAGCATGAGTGGACCCTTCACCAATGGAACTCATGCTTTGGCTTGCCAAGTGGGGGAGAGAGAAGAACCCCTAATGGGTACAACTCTCGTTTGATTTGGACTGAGTTGATAGGGGAGCACGTTTATGACCCTTCTATGGCCAAAGCATCGTGCCTCCAAAACCCTGTCTTTCGATACCTTCACCGTAACATGGACAATACTATATTTGGTCATGGGGAGAGTGACGGTGTAGTGAGAGCTAGTGAGCTGCTTTGCCTATGGGACATGCTACAAGAAAGGAGTAGCATCGATGTAGGGTCCCACTTCATCAGACACTTAGTGAAGATGGGCAAAGTAGCACATGGAGAGATCCATGTGGGAGGCCTACTTACCCACATTTTGTTATAGGATGGGGTACGACTACACAGCATTGGAGAGTATAGAGGGGAGCCCTAGGATTGACCTAGGAGTATGCATGGCCATGAAGATGATTGTAAGAGAAGGAGACTCCTTATCATTTGTAAGGAAAAATCTTACGACCCTTAGGCTCCCCGACCCGGATCGTACCACCATCGCTATACGTGCCAATTGGCGCTTAGATCTGATAGTGGAGTCCCCTCCACATGAGGGACCATCCACATCAATGCCCATCTCTCCACCTTTGTACCACTCTCCCTCCAGTCCACACATACATAGGAGCCCACCTAGTCCATGCCGACATGAGCCTACACCTGTGCCACCCTCTTTTTCTACTTTTGAGCAGGATGCAGGTACGTCGACATATGATTTCTCGGAGTTCCAATCGCGCCTCGAAGACATTTACACTAAGCAGTATACATAGAGGAAGCGATGGGAGGAGATGAGAGCCTACTAGCAGGCGGAGTTCCAGAGATTCTGGGAGCATTTCCAGCAGGCAGAGGAGTTTTACGATGAGGCCCGCATATACTTTCAGGAGGAAGCTACTCGTTGCCAGGATGAGGTAGCTTACCGCAGGGAGATGCGGCAGCATATGCACGCCTAGCAGGCATAGTGGGCTAGGGAGGAGGAGCACCGAGCAGCCGCTGCATCCACCAGCTCTCAGATCGACCACATGTATATGTGGCATCAGCGGCTCAGCAGCAGGTTTTCCCAGGATCCAGAGATGCCCAGGCTCCCAGACTTTCCACCTCGCCCACCATATTAGAGGTATATTTTTGTTTAAGTCTGGGGGGACCCCAAAAATCTATTTTGTTTTGTTTTCCTAGTAGTAGTTTCTTTTCTGGTATTTTCATTTGTTCATGCATGCATGAGTTGTTTAGTTCCTTTCAGTACTTAATTTTTGGTGTCTTAAAAGCTCCTCAATAGTATTTTTGAAAGTTGCTTGCATGAGTTGTTCCCATAGGTAGCTTAACTCCATTTATCTTGTGGTATTTTATTCTATATGCTCTATTGAATGTTTTAGACTTGCACTAATTAGCTCTGTTTTTGCACTCACACATGTTGAACATTCTAAAAGGGAGAATCTAGTACATACCTAGTTATGATTCACTTTAATAGTCTAGTACTTTGGAATCCATAGGTGACTCTAGGTTTAGCATTTTAGTTACTGGAGATGCTCGAATTGTGTAAGCCCATTCATAAAAATCAAAATCCCTGTGAGCTAAAAAAAATAAAAAAAATAAAAAATATGAATGACAAAAAGAAAGAAAAAAGAAAAAAAAAAGAGAGAGGGATAAAAAATAGTTGTCGTGGGTGGAAATGACTAGGTGCCCCTTTGAGACCGAGTTAGGTTACTAGGGAAACACCTCCCAATTTCTATCAATACCGAGCACGCCTTTGAGACTTTATGATAGATCTAGGGAACGACCCTTGCTTTGGGAAGGTAAATGCCTAAGAGCCGGAACTCTTAGGAAAGCTATGGGGTGATGACTTAACTCACCATGGAACGGGCATCCCCTAAGAATGATTCGCCTAGCACAAGCACGAGGAGTTAACTTAGTGAATTTTTAGAACGTATCTATTTTTCTTTGATTGCAAATACCACCTGATAAATTTAGTTAGCATGCTCATTATGGAACAATATCTTTTTAAAAAATTTTATTGCACTGAGGTTTGCTTGAGGACAAGCAAAGATTTAAGTCTAGGGGAAGTGATGTGAGCAAAACATATAGGGTTTTAGGAGTAGTTTTTTCTCACATCTTGTTACATTTTGCATTAGTTTCATGCATATGTTAGTCTGTTTTTGCATGCATTTCCTATTTTCTAGTTCGAAGGTCTGCTCATTGTTCTTTTGAATGCAGGTTGGCTTTTTGGACGAAAAAGACATGTTTTCGGAGCAAAAGAAGGACATTTCATGCTAGACACAGAGTGGGACACGGCCAGGGGCATGTGGATTCACACGGCCATGTCCGATGGGAAAATATTAGCACACCAGGGCCGCACACGGCCATGTGGCGGCCCGATGGAGTTGCGTGACTAGGGTTTTTTTCCCATTTCGCAGCGGTCCGAGGCAACGTCTATATAAGGATGGCTCCGCCCAAACCCTAGAGAGGAGGCACGACGGCAAGGATGGTACACCGAAGCCCTAAAAAGCTTCGATAACTCGCAGCGGGGAGGAGGAACGCCACCGGAGGTCCACAACTTGCAATACAATGCCAGAGAGAAGATCACAACACATTGTATATCTCTATTTCTGTGCTTTATCTCTATTGTATTCGAACTCTAACATGTTTTGTGATTCTTCCTTCGTAATTATGGAGTAGTACTTTTGATTCTAGGATTAGGGAGTAGCTTGAGTTCATATACAATGTTGGTTCATATTAAATTCTGGCCAAAAGTTTGATATTGACAGTTGGTAGTTGTTCTCTATTATACTTTCGTGAATTTGGCTTTCTTTCCGCTGTGCTTAGGCAATACGAGGTGGTGACAGCCCTCGCAATCTATATTTAGGAGGTTTGATCAAGGAACCTAGGGGTAAACCTGACCTCCCGTAACTGCGGGGAGAAGGGAGCGGTGGAATCGGAAACGATCCACCGCAAGGATTGATTTGACATCCTCGTACCCTCTATCCCATCCTTTTGGGCAAGGATAGCTCCTGGTGAATGCGGCGGCTCTGCGGGAGAGTGTATGATGTCCCTTCCCCAAAACTGTAGGTAGAAGTTTAGACGACTCCAATTGACAACATTGTTATATGGTACACAAGCGAAACCGAAGTCCTAGAATCGCTTTTTTCAAGACCCCAACTCACTCTTTTCCTCCTCCGTCTAACACCGCACTGAGAAGGGTCCTCCAATAGTCCTCACCAACCGACTCTCTCTGAGATTTCGTTCGAACAATCGCAACCACTTAGCATATTAGTACTCGAATCCCAGTCCCTGTGGGATCGATAATCTATTATTACTTGACGACATCCGTGCACTTGCGGGCTTTGAGCGCGAGCGCGCACTTTGAGTCTTCGACGGTCTCCATCGCGGGATTTAAGGTCGCGACCATGCACATTAGCTTCGGCGAGGGACTTCAAGTAAGATGAGAGAATGAGTGAAATGTAAGTAGCTCATTAGGTGAACTTGGCTGACATGGCTAAGTGTCGGATGGGTTTTCCCGACATCAGTGGACTGCCATGATATGGTAGTCGACTGCTCCAAGTCGACTGTAACTTGACTGGTATATGAGTCTGGTTCATATGCCATCAGTCGACTGCCATGGATTGGCAGTCGACTGTCGAGACCACCAGTCGACTAATGATGGCATCAGTCGACTGGTCGCGAGGGTTTCGGACACATGAATGGTGAGCAGTCGAGTGCTCGCTTCCAGCACTCGATTGATAGCTCAATCAGTCGACTGATGGGATGATCAGTTGACTAATGTGGGAGTCATTGGATGAAATCCAGCATGGAAGAAGCCATTATTGGGCAACGGCTACAAGAGCAGTCGACTGATCGGGGCATCAGTCAACTGCCAGTGCCCAACGGGAAGAAAACAACCTTCTCTATTTATACAGAAGGTGTGGGATTTTGGATGGCTAATGTTCATGCTCCAAACAATCATCCAAGTGCTCCACAAGTGTTAAACTCCTTCTTCTTGTTCTTACTTCAATCTTATTGTAAGAAGGAGTGTTGTGTTGTAAGAAGGTTTACCTCCACCTTGCATTGGCTAAAGGGAGAGATTGATATTGGATTGGTTTCGGAGTGATTCACCGGAGATGAATCGGACCATGGATTAGCGGTGAGGTCGTGAACCATGTTATATCTTTTGTTAGCATTGATTTTGTTTTGCTTATCTTTATTGTTGTATTGTCTTTACTTTTCCGCTTGCGCTAATAGAATTTGTAGACAATCAACGAAGCAATTCCATCATACGACGATTGAGGGCTATTCACCCCCCCCCCCTCTAGCCGACCACCAACGTTCCTACAAGTGGTATCAGAGCCAAGGTAGCTTGTCAAGGACTAACCTCCGCAACAAGAACAACAAATACGATGTTCGGCTCAAACATTCACCCACCAAAGTTTGAAGGAGAATTCTCTTGGTGGAAGAAAAGAATGGAGGTATTTTTCGAAACCGATTTTGAAATTTTATTAATAATGGAAAATGGTTTCGAGATACCTAGGGATGAAAATGGGGAGCAAATAGAGAAGACAAGATGGACAAAGAGACAAAGAGAGGAGTACTTGGCGAATTCGAAGGTCAAGCATCACTTGTACAACATACTCCCCCAACAAGAGATCAACCAGATTGGAGAGTGTGCAAGCGCCAAGGAAATATGGGAAAAATTGGTGGAACTCCATGAAGGCACTTCCAAGGCCAAGCTTGCGAGAAGAGATCTCCTTCGCTCCCAATTAAGCAATATCAAACTCGAAAAGGGAGAGAAGGTAAATTCTTTACATTCTAGGTTTAAAGAAATTTTAATTGGACTAACAAGTGTAGGAGAAAAACTTTCAAACCGGGATATGATAATGAAGGCTATAGATGTCTTTCCCCGATCATCGAAATGGGGCTCAATGGTGGACTCCTACATTTCGAAGAATCTAGAAGTGAGCACCCTAGAAGAATTCTTCTCCACCATGGAGCTACATGAGACAAGGCTTGAAGGGATAAGTGAAGAACCAAGCATCAAGCCATCAAGGGGAGTGGCACTAGTAGCCAACAAGGGGAAGAAGAAGAAGATAGAGACTCCCTCCTCCTCCGATGAAGCATCCTCCTCATCCTCTATGAATAGCAATGAAGATGCTTATATGGTAAGGAAGGTAAGGCGTGCTTTAAGAAATTTAAAATTTAACAAATCTTATGATAGGAGAAGGCACAAGAGGAAGATAATTTGCTATAATTACCAATAAGAGGGACATATAAGGGATGATTGTCCCCTCTTGAACAATAGCAAAGAAGAAAGGAGGAGAAAATAGGAAAAGAAGAAGGGGAGCAAGAAAAAGGAAGAAGAGAAGAAGGCCAAGGAAAAGGGGAAGGCCAAAGCACTCAAAGCAAGGACATGGGATGATCCTTCCTCATCATCATCATTGGAGGAAGAAAATGCTTTTGTCACAAACCTTGCCTTGATGGCATTTGATGATCTAGACTCCACCTCCTCCGAAGGTGAAAAATCAAGCTCAAGTGAGAAGAGCTCAAGTGAAGGGGGAGGCTCTTCATCATCTAAAGAAGAAGACATGGTAACTATGGTAAAACATCTTCCCACTCAAGAAATAGTTGCCATGATTTCTAGCTTAATTAGGGATTTATTTAGGGCCAAAAACAAAAATAAGAGCATGCTAGATCAAATTAAGGCCTTAGAAGAAAAATTAGAACAAGCATGCTTAAATATTAATGATAATATTTCTTCTAGTTTTGAAAATGCATGCTCACATGTTAATTATATGCCTTTTGTTGTTAATGACGCATGCATTGAGGAAAATAGGGCTTTAAGAGAAAAGGTAGACCATTTGACTAAAACCCTAGAAAAATTCACAATAGGCTCCAACACATTGAACATGATCATAGGGAGCCAAAGGGCAAGCTTCAATATAAAAGGCCTAGGTTATAAGGGAAAGACAAATGAAAAGGCCTATAAATGTTTGATTGCTAGGGGTCAAGCCAAGAACAAGACAATAGCTAGAAAATGGATCCCTAAAGAATATTTAGTGAACCCCATAGGAAAGAACTTATATTGGGTTCCTAAATCCATCCTTAAGGGTTAGGAAAACCCTAGGTTAGTCCACCAAAAGGATTTTACTTATATCATATTACTTGGTTGACTTAGGATGGCGTGGACTTAATTTTTGAAATAGTGTTGGGTGATGATAATGCACCCATAAATAGTTTAAATCATGCTTTTGGTGATACTTGACTTATTATCATGATTTTATACCTAAAGCATGATTACAAATTGATTGATACATTTGTTTCATGATCATAATGTGAAATTAATGCATATATATTTTTATGATCATGTGGTATGTTAGAGTGATATTTAATCATGGGTAGAATTGCATGAATTTGAAGGTTAAATACATAAATACCTTTAGGAACATCTCACATTCACCATAAGGATAACTTTGATTGAAAACATAGCATGGGTGAGATGATAGGATGATACAAATGGTCCACTAATGCTTATGACATTTAGATGGTCATTTAAAGTATCAAAATAGCAATAATAGATCAATCATGGAGAAAGCATATGTTTAATTCATAGACATATTACCCAAAGATCATAGTTGGATATTTCATATGTTTTCAAAACCATTTCTTACTTTAAAATCTGGGTTTTCATGTTTTGAAATAATCTAAAGCAAAACTAGGTGTTAAAATTGATACAAACTTGATCAAAATACTAGTTGTTTTTGAAGCTTTTGGATTTTTGGCAAATCATTGAAAATATAAGTAATTTTCATGAAAACTCATTTTTCACTGATAAAAGACTTTAAAATAAATGTGTTTTCAAAATTTCACAATTTTTCAAATTTTTTGGAATTTCTAGTGCATTTCTGAATTTCGTCCAGAAAATCAGAAAAACCTGAAATTTGTGTGTCAGTCGACTAGTAGTCTGAACCAGTCGACTAATGTACTGTCCACGAGCATAGTAACCTATTTTATCAGGTTTTTGATGGATTTTTGGATTTTTTTTCCTCCTTAGAGTTGATACCTTGGATTATAACATTTGGATAATATTTTTGATGGTGTCAAAGGGGGAGAATTGGTAGGTTTAAGTTAATCATGCTAAAAGGGAAAATTTAGCATGTCTTAAGGGGGAGTTGCATGTTTAAGGGGGAGTTGTTATACTCATATTTTTATTTACATGCTTTCCTTGCTTATGTTATTGTTATTTGTTTACCTAACTTAAACGGATTACCACACATCAAAAAGGGGGAGATTATTAGGGCAATCAACCCGTGATATGATTTTGATGTGTGTGGCAAAGGGTTTAAGTTATGATGATTGGATTTCATATGTGCGTTGGAGTCTTGCAGGACTTGGTAATTCGCACATGGAGCTTTGGCAAGTTTCATCAACTCACAACATCATGCTTGAGTCGACAAAGAAGCATTGCAGAGCCGTGCGCTTGATGCATCCGAGGGACCGCCAGACGAGATGACTTGAAGCGAAGATAAGGAAACAGACTTCGAGGGCAAGAGACGCAAAGGAGCATTCCAAATCCGTGCGCTTAATGCTGCCAAGGGACATGGCCGCGAACGAAGAGAGCTTCGGCGAGGGACTTCAAGTGAGATGAGAGAATGAGTGAAATGTAAGTAGCTCATTAGGTGAACTTAGCCGAAATGGCTAAGTGTCGGATGGATTTTCCGACATCAATCGACTACTCCAAGTCGATTGTGACTCGACTGGTATACGAGTCTGGTTCATGTGCCATCAGTCGACTGCCATGGATTGGCAGTCGACTGTCGAGACCACCAGTCGACTGATGATGGCATCAGTCGACTGGTCGTGAGGGTTTCGGGCACAGAATGGTGAGCAGTCGAGTGCTCGCTTCCATCACTCGACTGATAGCTCCATCAGTCGACTGATGGGATGATCAGTCGACTAATGTAGGTATTGTTGGATGAAATCCAATGTGGAAGAAGCTGTTATTGGGCAACAGCTACAGGAGCAGTCGACTGATCAGGGCATCAGTCGACTGACAGTGCCCAACGGGAAGAAAACAGCTTTCTCTATTTATAGAGAAGGTGTGGGCTTTTGGATGGCTAATGTTCATACTCCAAACAATCATCCAAGTGCTCCACAAGTGTTAAACTCCTTCTTCTTGTTCTTACTTCAATCTTATTGTAAGAAGGAGTGTTGTGTTGTAAGAAGGTTTACCTCCACCTTGCATTGGCTAAAGGGAGAGACCGATATTGGATTGGTTTCGGATTGATTCACCGGAGACAAATCGGACCGTGGATTAGCGGCGAGGGCGTGAACCATGTTATATCTTTTGTTAGCATTGATTTTGTTTTTCTTATCTTTATTGTTGTATTGCCTTTACTTTTCCACTTGCGCTATTAGAATTTGTAGACAATCAATGAAGCAATTCCATCATACGACGATTGAGGGTTATTCACCCCCCTCTAGCCGGTCACCAACGTTCCTACACCTTAGTCCAAAAATACCTAGGATGCCTACAATCTTCCTAGTGATAAGTCTCATATCACTCAAGAGAGGCAATCCTACAAACTCTCCCAATTTCCAAATTGAGTATCTTAAAATTTCCATTTTCCCCTTCATGAGGAAAAATATTATCCATCATCCCATGATGGATACCTCCCCCTGAAGGCTTGCTCCCCCTTGACCATTGTACCAACAATGTCCTTGGAAAGTCCCTAAGCCAATAGGAACTCTAAACCATCAAAAATAAGGTTCAAAGTTCAACATTAAACTTTCCAACCCCTTAAATTTGATACATCACCCTAACAACTCTCCTAATCCATATCCAATGAATTTTCACCCTTTATAATGCTTCCCAAAGCATATTCTAGGGTTAGGAGTGGTTAGGAAACTTTACCATAGCTGAAAACGAGCTAAACAACCTTATTTTTTCCGAAATCAATTTATCAGTCGACTGTCTCAGATATCAGTCGACTGAAATACTCATCAGTCGACTGCCATCAGACAGTAGTCGACTAATAACTGAAATTCCAAATTTCAATTATCAGAAATAAATTTCAAAAATTCATAAATAATTATACGTAATTCAAAAAATCATGAAACATCATACGTATAATACTTATGACCAATACAATGGGTGAAAATTGTTCAAAAAATATTTTACCTATTAAAATAGGAGATTGATACAAAGTTAAAAAACTATTAAAACTTTAATGTTTTTGATCTACTTTGTATCAACTTCTTCAATGGTGATTGCTATCAAAAGATAGACTTCACCAAAGTTTTCTATAGTGATTTTAAAATGTTTTTGAAAACCTATTTTAAACCATGGACTATTGGCTAGATGTACATGATTTGTACATTAGCTTTCCTCATGATTCATATTGATGATTGAGATAAGTTTAAGTTCATCTAGATGCACTATCTATGCACCTTGAACTTAACTTATTTTCCTAACATCTCACATGTATCTATGATGTATTAAGCACACACAAGTCAATGTAATTGTGAGATGTGGGATTAGGGTTATTATGGCCTCATGCATTTTCTAGGCAACTCTATTTGACTCCCTTATAGATGGGACTTCAAATCATGTCATAATCCTTAACTCAATTTTAATTAATGCATGAATGATCATGGCATAAATGATAATCATAAATAAGCATAACCAATGATCATGATGTCATGACATATGAATAGGCTCTAAAAATAAACATGACATAGAAAATAATTCTAAACAATATCATGACATGTCATATGATAAAATAAAATGTGATGTCATGACATGACAAATTTGAATATATAAATACATTAACACCCACATAATCAGACAAAACATATGATTTTTTATAAACAAAATATTTCATTCAAATATAACTTCAGTTTTTACAAGCAAAATAGATGTCTAAAACTCTCAACCTCACTACGAAACTAAAAACAATATCCCTAATATGTGCCTAGCTATCATCCCCGATAGATGGTGGAGGCAGTGGAGGCTGCTTGCTCAGCGTCCAGGTCCACATCATCTCTTACATATCAATCTGGCGCTGCTCCATTCGGCTCTGGCACTCCTCCGTCCGGCTGTGGCGCTCCTCCATCCGACTAAGCTACTAACTCAACCCCTGACCCATGGAGGACTACTCCAATCTGATCTCGGCCAATCGTGAGTCAACAGTCTGCTGGTAGTCCTCAAATCTGACCTCTAGCTGTGCAACATGCTCTGAGAAACCTGATGCTGGTGCATCTACAGTCACAGGGTCATCCTCGTCAGCAGTAGGCCCCTTATACTGTGCCACAGGCTCTCCAGGCTCTAGAGGTGGCTCCCCATGCGCCATGGGCTGAGGCCGAGGTACCAGCTCCATCTGTCCAACTCTAGTCCACAGCCCAGCCAATGTGAAGTTACGCACTGAGATGCAGTTGTATACTTCGGATAGCACCCTCAACAATCCCCTGGATATGTTAATGCCAATGGACTCTAACCATGCAGTGATAATGTGTCCAAAAGGCATATGAAATTTCCCTTGTACAGGGGATATGAAATTGACAATGCAATGTTCACGTCTAACCGATGATGCATGGCATACATGAGAAAGAGATGGAGAGGCCAGATATTAGCCTGACCCCGAGTCACAATCGGAAGGAAACACCCAACAATGACTTTGTAAAGAACATTGTCAAGTGCAGATAATTCATTGATAGGGAAGAAGTTTTGAGTTGGTGGGCGAGGATGACGAAAAAAATGCTCATGCATGGAATCTAATGAGATGTGGTCAAACGGAGCAGGAAGAGGTGCATCAAAAGTAGGATAAAAGATGAAGGTGTCATCCGATGCCCTACACTCCAGGAACTCCTGCAAGATCGCAGGAGTGAACTCTAGGTCACGTTTTTCAAAGCGAGTGGTGTAGGTAGGGCTATCGTCTACCTTCCTCAAGTTTTGGTAAAATTCCTTGAGGAGGTTATCATTAATAGCATGATTGCAAAGGGTGATCTTCATCAGCTGATAATGCGGTAAAATCTCAATGATGTCACCACAATAGTATCTAAAAAATCGATCATCTATGTACCTAACCGCCATCGGTTGGTACAAACGCGATACACCCTCACTTGAGTCATTCCTACGTTGTCTTCTACATGATTATATGATGAATGCAATGCAATGCAATGTGATGACACAAATACCATGATTAGATCAAAATGTGGTGTAAAAAAAATTAGGGTTTAAGGGTTTAGAGGTATACTTTGGTGCCATTACTAGATTGATGGTTGTGAGGGCCTAACTGGGCAGCCTACTTGTCGGAGAGAACGCCGGAGATCACCAGAAAGAGGATCTCGCCAGAACCCTAACACCGGAGGAGAAAATGGAGGTTGTGAGACGTTATTTTAGTGATAGAGCGACCAAAAACACAAATGACAGAGAAAGCTTCCAAACCAGGCTTTTGGATGCTGGCGTGGACGCAAGAAGGTTGGTCGGAGAGGTTAGGAGGCAATCAGAGAGGAGAAGTCACGTGAAGAAGGCGTGAAGACGCCAAACCCTAGCGAGTCGGCGTTATAAAATCACGACGTCAGTCGACTGATGTGTGACATCAGTCGACTGATAATGGGTTAGTGAACGGTTTGCTGAACCGGCAGTCGACTGCTCTAGCTTGACACTCGACTGCCAAACGTTCTGCATTGTTACTACGAATAACATCGATCGATGTGACCGGATCGGCTCGGACGAGCCACTCGATCGCTGGCTCTTTCTCGCCCGATGAATGGTAACATCACGTGATGTTTATATCGATTATTTGTAAACCGACGATCGAGTCCTGAAAGTAGCACTCAACTGCTGGGCTCGCGATGTCGTGCTACAATGTTATCAGTCGACTGATATCTGATTTTTAGTTCCGAAATTAAGTGAATTTCGATTTCTTCACTCAATTTGTTTCATTTTACCATGTTTATTCATGTATATCAAATATATTAGTGTTATGCCTATGTTCATGTATATGTTAATGTATTTTGGTATTTTATTTCATTTTCACAAGAATTAACATCCAATAGTTTCAAATCCTAGCATCTCACCCTTTCTAAGTGTTGAAATACACAATCAAGGTAAATGATCCATTTTGTGAGATGCAATACACCATAAACATTCCTTCCATGCAAACATTTGATAAAAACACATGAAGCATGGTAAGTAAGAGACATCAAGATGTGTAGTACTTGAGTATCAATCTTAAATGTAATTTCTAAGCCTTAAGACAATTTCCTTGATACACTAATTCCCAAAGTGTGCCAAAACCCCAAATTGCACACCAATACCTCTAAGTCTACATGTGCCAAGTTTAATCAATTTTTCACAATTCTCAAGGCTTATTGGCACATCCTAAAATCCTTTAGGATTAAAATTCAAACTTATTTCCAAGGTATCACATAACCTTGAAAAAGCTATAAAGTGTTAACTTTACAATGGTTAGGTTAACTACCCACCCATTCAAGATAACACCCCTAACCCACTTAGCATGATGGAATCACACTTTTAGGAACCCAATACTTGTTTGAGCTCTTTGGGTTAACTAGGTATTCCTTAGGGATATATTCCCTAGATACCTTCCTAATGACCCTCTTAGGCTTAGGAGCCTTGGTCATTTGGGTCCTATCATGGTTAACCTTAAGGATTGCCTCCCTAGTAACCTTCTTAGTGGTCTTCCTTGGTTTTATGGAAACCTTGTCCATTAGACACTTGCCTTGGTTAACCTTAGGAATAGCTTCCCTAGTAACCATGGCCTTCCTAGACCTAGGTTGTGTTCCATAATCGAATGGAACACTATGGTAGGTCTCCTTGGGCTTAGGTTTGTGACCCAAACCTTTCCTGCCTTTGGATGACTCTTGTCTTCTAAACCCTAGGTTTTGACTTTGACTTCTAGACCCTAGAGTTTGACCATTTGACCTTTGCATTTGATTTGTCATTTTTGCAGTGGTCTTTTCAAGTTTCTCAAGCCTTGATCTCAAGGCTTGATTTTCCTTTTCTAATTGCCCAATTTTTGATTTTTTATTATCTCTTGAGATATTCTTATTTCTAGGTATGTGTCTAGTCCATTTAGGATTGATGCCTAGGTGATTTTCTATTTTCCTAATAGATTCCCTAGGTAATATTTTTCTAGGGACATTAGTCCCAAATTTCTCCTTATTTTTAACCTTATAGGTCTTAGCCCCTAAGCAATAAAATTTATTATTCTTAGCATACTCTTTATAAAAGATAGAGAAATTACGTCTAGCATGCTTGTTCTTATTACTTAAAGAATGAACATTGTTTAAATGTACCTTAGGATTTGCCTTAAAGGCTCCCCCTACATTTGATGCTCCTTCTTGACCTCTCTTCTTCCCCTTAGGGCATTGACTTCGCTAGTGCCCTCTTTGGTGACACTTGAAGCATACCACATGCTCCTTGTTCTTAGGAATGGCGACTCTGGCATCCTTGGTCTTTTCTTGAGATTTTGGTGTCGGTTGACTTTTCTTGACTTTCCTAAGGCACTTGCTCTTATAGTGCCCATATTCCCTACACTCAAAACACATAATATGATTTTTATTTTGAATTGATGTGCTTGAGTTACCTAGGTTAATGATGGTGGTTTGGGCTTCTTCATCTCCTCGACCAAAGGTGAATGCTTCCTCTTGATCATGTTCCGAAGTGGAAATTTTCCCCTCCTCAATCCTAGAGGTGGAGGTTTCTTGTTCTTCTTCCTCCTCGGATGTCAACTCCCTCTCAATCTCCAAATCCTCACTTTCTTGTGAGGAAAATGAACTCGCTTCATCGGCCTCTTCCTCTTTTTGAGCTGATGAACATTCTTCGGCTCCTTGTGATTGTTCCTCGCTTGAAGCCGGTGATGATCCTTCATGAAGCTTTGCCAATTTGCTCCAAAGCTCCTTGGCATCTTGATATTCACCTAGCCTAGACAAAATGTCATTAGGTATCAAATCTTCTAAAAGTTTTGTTACCTTGACTTCGGTTTTGAACTTTAGGCATTGCACTTGGGTCCACTTCTTCAACTTCAAGACATTTCCCTTCTTATCTCTAGGAGGTTCAAAGCCTTCCATGATGATAAACCAATCTTCTATGTCCATCATCAAGAATGTCTCCATTCTTGCCCTCCATGCCGAAAAATCCTCTTGGTTGTATGGTGGCGGTGTGTTGATGTCCCATCAAAGTCTTTCTTCAAATTCCATCTTATTCCTCTAGTGGTTTTGCTCCCAGCGGTTAATCCGTAGAAGAGCCTCGGGCTCTGATACCAAATGTTGAGGATTCGGTGGCCGCTAGAGGAGGTGAATAGCGTTTTTCGATGCTTCGATGGAATTTGATCCCGTTCGTCTCTACAATACTTGTTAATGCAGCGGAATATATAATAACAAGAATAAATACAACACAAGAAAAAGAGATACAATCACGCAAACATGATAATATAACGTGGTTCGGAACCAAACGGTTCCTACTCCACGAATCAAGCTCAACGAGCTCTAGCGATGTGACCACACACCACAAATCAAGAATAACTCCTTCTCAGAACAATCCAGAGGTGGAGAAACCTTGTACAATGTATACAACCATAATACAAGAAAAATACAAGAAAATACAATAGAATGCAAGTAAAGAAAATTTTACAAATATCTTTGGATTGCTTGATCTTTAATTGCCTTGGACTAGCCTTGAAGACCATGATTTGCAACAGCAAATCGCTCCAATTCACCCAAGAAAATTACTGCCAAAATCCCTCTTCCGAGCTGCTTTTATAACCTCCAATCAGGCTAGATTTTTGCCTATCAGTCGACTGCTCGAGACCATCAGTTGACTGATGACACTGTTGCTGTGAGACAACGGTGCAATCCACACTGGAAAAATCCAACTAATAGGACATCAGTCGACTGATAGAGCCTTCACTCAATTGCTAACTCCAACAGTCGAGTCTGACTCCATTCTATGCCCGAAATAACGAGCATCAGTCGACTGATCACAAGATCAGTCGACTGCCCACCTCTGGCAGTCGACTGTTAGGGCACTCCCTGCAGTCAAACCCTAGTTGACTCACACCAGTCGACTGCCACATGGTACCAGTCGACCGATACACCTCAAACATGAGGTTTAACCCAAGTATGGTGCCCCCATACTTGCTAGACTACCCGTAGCTTAGACCTGAGTCTTCTAGCCACCTCCGTCAATCTCACGCCTACCAGATCCCTCCAAGTCATCCATGACTTGTTCATCCATACGCTAGCCTTCAAGTGCTTCCATCAGCTATGTCATGCTAACGGTGTCTACACCACCAAGGCACATTGGACTTACGCTGCCAAGACTCTGCTTGGACTTTACGCCGCCAACCATTGGACTTATGCTGCCAAGACTCCTGCTTGGATTTTACGCTGCCAATATCAAACCCCTTGGACTTCTCAAATGCCAAGACTCAAGCTTGGACTTTCCCTTGCCAACCTATGTTGGACTTTCCATGCCAAGACCCATGCTTGGACTTTACATGCCAAGTACTCAAGACTTGGACTTTCCATGACATGGTCAACTCCAGTCAACCATCAAAATCTCCCTCGAGTCAAACTCGAGTCCGGTCAATCATGACCCGGGTCGATTGCACCAACAATATCCTTAAAACATTATTAGACATCAATGTCAAACCTTCATGTCATACATCAAAACATCGCTTGAGTCAAACTCGAGTCCGGTTAATCTTGACCTGGGTCGATTGCACTAACACTCAACCCCTCTTTTTATAGGGAAGAGGGGTTTCTTCCCATTGGGCATGCAACAATCGACTGTTGCATGCCATCAGTCGACTTCTGCCATTCCAATGACTTTTGACTACATCAGATAACGACTGTTGTAGTCCAATGGTAGCCTTGGCAGTCGATTGCTGCTATCAACAATCGATCACGCGCATAGCCATCGATCGGCTATGAGCAATTGCTATGTTCACCTTCATCACCGACTCATCCCTTGGCAATCGACTAATGGAGCAGCAGTCGAATGTCATCCCTTGGCAGTCGACTTCTGGGCTAGAAACTCACTAATCGAACACCAGTCGAGTGCCATCGACTCAAAGCAGTCGACTGCTATCTATAGCAGTCGACTGATGTCGGGTAAAACCTCAAACAAATACTTATTTGAGCATCTGATGGTCGGGTAAATCTCAAACTACCTGTTTGTGTAGGGAAATCTCTTATGCCAAATGGCATATGCGCAACGGAAAATAGGATCCCTTCCAAGTGATCCATGCGAAAGCAAACTCGTATAAAATAAATTTCTCTAAACCAAGCCTATCTTATAGGAGAGTTCTACCTTTGTTGCGTGCCCTTTGCAATCCCGCTTTTCCTTGGATGTGTTGGATCTTTTAGCACGTTCAAGTGTCCGTGCCTCTATACGTATCCACACGAGCACGCTCTTGTCTCACAAAAGGAAAACTAGAAGAGCTCTCCTTTACTTCTTGCTAGAGAAGTCCCTAAAGGAGAGGAAGAGAGGGAAAAGGAGAAAGGAAGAAGAAGACTCCTCTTCTTGCTAGCCTATACTCACAAACCCACACAACCAAAGCTTCCACCAAGCTCTCTCACAACCACAACAACACCAACTCCTTATGGCCGGCCACTCCATGGAGCCTTTTATAGGGTTGGAAAAACCCTTCCACCTCCTTCACATTCAATGCAATCCATTGCATTGAGACACACTCAAAAAGGATTTGGCTTCCTTGTTTGGCCGGCCACTTAAGGAGACAAAACCATTTTGTTTCCTTCCACCTTAACTAGCTTAGGTGGATGCTTAGGTGGCATGCTTATGTGGCATGCTTATGTGGCATTCTTATGTGGCATTCATGCATGTTGAATTAATCTTATTAATTCAATTAAGCTTATGTTATCATATTGAATTAATCTTATTAATTCAATTAAGCTTATGTTATCATATTGAATTAATCTTATTAAATCAATAAGGTAACATATTGAATTAATCTCATTAAATCAATTAGCTAAAATTCTCATTAAGCTTAAAGTCCAAAAACCATTTTGTACTTAAGCTTATTCCCATATTATTCTAGTCAAACTAGAATACTCTAATTCCTCTAATTATCATGCTCTTTGTGTGTGACCCTATAGGCTCTCATAACGTTGGCAGTGGACCTAAACTCTTTTAGATACACAAGCAATGAGCGGCATCTAGCAATACATCATTGCTACCCAAGTTACGAGATAAGTCAAGATCCGACTAACCTTTCCGTGACTACTTTAATATATGACCGTGTCCTTCTATCCTTGATATCAGATTGATCAATGAGGCTTAGACCGTGTCATCCTCGATCAATCTATGTGTTTCTTGATCCCTGAGTAAACTAACTCAAACAAATGAGCTCAATATCTCATATTGACTCATTCGAGCATGGCCATGCGTTTTAGTAGTTCTACTCAATCAAGGGGCCCACCGATATCACTCCCGTCATATGGAAGGGATAGATCCCATCTACATCACTCACATCCCTCCGCATAATTTGTTACATACCCAGTAATCGCCTTTATGGTCCACCCTGTTACGGGTGACGTTTGACGATACCAAAGTACATAACTCCTTATGTAGGGAACCGTAGTGACTTCGTGTCTAAGGACTATTCATACCAATAGTCACATGAGAAAGTTTATGACACTCATATAACGATCCATGAAACTTTCTCATGGCGGGTCGATTCGATATATTCTCCAATATATACCCATGTGTCAACTTGATATCATATATCCATGACTTGTGAGATCAAGTCATCAATTGACCTACATGCTAGTCTTTATGTATTAATATTGCCCTTGCATATTAATACTCGACTAGGAACATTTAGGAAAGTGTTCTCTCCAGCCTCTCATAATCAATTCTGCCAATTGATGTGCTGTAGATAAGAACCTACTTTTCTAGGGCATTATTATATTTAAATTAGTTGGCACAAGCAAGATGTAAATATAATAACCAATCCTTTGCCTTTATAGAATATGATACAAAATGTTCCCTATTCAACCATCACATGATTGGTTCTAGGGCTTTAACTAACAATCTCCCACTAGCACTAGTACCAATCACTATGATATCTAATACCTAGTGACCTAGTGTGACCATCATGCTTCCTCTGTGCCAAAGCCTTGGTCAATGGATCTGCGATGTTAGCTTCTGTTGGTACTCTGCATATCCTCACATCTCCTCTATCGATGATCTCTCGAATGAGATGGAAGCGCCGCAGTATGTGTTTGGTCCGCTGATGTGATCGAGGTTCCTTAGCCTGTGCAATAGCCCCATTGTTGTCACAATAGAGGTCTATTGGATCTGCAATGCTAGGAACTACCCCAAGTTCACTGATGAACTTGCGGAGCCAAACAACCTCCTTTCTTTGCATCGATCTTTGCAATATAATATACTCGACTTCTGTTGTAGAATCAGCAACTGTGTCCTGCTTTGAACTCTTCCAGCTCACAGCTCCACCATTCAGGCAAAACACGTACCCCGATTGCGATCTATAGTCATCCTTGTCTGTTTGGAAGCTTGCATCACTGTAACCCTTCTGATTAGCTCCTCATTGCCTCGAATATCGGAAATATTCTTTCGTTCTTCGTAAGTATTTAAGAATATTTTTATTTGCTATCCGATGACTTTCACCGATCCGTGTATCTACTCGTCATGCTCAAAGCATACGAGATGTCGAGCAGTACAAGCATGGCGTACATGATAGACCCTATAGCGGATGCATAAGGGATCTTATCCATGCGATCTCTCTCCTCCTTAGAAGAGGACATTGAGTCTTGAAGACTCACACCATGTGATAAAGCGAAAACCCTTTCTTGGAATTTTGCATAGCAAAGCGATCTAGCACTTTATCAATGTATGTACTCGACTTAGGCCAAGTAATCTTTTAGATCTATCTCTATAGATCTTGATGCCTAGAATATAGGCGACTTCACCTAAGTCCTTCATCGAGAAACAATTCCCTAACCACATCTTCACAGAGTGGAGTGAGGGAATATCATTTCCGATGAGAAGTATGTCATCTACATACAAGACAAGAAATACAACTGTGCTCCCACTATTTCTCTTGTAGACACAAGGCTCATCTTCATTCTTGATGAAACCAAACTCTTTGATTGCATCATCGAATCGAAGATTCCGGCTTCGAGAGGCTTGCTTTAGTCCATAAATGGACCTTTGCGGTTGCATACCTTTCCAGGATGCTTTGGATCTTCAAAACCCTCAGGTTGTGTCATGTACACATCCTCGAGTAGCTTTCCATTCAGAAAAGCGGTTTTGACATCCATCTGCCAGATCTCATAATCATGGTAGGCTGCAATAGCAAGTATGATCCGAATGGATTTAAGCATCGCAACTGGTGAAAAGGTTTCTTCATAGTCAATACCATGAATTTGTTTGAATCCTTTAGCCACCAATCTACCTTTATAGGTATGCTTATTACCATCCATGTCAGTCTTTACTTTAAAGACCCACTTACACCCAATGGGTTTTACCCCTTCAGGTGGATCAACCAAAGTCCATACTTGGTTAGTGTACATGGATTCCATTTCGGATCTCATGGCCTCTAGCCATTTCTCGGAATCTGGGCTCATCATAGCTTCTTTATAGGATGTAGGCTCGTCAAGATTGATAAGCAATACATCACCGTTGTCAGTCAAGAGAAAAGAATATCTCTCGGGTTGACGACGGATCCTATTAGATCTACGAAGAGGTTGGTCTACTTGAACAGGTGTTTGCTCCACAACTCTTTGGGCAACAAATTCCTCATCCACAACACTTTGTGGTTCCTGTTCATTTTCCATCGAAGCCTTAGTGTTATCATCATCTTGAACTTCTTCAAGATGAATTTTACTCCCACTAGTATTTCTAGAAATAAATTCTCTTTCTAGAAAGACAGCATTTCTGGCAACAAACACCTTGCCAAGTGTGGGATTGTAAAAGTAATATCCCTTAGTTTCCTTGGGATATCCTACAAAATAACACTTATCTGATTTGGGTCCTAGTTTATCTGAGACTTGACGTCTAACGTAAGCTTCACAACCCCAAATCTTTATAAAAGACATTTTGGGACTCTTCCCGGTCCATATCGTATATGGTGTCTTTTCTACGGCTTTTGATGGAACGCGATTAAGTGTGAAAGCGGTCTCCTAAACCCCAAAGGAAGTAGGTAGATCGATCGGCTCATCATTGATCGTACCATATCTAATAGAGTACGATTTCTCCTCTCAGATACACCATTCCATTGTGGTGTTCCAGGTGGAGTGAGTTGGGATATTATCCCACACTCAGCCAGGTGATCACGAAACTCTTGACTAAGGTATTCACCACCTCGATCTGATCGAAGTAGCTTAATACGCTTACCAAGTTGGTTTTGTACTTCATTCTTGAATTCTTTGAACTTTTCAAAGGATTCTGACTTATGTCTCATCAAATATAAGTAGCCAAATCTACTCATATCATCAGTGAAAGTAATAAAGTACTTATAGCCTCCTCTGGCTTCGACATTGAAAGGGCCACATACATCAGTATGTATGAGTCCTAACAAGTCCGTCTCTCTCTCGCCATGTCCACTAAATGGAGTTTTAGTCATCTTTCCTAAAAGACAAGACTCGCATACCTCATATGATTCAAAATCAAATGAGTCCAATAATCCATCTTTATGGAGTTGGGATATGCGTTTTTCATTTATGTGACCTAGCGGCGATGCGAAGATATGTGCAGTTCAAATCATTCGATTTGAACCGTTTAGTATTACGTTATAAATTGGGCTTTCTAAATCTAGAACATAGAGACCATTCATAAGTGGTGCATTACAATAGAACATTTCATTTAAATAAATGGAACAACATTTGTCCTTTATTATAAAAGAAAAGTTTTTCTTGTCTAAACAAGATACGTAAATTATGTTCTTTGTTAATGCGGTACATAGAAGCACTCCTCTAGTTCTAAGATAAGCCCTGGGCAAAGACAAAGAATATGTTCCTACACTCTGGAACTCTTCATGCTTATCAGCTACTGTGAGGTCCACTTCACCACATTATTCTACTATTTCTCCCTCGCACATTAGTACAAATGTGAGATGCACATCCCAGATCTAATACCCATGTAGAAGAAATAGATAGATTAACTTCTATAACGTATACCGAGGCGTAAGTCCCACTTCTCTTGTTCTTTACTTCCTCAAGGTAGACTTCATAGCCCGCCTAAAGGTCCATCACCGCAATGGAAGCACCCCTTCCTTAGGTACTTTACCTTTACCCTTTGAAGTGGATGAATTGGCCTTTGGCTTGGGTCTTACCCTTGCCTTTGCGCTTACCTTTGTCCTTCTTGACCATTAGTACATTACTAACTTTCTTCTTGAGATTTGGTTCAGCAGTTCTTAACATGCTGAGAATCTCAGGCAAAGGTTTATCAATTTCATTCATGTTATAATTCATGACGAATTGATTGTATGCTTCCAACGATTGCAGGATAACATCGCTTGCCAATTCTGGCTCGTGGAAAACCTAGTCTTTCAAGGTTCTCAACGCACCCAATCATTTTGAGTACGTGAGTTCCTACAGTGTTCCTTCTGCATCTTGCATGCAAAAGAGCCTTAGACACTTCAAAACGCTCGTGCCTAGCTTGTCCTTGATATAGTTGTTTCAAATGCTCAACCATATCATAGGCATCCATGTTCTCATGTTGCTTCTGAAGCTCAGAGTTCATGGTGGCAAGCATAAGGCATGACACATCTAATGCGTCATCTTGATGCTTCTTATAAGCATCCTTTTCAAAGACGAGTGGTCGAGGGGCGGGTATTTCAGTGGGTAGACTCGCTCTAGGACATATAGTTTATGCTTCTTGCTTGAGGATAATCCTCAAGTTCCTATACCACCAAGAAAGTTTGCTTCCATTGCTTGTCCTTCTCAAGGACAGATCGCAAGTCGAGGGGTGTGTCGTGTTAGATGACATGGTGATCTACAACATTAAAATGCAAAGTTAAGTATCATACCTAAATCATTTAATTAGGCCTTTAATTAAATGAGGCTCTACTAAATTCTCATAGCTACTATTTAGCTATAAATTTATATGGGATAAAGATCCACATCATAATTGCCTTGAGTTAGCTTTGGCTAATCGCCCAAGACGTAGTATAATTAGGTAGGCAATCTTTTGCCAATTACATCTGATGTAACTCTTTAATAGCTTTGTTAAGTTTTAGATTAGTTTAGTGTTTATTCCTAAACCAGTGGTGAGGCACAGGCCTTCTTGGATATCGAGCAACGACCCACTTCTAAGACAAAGTCCGATGTTCTAAATCACACAAAACTAATGTTAACACTTATGTTCAAAGCTAATATATGCCTCTACTTTCTTAACCAATTTAAGAAAACACTTAATTAAGTCTTAACTAAGACTGATAGCGGACATCACGATTGTCCACTCGCACTCTCCAAGATAAAATGCATTGCTTTGCTTTGGCAAACCCAATAACAAATGATCGAGGAAGTAGTGAGTACCAACTTTGGTAGGCATATCGTTTAGACTTATTAAGAAATAAACATGTATCATATACATATTAGCATATATCACATATAAGCTAAACTAATCATGCATCACATACAAGCTAAACTAACATGCATCACATACATATTAAACTAACGTGTCATGGTTATGGCCCTTATTCTACAATCTTCTCAAGCCAATGAAAAGATTGATTGGTCAACCTAGGGATAGCATCTTCTCCTAAGTGCTTCCTTTTGGTTGTCTTGTGTGTTGACTTCCTCCTTGTAACCTCATCTTCCAATGGATCCTCCATCCTTGTTTTGTACATTACAAAAGGAGAAATACTCGAGTTACATTCGAGTCTAAAACTAATTTTACAACAAGAATATTAGGAGAAAGGCACGACACGCAGGCCGTATTAAGAATTACAACACACAATCACAAACTTTTTGGGACTAGGCCATAACCATGCACCATGTCATTTTAACTTTTAAAAGACATTGGATATTTTATTATGTTTGAAAATTTGCTAATGCAATTATCAACTCATAATAAAATTTATCCTACTTCTATATCACATATAAAATAGAGAAAACCTATTTTTATACGATCTTTCGCAAGTGGCTCTGATACCAATAGAGGGAAATCTCTTATGCCAAATGGCATATGCAACGGAAAATAGGATCCTTCCAAGTGATCCATGAAAGCAAACTCAGATAAAATAAATTTCTCTAAACCAAGCCTATCTTATAGGAGAGTTCTACCTTTGTTATGCGCTTGTTAATCCCGCTTTCCCTTGATGTGTTGGATCTTTTAGCACGCTCAAGTGTCCAGGTTTCTATACGTATCCACACGAGCACGCTCTTGTCTCACAAAAGGAAAACTAGAAGAGCTCTCCTTTACTTCTTGCTAGAGAAGTCCCTAAAGGAGAGGAAGAGAGGGAAAAGGAGAAAGGAAGAAGAAGACTCCTCTTCTTGCTAGCCTATACTCACAAACCCACACAACCAAAGCTTCCACCAAGCTCTCTCACAACCACAACAACACCAACTCCTTATGGCCGGCCACTCCATGGAGCCTTTTATAGGGTTGGAAAAACCCTTCCACCTCCTTCACATTCAATGCAATCCATTGCATTGAGACACACTCAAAAAGGATTTGGCTTCCTTGTTTGGCCGGCCACTTAAGGAGACAAAACCATTTTGTTTCCTTCCACCTTAACTAGCTTAGGTGGATGCTTAGGTGGCATGCTTATGTGGCATTCTTATGTGGCATTCATGCATGTTGAATTAATCTTATTAATTCAATTAAGCTTATGTTATCATATTGAATTAATCTTATTAATTCAATTAAGCTTATGTTATCATATTGAATTAATCTTATTAAATCAATAAGGTAAAATATTGAATTAATCTCATTAAATCAATTAGCTAAAATTCTCATTAAGCTTAAAGTCCAAAAACCATTTTGTACTTAAGCTTATTCCCATATTATTCTAGTCAAACTCGAATACTCTAATTCCTCTAATTATCATGCTCTTTGTGTGTGACTTATAGGCTCTCATAACGCTAAAGGGACCTAAACTCTTTAGATACACAAGCAATGAGCGACATCTAGCAATACATCATTGCTACCCAAGTTACGAGATAAGTCAAGATCCGACTAACCTTTCCGTGACTACTATAATATATGACCGTGTCCTTCTATCCTTGATATTAGATTGATCAATGAGGCATAGACCGTGTCATCCTCGATCAATCTATGTGTTTCTTGATCCCTGAGTAAACTAACTCAAACAAATGAGCTCAATATCTCATATTGACTCATTCGAGCATGGCCATGCGTTTTAGTAGTTCTACTCAATCAAGGGGCCCACCGATATCACTCCCGTCATATGGAAGGGATAGATCCCATCTACATCACTCACATCCCTCCGCATAATTTGTTACATACCCAGTAATCGCCTTTATGGTCCACCCTGTTACGGGTGACGTTTGACGATACCAAAGTACATAACTCCTTATGTAGGGAACCGTAGTGACTTCAGGTCTAAGGACTATTCATACCAATAGTCACATGAGAAAGTTTATGACACTCATATAACGATCCATGAAACTTTCTCATGGCGGGTCAGTTCAGTATATATTCTCCAATATAGACCCATGTGTCAACTTGATATCATATATCCATGACTTGTGAGATCAAGTCATCAATTGACCTACATGCTAGTCTTTATGTATTAATATTGCCCTTGCATATTAATACTCGACTAGGAACATTTAGGAAAGTGTTCTCTACAGCCTCTCATAATCAATTCTGCCAATTGATGTGCTGTAGATAAGAACCTACTTTTCTAGGGCATTATTATATTTAAATTAGCTGGCACAAGCAAGATGTAAATATAATAACCAATCCTTTGCCTTTATAGAATATGATACAAAATGTTCCCTATTCAACCATCACATGATTGGTTCTAGGGCTTTAACTAACAGTTTGAGCATCCGACACTTGACTTAGTCATTCATCCAAGTTCACCTATTAGCTACCGTTACAATCATTCAATCTCTCATCTCCCTTAGAGTCCTTAACCGAAGCTCTCTTCGTCCGGTCACGTCCCTCGAATGCACCAAGCGCACGACTTCTGTAATGTCATCCTTTGCATCTTGCCTTGAAGTCTGCTTCCTTTAGCTTCACTGTAATGCTCCTCGTCCGGCGGTCCCTTGGATGCACCAAGCGCACGGCTTCCGCAATGCCATCCTTCACCGACTCAAGGACACGGGCCATGAGATGGTGAACCCACCAATGCTATCATCAAGCTAACTCATGTGTGATTTACTATGTCCTGCACAACTTAAACACGCATATCAAATCAACATAAACATCCTAACTTAAACCTTTGCCACACACATCAAAACCAAACCATACTTGGGTTGATTTCCCTAACAAGCTTGCCCCCGTGTGACAATGGGTAGTATGCAACCTGCATTGACCTTGTATAGGACATTGTCTGGGGCAGCTAATGTCATGGCAGGAAATAGGTTAAGACTTAGTTGTCGTGCCTAGGGGGTGAATAGCAATTCGTCAATTTCTTCGCTTGGATTTGTCGTGTTTGTCTACGATCATTAGTACACAACAGAAATACAAATACTAATACAAATACAAGCACAAAACTCAGCACAAACACTACACATGGATTTTACGTTGTTCTAAACCCTAGTTCCTACTCCACGGTCGAACCCTAGTGAGCTTTAGTGATGCACACCACCACTAAAGCTTCTCCTTCTCGAAAACAATTCAGAGGTGGAGAAACCTCTTACAATAGAGATTACAACAATAATAACCAAATACAAGATGTAAATGAAATGAAGAAACAAAAACACTTTATACGAATGCCTTTGCTTGATTGCTTGTCTTGGTTGTGTTTAAGAATGCTCTAGAAGGTTGGAATGCAATAACACTTTGCCTTCTAACTCCCCAAGAACCGACAACCAAAAACATTCATAAGCCTCCTTCTTATAAGCCCCTTTGAAGCCTTCAACGTCTCCTATCGATGCTCGTGATTTTGAATGTTACAGCACAACGATCACCTCACTAGTCGAGGCACTACCTCGACTGATACCCCAATCGAGGCACTGGTCGAGTTTGTCTTGCTTCTAATCAGCTATTTTCATGCCTATCCTAGATCCAGTTGAGGTGTCAGTCGAGTGATCCAATCGAGGCACCACCTCGACTAGCACCTAGTCAAGGTGCTAGTCAAGCCTGCCTCACTTCTAGTCAGCTATTTTCAAGCCTATCCTGGATCTAGTCAAGTTGACAGTCGAGTGATCCAGTCGAGGCACCACCTCGACTAGCACCTAGTCGAGGTGCTAGTTGAGTGCTTCCAAAGCACTATCTCGGCATCCCAAGTCCCACCTCCAAGCACACACCTTACTAGTCGACGTGTTGTCTCGACTATTATCCCAGTTGAGGCGATGGTTGAGGTCACCTTGCTTTTGTTTGCCTACAAAAAAAAGCCCAATCGACTGGAACAAACTTGCAGTCGACTGTTATACCTCAACACTGAGGTTTAACACCTCAAGTATGATCCCTTCATATTTGATACTCACCCTAGGCCAGACCTAAGCCTTCAACCCACTTTCATCAGCCTCACGCCTCCTAGATCCCTCGAGTCTGTGACTCTTCATCCTTGTGCTAGCCTTCAAGTGCTTTCATCGGCTATCATCATGCTCTAGGGTCTAGCTTTGCTAAGAGGCCACGCCTATGGGACTTCACTGCCAAGACTCCCTCGTTCGAGACTTCATTTCTCAAGACTCCTCATTCGAGACTTCACTCGCCAAAAATGGTCTCCCAGACCTGCCAAGACTTCCCTCACTAACTCCCCGTTGGTCTTTTCAACACCAAGTGTTTGGTCTCCCTTGACCGACTTATATTTTCTCTTGCCAAATATTCATACTTGGACTTTTCCTTGCCATGTCACCATACTTGGACTTCTCCACACCAAGTGTCTGGTCAACCTTGACTGACTTGGATTTCTTCAATAGTCTCCTTCATATGACCTTGGATGTCTCATACCATCCACTAGTCATATAGTCAAACCATATTATAAACCATTATCAAATATCAAAACCCTACTCGAGTCTGACTTGAGTTTAGTCATTCGTGATATGAGTCGATTGCACCAACAATCTTCCCCTTTTTTATGTTTGACAATACCGTAAAGTTAGGTTATCCCATAAACCCAACTTGACTCTTAATATGCCAAAGCATAACGAAGTGTTCCCAATTCAGAATTTCAAATTTTTTATTTATTTTGTTTTGGGTTTAGCGTATATTAGGGTTGATCCTAACTTAACCCCTTCCATTTCTCCCCCTTTTTGACATACATCAAAAAGTCTACCAAGGTTTACCATATCTCATTTTCCAATGAGATTTTTCCTTCTCCCCCTTGGTCAAAAATCATCTTGAATGCCTTCATTCTCCTTAGTGATTTATCACTAAATGAAAAGCAATCTTCTATTTTTTCCCCCTTTTTATAACCATCATCCATCATACCAAGATGGATAATCTTCCACTAAAGACTTACTCCCCCTTTACTATTGCATCAACAATGTCCTTGGAGAGTTCCTAAGCCTATAGGAACCTTAAACAATCAAAAATAAGGATAAAAGTTTAAACTCAAACCTTAACCTCCCTTAAAATTTGAATTTTACCCTAGTTAACTCTCCAATTAATTTTAAACAAAAATCTCACCCTTTCAATGTTTGTTTAAGCATATTAGAGGTTTAGGAGTAGTTATCTAACCTAGGGATATGGTATGATGGCTTAAACCAACATTGTTAAGCCAAAAATAATGCTAACAGTCAATTGAGAAAGCTCCAATCGAGTGGCAAGATCTCCAATTGAGGCGCCACCTCGACTGGTTTCTGATTTTTCTGATATCAAATTTTCAAATGAACTTTAGAAATGCATAAATAATTTTATAAAATTTAAAAAATCTTGAAATTTCATCCACATATTACTTATGTCAAACACTATAGGGGAAAAATATTTTTTTTGTGAAAATAATTTTTAATTCAAAGAATGATACAAAGTTCAAAAGCATTGAAACCTTCAATGTTTTTAGCCAACTTTGTTTCAATCTTCTCAATGGTGATTGCTATCAAAAGATAGGCTTCACCAAGGTTTTTCAAAATGATTTTAAAATATTTTCAAAACCTTAATTTCAATCATGGTTTATGGGCTAAGTATACATGACTTGTATACTAGCTTTTCTCATGATTTATACCTATGATTGAGATGAGTTTGAGTTCATCTAGATGCAACATCTATTCACCTTGAACTTAGTTCATTTTCCTAACATCTCACATGTATCTAGGGTGTATCAATACACACACATGTCAATCTAATGTCCTTGTGAGATGTGGATTTTTGTTCTTAGGGTTTCATGCATCTTTTTAGGCAACACTATTTGATTCCCTTATACTTGGGGCTTTCAATCATGTCATTGTCCTTAAATTGATTTTAATTATTCTAAATGCATGAATGATGATCATGGCATAAGAATGTTCATAATTTAAAAGTATTTTCCAATAATCATGATGTCATGGCAAAAGACAGACCTAAATGTAAACATGACATAATTAATGTAATAATTATCATGACATTTTATATGATCAAATGAAGTATGATATCATGACAAAGCATATGACAAACAAAATATGGCATATAAATAATACAAAGATGTAAACATACCAAAGTTTTAAACCTAAATGTCATTTCCTATATTTAAACACCAATTTTCCATAATAAATCAATTTCCCAAGGTGTGCCAAAAACTCAAAATGATACACTATGACTCTAAACCTAATTGTGCCAATTTTGATAAAAAAATTAACTTCCATAAAATTCATTCTCACATCCTAAAATCTTTTAGGATAATTCAATCTGATTTCCAAGGAATCCCATAACCTTGAAAATGTCCTAAAGTGTCAACTCTATCATGGTTAGGTTAACTACTCATCCATTTGAGGTTGACACACTCTGACCCATCTAGCGTGAGGGAATCACATGATAGAGGATCGTGGCCCGGCTAGAAGGGGGTTGAATAGCCTTGATGATCGTCGATGGAATTCCCGCTCTTAATCATCTATGATAATGGTTAGCACAGCGGAATAATAAAAACCAAAAGACAATTAAGAAAATACAAGAAGTAAAGAGATGCAAATGCTAATAAAGAATGTAACGTGGTTCACATCCCTTGCCGCTAGTTCACAGATGATTCATAAGGCAAATCACTCCTCAACTCAATCCACTAATCTCTCCTTTAGTTCAAGACAAGGTGGAGGTAACCTTCTTACACAATCTCTCCCTCTTGCAATAGAATAGAAATGGGAATAAGGAAGAGGAGAGTTTTGACATTCACAGCACTTAGGGAGCACTTAAGAGTGGAAGCATTAACCTCCCCAAGGCACCCAACCCTTCTTTTTATAAGGAAGAAGGGTTTCTTCCCGTTGGGCATGCAGTAGTCAAATGTTGCATGCCATCAGTCGACTACTGCTCTAATGGAGGACTTCCAATGGCTTCTGACTTGCTGTCGTCACCAACCAACGGTACCCTTAACAATCGACTGTTGCATGCGTAGCCAATGGACCAGTCGGCTATGAGCAGTTTTGTGCCCATAGCAGTCGACTGTGATCCCTTGGCAGTCGATTGTTGGGCAACAAAACCCTAGTTGACACTGGTCAACTGCTAGTCGACTCGAACCAATCGATTGCCATTACTTGGCAGTCGATTGTTGTTGAGTAAAACCTCAAACATCAAGATGTTTGAGCATCCGACCGTCGGGTAAAACCTCAAACACAATGTTTGAGCATCCGACATATCCAATCGTCGTGTAAAACCTCAAACACATGTTTGAGCATCTGACTTATCCAATTGTCGAATAAAACCTCAAACACATGTTTGAGCGTCCGACTTGTCGGGTAAAACTTCACACACAAATTTGAGCATCCGACACTTAGCCATTTGGCCAAGTTCACCTAACTTGAGCTACCCCATCCCGGATTACAATCGCTCAATCTCTCATCTCCCATGGAGTCTCTCACCAAAGCCCTCTCTGTCTGATTACATCCCTCGGATGCACTAAGCCCACGGCTCCTCCAGTTCCATCCTTCGCGTCTTACCCTGAAGTCTGCATCCTTTGGCTTCACTCCATTTGCTCCTCGTCCGACGGTCCCTCAGATGCACCAAGCTCATAGCTTCTCCAATGTCATCCTTCACTGACTCAAGGACCCGAGCCATGAGATGGTGAACTCGCCAATGCTTCATCAAGTAAACCATGTGTGATTTACTAAGTCCTGCACAACTTAAACACACAAATCAAATCACATAACCAACCTAACTTAAATCTTTGCTACACACATCAAAACCAAACCATACTTGGGTTGATTGCCTTAACAATCTCCCCCTTTTTGATGTGTGGTAACATGTTTAAGTTAGGTAAAACATTAACAAAATACATAAGGAAAGTAAGCATGTAAATCAAACATGAGTATCAAACACTCCCCCTTAATACATGCAACTCCCCCTTAACACATTCTAATTCCCCCTAGCATGATTAACTTAAACTTCAATAGTTCTCCCCCTTTGACACCATCAAAAATATCATACTTATGTTATACATCATGACATCAATATCTAAGGGAATAAAAATATCAAAAATCAGATTTTAAAACACAAAAACCCAGTTTTTACTCGTAGCAGTCGACTGGCATTCTTCATTAGTCGACTGGTAGCTGAAAGTTCTGAATTCTAATTTCTGAAGCCAACTTCAGAAATGCATTTAAAAATCAAGAAAATTCAAAAAATCATGAAATTTGGGGAATACATTTCTTATGTGTTTCTCTATAAAGGAAAAATGTTTTTTTTTCATGAAAATACATTCAATTTTCAAAAATTAGGCAAAAACTTCAAATTTTATATCAACTTGAAAGTCTAGTTTTGCCTTAGAGCATTTCAAAACATAAACTTTTAGTTTTCAAAACATGAAATGGTTTTAAATAATTAAAAATATCCAACCATGATCTTTGGGCAATATGTCCATGAATTAAACATATGCTTTCTGTTGGCGCAATCGGCCCAGGTCACGATTGACCAGACTCGAGTTTGACTCGAGTGATGTTTTGATGTTTGACAAAGGGATTTGACAAAGTGGTTTGGCATTGATGTTTGACATTAATGTCGGTTAATATGTTGGGGAGATTGTTGGAGCAATCGACCCGGGTCATGTTTGAGAGTTGAATATCGCTTCATCGAGCTGAATCGATAGTTCACGGCACGATCGTCAAGGGCGGCAGCCGATCGCTTAGTTCTGTGGTCGAGCACGGGACGCCAGAGCCGACCGCCACCGATTACGCGGGCGCTAAGGCGATCGCTAAGAGTCCCGTTGGAACTTGTCCAACGTGGATTGAGCCGTTGTCTCACAGCTACAGTGCTGGCAGTCGACTGGGGACTTATGGCAGTCGACTGCTAGGCGGAAATCCATCCCGATGGAGGATAAAAGCAGCTGTTCGTGGAAGGCTCAAGCATCAGATTTTTGGGAGCTTTGGTGAGGCGATTTGAAGGCGATTTGCAGGTGCATTTCAGGGTCCTTCAAGCTCATCCAAGCAACCAACAAGCAAGCGCTCAAAACCCTAGTTTGTAAAGTGTTCTTTACATTTCCTTGTATTTTGCTTGTATTTTTGTGTATTACTTGTTGTAATCCATTGTACGAGGTTTCTCCACCTCCGACTTGTTGTCGAGAAGGAGTTATTGCTTAGTGGTGTGTGATTGGCATCACTAGGGCTCGTTTGAGCTCGATCCGTGGAGTAGGAACCGTGCGGTTCCGAACCACATTATATCCTTGTGTTCGTGATTGTATCTTTTCGTTATTGCTTTTATTATTTCTATTCCGCTGCGCATAACGAGTTTTGTAGAGATGATCGCGAACGTTTTCCATCTACGTACGGTCAACACGCTATTCACCCCCCCCCTCTAGCGGCCTCAAATCTCCAACACTTTCCCCATAGTTGGTCTATGATTACTCTATCATGACACATATAATGATTCATCAAAATGCCATAAGCATTAGTGAATCACTTGTATCAACCTAAAATCTCACCCATGCTATGTTTTTCAATCAAATTCTCCTTATGGTGAATGTGAGATGTAACTAAAGGTAATTATACTTAACCAAAATTTCATGCAATTCTACCCAAGGTCAAGTATCATCCAAAATGATCATAAAACAAATATCACCCCACATGCTCATAAGTCAACCATTTTACATGATATAAAATAAAGTCAAATATGGTTGACTATCATAGGTTTTTCTGACCTTTAAGGATTGACTTGGAAACCCAATATAAATTTTTTCCAATAGAGTTCACCAAGTACTCCTTGGGGATTCATTTCCTAGCTACCATTGTGGTTTTTGATTGCCCCCTAGCAATTAGACAAAGATAGGGCTTTTCATTCTTAGATCCCCTATATCCTAGGCGCTTCTTATTGAAACTTACCCTTTAGCTCCCAATGATCATATTCAAAGTGTTTGACCCAATAGTGAATTTCTCAAGGGCCTTAGTGAGGAAATTTACCTTTTCTCTTAAAGTCTTATTTTCTTCTATATATGCATCACTAGTACTAGAAGAAAAAGCATTATCACGTGAGCATGCATTTCTTTTTCTTTTTCATTTTAAACAAGTCCTTAGTTAAATTAGAAATCATGGAAATGATATCATGAGAGGGTACTTTCTCACTTACCCAATCCTCTTCTGATTCTGAGGTTGAAGCTCTCCCTACACTTAAGCTCTCCTCCTCACTTGTGCTTGCTTCTTCTCTTTCGGATGAGGTGGAGGCTATGTCTTCAATTCCCATGAGCGCAAGATGCATGAAAATTTCTTCCACCGATAAGGATGGATCATCCCATGTCGCTTTTAGATTTTGCATTTGTTTGTTTCCCTTATCTTTTGATTTCTTCTCTTCCTTCTTCTTGGCATCCTTCTTCCTTTCTTCCTTCTTGTTCAAGAGAGGACATTCATCTCTCATGTGTCCCTCTCCTTGGCAATTGTAGCATATCACCTTTCTAGTCCTCCTCCTGTCATGAGATTTGTTAAATTTGAAATTATTTAAAGCATGTGTTACCTTCCTTACCATAAATGCCTCTTCATTGCTATTCATTGAGGAGGAAGATTCGTCATCGGATGAAGATGGTGTGATCACCTTCTTCTTTCCCTTATTTGCTACTAGTGCTACTCCCATTGAATTTTTGCTTGGTTCTTCTATTACACCTTCAAGACGGGTTTCATGAAGTTCCATGATATAGAAAAATTCTTCTAGAGTACTTACCTCTAGATTCCTTGAGATGTAAAATGAGTCTACCATAAAGCTCCATTTTAATGACCAAGGGAATGCATCAATTGCCTTCATTATCATATTCTGGTTTGAAAGCTTCTCCTCTACACTTGATAAACCGTTAATTATTTCTTTAAATCTTGAGTGTAGAGACAATACCTTCTCCCCTTTATCTAGCTTGATGTTATTGAGTTGAGATAGGAGAAGGTCCCTTCTTACGAGTTTGGCTTTGGAAGTGCCTTCATGAAGCTCCACTAGCTTCTCCCACATCTCCTTGGCACTCAAGCACTCTCTTATTCGATTAATCTCTTGTTGAGGGAGTACATTGAAAAGATGGTGCTTGGCTTTCGAATTTGCTAGGTGCTCCTCTCTTTTCTTCTTGGTCCATCTCGATTTCTCTAATGGCTTCCCTTCTTCGTCCCTAGGCATCTCAAAATCATTTTCCATAATTAACATTATATCAAAGTCGGTTTTAAAGAATACCTTTATTCTCTTCTTCCACCAAGAGAAGTCACCTTCGAATTTGGGTGGATGAATGTTCATGTCGGCCATTTTGTTGTTGTCGCAGTGGTAAGTCTGATGACAACCTCCTCGCTCTGATATGACTTGTTGGAAGAACATGGCCCGACTAGAAGGGGGTTGAATAGCCCCGATGATCGTCGATGGAATTCCCACTCTTAATCGTCTATGATAATGGTTAGCACAGCGGAATAATGAAAACCAAAAGGCAATTAAGAAAATACAAGAAGTAAAAAGATGCAAATGCTAACAAAGGATGTAACGTGGTTCACGACCCTTGCCTCTAGTCCATGTACGATTCGTAAGGTGAATCACTCCTCAACTCAATCCACTAATCTCTCCTTTAGTTCGAGACAAGGCGGAGGTAACCTTCTTACACAATCTCTCCCTCTTACAATAGAATAGAGATGGAAACAAGGAAGAGAAGAGTTTGGACATTCACAGCACTTGGGGGGAGTGGAAGCATTAACCTTCCCAAGGCACCCAACCCTTCTTTTTATAGGGAAGAAGGGTTTCTTCTCGTTGGGCATGCAGCAGTCGACTGCTGCATGTCATCAATCGACTGCCACTATAACGACCGACTTCCAATGGTTTCTGACTTACCGTCATCACCATCCAATGGTACCCTTGGTAGTCGACTGCTACTATCAGCAGTCGACTGCTTCCTGCATAGTCGATTGACTAGTCGACTACGAGCAATTTTGTGCCCATAGCAGTCGACTGCCATCCTTGGCAGTCGACTACCATCCCTTGGCAGTCAATTGTTAAGCCAAAAAACCCTAGTTGACCATTACTTGGCAATGATCATTGTTGTCAAAATAAAATCTCAAACATCCATCCTACCATTAGGTAAAATCTCAAACACAATGTTTGAGCATCCGACATATCCAATCATCGGGTAAAACCTCAAACACATGTTTGAGCATCCGACTTATCCAATCTTTAGGTAAAACCTCAAACACATGTTTGAGCATCTGACTTGTTGGGTAAAGCCTCAAACACAAGTTTGAGCATTTGACACTTGACTTAGCCATTCGGCCAAGTTCACCTAACTTGAGCTACCCTATCCCGGGTTATAATTGCTCAATCTCTCATCTCCCATGGAGTCCCTCACCGAAGCTCTCTTCGTCCAACTGTTGGTGTAGGGGCACCAGATGATCGAACCTGTGTTTTGATTATGACAAAAGATGCAAAGTTAAGATTACATCGTTATCTCACGAGCTAAATTGAGTGTGCAAAAAAGTGCTAAAGCTGGAGCTGAAGGCTAGCGACACCTGGAGGAAGCCGCGGTGGTCGGACGACACTCGAGTGACTTCGGAGGGAGCCGAAGGAATCGGGTGGAAGGCCGAAAGCAAGAGCTACAAAGTAAGTATCGAGGTAAGCTCATGTGTGTGAGCATAAGTGAGGTTGTATCCTCCTTACGGGGATGGTTTTAAGCATAGATCCGACCAAAGACATCTCATGGATGGTCTAGGTCGAGATCGGACGGTCGGCGGCCGTCGAAATTATATTTTTATTAAGCTAACTTGTGATTTCAGCTAGCATTAGTCGACTATTTACAAGAGCCACTCAACTTTCTGAAATCAGTTGACTGCTGAGTGTTGCGACTCGACTGGCGCTGCCATCAGTCGACTGATGATGGCCATCAGTCGATTGATGGTCAAGGATCAGTTTCAAGGAGTCAAGCCTTATCATCTCATTCCAAGGAGCTTGGTGCCTATATTTGATTGGTTGAAGATCCCCTCAAGGAGGGACTCAAAGGCTATAAAAGGAGGGCTTCTCCTAGGGGTTTTCATCAATTCTAAAAGCCTCCAAGTGCTTCTGATACGCTACGAGTCTCCGACATCCCTACGACGAAGCGCTGCAGACACGACGACTAGAGCTCCATCTTTTCATCTACGAGTCGTCGGTAAAAGTTTGTTTTAGTTTCAATCTATATTTAATTCCTTTATCGTGATTTTATCGTAACGAGAAGAGGGGGAGTGTCCCTCTATCTCAATCCTTTCGTGATTTTTGTATCTGATTAACTCCTACCTCCAACGAGGAGGAGTTCATTAGTGATTTACCCTACGTGCGTGGTCAAGGACCACTAGGGCCTTAGAGTAGTAGCCGAAGGCTATGAACCAAGTAAATCCCTCATGTCTCTTGTCTCATTTGATTTTATCTTCCGTTGTGTCTACTCATGTTTTAACGAACGAAGTCGAACGAAAGATTTATCACTATTCACCCCCCTCTAGCGATCCGCTCGATCCAACACTGGCTACGTCTTGCCCTGAAGTCTGCTTCCTTTGGCTTCACTCCATTTTCTCCTCGTCCGCCTATCCCTCGGATGCACCAAGCTCATAGCTTCTCTAATGTCATCCTTCACCGACTCAAGAACCCAAGCCATGAGATGGTGAACTCGCCAATGCTTCATCAAGTAAACTATGTGTGATTTACTAAGTCCTACACAACTTAAACACACATAATAAAATCACATAACCAACCTAACTTAAACCCTTTGCCACACACATCAAAACCAAACCATACTTGTGTTGATTTCCCTAACATAACGCTCCTAGGAATCCAAAATCTATTGGAGCTCCTTGGGTTTACTAGGTATTCACTAGGGATAACTTCCCTTAGTACCTTCCTAATGACCCTCCTAGGCTTCGAAGCCTTGGTCATTTTGATCTTGTCAAGGTCAACCCTAGGGATTGCTTCCCTTATAACCTTGTTAGTGACTTCCCTAGGTTTCTTTGAAGCTTTAGCAACTAGACACTTAGCATGGTCAACTCTAGGGATGGCCTCCCTTGTGATCTTGACACTCCTAGACCTAGAACTTGTTCCATAACTATATGGAACACTATGGTAGGTAGGCTTATCTACCTTGGACCTAGGCTTGTGACCCAAGCCTTGCTTGTCCTTAGATGCACCTTGCCTCCTAGAACCTAAGTTTTGTTTATTAGACCCATTAATCATATTTGTCATCTTTTGAAGGATCTTTTCCATTTTCTCAAGTTTTGATCTCAAAACTTGATTTTCTAGCTCTAATTTTCCAATTTTTAAATCTTTATTCTTTCTTTGGGACTTGTTCTTCCTAGGCATATGGCTATAATTCTTGGGATTATTGCCTTGAATTTGATTCTCTACCTTCCTATCCTTAGGTACGGTAGTCCTAGAATTAATAGGTCTAGATTTTTCCTTACGTAAATTGACATGTTTAGCACCTATGCAATAAAATTTATTTCTAGCATACTTTTTGTCATGATGGATAGCAATAAAATTATGAGAATGCTTTCTAACATTACGTAAAGGAAGAATATTATTTAAATTTACCTTAGGGTTTGCCTTAGCTCCCCCTACATTTGAACTCTCTCTTTTGCCCTTCCGAGGGTGCCTCCCGCTAGGACATTAGCTCCAGTAATATCCCCTTTTGCTGCACTTGAAGCATACTATATGCTCCTTGCTCTTGCGAATTTGGACTCCGACTTCCTTTAATTTTTCATTGGCCTTTAGTGCTGGTTGAGCCTTCTTGACTCTTTTTAGGCATTTACTCCCTACTTTCCTACACTCAAAGCATGATTTTTATTTTAAACAATTGCCTTTGAGTTACCTTCTTGAATGGTAGGTGAAATTTGGCCTTCTTCTTCATTTCTCCTGGAGGTAGAAGGCTCCTCCTCTTGCTCTTATTCCAGGGTTGAAGATCTAACCTCCCCCTCAATCCTTGAAGTGGAGGCTTCTATAATTTATTTTTCAGATTTTGAACACCTATCAACTTCTGAATCTTCACTTTATTGAGAGGATGAGCATTCCAATTATTTGGATTTATCCTCATCTTCTTGGATCATGGAAGAATCATCATGGAGCTTAGCAAGTTTTATCCATAATTCCTTAGCATCCCTAAACTTCCTTAATTTGCACAAAATGTTATTAGGTATTAAACTAACAAAAATCTTTGTTACCTTATCATTAGCTTCGAATCTTTGGACTTCTCCCTCAATCCATTTACTCTGGTTGAGAGTTCTTCCCTCCTTGTCTGTTGGAGTCTTAAAACCTTCCATCAATGCGAACAACTCCACTATGTTCATTTGGAAGAAAAACACAGTCATTGTCTTCCACTGAGCAAATCCTCCAAATCCATAGGGTGGAGGAAATCGAATATCACACCCAAATCCATCTCCAAACTCCATCACCTCTAGTTTTAGCTCCCTCGGCTATTAGTTTGATTGAAGAGAAACCTTGCTCTGATACCACTTATAGGATGTTGGAGTCATCTTTTAAAAAAATACTCATGAATGCCATTAATAGAAAATCTTCAAGAGGTTCTTGAATGCTCAAATAGCATTCAAGAGTTGAATGTGACTCTCTACAGTCTAAGAATGCCCTAAGAATGTCAGGAGTGAAAGAAATATCTCTCTTGGCTACCCTACTTTTATATATAAGTCTATCTCCAATGGGTTTCAAATTATTATAGAACTCAAAAACTAGGTCTACATTTATATCATGTTCATAATAGACTAGTTTACTAAGTCTATAAAAATCGATCATTCCCATTACATTTGGAGCATGCACGGAGAAAAATTGTCTATCTATGGATCGAGTGGGCATCAACTAAAATTTATGATTTATGAATGTATGTTGATGAAATTCTGAAGGAAATCGAGATTCAGTAAAAGGTATTTTCCTAGAGGTTTCCTTCCTACTACCGTCCATTTCTTTCCTTTTTTGCCTAGAGATGTAAAATTATGCCCAAAAGTGTAACATGAATGCAACATGATGTGAGATGATGAATGACATAGATAGAATATGATTAGTGATTAAAACCTAACTGAGAAATGTGAAAACGGAAGAAAAGAAAGGAAAGGATTATACTTGGGTGCCATTGGTGTCGTTTGAATCTGCTCGAGAAGATTATACTTGGAGAGACCTCAGTCAATGATCGGAGATGGATTTCACAGGCGAGGATGGATGGTCCGGCGAACCCTAATGGTGGAGAAATGAAAATTAGGGTTAAGACTATAACCTAACAATGGTAGGAAGGCAAGAAGACTTACTCTAGGTTTGGTCGGGTCCAAAAGATATTGTCTAGGGCTAAGCGTCGTCGAATGTAGGCTAGAGACGTGATCGCGATAGCGAAGACAAAGGAAGAACGAAATAAAAAATTAAGATGGGGCAGAGTGGATAAGGGGTTTTCTTATATAGTCGCGCGCCTAACAGTCGAGGCGATAAATAGAAGGCTGCAACTCATTGGTTAATCGAAGCGCTAGTTGAGGCAGACTCAATTCTATGCCTCCACCAAAATGACTAGTCGAGGCACTGGTCGAGGCAGACTCGATTCTGTTCCTCCACTAGAATGACCAGTCGAGGCACTGGTCGAGGCAGACTTGATTTTGTACCTCAATCAGAATGACTAGTTGAGGCGCTAGTCGAGGATAACTAGCTTCTATTTGCTAGTGGCTACTAGCGATAACGAGTACGCGTCTCGCTCGCCGCAACAGCAGCAGTGATGAGGCACCAAATGAGGCTCTCGATTCTATTCGCTTGTTGCTGCTAGCAGTCAAGGCGATTACTGAAGTGCCTCAACTGTTAATCTGACATTTCATTCTCCTGGGTATTTTCAGCCCTAAATTTGTTGCACTTAAGTGTCTAAACCATTTTACAAGTGTCAATACACTTGATAGGCAATTTCTAACATATTTTTGAAGTTTTTCTTGAGTTTTGTTGTTGTTTAGGATGTCCAACCAATTTGACTTAGTTGAAATTTCCAATCATGATCTTAGAACTGAATACACATAAATTATGTATTGGTCTTCTCCATAATTGGTCAACTTAATGATTTGTTTAGTTTCCAACCTCATTACTCAAGTTGATGCATCATAACAAGCATTTTGAGTAAAAAGGTATTTCCTAACATCTCGCCCCTATCTAGAAATACACAACCATGGTTATTCCTAAAGTTTGTGTGAGATGTTCTCCCAAGGTATCCCAATACATTTTTCCATTTCTCTTGTATTTATGGATTAGTCCTTAAGATCATGGGGAGTTTTTACTCAGCAACACACATTCCTAATTCTCTTCTTAAATAGCTGAATTCATTTTCTAGAAGAGGTTTTGTGAAAATATCAACAAGATTAGCCTTTGACTCAACATAATTAAGTATGATGTCTCCTCTTGCTACATGATCCCTAATGAAGTGATGTCTTAGTTCAATGTGTTTCGTCCTGGAATAATGGATTGGGTTTTTTAGTCATGCTAATGTTATCACTAAGAAATTGCACATTTTTATATGAAACCCCATAATCTTCCAGTGTATGAGTCATCCATAACAATTGTGATACACTCTCTCCTATCGCTATATACTCAGCCTCAGTCGTGGAGAGAGTGACATAATGTTGCTTTCGACTCCACCAATTAACTAATGTTGAACCTAGAAATTGGCAGACCCCGCTCGTGCTTTTCCTATCTAGTTTGTATCCTGTATAATCAGAATTGGTATAGTCTATTAAATCAAAAGATTCAATTCGAGGATACCACAATTCAACTGTTATGGTTGCTTTAAGATATCTCATAATTCTTTTAACTACAACCCAATGAGACTCTTTTGCACACGATTAATGTCGTGCACACATACCCACAACAAATACTATATCAGGTCTACTCGTTGTAAGGTATAAAAGACTACCTATGGCACTCCTATAAAGTTTCAAATCAATTGATTTTCTATCTACATCACTGTCTAAGTGAGTGTTTTGTGTCATTGGGGTGAAAACCTCCTTTACATTTTCCATGTTAAATCTTTTTAGAAACTCCATGGCATATTTTGATTGATAGATATGAATTCCTTCTTTTTTTTGTTTAATTTGCAGTCCAAGGAAAATTGTCAATTCTCCTACTAGACTCATCTCAAACTCACTCTCCATGTGTTCTATGAATTCATTGAGGTAATCCCTATTGTTTGAGCCACAAATTATGTCAACATAAATTTGAGCTACAAATATACTTTCACCGCTTCTTTTCAAAAATAGTGTGGGATCAATCTGGCCTCTTCTAAAACCTCTTTCAACTAGGAAAGTTGACAACCTTTCATACCAAGCATGAGGTGCTTGTTTCAACTCCTAAAAAACCTTCTTAAGCTTATACATATGATTTGGAAATTCAGAATTTTCAAACCCCAACAATTGATCAACATAAACTTCCTCCTTAATAAGACCATTCAAAAATGCATACTTCACATCCATTTGGTAAAACTTGAAGCTTTTATATGTTGCAAATGCTAGCATAAGTCTTATGGATTCAATCTAGCTACGGGTGCGTAAGTTTCATCATAATCCAATTCCTCAACTTGATTGTAACCTTTGGCAACCAGCCTAGCCTTATTTCTAACAATTTCTCCCTTATCATTCATTTTATTTTTAAATACCCATTTTGTGTCGATTATGGTAGCTTGGTTAGGTCTTGGGACTAAATCCCAAACTTGACTTCTCTCAAATTGTCCTAATTCATCTTGCATTGCTATGATCCAGTCCGGATCGAGCAAGGCTTCATCAATTACTTTTGGCTAAATTTCAGAGATTAATGCTACTTGATTCACTGCATTGCTAAAGAATGATCTAGTCCTCACCCCATGATGGATGTCTCCAACAACTTGGTCTAAGGGATGACTAGAGACAATCCTAGTGGATCTTGGTACTTGAGATGTTTCTTGTACCTCACTATTTGGCACAAGCTCAAGCGATGACCCTTCTAACCTAGGTCTTTTATTATCGGAGTCAAATCTAACTCCCCCTGCATTAGTATTCTTATTCAAACTCAATATCTTGAGTTCGAACATGACTTCATCACTCTCTTCCTTAGAATCAATTTGCGCTTTACTTTCTTCAAAATCTACATTTAACAATTCTTCCACCAAATTTATTATTTTGTTATAAACTTGATAAGCCTTACTTATGAGAGAACATCCTATAAGGATACCTTCATCCACTTTAGCAGTGAATTTCCCTAGATGATCCTTAGTGTTTAAAATGAACACCTTGCAACCAAATACCCTAAGGTGTTTGATTGTGGGTGATTTTCTAAACCATAGTTCGTGAGGTGTTTTTCCTAAGAATCTATGTATCAAAACTCTGTTTTGTACATAGCATGCATGTTGGAGATTCCGAGGTTATGTGCAGCAGAATAAAGTGAATAAAATAATTTTATTACATCCCAGACATCCCCTGAGGGTTAGGAAAACTTGCTTTGTCATAATCACATAAAAACACACAAAAGGAGAAGGAGAAGTTATCCCTTTGAGATTCTTTCGAATTCGTCGAAACAACAAGCAAGACCAACGGTCCTTGCCTCTATTAGTATCCACACTGGGATCACCAGAAACAACTCCTAGAGCAGCAAGCCTTTATCTCCGATTGGTGCTAGTCAACCGGTAGAGACAAGAGAAGAAGAGAGAGGAAGATGGCTACCAAGGAAGAAAAACCTAAGGAAAAAACTCCTTTTTCAAATATTATCAAGGGATCTATTTATAGATATCTTGATTAGGTCATATTAGGAGGCTTAAACGGAACCTATCTTACCATAATTATCCCATAATTAAGGTAATAACAACCCAAGAAATTTCCATAAGAGAAATCTCAAAAAATGGTAGAACCACAACACGACCGTGTGTCTTACACATAGTCGGTCGTGCCAGGACACATGGCTAACTGTGTGTCCTTTTAGCCATTTACAGATTTATAACATGCTTATAATTGAAAAACAAAAACAAGCAACAAACAAAAGAAGAAAGTAGAATAGGTATACCTCTCGATCTTCTAATGTATGATCTTCCTCCTTTTGGACGTCGTGTGGGCAACGATCTACCAAAAGTCGAAGCTCCTAGATCGCAAATCTTCCTTCCTTGCTCTTCCAAAGCAAGAGGAAGAGTAAAAACAAGGTTTTTCTCCTCTCTAAAAACAACCAACAAGGAACTAAAACTCTCCTTGCCGCCGGCCAACTAGGTGAGGGAGAAGATGGTGGAAAACAACCAAGACACCAAGGGAAGCCCTATATCTTGTTTCCACCACCTAAGGAGAAGGAAAAGGGAGCTTTTGGGTGCCGGCCAAGGCTGGAAAAGAGGCTAGAGAGGTGCTGGACGTTGGCCAAAAGAGGAAGAAGAAGAGAAGAATACCTTCCTTATTTAGTGCCACCCTTGCCTCCAAACCCTAATCCTAATCCTATCTCAACTAGGATTCCTCTTCCTTGCCGCCCAAAAACCCTAGTTCTCATCAATTACATCCACGCCAACTCCCCATGCCCTCCTTTTATAGAGTTAGGGATAAGTCATGAATTAATCTCCTCCATTGGTTCTAGGGATTTAATCTCAACCGTCGGATCTAGAGATTTAATCTCAACCGTCGGATCTTAGAGATTTAATCTCTACCAATGGATCTTAGAGTTTTGTTTCTATCCATTGGATCTAAGCATCATGAGGTGTCAATAGGCTACATTAGGGACCATGAGGAGGAGTTGGGTCTTGGCCACCCATGGATCAAGCCCACATAAAGTCCGATCCACTAATGATGATCCAATCCACTAAAGGTTCATCATTGATCTACCTCACCAACCCCCATATGATAATATGGGCTCCATATATTATTTGTACATTTTCTCCCCGTGTTTAAGATCTCGAATGTCCATCGATTAATTAATTTACCAACCATTAATTAATCAACATCTAACTCCTTGAGTAGTACCACTCAACCTTTTCATCATGTCGGACCAAGTCCACCTGCAGGGTTTACATGATGAACCTTATGAGCTCCTCAAGGGGACATCAACATCCTAATATATAGGACACGGTTTCTTCCTATAATCAATGGCACACCATATAAATAATATCATCTCCTAACTTACCGAGCCTATCGATTTAATCTATAAATCTCGCCCATTGGTAAATCAAAGAGATGAGTACTAAGTATATGTGTCCGTTATTATATCGGGATTAAGAGCATGTACTAAATAATATCTGAGGTCCGATTCGATTATGTAGTCAGCAATAAATCGAATCACCTCTAAGTCGGTCCTGCTCAATACACACAAAGTGCACTAGTGTGATTCTATGGTCAAGACAAATCAATATCAAATCACACTACAACCATTCCGATGGTTTGTCCAAAGTCATCTCGGTTGTGAGCCTTTACTTATACTTTTCAAGGGGCCAATAACATGATCTCCTGTGTGACACCACACACCATGTTATCTACAATGTAAAGTATTAGACAATATTGCATAACCATAAAAATATGCAAACAATGATCATGTGATTCTTATTTCAAAAATAAAGATATTCATAGAAAAGATAGACTTTTCAGTATACATCCCTACACTCACAACCCTCCCACTAAGACGAGGTATCACCTGTGTATCCTCTGTGACACGCGGTGCAGTGACATGTGGTATATCCTCTTGTACCGACAGTACTAAAGAAGTGACTTCCCCTTTTAATTCCTTTAGAACTATTTTACTCTTGGGCTTGTTGTTCATCACATAGTCTTCCTCTAGAAATCTGGCGTTCATGCTAACGATCACTCTATGATCTCTAGGACTATAAAACAAACCACCCTTCATTCCTCTAGGATAGCCAACGAACATGCGTACTTCTGTACGAGGTTCCAACTTACCAGCATCTTCCTTCAGCACATGTGCTGGACACCCCCATATCCGAATATGTCTTAGACTAGGCTTTCGCCCAGTCCACAACTCTGTGGGAGTAGAAGGCACTGATTTAGATGGAACCAAGTTCAGAATGTACACCGCCGTATCTAGAGCATATCCCCAGAACATATCTGGCAAGTCAGAATAACTCATCATCGATCTAACCATCTCCATAAGAGTCATATTCCTTCGCTCTGCTACACCGTTCTGCTGGGGTGTGCCAGGTGTAGTCAATTGGAATTGAATCCCAACCTCTGATAAGTAGTTCCTAAACTCTCCCAAGAGGTACTCACCATCACGATCAGATCGTAGTGTCTTGATACTTTTACCTTGACGTTTCTCCACATCAGCCTTGAATTCTTGAACTTGTCAAAGCATTCAGACTTGCGGCGCATCAGGTAAATGTATCCATATCTTGAGTAATCATCTATAAAAGAGACAAAATACTCAAAACCACCTCTATCTTGGATAGACATAGGACCATACAAATCATAATGAACCAATTCTAACACATCTTTGGCTCTATACCCCTTGGCCTTAAAAGGCCTCTTGGTCATTTTATCCTCCAAGCAAGATTCGCAGGTTGGGAAATCTTCCACCACCAATGAACCCAGAGGTCCATCAGCTATCAACCTTTGAATTCTGCTTAGGTTAATATGACTAAGCCTAAGATGCCAAAGATATGTTTGGTTCATCTTCGAAGGTTCTTTTCTTTTATTGGAATTAGAAGATGAGTTATAAACTTCAATTTGCATCATGGGAGGTTTTGGTTCAAGTGTATACAAATTTCCTATCAATGTACCTGAACAGATATTCTCCCTATTCCTTTTTATAACAACTCTGTCATTAAAAAAAATATAATATTCATCCATAAACAATTTAGAAACTGAAACTAAGTTCTTTCTAAATAAAGGTACATAAAGGGAATTTTCTAGAACCTAAGTTTTATTTTTCTCAAGAGATAAATAAAACTTCTCCCACTGCAATAGCCGCCACCTTCATGGCATTGCCCAAGTAAATGGTAATCTCCTCTTTAGCTAGTCGTCGGGTTTCCTGAAACCCCTGCAATGTATTGCAGACATGATCAGAGGCTCCCGTATCTACACACCAGGTGCCGGTAGATAGCACCGCTAATCATGTTTCAACAACTAGTCCAAAGGATATATCTTTGTTCTGCTTTGGATTGGGACAGCCCTTCTTCCAATGTCCATCCTGCTTGTAAGTGAAGTACTTGCCTTTCGGCTTCTTCACTCCTCCCTGAGATCCTCCCACCACCTTTGCTCCACCTTGTTTCTCCTTCTTCTTGCCTTTCAGCTTAGAAGTAGAAACCTTTTTGAGCAACCATGGCTTGAGGACACTCTTCAAAGAGTGCATACTTGTACTCCTTAGTAGATAAGACAATATCTAGATTCTTTTCCAATCATCATAATTATGTACTGTAAGTTTATTTTCCTTTAGTATCAAAGCAAGTGGACTGAAAGTAAATTTTAAAAATCCTACGAATCACATAGATCATTACTGTAGATTTCAAAAAATTATTGATTCCTCAAACAATAAAATTTTAAAATCAACCAACACCTCAAAACACCGAGAATATCGTATGCCGCGATAGTGTGGACGTATACGAATTCTACATTTGCAAGAGGAGATTTTACCCATTAATTTTACTATCTTGTCAACCTAACCTTTTGACAAGTAAAATTAATAGTTGGTTTCACTTCAGCCCTACAAATAAAAGTAGTGACTCCGATGGGGAGGATACTTATATTTGTATCTAAGTGTTCACCATTACTTGGTACCAAGGTAATTATCTCGAGTTATGTGCCTTATGATGGGCAAGTACACACACTCCTTAATAATTTCCTATAACCATATTCGACCTTGTGATCCGCAAACAAACACATCCGATGGGGAGGAAGGCACTCAGAGCTGACGCACAAGTTTGTTTGCATCACTTGTCAAATCGTAATAGAGGCCGTGGGAATTTTTAAAAATTCCCTCTCCCACTTAGTAATTTGAAATTGAGGAATTTTCCTAGCCTACGACATGCATATCAAACAAAAAGCAATAAATATGAAAAATAAATTATTTTCCAACTATTATGGCTTTTGTCTTCAATATGACTCTCATCGCATCGCCATCTCGTCCGCTCCTCCTATGCCATGTACGAGCCATCCGGAGATCCGAGCCGAGACTAAAACCTATTTTAATTTACATCCATCGATCCTATACTCCACGAGGGAGTGTACATGAAATCTAGATCGAAAGTAAAATAAAATAAAGAGTAGCTAAACAATGTCGTATCTAATTTATAAAAAATCAAATACTAGCCTCGTCAACCCCGAGGATTCAACAAAATAAATATTTACACACATACACAATCACATACACACATATGGCCATAATAGTCGGATCTTATGCCTGCAACCAAAGAGTTAAACTACGCATATCCTACTATTATCCGACACATATAATATATGAAAAAGTACATAAAAATTAACCGAATCCTAAACATACAAAATCGGAAACCTTGGCTCTGATACCAATTGAAGGGTTTTGCTTATCGAGTCCGCGAGGGGAAACTTCGCTTCCCACTTCACCTCGATCATTTGATCATGGCGATCCCTTCGATGTCCCCGGATTAAAAAAAATTTAATCCTAGACAAAAGGGATTACCCAAACAACCAAGTCATCGTCGTGCTATTCATTTAGAGAGGTCACTTGAACAAACTAGTTGTTTAAGCGACCATCCTCTATTCTACGAGTAGCCGCGGAATAGACGATGTCTGGATCGCCGATTTTCGTGTTTATGCTCGGGATCCAAGTATTATTTAGCCATATACAGATTTATAACATGCTTATAATTGAAAAACAAATACAAACATGTAACATAAGAGAAAAGAGAATAGATATACCTCTTGATCTTCTAATGTATGACCTTCCTCCTTTTGGATGTCGTGTGGGCGATGATCTACCAAAAGTCGAAGCTCCTAGATCGCAAATCTTCCTTCCTTGCTCTTCCAAACCAAGAGGAAGAATAGAAATAAGGTTTTTCTCCTCCCTAAAACCAACCAACAAGGAGCAAACAAAATCCTTGCCGCCAGCCACAAAAGAGAAGAAGATGATGATGGAAAACAACCAAGACACCAAGGGAAGCCCTATATCTTGTTTCCATCACCTAAGGAGAGGGAGAAGAGAAGCTTTGGCCGCTGGACAAGGTTGGAACAGGGCTGGGAGAGCTACTGGACACCGGCCAATGAAGCAAGAAGAAGGAAGAAGAACCTTCCTTATTTGGTGCCAACCAAGCCTCCAAACCCTAACCCTAATCCTATCTCAACTAGGATTCCTTCTCTTGCTGCCCAAACCCTAGCTCTCTTGATGATAGTTCACGCCAACTCCCATGGCCTCCTTTTATAGAGTTAGGGATAAGTCATGTATTAATCTCCTCCATTGGTTCTAGGGATTTAATCTCAACCGTCAGATCTAGAGATTTAATCTCAACCGTCGGATCTTAGAAATTTAATCTCTACCTATGGATCTTAGACTTTTGTTTCTATCCATTGGATCTAAGCTTCATGAGGTGTTAATAGACTACATTAGGGACAATGAGGAGGAGTTGGATCTTGGCCACCCATGGATCAAGCCCACATAAAGTCCAATCCACTAATGATGATCCAATCCACTAAAGGATCATCATTGATCTACCTCACCAACCCCCATATGATAATATGGGCTCCATATATTATTTGTACATTTTCTCCCCGTGTTTAAGATCTCGAATGTCCATTGATTAATTAATTTACAGACCATTAATTAATCAACATCTAACTCCTTGAATAGTACCACTCAACCTTTTCATCATGCCGAACCAAGTCCACCTGCAGGGTTTACATAATGAACCTTATGAGCTCCTCAAGGGGACATCATCATCCTAATATATAGGACACGGTTTCCTCCTATAATCAACGGCACACCATATAAATAATATCATCTCCCAACTTACCGAGCCTATCGATTTAATCTATAAATCTCACCCATTGGTAAATCAAAGAGATGAGTACTAAGTATATGTGCCCGTTATTATATCGGGATTAAGAGCATGTACTAAATAATATCTGAGGTCCGATTCGATTATGTAGTCAGCAATAAATCGAATCACCTCTAAGTCGGTCCTGCTCAATACACACAAAGTGCACTAGTGTGATTCTATGGTCAAGACAAACCAATACCAAATCACACTACAACCATTCCGATGGTTTGTCCAAAGTCATCTCGGTTGTGAGCCTTTACTTATACTTTTCAAGGGGCCGATAACATGATCTCCTGTGTGACACCACACACCATGTTATCTACAATGTAAAGTATTAGACAATATTGCATAACTATAAAAATATGCAAACAATGATCATGTGATTCTTATTTTAAAATAAAGATGTTCATACAAAAGATAGACTTTTCAGTATACATCCCTACACATCAGTCGAGTGCTCGCGAGCATGACTCCATTCTGTGGCCGACACTACCTCCATCAGTCGACTGCACATTCCATGGCAGTCGACTGATGGTCTGCCAGTCGACTACCATTCCATGGCAGTCGACTGTTGGGCCAAAAACCCATCAGTCGGATACCAGTCGAATCTCATTCGACTCAGAGTAGTCGATTGTTGTTCCATGGCAGTCGACTGATGTCAGGAAATCTCATCCGACACTTAGCCAAATGGCCAAGTTTCACCTAAGAGCGCTACCCCTTCCTGGGTTACATTCGCTCACTCTCATCCCTCGGAGTCCCTCGCCTTCGAAGTTGTCTTCGTCCGGCCACATCCCTCAGATGCGCCAAGCGCATGGCTCTACAGCGCCATCCTTCTCATCTCGCCCTGAAGTCTACTTCCTCTGGCTTCACTCCAAGTTCCTCGTCCGGCGGTCCCTCGAATGCTCCAAGCGCACGGCTTCCGCAAAGCCATCCTTCACCGACTCAAGGACCGAGTCATGAGAGGTGAAACTCGCCAAGGCTCCACGTGCGAATTATTAAGTCCTGCAAGACTCCAACGCACATATCAAATCACAATAACAATCTAACTTAAACCCTTTGTCACACACATCAAAACCATATCACGGGTTGATTGCCCTAACAATCTCCCCCTTTTTGATGTGTGGCAATCCGTTTAAGTTAGGTAAAAACATTTGATAAAATATTAAGAAAGGAAAGCAAGTAAATAACATGATTAGCAACTCTCCCCCTTAATACATAAAACTCGCCCTAAATGCATTCCCCCTTAAACATATACATTTCTCCCTCTTTGAGACCATCAAAAATATTAAACAAAGTTTATAAAAGTATGGCATCAAGTTTAGAGGGTAACAAAAGCCAAAACATGCCTTAAAATCGGATACAAAAGGTTATTGGGCATGTTATCAGATGACCAGTCGACTGGTTCAGACTACTAGTCGACTGGCACATGCATTTCTGGTTTTTCAGGTTTTCAGGGTGGATTTCAGAAATGCATTAGAAAATTCATAAAATTCAAAAAATCATGAAATTTGGGGAACATATTTCTTGTAAGTATATTTATCAATGATAAATAGTTGTCCATAAAAAATCATTGTATTTTCAAGTATTTTCTAAAAATCCAAAAGTTGCAAAAGTAACTAGGTTTTTGATCAAGTTAGTATCAAGTTTAACACCTAGTTTTGCTTTAAATTGTTTCAAAACATGAACACACAGATTTTAAAGTAAGAAATTGTTTTGAAAATATATGAAATATCCAACCATGATATTTGAGCAATATGTCTATGAATTAAACATAAGTCTTCCCCATGATTGGTCTATTATTGCTATTTTGATACCTTAATGACCATCTAAATGTCATAGGCATTAGTGGACATTTTTATCATCCTAACATCTCACTCATGCTAAGTTTTCAATCAAGGTAGCCTATGGTGAGTGTGAGATGTATCCTAAAGGTATTTGTATATACTTAACCATTATTTTCATGCAATTCTATACAAGGTTAAGTATCATCCTACTATCTCACATGATTATAAAGACATATATGAATTTATTTCACATTATGATCATGAAACAAATGTATTATGAAATTGTAATCATGCATTATATGAAACATGATAATAAGTCAAATATCACCTAAAGCATGATTTCAACCTTATTGTGATCATGCATTAGGTATTACATCATGATAATAAGGCAAATATCACCTAAAGGATGATTTATCTATTTATAGGTGCATTATCATCACCTAACACTATTTCAAAAAATATTGTCCTGCCATCCTAAGTCAACCAAAATATGATATAGATAAATTCCATGTGGTTGACTATCCTAGGGTTTTCCTAACCCTTTAGGATGGATTTAGGAACCCAATACAAGTTCTTTCCTATGGGGTTCACTAAAAATTCCTTAGGGATCCATTTTCTAGCAATTGTCTTCTTTTTATCTTGACCCCTAGCAATTAGACATTTATAGGCCTTTTCATTTTTCTTTTCCTTATATCCTAGGCCTTTCTTGTTGAAACTAGCTCTTTGGCTCCCTATGATCATGTTAAGGGTGTTGGAGCCTATGGTGAATTTTTCTAGGGCTTTGGTCAAGTGATCTACCTTTTCCCTTAAAGCCCTATTTTCATCCATACATGCATCACTAACATTAAATGGCATATATTCATGTGAGCATGCATCATTTAAGCTAGAAGAAATATTATCATTTACATTTAAGCATGCTTTTTCTAATTTTTCTTTTAAGTCCTTAATTTGATCTAGCATGCATTTGTTTTTCTTCTTTGCCCTAAACAAGTCTTTAGTGAGGCTAGAAATAATTGACATAACTTTCTTGGGGAAAAGATTGGTTACCTCACTTACCAAATCCTCTTCCGATGATGAGGATGTAGAAGAGGCTCCCCCCTCACTCGAGCTCTCCTCACTTGAACTTGCTTCTTCATTTTTGGAGGAGGAGGATTCTAGGTCGTCAAATGCTATTAGGGCAAGGTTTGAGTAGACATGTTCTTCCTCTTCTTCGGATGAGGATGATGAAGAAGAGGGATCATCCCATGTCCTTGCTTTTAGTGCCTTTGCCTTCCCCTTTTCCTTGGCCTTCTTCTCTTCCTCCTTCTTCTTGCTCCCCTTCTTCTTCTTCTTTTCTTCTTTCTTTCTCTTCTCCTCTTTGCTCTTGTTCAAGAGGGGACAATTATCCCTTATATGTCCCTCCCCTTGACAATTGTAGCAAATAACCTTCCCCCTTGGTCTTCTCCTCCTATCATTAGATTTATTAAATTTAAAATTTCTTAAAGCACGCCTTACCTTCCTTACCATGTAAGCTTCTTCCGTGCTATCCATAGAGGAGGAGGACGATGCTTCATCGGAGGAGGAGGGGTTCTCCATCTTCTTCTTCCCTTTGTTGGCTAATAGTTCCACTCCGCTTGATGGTTGAAGTCTTGGCTCTTCTACTACTCCTTCAAGCCTAGATTCATGCAATTCCATAGTGGAGAAAAATTCATCTAGAGTACTTACCTCTAGATTCTTTGAAATATAGAATGAGTCCACCATTGAACTCCACTTGGATGATCGGGGAAAAGCATCTATTGCCTTCATGAGCATGTCCCTATTGGAGAGCTTCTCTCCTACACTAGATAAACCGTTAAGGATTTCTTTAAATCTTGAATGTAGAGATGTTACCTTCTCCCTTTTATCGAGTTTGATATTGTTGAGTTGGGAGCGAAGGACATCTCTCCTTGCTAGCTTTGCCTCGAATGTGCCTTCATGAAGATCCACTAGCTTCTCCCACATCTCTTTGGCACTAGAGCAATCCCCAATTCGGTTGATCTCTTGTTGGGGAAGTACGTTGAGGAGATGATGTTTAGCCTTTGAATTTGCAAGGTGTTCCTCTCTTTGCTTTTTAGTCCACCTTGACTTGTCTAGTATTCTCCCCTCTTCATCCCTAGGCATCTCAAAACCGTTCTCCATTATAAGCATAATATCAAAATCGGTTTTAAAGAATACCTCCATTCTCTTCTTCCACCAAGCGAATTCTCCTTCAAATTTCGGTGGGTGAATGTTGGAGTCGGCCATTCTTGAATGTGCTTGTTGTGGTGGTTAGTCCTCGACAAGCTTTCCTTGGCTCTGATACCATTTGTAGGTGATCGATCGGTGTGTGTTGGCCGGTTAGAGGGGGGTGAATAGCCCTCAATCGTTTGATGGTGGAATTTGCTCATCTACAAAGAATATTAGCGCAAGTGGAATATGCAAACACAAACAAAGAAAGAAAAAACAAAGAAAACAAACAATGCTAACAAGAGAATATAACGTGGTTCACGACTGCGCCGCTAGTCCACGGTGAATCACTCCGCAAGCTTTCACTATTCTCTCCTTTGCACAAAGCTAGGTGGAGGTAACCTTTTCTTACAAAATCACTCCTCTTGCAATAAGATGAATATAAGCACAAGGAAGAGGAGGAAATTCGTTTGGGCACTTTGGGAGATGTTTAGAATAGAAGCATTAGGCCCCCAAAGCCCCACACCCTTCCTCTTTATAGAGGAAAAGGGTTTCTTCCTGTTGACACAGGAGCAGTCGACTGATGTCCCTATCAGTCGACTGGTCCTGTAGTCGTTGCCCAATAACGGCTGCTTTCCACGTTGGATTTCATCCAACGGCAACATCATCAGTCGACTGATCTTACCATCAGTCGACTGATGGACCATCAGTCGAGTGCTCGCGAGCTCGACTCCATTCTGTGCCCGACACTGCCTCCATCAGTCGACTGTCATTCCATGGCAGTCGACTGCTGGGCCAAAAACCCATCAGTCGGATACCAGTCGAACCCCGTTCGACTCAGAGCAGTCGACTGCCATTCCATGGCAGTCGACTGATGTCGGGAAATCTCATCCGACACTTAGCCAAATGGCCAAGTTTCACCTAAGAGCGCTACCCCTTCCCGGGTTACATTCGCTCACTCTCATCCCTTGGAGTCCCTCGCCTTCGAAGTTGTCTTCGTCTGACCATGTCCCTCGGATGCACCAAACGCACGGCTCTGCAGCGCCATCCTTCACATCTCGCCCTGAAGTCTACTTCCTCCGGCTTCACTCCAAGCTCCTCGTCTAGCGATCCCTCGGATGCTCCAAGTGCACGGCTTCTGCAAAGCCATCCTTCACCGACTCAAGGACCGAGTCATGAGAGGTGAAACTCGCCAAGGCTCCATGTGCGAATTACTAAATTCTGCAAGACTCCAATGCACATATCAAATCACAATAACAACCTAACTTAAACCCTTTGCCACACACATCAAAACCATATCACGGGTTGATTGCCCTAACAAATAATTCCCAAAGGACATATGAAAATTAAAAATTGGGAAGATTAGAAAAGAAAAATCAAGTCTTGAGGTCATGGCTTGAGAAAATGGAAAAGATTCTTAGGAATATACAAAATCAAATTAAGGGGTTAAATAGTCAAAGTCAAGGGCCTAGGAGACAAGGGTCAACCAAGGGCAAGAAAGGTTTGGGTCACAAACCTAAGCCCAAGGAGACCTACCATAGTGTTCCATTCACTTATGGAACATAATCTAGGTCTAGGAAAGCCAAGGTCAATAGGGAATTCATCCCTAAGGTTGACCAAGGTAGGTGCTTAGTGGCTAAGGTTTCAAGGAAACCTAGGGAAGCCATTAAGAAGGTTACAAGGAGAGTTACCCCTAGAGTTAACCTAGGTAAGACCCAAATGACAAAGGCTTCAAAGCCTAGGAAGGTCATTAGGAGGGTATCTAGGGAAGTTATCCTTAGTGAATACCTAGTTAACCCAAGGAGCTCTAATAGGTATTGGGTTTCTAGGAGCGTGATCGATTCACACTAGATGGGTTTAGGTGTGCAAACCTTGAATGGATAAGTAGTTAACCTAATATTGGTAAAGGTGGCACTTTAGGGTATTTCCAAGGTAATGGGGTACTTTGAAAATAATAATGATTTTTAGTCCTAAAGGTTTTTAGTATGTACTAATATATTTTGAGAACTATGAAAAATTGATCAATTTGGCACAATTTAGGTTCAGAGGTCTTGGTGTGTCATTTTTGGGTTTTGACACACTTGGGAGATTAGTAATAATATGGCAAAATGAGTTCAATAATAACAAATGGCAACTAATATTAAAATTTAGGTATTATATACCTTTACATTTTATTTGTCATGCTTGATTTGCCATATAACATGTCATGACATTATATCTACCTTTAATCATTTAATATGGCATGATATTACTTAGGATTAAGGTTAAATGTCATGTATACTTAGATTCCATTTTATTCCATAACATCATGATTATGAGCACATGTTTATTTATATCATCATTAATGTCATAATCATTCATGCATTAATAATATTGAGTTAAGGACAATTGACATGACTTGAAGTCCCATGTATAAGGGAATCAAGTAGTGTTGCCTTAGAAAAATACATGAAACCCTAGATTAGGATGAACAAAACTCACATTTCACATTACATTGACATGTATGTGTATTGATACACCCTAGATACATGTGAGATGCTAGGATATGAGTTAAGTTCAAGGTGCATAGTTTTTGCATCTAGATGAACTAAAACTCATCTATATTATTGTTAGATCATTGGGAAAGCTTATGTTCAAGTCATGTACATTGAGCCCAAAGAACATGATCTAATATAAGGTTTTAAAAACATTTTAAAATTATTTTGAAAAACCTTGATCCAATCTATCTTTTGATAGAAGTCACCATTGATGATGTTGATACAAAGTGAGCTCAAACATTGAAGTTTTTTTTTTACTTTTGAACTTTGTATCAATTTCACTATTTTATGAGTAAATTATTTTTCCAATATTTTTCACTCATTGTATTTCTTATAAGTAATGTACATATGAATTTTCATGATTTTTCAAAATATGTAGAATTACTTATGAATTTCCAAAATTCGTTTCTGATAATTGAAATTCGAAAATTTCAGTTATCAGTCGACTACCGCTTGATGGCAATCGACTGATTACTGTCAGAGTCGACTGCTAGAGCTAATTTCGGGTAAACAAGGATGTTTAGCCCATGTTTTAGCTATGTTAGGGTTCCCTAACTGCTCCTAACCCTAGGATATGCTTTGGAAAGCATTAGAAAGGGTGAAAATCCATTGTATATGGATTAGGAGAGTTGTTAGGGTGTATATCAATTTTAAAGTGTGGGAAAGTTCAATGTTGAACTTTTAGCTTTATTTTTGATGGTTTAGTGTTCCTATTGGCTTAGGGACTTCCCAAGGACATTGTTGACGCAATGGTCAAGGGGGAGCAAGCCTTTAATGGGAGGTATCCATCATGGGATGATTGATGGGAAGAATTTTGGGGAATTTGAGATGGTCAATTTGGAAATTGGGGAAGTTCATAGGATTGCCTCTCTTAAGTGATATGAGACTTATCACTAGGAAGAGTGAAGGCATCCTAGGTATTTTTGGACCAATGGAGAGATTCTAAGATCTCATTGGGATATGAGACATTGACCTTCTTAGAAGAACCTTTTTGATGTATGTCAAAAAAGGGGATAATATTAGAATTACCAATTTTGGAAAATTGGTAAGAGAATTTGAGTTAGGGGCCTAACTCAAAGGTGTTTGGTTTTTGTCAAACATCAAAAAGGGGGAGATTGTTGGTGCAATCGGCCTAGGTCATGATTGACCAGACTCGAGTTAGACTCGAGTAGTGGCAACATGGGTAAGTCCAAGCATGGGTTGGCATGGGAAAGTCCAAGCTTGGGTCTTGGCATGGAAAGTCCAACATGGGTTGGCATGGGAAAGTCCAAGTTTGAGTCATGACAATTGAGAAGTCCAAGGGGGATATTGGCGATGTAAAGTCTAAGAGTGAAGTCTTGGTAGCATAAGTTCAATGGTTGGCGGTGTAAAGTCCAAGCGGGAGTCTTGGCAGCGTAAGTCCAATGTGCCTTGGCGGTGCAGACCACATTAGCATGACAATAGCTGATGGAAGCACCTGAAGGTTAGCGTATGGATGAACAAGTCATGGATGACTTAGAGGGATCTGATAGGCGCGAGACTGACGGAGGTGGCTAGAAGGCTTAGGTCTAGGCTAAGGGTGATTTAGCAAGTATGGGGGCACCATACTTGGGGTTAAAACCTCATGGATGAGGTTATTAGTCGACTGATGGGAGTCGACTAGAGTTCGACTGCTAGAATTGGCCTAGCAGTCGACTGCCAGCATTGGGCAGTCGACTGATTGTTGGTGCAGTAGACACCTAAGTCGAATCTGAGTTTTGATTATAGAAAAGATACAAAGATAAGCTCATGTCGTTATCTCATGAGCTGAATCGAGTGTGCAGAAAATTACTATAGCTGGAGCTGAAGGCTAGCGACACCCGGAGGATGTCGCGGTGGTCGGGCGACACTCAAGTGACTTTGGAGGGAGCCGAAGGAATCGAGTGGAAGGCCGATAGCAAAAGCAACACAGTAAGTATCGAGGTAAGCTCATGTGTGCGAGCGTAAGTAAGGTCGTATCCTCTTTACGGGGATGATCTTAAGCGTAGATCCGACCAAAGACATCCTATAGGTGGTCTAGGTCGAGATCGGACAGTCGGAGGTCGTCGAAATAATGTTTTTGTTAAGCTAACTTTGTCTTGCAGCTAGCATCAGTCGACTGCCAGCTTGGAGGACTCGACTGTCGTCCAACAGTCGACTGTCGGAGGTTAGCATTTGACTGATGCTACCATCAGTCGACTGATGATGGCCATCAGTCGACTGATGGTCAAGGATCAGCCTCGAGGAGTCAAGTCTTATCACCATTTTTCAAGGAGCCATGTGCCCAATTCCTATTGGTTGAAGTTCCTCTCGAAAAGGGGCTCAAAGGCTATAAAAGGAGGGTCAATCCTAGGGTTTCTTCATCAATTCTAAGCTTCCAAAAGCCTCCGCCAAGCTACAACTTTCCGACAACGAAGTGCTTCTTCTCCGACATCTAGGTTTAATTGTTTTCTTTTTATTACGTCGGTTTAAGTTGTTTATTTCAGTTCATTACTTTCAAATCTCAGAGCTTTTATCGTAACGAGGAGAGGGGGAGTGTCCCTCTACCTCAAGCTTTTTGCTTTTATTTGTAACGATTAACTCCTACCTCTAACGAGGAGGAGTTCTTTAGTGTTTTGCCCTCCGTGCGTGGTCAAGGACCACTAGGGCCTTGAAGTAGTAGCCGAAGGCTACGAACCAAGTAAAACTATTTGTCTCCTTTATTTATTGCTTATCTTTTCTGCTGCAATTAATTATCTACTCGGGTTTTAACGAACGAACAAAAATAAAGGTTTTATCGCTATTCACCCCCCTCTAGCGATCCGCTTCAATCCAACAATTGGTATCAGAGCCGAGGGTGCTTAGATTTGGTGAAACCACCAATCTAGCATTTTTTTACAGATTTTTTTTTCGTTCGTTTAAATTTTTCTCCCGCACTACTAATCCAAGACGAAGTCTTGGTACTCTTCGTTTGGTTTTATTTTGCAAGTATTCGCTTTTGGAGTAGCCGACGGTAAAATGGGCATAACTTTTTGTACAAGTTGACCCACGAAATGGGCTACCTACCAAAACGAAGCTCTCGGAGAGATCTACACTTCTTATGAGGGTAAACCCTCATAACAAGCTATATTCATCCCCAGAATCCATCGTTTAGTACCATTTCTGGGACATCGAAGGTTGTAAGTGCTCATCTTTTATTTTAGTTGGTTATTTCTCGTTTATTACTTTTGTTTCTTTTCATTTCCTACATTACTAATCCAAGGCAAAGTCTTGGAACCTTTTTCGTGTTTTTTTTTGGTATTTTTTGTGCAAGGTTTCCCTTTCAAATGTCCCATCTCGAGGGTTTTAGCACCGTCCGACCTCCGTTTTACAACGGAGATGATTTCCGTTACTGGAAAGGTCGGATGGAATGCTTTCTCAAAACCCAAATCGAGATGTGGATCATAATCCAAACGGGTTTCACACTTCCGACTAACGAAGTGGGTGAATCCTTGGGTTATGACCAATGGACCATTGCGACAAAATGACAAGTCGAAGCCGACGCCAAGGCAACTCAAATTCTCCAATGCGGTTTGTCCAAGGAGGAGCTAAATCGCGTCGGCCCCTTCATAAGCGCAAAGGACCTTTGGACAAAGCTAGTGGAGCTACACGAAGGGACCGATGAAGACAAGGTATGTAAGCGTGACCTTTTATTTAATAAACTATATAATCTAAAAATGCAGGAACACGAGTCTGCGACGCAACTTCACGCCCGCATCCAAGACATAGTCAACAATCTACACACAATTGGGCAAAAGGTCGAAAACCGCGACCTTATAAGGTATGTCCTAAACCCCTTTCTGAGGACTACCTTGTGGGCATCCATGGTCGATGCCTACAAGGTCTCCAAGGATATTTCGAAACTTAGGTTAGATGAACTATTTTCTGATTTTGAACTTCATGAGCAGTCTAACTCGGAACCCGAGAAGGGTATAGCACTTTTTGCAGGTTCGAGGAAGAAAATCGCAAACAAGCCACCCCCGAAGGAAGAAGAGGATGAGTCACTTTCGGAGGTCGACTCGGAAATGGAGGCCGAACTAGTCAACCTAGTTCGGAGGATAGTCAAGGGCCGAAAATGAACCGTTACTCGACCCAACGAAGGTAAGCCTAAAAGTTCAAATATTAGATGTTATGAATGCAACAGGTTTGGACATATCAAGTCTGAATGCCCAAAACTCAAGAGCAAAGCACCAAAACACAAAAAGGCACTCAACGCTACTTGGGAAGAAGCATCCGAGGAAGAAGATAATGATCGTGTTCTCATGGCTAAACCGATGGAATCGGAGACGGAGTCAGAACCAGAACCTGAATCGAAAATCGAAGACGAGTCGGACTGTGAAGCACTATTCAAGACAAGCCACGGATACGCATCCGGTTCAAAAGATACACTCAAGGTAAGTCGGTCTCTCATTAGTACACTTTATAGTGCAATTAAGTTTTTAACTAGAAAGTTAGCTAAGTTCGAGTCCAAGGTCGAGACCTTGGTTGAGGAAGTTAAACTTCTCAAGCACGAGGTCTTCCTAACCTCTTCGACTAGTCGAGTTTGAGAGGAGGACTCAACTCGGGTTTAAAAGCTCGAAGTTGAGAACTCACTCTTGAAGAGTCAAGTCAAAGATCTTAGGAATACGTTGGAAAGGTTTACTTTGGGATCCAAAGGACTTGACCTCCTACTTGGATCGCAAAGGGCCGTGTACAACAAGGCCAAGCTAGGGTTTAGCTCAAATACGACCAACAAGTCATATATGTCGATTGTAAGTCGACATAAAAAACGTGTCCAAGCATGGGTCCCTAAGACTACCTTAATTTCAAACTTAGGATCGAACCAGTACTGGGTTCCCAAGGACCAAATCCACTATGTGGAGAGACCGAATCGATTCAACGGTCCAAGGGGAGCTAGTACAAAACTTGTTTGTGTTTTGACCTAGAAATTGCATGCTTAGGTTTTTATTTAGTTTGATTTTCCTTTTTAGAATGGTTAGATAGGACTATAACTTGTCAATACTTGATAACATAGTACCAGGATGCGGCAAGATGATAGTACGCTAGGAAAGTGAAGGCGTATCTAGTTCGGTGCACTTAACCGAGTGGAACTAGCTGAAGCTACCTCGCCGTATCCTAGACTAGTTAGACCAGGAAGTGGTCTTAGGTGAGTCAAGTTACTATTTTCTTGAAAATGGCTTTGTCTAAGGAAGTGGTCGTTGTTCCGATCAAAGAAGGCCTCTGTACCTCGCCACGACCTGGAAGCCATGATCTTGAAAAGGTGACTTGATGAGCCTAAGGTCAAATTCGAATCTAACGCAAGGTTGACAAGTGTTTAAGTCATTAAATTTAAATCAAGTAAAATTGGAAGTCATCTCACAAGAACATATAGGGTTAATGTGTTTGATCATGTAGACATGGGTGAGATGATTTAGGTTAATAATTTTCAACCAATCTTTAATAAATCCAATATCCGATCCAACTACCTTGCGTGTAGGATCAATGGATGTTGGACAGTGGTTACTCCCGACGCATGACCAGGGATCAACTCAAGTTTTCGAAGCTTTGATTCAAACGACAAGGATCGGTAGCCTTCGGAAATAACGGCAAGCTCAAAATCATCGGATCAGGTGATATTGAGCTTAACTCAAATTTTGTTATTCAAAATGTTTTATTAGTAGAAAATTTTCAATATAATTTACTTAGTGTAAGCCAATTGTGTGATAATAACTATAAGGTCATATTTCTAGAAAACGAATGCGTAATTAATACAAATGAAACTTCTAAAACTATTCTTAAGGGAACTAGAAATAACAATATTTACAACATTAACTTAACTAACTCCTCAACTAAGTGTCTTATGACACGGCAAGAGGAATCATGGTTGTGGCACCGACGACTCGGTCACTCACACCCAAGACTCATCCACAAGATGAGTCAGAGTGACTTAGTCAGAGGTTTGCCTAACCTCAGTAACTTGAATAATAAAATATGTAATTCGTGTCAACAAGGTAAACAATCTAGGATACAACATCAACTAACTAATCAAGAACGAACCAAAAGTGTGCTTGAGCTCCTACACATGGATCTATTTGATTCACACGGAGCTAAGTCACTTAATGGAAGTAAATTCTACTTAGTCATTATTGATGACTATTCTAGATTTACTTGGGTTAGGTTCATCAAACACAAAAGTGATACCCTAGATCAATTAATCAACCTATTTAAATTAATAGAAAATCAACAAAGCATTAAAATCAAAAGACTTAGGACTGATCATGGTGGTGAATTCGAGAACCATAGGTTTACAGAATTCTGTAACCTAAATGGATACCACCATGAGTTCTCTTGCCCTAGAACTCCACAACAAAATGGCCTAGTAGAACGCAAAAATAGAACCCTACAAGAAGCCGCTAAGACAATGTTAAATGAGTATAACCTACCCGATAGGTTTTGGGCAAAAGTCGTGAGTACGGCATGCTATGTCCAAAATAGGATCCTTATGGTAAAGAGGCACCTTAAGACCTCATACGAGATTTATCACGATAAAATACCTAACATCAAGTACTTTAGGGTATTTGGGTGTAAGGTACATATCCTAAACACTAAGGATTACCTAGGGAAATTTACATCCAAAACCACGACCGGAATCTTTCTAGGATACTCGACTACAAGTAGAGCTTATAGAGTATATAACCATGACACCCTTAGAGTCGAGGAGACTATCAATGTAGTATTTGATGAAGGACACGAACCTACAAATCCCCCGGCAACCCCAATTAGCGAGCCGATTCATACTAGACCTAACTCTGATCCGGAGATCATGTCTAGTGTTAATCCTAACCTAAGTCAACCAAGTCACTCTATCGACCAAGTGATAGATGACTCCAACCAAACTAGAACTCAAATGAGTCATCCTATGGATCAAGTTGTAGACTCAAACCCAAATCCAACTAGGACTCAAACGAATCATCCTATCGACCAAGTGATAGGTGATCCAAGTCTAGGAGTTCGAACTAGAGCCTCATACAGAAACCTTAGTCAAATCTCCTTGATTTCTAAAATTGAACCCAAAACTATTGACCAAGCTCTTCTTGATCCCGATTGGATTATTGCAATGCAAGAAGAGCTGGCTCAATTCACTAGGAATGAAGTATGGGAATTAGTACCACCACCTAAAGATAAAACAATCGTTGGAACAAGGTGGATGTTTAGAAATAAACTTGATGATAAAGGTGAAGTAGTTAGAAATAAAGCTAGACTAGTCGCTAAAGGGTTTAGTCAAGTTGAAAGTTTAGATTACGACAAAACCTATGCCCCAGTAGCTAGATTAGAGTCCATTCGAATGCTATTAGTGTATGCTGCACATCGAGGATTTAAGTTGTTTCAAATGGATGTGAAATCAGCGTTCTTAAATGGATACATTAAGGAAGAGGTTTATGTTAGTCAACCTCCCGGTTTCGAAAGTGTAGATAAACCCGACCATGTTCTTAGGTTAAAGAAAGCACTCTATGGACTTAAACAAGCTCCTCGAGCTTGGTACGAGAGACTTTCGATTTATCTTAAGTCTAAAGGATTTAACCAAGGTGTAGTTGACCCAACCCTTTTCGTAAAAACCTTAGGTAAAGATATATTCATAGCCCAAATCTACGTAGATGATATTATTTTCGGAACCACCAACTCGATCCTACTGAATGAGTTCATTTCACTTATGGAAAGTGAATTTGAAATGAATTTAGTAGGAGAGTTGAGTTTCTTCTTAGGTCTACAAATTAAACAAACTAAAGATGGAATATACCTACATCAACGCAAATATACTAGGGAAGTAATTAAACGCTTTGGAATGCAAGACGCTAAAATTATTAAGACCCCAATGGCAACAAATGTAAATATAGAAGAAGATTTAATCGGAAACTCAATTGATTTAAAATACTATAGGAGCATAATAGGGAGTCTCCTTTACTTAACTGCGAGCCGACCTGATATCCTATTTGCAGTAAGTATGTGCGCAAGGTTCCAAACCTGTGCCAAGGAGTCTCACCTAACTCTAGTCAAGTGTATCCTTAGATATCTAAAGGGTACACTTAATGTCGGTATTTGGTACCCTAGATCTACCGAGTTCAAACTAACCGGCTACTCCTATTGGGACTATGTCAGTAGTAAGCTCAATAGAAAGAGTACGAGTGGTTGTTGTCAACTTCTCGGCTCAAGTCTAGTGAGTTGGTGCAGTAGAAAGCAACATTGTGTTGCCTTATCTTCCACCGAAGCCAAATACATCGCAATGGGTGAGTGTGTCACTCAGCTTCTTTGGATGAAGCATACTCTCCGCGACTTTAAGTTAGACTTTACAAATACTAAACTTCACGTAGATAACATTAGTTCAATTAACCTTACCAAGAATCCGATATGTCACTCTAGGACCAAACATATAGAAGTCAAGCATCATTTCATTCGAGAACATGGGGCCAACGGAGCCATACAACTCGAATATGTCGAATCGAAGTCTAACTTGGCAGACCTATTTACTAAACCCCTACCCGAAGCCGAATTTAGTCTATTAAGATAAAAATTGGGCATGTGCGTAGTAGAATAGGACTTTGCAAATTATATTACTACTATTTCTTACTTTTCATTTTTCATGGAACTAGTATAGGACATACCTTAGATATCATGCACCTATAGATTTAAGGAGTCAATACATCTCACAACACATAGGACTAATGTGTTTGTGTACTTAGCCACATAGATGGGCGTGAGATGTTAAGACCTTACTCCTGGTTCCAGATGTAGAGCTAGTATATCGCCATGAACCATGGAGTATAATCATACATACTAACTGACTCTGACCAGGACTGGTTGATCTTTCATATCAATCAAGCCAAATATGAGTCGAACATTTTATAGATGAGCTTATTTTTAGTATATTATTTTCAAAATAATGTGGAACATGCTTGGACTTTAAATTTAATACTTATTTTCCACACACCCTTCGACTTTTCGAAGGCCAAAGTTAAGGGATCAAAAATTTTCATGGCCAAAAGTTAAGTAAATGTTTACTTAACTTTAAGTTTTAAAAATTTACTTAAAAGGAAGTAAAGGCCAAGTTAAGAGAATTCTTAACTTAAACTTATTATTTTTTAAACACTATGGCCAAATGCTAATGCTTTACTTAAGAAAGGGGGAGAAAGGGCCAAGTTAAGAAGTCTTCTTAACTTAAATATTTTACTAAGGCCAACTTTAAGTAATGTTAATTACTTAAACTCTTCCTAAATAGCAATCCTCAAGGGGGAGGACTAAGGTCTTCTTTCAAGACTTACCCTCGGTCAAGGGGGAGGTTTCCTCAAGGGGGAGTACTTGAAGAAAATTCTTACTACTCCAACTTAATCTTTATTTTTGTTTTTCATGCACATTATTATTCTTCATGCATGTTATTTTTATTCTTCATGCATGCTATGTTCTTAACTTTGTATGTGGGTTTTCCATAAATCAAAAAGGGGGAGATTGTTGGTGCAGTAGGCACCTAAGTCGAACCTGAGTTTTGATTATAGCAAACGATACAAAGTTAATCCCATGTCATTATCTCACGAGTTGAATCGAGTGTGCAGAAAATTTCTATAGCTGGAGCTGAAGGCTAGCGACACCCGGAGGATGCCACGATGGTCGGGCGACACTTGAGTGACTTCGAAGGGAGCCGAAGGAATCGAGTGGAAGGCCGGAAGCAAAAGCAACACAGTAAGTATCGAGGTAAGCTCGTGTGTGCGAGCGTAAGTAAGGTCGTATCCTCTTTACGGGGATGATCTTAAGCGTAGATCCGACCAAAGACATCCTATAGGTGGTCTAGGTCGAGATCGGACGGTCGGAGGCCATCAAAATAATGTTTTTGTTAAGCTAACTTTGCCTTGCAGCTAGCATCAGTCGACTGCCAGCTTGGAGGACTCGACTGTCATCCAACAGTCGACTGTCGGAGGTTAGCATTCGACTGATGCTATCATCAGTCGACTGATGATGGCCATCAGTCGACTGATGGTCAAGGATCAGCCTCGAGGATTCAAGTCTTATCACCATTTTTCAAGAAGCCATGTGCCCAATTCCTATTGGTTGAAGTTCCTCTCGAAAAGGGGCTCAAAGGCTATAAAAGGAGGGTCAATCCTAGGGTTTCTTCATCAATTCTAAGCTTCCAAAAGCCTCCGCCAAGCTACAACTTTCTGACAACAAAGTGTTTCTTCTTCGACGTCTAGGTTTAATTGTTTTATTTTTATTACGTCGGTTTAAGTTGTTTATTTCAGTTCATTACTTTCAAATCTCGGAGCTTTTATCGTAACGAGGAGAGGGGGAGTGTCCCTCTACCTCAAGCTTTTTGCTTTTATTTGTAACAATTAACTCCTACCTCTAACGAGGAGGAGTTCTTTAGTGTTTTGCCCTCCGTGCGTGGTCAAGGACCACTAGGGCCTTGGAGTAGTAGCCGAAGGCTACGAACCAAGTAAAACTATTTGTCTCCTTTATTTATTGCTTATCTTTCCGCTGCAATTAATTATCTACTCGGGTTTTAACGAACAAACAAAAAAAAAATTATCGCTATTCACCCCCCCCCCTCTAGCGATCTGCTTCGATCCAACACTAATGACCTGAGCAGTCGACTGATCTGGAGATCAATCGACTGCTGGTTGGGAATTCGAGAATAAAAAGTTTCGAAGTCGACTATTAGGGTTTGACAGTCGAGTGATGACCCTATCAGTCGACTGATGGGCATGATTAGTCAACTGATGGTCTATCCGTTGGAACTTATCCAACGTGGCTCATATCATTGTGAGACAACGACTATAGGAGCAGTCGACTAATGGTCCCGATCAGTCGACTGCTAGGTGAAAATCAATCCGAATGCAAGTTATAAAAGTTGTTCTTGGGGAGGATTTTTGGCAAGATTTTCTTGGGCTATTTGGAGCGATTTGTTGGTGCAAATCAGGGTCTTCAAGGCTAGTCCAAGGCAATCAATAAGCAAGCATTCAAAGCAATCATTTGTAAAGTTTTCTTTACACTAGTTGTTGTATTTACTTTATATTTGCTTGTTGTATCTTGTATTATTGTTGTAATCATTGTAAGAGGTTTCTCCACCTCTGACTTGTTGTCGAGAAGGAGTTTATTGGATTAGTGGCGTGTGTTTGCATCGCTAGGGCTCGTTTGAGCTCAATCCGTGGAGTATGAACCGTAAAGTTCCGAACCACATTATATCGAATGTCGTGTGTTTGTGTTTGTGCTTTTTGTTTTTGTTATTATCATTATTCTGTTGTGTACTAACACAATTTGTAGAAATGATCAAATTCCATCAAGCAACGCCGAATCGCTATTCACACCCCCCCTCTAGCGTGCGCACAAATCCTTACACTTGTTTCCTCATCCTCAATTTGGTTTTCCTTGTAATCGTTGTCTCCTACCTCCAACGAGGAGGAGGCCTTTAGTGGATTGCCCCTTCGTACGCGGTCAAGGATCTCGGGGCCTTAGAGTAGTAACCTTTCAGTTGCAAACCAAGTAAAAAAACAAAGGTGTTTATCTTTATTTTATTATCTTTACCTCCGCTGCAATTCTCGAGTTTTCGACAAACGAAAAGAAGTTTTTGCGATCGCTATTCACCCCCTACCCCCCCCCCCTCTAGTGAGTCTCTCGATCCAACAATTGGTATCAGAGTGAGAGCGCTTAGATTTGGTGCAACCACCAATTTAGCAACTTTAATTTCTTTTCATATTTTTTTTAAATTTAATCTTTTCGTTAGTTCTTTTCCCGCACTACTAATCCAAGAAAAAAGTCTTCGCAACTTTTTCTGTGTCTTTTATTTTTGTGCAAGTTTTAGTCGATGACCCATCTCGAAGGGTTTAGCCTTGCCCGACGTCCATTTTACAATGGAGATGATTTTCGTTATTGGAAGGGTCAGATGGAGTGCTATTTAAAAACCCAAGTCGATATGTGGATCATCATCCAGACTAGATTCTCACTGCCTACCAATGAAGACAGCGAGTTCCTAGACTGCGACAAGTGGACCAACGCCGTGAAGCGTCAAGTGGAGGTTGATGCAAAGGCTACACAAATTCTGCAATGAGGTTTGTCCAAGGAGGAGCTCAACAGTGTCGACCTGTTCATAAGCGCAAAAGACCTATTGAATAAGCTTATCGAACTTCACGAAGGAACCGCTGACATGAAGGTATGTAAAAGAGACCTTCTCTTGAATAACCTTTTCAATCTAAAAATGCAGGAATATGAGACTGCTATGCAATTGCACATGAGAATCTAGGATATTATGAACGACCTCCACTCGATCAGACAGAAAGTCAAAAATCAAGATGTAATTAGGTACACCCTTAATGCTTTTCCTAGGACCACCTTGTGGGCATCCATGGTTGATGCCTACAAGGAATCTAGAGATTTATCGAAAATTAGACTAGATGAACTATTTTCTAAATTTGAGCTACACGAACAATCTAACTCGACCCCGGTCAAGAAAGGTATTGCATTGGTTGCAAGTCAAAATAAGAAGGCAAAGAGCAAACTGTTAGTGTCAGCCCTTAGTGCCAATCATGAGATGATTGATTAGGGATCATGTGTATCATATTTCATTAATAAAAGGTAAAGATTGTTTATTATATTTACTTTATGCATGTGCCAGCTAAAAAAATATAATAATGTCCTTGAATAGTATATTCTAATCTACAGTATATCAATTGGTAGAATTGATTATGAGAAGCTGTAGAGAATACTATTCTTAATATTCCTAGTCAAGTATTAATATACAAGGGCAATATTAATATATTGAGACTAGTATGTAGGTCAATGGATGACTTGATCTCACAAGTCATGGATATGTGATATTACATTGATACATGGGTATATATATTGGAGAATATATATACTGAATTGACCCGCCATGAGAAAGTATCATGGATCATTATATGAGTGTCATATACTTTCTCATGTGACTATTAGTATGAATAGTCCTTAGACCTGAAGTCACTATGGTTCCTTACATAAGGAGTTATGTACTTTGGTATCGTCTAACGTCACGCCGTAACAGGGTGACTATAATGATAATCACTGGGTATGTAACGAATTATGCAGAGGGATGTAAGTGATGTAGATGGGATCTATCCCTCCTATATTACAGGAGTAATATCTTTGGCCTCTTGATAAAGTATGACCACGAAATGCATGGTCATGCTCAAATGAGTCAATATGAGATATTGAGCTAATTTGTTTGAGTGAGTCTATTTGGGGATCAAGAAACATAAAGATCGATAAGGGGATGACATGGTCTATGCCTCATTGATCGATCTAAGATATCAGAGATAGAAGGACACTGTAAGTCATACATGATAATAGTCACGAAAAGGTTATTGGATCTCGGCGATCTTGTAACTTGGGTAGCAATGATGTATTGCTAGATGCCGCTCATTGCTTATATATCTAAAAGGGTTTTAGATACATTGCCAATGTTACAGGAGCCTATAGGGTCACACACAAATGGCATTCTGTTTTGGAGATGGTTTCTTTTAGTTGGACTAAAAGGACAATTGAGCATATGACCAAGATTTGAGTTAGACTCAAACTGGTTAAACTTGAGTTAGACTCAAGTTGAACCATGGAAGATGATTCATCATCATGCATGATTAATTTGATTAATCATGCATGGGAATACCAAGAGCCTTGGTATTCATGATGAGAATTCATGAAGGAGAATACCAAGAGTCTTGGAATTAAGAGATGTCTTAATGGGAGATAATGACATTGATGGCTATGGGATTAAAAGGCTTTTTGGTGTTTCACGTGGACTACACTTGTGTGTGGTTTTGTGTTTGGGCGTGCAAGCAAGAAAAGGCCAAGAGAAGAGTTCTCTTATCTCCTCCTTCCTCTCCTTCTTCTTCCAAAAGGAATTCTTGGCATTTTGCTAGGGGTTGCTAGCAAAACGTGACTCCAAAGCTAGTGTGGGTGTCAGTGTGGATACCATAGATATACGGTTACTCTTACCGTATTGAGATCCGACAGCGTTTGGAAAAGCGGGATTGCGAAGGGCACGTTTCGAAGGTATAATCCTCCTCTAGATTAAATCTAGACTAGAAAATGATTTATATAGTTTTACATGGATCTCTGGTGGGATCCGATATAATTATTTATTTTCACTGCGGTTCTACGAAGTATTCTCCTGCGACGTTGTGAATGTCAGATCTGGACCAGTTTCCCAACACAAACCACCTCCCGAAGAAGAAGAAGAGTACGAATCGGAGGTGCATGATGAGATGGAGACCGAACTAGTGAATCTAGTTTGGAAGATGATCAAGAGTAGAAGATGACCCATCAAGCAATCCAAGGAAAAGAGACCCAAGCAAAATTTGAACTACAAGTGTTATGAATGCAACAAGAGGGGTCACATCAAATCGGAGTGCCCGAGACTAAACCACAAACCATCACAATCCAAGAAGGCCTTCAATGCAACTTGGGAGGAATCGTCGGAGGAAGAAGATGAGCTCAAAAACCTTGTTTTCATGGCCAAGCCGACCAAGCCCGAAGATGAATCCAAACCTGAAACGAGCTACGAGTCTGAAATCGAGTCCAACTTTGGATTCGACGATGAAATCCAATTCAAGACAAGCCACGATCCGTATCCAGTTCAAGAAATTCGATCAAGGTAAGTCGGGCATTAATTGATACTCTTTATAATGCAATTAAACATTTAACTAAGAAATTAGCTAAGTCCAAGTCCAAGGTCGAGACCTTAGTTGAGGAGGTTAAACTCCTTAAACATGAGGTCTCCCTACCTCTTCAACTAGTCAAGTTCAAGAGGAGAACTCAACTCGAGTTGAAGAACTTGACGAAGAGAACTCCCTCATGAAAGGACAAGTCAAAGGCCTTAGGAAATCATTGGAAAGGTTTACTTTGGGGTCCAAGGGTCTTGACCTACTACTTTGATCACAAAGGGTCATGTACAATAAGGCCGAACTCAGATTTAGATCACCCACCACAAACAAGTCTTATATGTCGATTGTAAATCAAAATAGACAAAAAGTCCAAGCATGGTTCCCTAAGACCTTTTTGATTTCACAATTAGGATCTACTAAATATTTAGTTCCCAAGGACCAAATTCACTACGTGGAAAGACCGTATCAATTTAATGGTCTAGGGGGAGCTAGTACTAAACTTTTTTGCTCTATTTCTTGATATAGTTTTGCATGCTTAATTATTTTTTGTTTTAATTTTTAGAACGATTAGATAGGACAAATAGTTAGTCAACCTTGATAACATAGTATCAAGATGCGGCGAGATGATAGTACATTAGGGAAATGAAGTCTTGTATGTCCAAGCTAGATAAGGCGTATCTAGCTTGGTGCACTTGGCTAAGTTGAACTAGCTGAAGTTACCTCACCGTATCCTAAACTAGTTAGACCAGGAAGTAATCTTAAGCGACTTAAGTGAACAATCTCTTAAAATTGGCTTTGTCTAAGGAAGTGGTCGTTGTTCCGATCAAAAAAGACTTTGTGCCTCACCACGACCTGGAAGTCACTTTCTCAAAAAGTTTACTTAACTAGCTAAGGGTTAAATCTGAATCTTACCCAAGGTTGATTATCTTCAAATCACTAAACTTAATCGAGTAAAATTGAAGTCATATCACAAAACATATAAAGCTAACATGTTTGATCATGTTGAAAGGGTGAGATGATTACTAGGCTAAAATATTCAACCAACTTTAAAATTTCAATATCCGATCATACTACTATATATGTAGGATCAATGGATATTGGACAGTGGGTGTTCCCAACACATGACTGGAGACCGACTAAAGTTTTCAAAGCTCAGATTCAAAAACCAAGGATCAGTAGCATTTGGAAACAATGGGAAGCTCAAAATCATCGGTTCAACTGATATTGAGCTAAACTCGAACTTCATCATTCGTAATGTTCTTTTAGTTGAGCATTTTGAATTCAATTTACTTAGTGTTGACAATTGTGTGACAATAACTATAAGTTTATTTTCCTACAAAATGAATGTTTAATTAAAAATAATGATATCTCAAAAGTTATACTTAAAGGAACTAGGAATAGCAACATTTACTGTAAAATATGGGAAAAAAATTATTATATGGATTAAACCCTTTAATTAATTGGGTCTAATTAGTGGGTTAATTGGGTTAATTAATGGAATTAAATTGGGCTTGGGCTATAATGGGCTTGGGCTGAAATTGGGCTTGGGTTGTAAAGGGCTTGGGCTGAAATTGGGCTAAATCTGTTTGGATTAGACTCAGGTTTGGATTGGGCTGAGCTAACCAAATCAGTTCGAACGGCTTTTATAAGCTACCGAACGAACTGATTTCTCCAAATCGCGATTCCTTTCCCAGCCGTGATTCCTTCTCCCCAAATTCCAATCGCGCAATTTCTTCTCTTCCTCGTTTCACTGGCACAGCCTTCCCGATCGCGCGCGACACCGTCGACTTCTTCGGTCATCGTCGTCGTCGCGAGCTCAGCTGCCTCCGACCGTCACTCGCGCGAGCGGCGATCTTCACTTCGTTGCCACCGTGAGCTAGCCGCTGCCGACGCCTCCGGTGGGTGATCCGGCTGAGGGAAAGAGGTCGACCAAGCTTTGCCAGGCTTGAATCGGGTGAGGGATTGCGTTGGGAGCTAGGGATCGACAACAGGTTTTCGCTGTTGGATTTGGGAGCGATCTGCCGATCGTTGTCGGAGCAAGGTAAGATGTTGAATCGATTTTCTGATCTTGGACGGGATCTGTATTACTTGGTGTTCTTGTATTTTGAGCTAGGATCTAGCGATTGTGGCAGTGGAGCTGGGTGTTGGGGGACGGTCCGGTGAACAGGGCGGTTGGGGAAATTGTTGCCGGTGAAGATTTGGCCGGTAAATTTCGTTTCCTTTGCTGTCTCAATGGTAATTGTTGTGAATTTGTGGTGTTTCTGTTCGATGTGATGATTTGGTTGTGGATGTGGATTGATCTATGCATTTGTGTCGACTGTGTGTGTGTGGAAGGACAAGTTGCAGCTTAGATGATTAGCGAAGATCGGTGATCAGTAGAGGAATTGCTTATGGTTTACCTATCTAAGTTGTGGTAATTGTGTTCTGATTGTTCCTGGGGCAGCTGGGTTGTTTGGTTGTAGTGATTTGGATGGTAAGGTTAGATCTGTGAATATGCAGGTTGATTTAGATGTTGTTTAGACTTTCAATTATGATGCGGTGATTTGGAGATTGAGGTAAGATCTATATTGATTTATCCTTCCGTTGTAATTCTATGCTTCAGCATGGATTAAGTATGGTGATTTTGATGCGAGATGTGCGTTGTATATGATGTTCTATTTCTGCATAGTGTATGGAGCTGTGAATGGCTGAGAGTGAAGCTGGATGTTGGTGATCTATTGTGAGTTGGGTTAAGGTGTATCAGATTGGGATAGTCGAGTATCTAATTCGTAGACGAGGAAAGGATGCGAGTATAGGAACGATGTAGTGTTTAGTTCCTATGTTTGTTGGATACTTGTACTTAATCATTGTTTGTTATTATGTGCAGGTTTGGGATACGAAGCAAGTCCGCGGCCGTGAGGATTATTCGAGCTTCGTATTAGGTGGGTAATATCTACCTGGTCCGGTAGTTTTGATCAAATTCTAGTGCATGATATTGGATATATGTTTATACCTGTTTACCTTAAATCCACTCTTATTTAATCATATGCTTGTACTGCCTTAACCTTTGAGATATATACTCTGGTACTTCATTGATTATCTAGCTCGGATAGGAACTATAAACCCTATTATGTATTAGCTGATGGATGTTCAGTAAGTACAGGTGGTTAGGGTTATCTTTGTGACCTCAGATTGGGTTACTGTGTTACATCACTAAGGTTAGGTGATGAATTGGATTATGGAGTCGATTGTTGTATCGTACACATATTAGTTGTGCATCTATGGTGGATTTAGTTGTCTGTGCATAGATAAATGTGTGTGGTTGTCAGTATGTGGTTACGGACTAGAGGTCCTAGCATGATTGTATATCCATTATAGATCGTATATCTGGCTATGACTCTTTGTACGATAGAGAGAGTCTTGTGGATTGTAGTCCTTGCATAGTTTGACTTTTGGTTGACCAGGACTCCCCGTGAGATAGAGAGTGTTGCGAGGATACTTGTGTAGATCTATGCATCATTACATTTGCATGCATGCTGACGACTGGGTCTCCCTTATGGATGAGACGGGTCGTCAGTCATCCTGCCTCCCCGGCCACTCGGGGTAGTGGTAGCAGGGTTGAGGGCAGAGCATTGGATGTGCCGCGCTCGGCCACTATGGATGGTGGTAGCTGGAGATGCGCACCTGGCCACTGTGCAGAGTGGTGTTAGCACTCGCCCACTATAGACGGTGGTTGTGTGACGTGCAGTTGTCCTGTGTGCGGTGTTTGTCTACTCATGGGTAGGGACAGCGTGGCTTGCAGCAGGGGCCCCTAGGAGTAGTTAGCTTTTTACACTTATACGCTACTCAGTCATACTACCCAACTCGGTCACTCGAGAGTGGTGGCAGCTGGAGTCGAGCTAGTTATCATTTTTCGTGCCACCCTGGCCACTCTGGGGTCGTGGTTGGACGGGTCCACGGACAGTGACCATGCATATGCATTGCTAATATATATGTATGCATGTATTTGATATATGTTTTACATATGCCTGTGAGATGTTGCATTTGATTGAGCTATGATTGCTGCATATGGTTGATCATCATGATACATGTCATCTGCATTTTATATACTGCTATGTGTTGAGCATGATATATGCGTTGATTCAGACTGTTATATGCATTTGATTAGCATCATGTCATTGTGTGGTACGGAGTGGGTTGTTATTACAGGTGATCATATACTGGTCATATGTTGGAGTATTGGTCAGGTATGGGATTGACTTGGTACGTTATATGAGTTATATTATTGTAAATCTGTTCAGGATGATCTAGCATCAATTATTCTGACGCATGCCGTTACGTTGGTACATTACTTTATGTTCAGTTGATCAGTTTAGTATATACACTGAGTATGACTTTACTGTAGTTACTTGTTATTAGAGTTGGATAGGACTGTATGTCTATTGGACTCATGTTGTATACCTGTAGATCTTCACATGTATACTTATAGATCTATCCTTATATGTTGTTCATGCACTTTCTACATATTACCCCTGAGTTTATACTCACTGGGCTTGAGTGCAATGGTAGAAGATTCCTTGACGTTGAAGCTCACCGGTGATCCCATCTCACATCGGACGAATGGATATGTTTTTCCGTATTGTTGTATTACTATGGATTGTTAGTTTGGGTTTTTACCCTGTATTGTTTCCATATTTGTGATATACGGATGTGATGTACGTATTTGGTCTTTGATTCGATTTCTGTTATGATTCTTGTCGTGTCAAGTCACTCCGGAGTGCACAGTTAGTCTTTGTATCTTGTTTTATCTGTCTGTATTATTTCCGCTGTGTTTGATATGTTGATATCTTTATGTTATATTGTTATTGTGGGCCTACGGGCCTTGTATTAACCCGATATGTTGCCACGTACAGGGGAGATGTCGTCCGTTTGCTTTTCGGCACAGCATACTCTCGGGGCGTGACATTTACACAATTAACTTACCCAACTCCTCAACCAAGTATCTAATGACACAGCAAGAGGAATCCTGGTTGTGGAACCGATGACTTGATCACTCTCATCAAAGACTCGTACATAAAATGAGTCAGAGTGGCTTAGTTAGAGGTTTACCAAACCTTAAGAACTTGAAAAATAAAATTTGTAATGCTTGTCAACAAGATAAATAAACTAGGACCTCACATCAACTAACTAACCAAGAAAGAACTAAAAGTGTACTTGAGCTCCTACATTTAGACTTTTTTGATTCTCATAGAGCCAACTCACTAAATGGAAGCCAATATTGTCTAGTTATAGTCGATGACTACTCTAGATTCACATGGGTTAGGTTCTTAAAATATAAAAGTGAAATCTTAGAACAAATCACCAATTTATGCAAATTAATAGAAAATGAAAAGAATCTTAAGGTTAAAAGAATTAAAAGTGATCATGGTGGTGAATTTGAAAACCATAGGTTCACCGACTTTTACAACCAAAACGAATACCACCATGAATTTTCCTAGCCTAGAACTCCTCAACAAAATGGTCTAGTCGAACGTAAAAATAGAACCTCACAAGAAGACGCTAGAACCATGTTGAATGAGTATAACCTACCTAATAGGTATTGGGCAGAAGCGATCAATACAACTTGTTATGTTCAAAATAGGATTCTATTAGTTAGAAGACACCTTAAAACATCATATGAAATCTATTATGAAAAACTACCCAACATTAAGTACTTTAGGGTTTTTGGATGTAGGGTACATATATTAAACACTAAGGGTGTGTTTGGTTCAAGTTATAATATATAACCTTGGTAATATGATTACTAAATAATCACATTACCAAGTTTATGGGGAATGAAACATTATCAAATATTATTTGGTTCAATCCGAAGTAATACAATCAAAACTTGTTTGTTTGGAGGTTTTAAAATATCACCTAATTTAACATTTTACTATATTATCTATTCGATGGTTTGACAGCAGTCGATCGATCGTCGTCCGACCGTCGATCGTCGGTCGACCGTCGATCGCCAGGCGACCAACGGTCATCAATCGACTGCCAGTTGGTCGTCGATCAGCGATCGACGGTGACGGTCGACCGATGATCAGTCGATCGGCAGCTATGATCAATCGACGATGACGGTCGGTGACCGACGATCGGCGGCAATGATTGACCAGCGATGGCCTATCGGTAGCGGGTACGGCAGAGACGATCGACAGTGGCGAAGAAGATCAGCAACGACGGTGGTCGACCGGCGACGATGGTTGATAGTGGTGGCCAGCCAATATTCGACGGCCACGGCTGGTCGATGACCGATGGTGGTCGACCGACAATCGGCTAGATTGTTATTTGATAAATTGATAAGGATAGTTTTTTCTTAAATGGTAAAAAAACATAGGGTATTTTTGGAAAAAAAAAATCCATAACCAAGGGAATCAAGAAAAACCAAGCTTCTTGGAGGTTTTTCAATTATCCCATGCATAACCCTTTTGCTGACGTGGCATGATGTGTCGGACATCCATCATGACTTGGTAATCATTCAAATCCTAAATCAAACAAGGTTTTTATTGATAACCTTGGATGGATTACCAAGGTAATGGAGAATAACCCTGAACCAAACACATCCTAAAGATAACCTAGGAAAATTCACCCCTAAAACAACTACCAGAACATTTGTAGGATGCTCAACCACTAGTAAAGCCTATAAGGTGTATAATAACGAACCCCTAAAAATAGAAGAGACAATCAACGTAGTATTTGATGAAGAAAACAAAACCACGAACCCCGAAGTAGAGTTGATTGATGAACCAATTGAAAATGATGCTAGACCTGAACATAACCATCAAAACGAGTCTAGTATAAATCCTAATCCAAATCAATCTAGGCTACAATCAAACCACCCTGTTGATCAAGTAATAGGTGATCCCAACTTAGGGGTTCAAACTAGCGCATCCTATAGAAACCTAAGCCAAATTTCACTCATCTCAAAAATCAAACCCAAAATAATTGAACAAGCTCTTCTTGATCCCGATTGGATTATAGCTATGTAAGAAGAGTTAGCTCAATTTACTAGGAGTCAGATTTGGAAATTAGTACCCCCGCCTAAGGGAAAAACAATAATTGGAACAAGGTGGGTATTTTGAAACAAACTTGATGATAAAGGAGATGTTGTTAGGAATAAGACTAGGTTAGTCGCTAAGGGATTCAATCAAGTAGAAGGGTTAGACTATGATGAAACATATGCACCCATAGCTAGACTTGAATCGATTAGGATGTTATTAACCTACGTTTCACATCGAGGATTTAAACTATTTCAAATGGATGTTAAGTCAGCATTCTTGAATAGATTTATCAAGGAAGAGGTTTACATTAGCCAACTACCCGAATTTGAGAGTCTAGACAAACCCGACCATGTCCTTAAACTTTGAAAAGCCTTATATGGACTAAAAGAAGCTCCTAGAGCTTGGTATGAAAGGCTTTCGATTTACCTTAAGTCTAAGGGGTTAGTCAAGGCATAGTCAACCCAACCTTGTTTGTAAAATCCATAGGAAAAGAGGTATTCATTGCCCAAATTTAGGTAGATGACATAATTTTTGGAACTATCAATACAACCTTATTAAATGAGTTCATTTCACTGATGGAAAGTGAATTCAAAATGAACTTAGTAGGAGAACTAACCTTTTTCTTAGGCTTACAAATTAAACAAACTAGGGAAGGAATTTACCTACACCAACGTAAATATGCTAAAGAACTAATAAAGAGATTTGGAATGCAAAACGCTAAGGAAATCAACACACCATTGGCTACTAATGTTAACATAGGAGAAGACCTAGAAGGTAAAGCAATCAATTTAAAATACTATAGGAGCACAATAGGTAGCCTCCTTTACTTAACTGTGAGTCGACCCGATATACTCTTTGCAGTAAGTATGTGTGCAAGATTTAAATCTTGTGCTAAGGAGTTGCACCTAACACTAGTCAAACATATTTTTAAATACCTAAAAGGAACATTAAACATAGGAATTTGGTACCCTAGATCGAGCAAGTTCGAACTAATCGACTATTCTGACTCAGATTATACCGGAAGTAAACTCGATAGGAAGAGAACGAGTGATTGTTGCCAACTCCTTGGCTCGAGTCTAGTTAGATGGTGTAGTAGAAAGAAACATTGTGTTGTCTTATCTACCACTGAAGTCGAGTACGTTGCGGTGGGTGAGTGTGTAGCTCAACTCCTTTTGATGAAGCACACTCTCCAAGACTTCCAATTAAACTTTAGCAACATGAAAATTTTCATCGACAACATTAGTTCCATTAACCTAACTAAGAACCCAATTTGTCACTTTAGGACTTAACACATAGAGGTTAAATACCATTTTGTTTGAGAACACATAGCAAATGGAACAATACAACTCGAATATGTTGAATCTAAATCGAACCTAGCAGACATTTTCACTAAACCCTTACCCGAAGCAGAATTTAGTCTGCTTAGGAAAAAATTAGGAATGTGCGTAATAGATTAGAACTTAAACTCTTACTTTTACTCTATATTTATTTTTCATGCTACATGGAACTAGCTTCGGGTTTACCTTAGAAAGCATGTACCTATAACTTTAAGGAGCCAACACATCTCACAACACATAGGTCTAATGTGTTTTTGTATTGAGCCATGTAGATGGGTGTGAGATGTTAGGACCTTACTCCTAATTTCAGATGTAGTTTAAGTGCATCGACATAAATCATGGAGTATAATTATTTAAAATAACCAACTCTAATCAGGGCTTATTGATCATTTCATATCAATTAAGTCAAAAAGAGTTGAACATATACTATTAGTTGAATGTACATTGAAACTACTATTTTTAAAATCTATTAGGAGCATGCTTGGACTTACAAATGATAATCGCTTATTTTCTAAAGTTCTTTTACAAACTCCAATATTTTTTCGACTTATGGAAAAGGGGGGAGAAGAAAGGCCAAAGTTAAGGGATCAAAATTATTTTTGAAAACTTAACTTAAACTTTCCTTAAATGGAGAAAAGAAGCCAAAGTTAAGCGATCAAAAGTATTTTTAATAACTTAACTTACTTAAAACTTTTTTTAAGCGACAAATGTTAAGAGGGAGAGCTAAGCTTCTTTTTCAAGTACTCACCTAAGGTCAAGGGGGAGGATTTGAAAAAGAGTTTAGCTTATACTCTTACTAATGCTAACTTACTAAGTTACTCATACTAATTTACTAAGTTTCGCATTTCTTTTATACTCATAGTAAGTTTTGTCTTTCTTACTTACACTAACTACTTCACTACATGTTTACTACTCATGTTGTTACTACTTCATTTTATACTTAATTTTTTCCTTAACTTTGTGTCAGTTTGCCATAGATCAAAAAGAGAGAGATTGTTGGTGTATGAGCACCAGATAAACGAACTTAGATTTTGATTGTGGCAAAGATTCAAAGTTAAGGTGTTATTGTTATCTCATGAGTTGTGTTAAGTGTACAGGAAGTGTTTAAGCTAAACCCAAGGTCAAGCGACACCCGGAGAATCTCGAGTCAAGAAACTGTGATGGTCGGACGACGCTAGGAGAACCTCATGGAGTCAAGGAACCTAGGCGGAGATCAGAAGCTAAGCGACAAGTCAGAAATGAACATAGGTAAGCACGAGTGCGGAGTAATGGTAAGGTCAGGTCCTCTGTATGGGGATGAATTTAGGCGACGATCCGACTAAGACTTTCAGTGGAAGGTCTAGGTCAAGATCGGACGGTAAGTAGCTGTCGAATTTATCATTACTTTTGTTTACTATGCTAACTCTTTGTTGTAGTTGAATAACCTAGCTGGCAATTGACTTCCGGCTTGTGGAAGTCAATTGCTTCTAGTATCAGTCGACTGATGAAGGCCATCAGTCGACTGCTATTCAAACTGTCCAACTTGATGAAGGTCAACATAAGATCCCCTTATCTTGGGGTGAGATGTCCTTTTGATCCAAATCTGGATCTCAATGAGATGGGTCTTGAAGGGCTATAAAAGAAGGGGAGTTTCACCCCTTTAGTTCATCATTCCTTGCTCCCAAAGTGCTCCAACAACGCTACTCTTCGACGATAACGTTACGATGCCGACATGTCGATGACACGCCAAGATTCCAATTCATCTTCATTGAAAGCTTAATAGTCTTTTATTTTGTTTCTATTTATTGTACTCGGAGTTTTCATTGTAACGAGGTAAGGTAGGCTTGTTGCCTCATCCTCAATTTGGTTTTCCTTGTAATCATTGTCTCCTACCTCCAATGAGGAGGAGAACTTTAGTGGATTGCCCCTTCGTACATGATCAAGGATCACGGGGCCTTGGAGTAGCAACCTTTCGATTGCGAACCAAGTAAAAATAAAAGTGTTTATCTTTATTTTATTGTCTTTACTTTCGCTATAATACTCGAATTTTCGATGAACAAATAGAAGTTTTTACGATCGTTATTCATCCCCCCCTCTAGCGAGTCTCTCGATCCAACAATGTATACTCAAATAGTAAATTTTATTAATAACTTCTAAGGCGATTGTCTTAGGATACCTCTCATTTACATCAATGCAGTATTTATAGCCTCAGCCTACAAATAGCTAGGAAGAGGGTGATTGTCTTAGGACACCTCTCATTTACATCAATGCAGTATTTATAGCCTCAGCCCACAAATAGCTAGGAAGAGCATACTCGTTTAGCATACTCCTCGTAGATCCTTGTAAGACTCTATTCTTCCTCTCTATCACACCATTTTGTTGTGGTGTCCTAGGAGTGGAGAATTCATGTTTGTACCCTTTTTCTAGACAAAAATCCTTAAACCTCATGTTTTCAAATTCTCCTCCTTGATCACTTCTAAATGTTTTAATTGTTGCATTTTTCTCATTCTAAATTCTTCTACAAAAAGGGATAAAATTTCTAGTGTTTGATCCTTATGTTTGAGAAAGAAAGTCCATATATATCTAGTATAATCATCTACTACCACCAAGCAATATCTACTACCATTCAGACATTTAGTTGAGCTACTATCAAACAAATCCATGTGCAATAAATCTAAAGCACTTGACGTACTTACATTGTTTTTGCTTTTGTCTAATGCTTTTACTTGTTTACCTTTTTGACATGCATCACATAGTTTCTCCTTCTCGTACTTGAGCAATGGTAATCCTCACACAAGATCTTTCTCAACCAACCTCTTACTTCATGTTGACGTGTGCGAGTTGTTGGGGATTTTTGGAAGGCTAGAGGGGGGTGAATAGCCTCTCTTGAATTCTACAAACAAAGTTAGCGGAAGCAAAGACAAATACTAAAGAAAACAAGAGATACAAACACAAGCGCTAACAAGAATGATTTTATGTGGTTTGGAGATTAAGCTTCTACTCCACGACGATCCTTAAGGTGGATCAGCCCAAGTGAATCTCTACTAAGAAAGCTTTCTTTACACAACACTCCTCTTCTTACAAAAGATGAAGATGAAGATTAGAGAAGAGGAGGACTAAAAACACTTAGAAAGCTTAAGAAAATGTGGGGAGCTTGAGAGCAAGTTTGGAATATAAGCACTAGCCTCCTCAAGCACCCCATGCCCTCTTTTTATAGAGAGAGGGCTGATTTTTCCATTGAGCCCTGATCAATCGACTGATGCACACTATCAGTCGACTGCTGCTGTAGCTGTCGCCATCCAACGGCTTTTGACGAGCCAGATACGTGATCGTCATTGCCCAACGGAAACCTGATCGTCGATTGATTGAGTAACCAGTCGAGTGCTCCAAGTGATCACTCGACTGGAGAACCTTCTGTGTCGAAGTCCACTTATAATAGTCGACTGCTAGGGTATAGCAGTTGACTAATGGTGGACCAGTCGACTGGAAAACCCTAGCAGTCGACTGATGGCCACAAAACTCAGCCATCTTTAGTTGAATGACTAATCAGTCGACTGAGACAAAGCTCCAGTCAACTGATACTTCAAGTATGATTAAATCATACTTGAAATCAACTCCCTAGACCTAGACTCAACCTTCTAGCTCTTCCTTCATCCTTGCACCTCCAGGATCCCTCCGAGTCCATGACTCCTTCATCCTTGCGCTTGCTTCCAAGAGCTTCCCTCGGTTTCGTCATGTCTTGGGTTTCTCTTTTTCCAAAGGACTGCTTGGACTTTACGTCGCCAAGACTACATGCTTGTACTTACACTACCAAGACCTTGCCTTTGGTCTTCCTTTGCCAAGGTCTGTTGGACTTTACGCCGCCGAGACTACATGCTTGGACTTACGCCGCCAAGACCTTTCCTTGGACTTCTCTTACCAATATCACACTTGGACTTTCCTTCACCAAGTCTTCATACTTGGATTTCCCTGTCACTTAACACATTCTCAATTAAATCACAATTAATGTCTAACTACAAATGATTATCCAAACATCAAAAGACATAAATGCTTAGGGCATTGTTGCACCAACATGAGTCTTCGATGTCATAGCCATGATTCATCTTCTTTAGACAAAAGACACTTTACATGCATGTTAGTAGCACTACTAAACTGAACTTGATAGATATTCTCCTTCCTAGTTCTTACTAACATGGTAGTGTTGGATTCATTATGTTTAATTAGGCATTGAATTGAATAAAATTCAACTCTATACCCTTCATCACATAATTGACTAACAATCAAAAGATTAAAAGGCATTCCTTTAACTAGCAGGACATCCTTAATCATAAATTGTTCAGAAATAAAAATGTCACCTACTCCTATGACTTTTAGTTTATCACTATTACCAAAAGAAATAGTACCTCTATTTATGTTTTTAATTGTAGCAAACTTTGATGGGTCCCCAATCATGTGCTTGGAGCATCCACTATCCACAAACCATATCATCGGACACTCCCCCTTGACCGGTACCTGTTCAATCATGAAACACAAGATCTTTTGGAACCCAGATTTTGGATCCATTAGCATTCACAACATATTGTTTTGGTATTCATGCTTTAGTTACTTTAGCTTTCATACTATGAGTTCTATTAAATAAAGACATGAAGCTAAATTCCTTTTGTTTCGGCTTGTCCTATTCCAACTTTGTTGTAGAGTGCCTTTGAGCATCTAGAATCATATTAAGGGTTTTAGAGCTCGTTGTGAACTTCTCAAGTGTGCACTTAAGATCATCAACATGCGCTCTCAAAAAGTTATTCTCTTCTCTAAGGTCCTCAACCCGTGAAGTATTAGTCCTATTTGCTTTAGAAACTAAGTTAAGTTTTCTAAGTTCCTCTATCTCAGATTTCAAAATCTTAACCTTATTCTTGGATCTATTTAAGCCATTAATTGTTATGTTTGAGAGGTGTCCTAAGGCAATCTCCTTATGGTTGTACTATTTAGTTGATAAATAAAGATTCACTATTTGAGTGCACATGTCATATGTGTTTGATTGGATCTTAAACTCATTTGCTGAATGTCCATGATACGATTCATATCATTAGAGAACTTGTGAATGGATCACAACTAGTAAGTATCTCTACATGTGTAATTATGAATGTATTGAAATAATCCCTAGTCGATGAATTGATGAGTTCGAACATCATCGATTCTGGGAGACTAGCACGGGTTATACTCTTTCCTTTATCCAAGAAGCTACTCCTCACTAGCTGGAGACATTGAGATGTCGAGAGTTAAACGTGGATGCTAGTTATGGTAACTAGTTCATTGGAGTGACATGTTATAAGATTTCACATAGTTCTCTTCATATAAGATATTTCAGTGAAGCTCTTATTGCAGCTCGAGTGTGAGTTTCCTTCAACTTGACGTATTGAAGTCATCTTGGTCATGGAGACTTATACTTTGACATCTTAGTTGAAATATCTCTACGGAGGTGTGGGTACGGGATGATTGGGTATAAGTCGAAGTGTCCGAAGGTGATTGAATAGCCAACAAAGGATTCATCACTCCTTGCGAGGAGATGTATACCCTATGGTCGCTCATCAGGATTGTTACTCAAAGTCTTTGGCCAAAGCATTGCATGTCAAGAGTATATGGTACTCTTGGATACATGTTGAAGTAATTAGAATCTAAGGGACAAGGAAGTAAGACTTGGGCTAGGTGTGACGTAGTCAACCTAGTGGGAACTGACACATAGACCATGTCTTGAACTAAGCGGGTATAAGATGAGTGAAAGGAACGAGGCACGATTCATTGTAGCTGATGAAGAGTTTGAAAATGGTTTCGAGATCAACCATGTATTTTTTGGTTAATTAGGGATCATGATGTACTACTAGGTGTCACTCATGATAGTTCCATAATTAATGGTTAATTATGGACGACCAACATAAGCCGAGAACCTATTAGGTCACACGCACTATGAATCCTTCAGAGAGACTTAAAACGAGTTTGAGAATTGGATTCTCAAGATCGAGAGAGATCAAGTTTTGTTGGACCAAACACATGACAAATATGAAAATATTTTGTCAAGTTGAAAATGCAAAAGGCACGTCTTAAGAAGATGGGTTGGGCCTTAAAAGGTTTAATTGTAAACCAAGCCCATTTGGTTTTAATTAAAAGGGCCCCTCTTTTGGTTAAGGGCCCAATTAGGGTTTAATGGATGAGATTAAGCCTTAATCATTATGGGCTTAGGGATTTGATCCACTAACCTATAACCCATTATGATTAGTTCATATATAAAGGGTTATAAAGGCTAAACCAAAGGAATAGAAGTCCTTAAGGCCCTCTTCCTCAACCTAGTCAAACCTTGGAGAATTAGGGTTTGGTATTCCGTCGACCATCATGGAAACAAGGGTTGTTTCTACCTCTTTAGAGGTCGGCCACTCTAGGTTTTAGGGTTGTTATTGGTACTTATTGAAGCTTTAAAACAGCGACTAATTCCAACACAAATCGACAACCTTGCGAAGGTTGCTCAAGGACTCATTTGTGTCGCAAAATGAGTCACTGATTGCTCTTCGATCATCCGACCTTCTTGCTTCATCTAGTAGAGAAGAGAAGGTCAAACTGGTGGCTTTGAGAAGTCCCTCCGAAGATTTGGCGTGGATACAAGTAGAGACGAAGCTCCGCGAACGTCGTATGGTTGATGTCCTTCCTACTTGCCATCATTCGAAAGGTATATTTGGAGTAAAATTTATTTTATTTTTGTTGTATGTAAAATTTTATTTGGTGGATATGTATGCACGTGTTGTAATCCTGCATGTGTGGGTATGAGTGTTGTAATAATTTAGAAAATTATTACATTTTTTCTTCTGCTACGTTTGTTTGTGAAACGATAAAAGCATATTTACACGTCGGCTGTAATCCAATAGTGGTATCAAAGCCTGACCATGCCTTGACATATTCATAAAATAGGTTTTACGAAGTCATAGTTGGTCGTAGAATTATTTTTGGAATTTTCTTATTTTGGAAAATTTTCTATTTTTGTAAAGTTTTCTAATTTGTTAGAAAAAAATCCAAATTTGGAAAATTTAGAAATAATTTAGGAAATTATATTTCTGGAAATATTTGATCAAGAAATATTAATATGGAAAATGTTTCGTAATTAATTAGATTTTCTTGATAGGTATTTATTTCTTTAAATAAAGTATGTGATTAAATTGAAAATTATTTTCTAATTTAATTATGGAATTTTGATTTATGAAAATCAATATTCTATAACATATTTTATTTTTTGAAAAATATTTACCAAATAAAATATGAAATTAAATTCGGAATTAATTTCTTATTTAATTAGAGAATCATGATTTATGGAAATCAAGATTCTAAATTATATTTTATTTCTAATATATTTCCTAGATAAAATAAAATATTAAATTCGAATTTAAAACCTTATTTAATTAAAGAATCATGATTTATGAAATTTAGATTCTAAAATATATTTTATCTTTAATATATTTCTCAAATAAAAATATGAGATTAAATTTTTAAATTGTTTCCTAATTTAAGCAAAGGAATGTTGATTTATTGAAATCAAATTCCTAAACATATTTTTATTCCAAAATAATATAATGACAATTATTACATAATCATGTCATATCATATGTCATGATTAGATGCATTTTGTCATGCCTGTGTTGTGACATGTCATTGTATATGTCATCTGTGCGACATATAGGTAGAACATATGCATGAGAATGAGACTTAAAACCCTTATACAAATTTTAAAGCTTACACTTACCGTTAATATGGTAAAAACCATAGTCTAATTCCTTGTTTGAGTTGTTGGCCCAAGTCAAGCTCAACCTGAAATTAGATATGTTCGAACCATAGAGATACGATCTCATGATTAACGGGTTGGCTTTAACTTGAAGCATTGACTTGTTGACCTAACGCCAAGGTCAACGATACTGCTGCTACCTTTTCCCGCAATTGAAATGAAAGAACCCGTGCGGAAGATACTGCCCGAACCGAGGAACTGGTTCAACAAAGTAAGTCTGAGCGAACCAGTTCGATAAAATAGGTCTGGGAAAACTGGTTCAGTAGAGTAGGTCTGGGCGAAAATGGCTCGGTAAGGTAGGTCAGGGAAATTGGCTCGACAGAACGGGTCTGAAGATTGGTTCTGTACAGGGGGTATAGGAGTTGGCTCAGGCTATCATCGGAAGTCTAAGGTAAGGAGTCTAAGAGCTATACTAAGCCTAGGCGGTAGGTTTATGCTAGCTTTACGAAGGGCAAGAGGGTGAAAAGGAAAGGTTAGAATATTTCTTGAAATGTTTGTGAGAGTTTGTTACATAATAGATTAAGACCCCACATAATATTTGGAGGTGTCTCCACCCCTTATTTCTGTAACAGAATGATTCTCCAGGTAAGCAAGGTGGCCACGTGTACGATGATGGAAGATGTTTGTTACGTGATATCTGTCCAGGAAAGAGGAGGAGGATAAAAGGCAGAGGAGGGGTGAGAGAGAAGGGGATCCCGCAACTTCCAAAAGCGAGAGACAAAGGCACATCTGAGGAGGAGAGCAACCACATCGCCGAGGAGGAGGAAGAGGGAGAAGAAAGGAAGAAGGAGATGAGGAGAGTAGTGAGCTCCATTCTTTCGACATTTGTATATTGAACTAATTGTAAGAGGTTTTTCCCTCCACCTCTAGAAGCTTTTTCCACGAAGGAGAGAGTTCATAGTGAAAGTGCATTGGCACCGTAGCTCGTGGGAGAGCTCACCCCTGTGAAGTATAGGAATCCTCATTCTGAACCACGTAAAACTCTATGTCTCTGCTCTCTGCTTTGGTTGTTCACATTTTCTATTCGTATTCTATTACTATTGCAGCTGGGAGAGAACCCCAAGCTTCCTGTGTGTAACTTCGCGTCAAAAGGAGGTGAGAAAATCCATCTACGACCGCATCAATCAATGTGGATAGAGGTGAAGCCGGGTGATATACATTTGATGTATACTTGTTAATGTGTTAACAACCCGATGTTTATGTGAACATTCAAATAGTTGATAGCATAATGTGATAGTTACATATATGCGATATGTAATCGGTATACTTGATACCTACCACTATAGCTAAGAATGACTTGTTGGCCTAACGTCAAGGGTGTTCTTACCTATAGTGGATATCAACCCACTCGAAGAAAAACCTATGATCTCTCGAATTCAAAGTAAGGGCTCTAGAATTCAAAAAGTGAGTGGGAGCCTAGTATGTTCACTGTTTACATATCAAATCATCTCTCTCACATTCTCGATTTTGTATTTCTAGGTTAATCATTTGATAATGTCGTCTGTTAATCTACGTTCGATTTGGGAATCGAACAAACTAATTGGGTCTAACTTCTTGGATTGACTTCGAAACTTGAGAATTGTTCTAAAGGCTGAGAAGTTTGCTTATGTCCTTGAAGAGCCTCTTCCCACTAGTCTTGACCATGATGCAACTCCAGACCAAATATTGGCCCATCATAAGCATACGATTGATTTTGAGCTTGCCAGTTGCATCATGCTAGCGACGATGACTCCCAAGCTACAAAAGCAGTACAAGCATATGGATGCTTACACGATCATTTACCATCTTCATGAACTCTTCGATGAGCAGTCGAGATCCGAAAGGTTTCAGATCTTGAAGCTTCTCTTTAGCTCGAAGATGGAGGAGGGTTCATCTGCAGTACAATTTTGACGTAGACAGGGTAGCGAGGCGACGCTAAAAACCTTCCATGCATGAGGTTAGGATAGAGGGGACAGAGAGAATCGAAGGAGAAGGGGGAATTCATAAACAAAAGAGGGACGCCTCTTAGTTTAAATGAAAAGAAATATTATTAATCAAAGATGAATATCTTGCAAAGCCTAAACCTATGTTTAAATAGGCTTAGATAGAGAATATTTCTTAATACTAAAAAAATAAACTAACTTTAACTGAAATTTCTTAACAAGTAAGAAAGTTAAACAAAAATTAATAAACTAAATCAAAAATTTCTTAACGAAACAGAAAAGCAAATATAAAAATTTTAAAACTAAAAAATTAAAATTAAAAGAAAATTTAAAATAAATAAAATTAATAATAAAAATATTAATGAAATTCTAAATAGCGAAGAAAAATTAAAATTAAATGAAAATTCAAAATAAATAATATTAATAATAAAATATTAATAAAATTCTAAATAGCGGCGAAAAAATTAAAATTAAATAAAAATTCAAAATTAATAATAAAATATTAATGAAATTCTAAATAATGACGGTAGTACGTCATGATCGTAGTTTGGTCCATGGTTAAGCTGTGGTGGTAACCACAGTCGTGGACTGGTCCACAGTTATGTTATGGTGAGGACCACGACTATGGTAGGGAACACAGACAGGTCGTGGTTCCTACTGGAGGTCTCATGTTGAGCCATGGAATGATCCACGCTTATAGTGGTGACCACAAGTAGGTCGTGGTAGCCTCTAGGAACTCCTTTACACCTTGTCCTGATCCAAATTGAAGGATATCCATATCAAGGATCATGAAGGTGTTGAAATCTTTATTTTAGTGCTTAATTTCTCCTTGTCATTATTTAGAGGAAGACAGAATCTCATCTTATGATAAAAGTTGATCAAGATGTTGGATGCGTCTGCATCAAGTTTGTACTAAAAATGAATGGGTACATTGAGCGGCTAGGATCACTAGGGTTTGCGATGGATTACGAATTAAGTATTGACTTAATTCTGCATAGTTTGTCTAAGAGTTACTCACAATTTATGATGAACTACTGGATGAACAATCTTGAATCCACCATTCCCGAGCTGATCAATATGCTCAAGACTGTAGAACCTTCTGTGACTAAAGAACAGAAGACGATGATGTTGGTTAACCCCTCGAAGAAAGGTTCTAAGAGGAAGTCAAAGCAACGGAAAAAGGGAAGAAGAAGAAGGCCAAGACTGGAGAGTCGACTCCAAAGGGCACATGTCATCACTATGGCAAGATGGGTCATTGGCGAAGGAACTGCAAGATCTATCTTAAGTCCATGAAGAAGAAGTAGACATCTGATGCCCCATCCTCTTCAGGTATCTTCATTATTGACTATCATATTTTTTTCTTTAACACTTGGATATTGGATATCGAGTGTGGCTCACATATATGTAATGACATACAAGGGCTAAGCGATAGCAGAAGACTTGTCATGGGAGAAGCAAATCTGTAAGTTGGCAATAGAGAAAAGGTTACAGTTGTCGCCGTCGGAACATATTCGTTGAAGCTTCCTGGTGGACTTATCTTAGAATTGGACAATTGTTATTTTGTTCCTGCATTAATAAATAATATTGTTTCTATTTCTTGTTTAAATAGAAAGGTTTCTATTTGACGTTTAGTGACAATTGTTGTTATATAACCTTGAATGACATTCTTTATGGCACCAAAACTTTATGCAATGACATCTATGTGTTAGATACATCCAGTGATGTATTCAATATCGAAGCGAGCAACAAGCATGCTCGAAAGGATGATCAGTTAACCTCCTACACATGACATTGTCGCCTTGGCCATATAAGCAAGAAGCGCGTGTCAGAGTTACACAAGAGTGGGATTCTAGAATCATTTGAATTGGATTCATTTGATACATGTGAATCATGCTTACAAGGCAAGATGACAAAGTTTCCCTTTTCTGGAAAGGGTAAGCTAGTGAAAGAGTTACTTGGTCTCTTACATACTGATGTATGAGGACCAATGTCAATTCATGCTCAAGGAGGTTACAGCTACTTCATTACCTTTATCGATGATCACTCATGATTTGGGTATGTATATCTTTTGAGATATAAATCTAAAGCCTTTGAAAAGTTCAAAGAATTTAAAAATGAAGTAGAGAAACAACTTGGTAAAAGTATTAAGATACTTTGGTTCGATCGAGGTGGCGAATACTTAGCCAAGAGTTTTAGGATTATCTAAGAGACAATGGTATATTATCTCAATAGACTCCACCTTATACACCGCAACATAATGGTGTATCTGAAAGGCGAAATCGAATCTTGTTGGACATGGTGAGATCGATGATGAATCATGCAAGCCTTCCCAAATCCTTTTAGGGCTACGCACTCAAGACAACTATTCACTTGCTAAATAGAGTCTCGACCAAGGCAGTCTCTGTTACTCCATATCGGGTATGGACTGGTAAGAAACCCCAGTTGCCTTATTTGAAGACATGGGGATGTTCTGCTTATGTGAAGAGGACTACATCAGACAAACTGGATGCTAAGTTTGATAAGTATTTATTTATTGGATACCCCAAGGAAACGAGAGGTTATCAATTCTATCATCCCTTAAAACAAAAGGTGTTTCTTTCAAGAAATGTTGTATTTCTAGATAAAGAGTTTTTCTTACAAGAAAACAGTGGGAGTCAGGTTGAACTTGAGGAAGTTCAAGAAACTCCAATAGACACTAAAGAGACGTCTATACCAAAACTACAGTTGATTATTCATGATGATGAGATAATGACTGAACCTATCATTACACCACCTCTTCACAAATCTAGTAGGTCACATAAGATTCCTGAGAGATATGGATTTCTCGTAAGTGAATCTAATGATGTGTTACTCATTGAGGATGAGGACCCTACTAATTACGAAGAAGTTCCAAAAAGTTAAGAAAGGGATAAATGGCTAGTAGTCATGAAGTCGGAAATAGATTCTATGTATGAAAACCAAGTTTGGAACTTGGTGGATCCACCAACAGGCATCACGCCTATTGGGTGCAAGTGGGTTTTCAAGAAGAAAACTGACATGGATGGTAATGTGATTACCTATAAAGCTAGATTGGTGGAAAAAGGTTATGCAAGGTGTTGACTATGATAAGACCTTCTCACCAGCTGTCATGCTTAAATCCATTCGGATACTTCTGGCCATAACAGCTCATTAAGATTATGAGATATGACAGATGGATGTGAAAATAACTTTCCTTAATGGAAACTTACATGAGGATGTATATATGATACATCCTGAGGGTTTCACATCAGTTGACAAAACCAAAGTATGCAAGCTTCAATGATCCATTTATGGACTGGAGCAAGCATCCAAGAGTTGGAATATCTATTTTGATGAGCCAATCAAAGAGTTTGATTTCTCACAAAATCCTGACAAACCTTGTGTGTACAAGAGGGTTAGTCGGAGTGCGATCGTATTCCTAGTACTATATGTTGATGACATATTACTCATAGGAAACGATATACTTATCTTACAATTAGTCAAAGGTTGGTTATCCAAAATGTTCTCCATGAAAGACATGGGGAAAATGACCTACATCATCGAGATTAAGATCTATAGAGATAGATCGAAAAGGTTGCTTGGTCTTTCGCAGTCTATAAATATAGACAGAGTGCTAAAGCGATTTAGCATGTATGAATCCAAGAAAGGTTATATACCCATGCGACATGGGATTCACCTTTCAAAGTCTATGTGTCCCCGCACAGAAGATGAGAGAATTTGCATGAATAAGATTCCTTATGTTTCTGCAATAGGATCTATTATGTATGTTATGTTATGTACAAGCCTGACGTATCATATGCTCTGAGTGTCACGAGCAAATACCAATCTGATTTAGGAATGGATCATTTGGTGGTTGTCAAGGCAATCCTTAAGTATTTGAGAAGAACTAAGTATATGTTCTTGGTATATGGAGAAGGTGATATGGTTATACACGAGTATATAGATGCCAACTTCCAGAATGACAAGGATGAATCCAAGTCATAGTCTGGGTACATATTCACACTGAATGGTGGCGCAATGAGTTGGAAAAGTTCCAAACAAGATACAGTTGTCGATTCTACCACGGAGGAAGAATACATTGCAGCTTATGAAGCAGCAAAGGAGGAAGTTTGGATCAAGAAGTTCATCTTCGAACTTGGGTTGGTTTCGTCCATTGTTGAAGCATTACCAGTTTACTGTGACAACATTGGAGCTATCATACAAGCAAAGGAACTCAGGTCTCACCAATGATCCAAACACATGCTTCGGCGATATCATCTGATCAGAGAAATCATCAGTAGGAAATAAATACAAATTGAGAAGATTCCTATAGAAAAGAACTTAGCAGATCCTTTAACAAAGGCTCTATCACAAAGTAAGTTTGAGAGTCACATCAAGGACTATGGTATTGGATATCATGGCGATTGGCTTTAGGCCAAGTGGGAGTCTATTATGTTTGAAGGGTATCCTAAGGCAATCACCTTATGGTTGTACTATTTAGTTGATAAATAAAGATTCACTATTTGAGTGCACATGTCATGTGTTTGATTGGATCTTAAATTCATTTACTGAATGTCCGTGATATGATTCATAGCATGAGAGAACTTGTGATTGGATCACAACTAGTGAGTATCTCTACATGTGTAATATGAATATACTGAAATAATCCCTAGTCGATGAATTGATGAGTTTAGACATCATCAATTCTAGGAGACTAGCACGGGTTATACTTTTTGGTTTAGTTGCTCCTCACTGGAAGGAGACATTGAGATGTCGAGAGTTAAACGTGGATGCTAGTTATGGTAACTAGTTCATTGGAGTGACCTACTATAAGACTTCACATGATTCTCTGCATATAAGATATGTCAATGAGGTATTGAAGTCATCTTGGTTATGGGGACTTATACTTTGACATCTTAGTCAATACATCTCTATGGAGATGTGGGTACGGGATGATTAGGTATAAGTCGAAGTGCCCAAAAGTGATTAAATAGCCAACAAAGGATTCACCACTCCTTGCGAGGAGATGTATACCCTATGACCACTCGTCAGGATTGTTACTTAAAGTCTTTGGCTAAAGTATTGCATGTCAACAGTATATGGTACTCTTGGATACATGTCGAAGTAATTAGAATCCAATGGATGAGGAAGTAAGACATGGGATGCGTGTGACGTAGTCATCCAAGTGAGGACTGACACATAGATCATGTCCTGAACCAAGTGAGTATAAGATGAGTGAAAAGAACGAGGCATGATTCACTGTAGCTGTTGAAGGGTTCGAAAATGGTTTCGAGATCAACCATTGATTTTTTGATTAATTAGGGATCATGATGTACTACTAGATGCCACTTATGATCATTTCATAATTAATGGTTAATTATGGATGACCAACATAAATCGAGAACCTATTAGGTCACACGCACTACGAATCCTTCGAAGAGACTTAAAAAAAATTTGAGAATTGGATTCTGAAGATCGAGAGAGATCAAGTTTGGTTGGACCAAACACATGACAAATATGGAAATATTTGTCAAATTAGAAATGCAAAAGGAGAACGTCTTAAGAAGACAAGTTGGGCCTTAAAAGGTTTAATTATAAACCAAACTCATTTGGTTTTAATTAAAAGGGCCCTCTTTTTTGTTAAGGGCCCCAATTAGGGTTTAATGGATGAGATTAAGCCTTAATGGTTATGGGCTTCAGAATTTGATCCACTAACTTATAACCCATTAGGATTAGTGCCTATATAAAGAGTTATAAAGGCTAAACCTAAGGAATAGAAGTCCTTAAGGCCCTCTTCCTTAACCTAGCCAAACCTAGGAGAATTAGGGTTTGGTGTTCCACCGGCCATCAAGGAAACAAGGGTTATTTCTACCTCTTTAAAGGTCGACCACTCTAGGTTTTAGGGTTGTTATTGTCGCTTATTGAAGCTTCAAAACAACTGCTAATTCTGACACGAATTGACAACCTTGCGAAGGTTGTTCAAGGACTCATTTGTGTCTGAGTCGGCGATTGCTCTCTGATCACCCGACCTTCTTGCTTCGTCTAGTAGTGAAGAGAAGGACAAACTCATGGCTTTGAGAAGTTGCCCCTCTAAATATTCAGCGTGGATACGAGTAAAGATGAAGCTTCGTGAGTGTCATACGATTGATGTCCTTTCGACTCACCATCATTCGAAAGGTATACCTAGAGTAAAATTTATTTTATTCTTGTTTTATGTAAAATATTATTTGGTAGATATGTCCGCACATGTTGTAATCCTGCATAGGTCCATGTGAGTGCTGTAATAATTTAGGAAATTATTACATTTTTCTTCAGCTACGTTCATTTGTGAAACAACAAAAACATATCTACGCGTCGATCGTAACCCAACATTAGTTAATTATGCTATCGTTTCATATAACTTATCAAATTCAGAGAAGTTACCTCATCATCAGATGATGATGATGTGTCTTCCGATGATGTTCTAATCTTACTTTCATCTTCCTCTAAATCTGAATTGTTAAGAGTCATTAAAGCATCATGCTTGGTTCCTTTTTCTTTAACTTCCTTCTCTAAGGAGCTGGAAGAAGATTCGTCCGACGTTGCCTTCAATGCCTTCTTCCTTCTTGGCTTTTTCTCTTTCTTTGTGAGTTTAGGACACTCACTTTTGATGTGTCCCTTCCTGTTACATTCAAAGCATACAACATTAGTTTTGCCTCTAAATTTAGTTGATGTCTTACCTTTCTTCTTGTCCGTGAAAATTTTCTTCACGTCTTTCTTGTTGTATTTCCTACTTCTCCTCATTATTCTCCTCACAAAATTAGCTATCTCACTGGAGGAGGATTCATCGTCGCCATCACTGCTTGACTCGGATGAGGATGAAAATGACTCCCTCTTCTTTTCCTTTTTCTTGTCCTCCTTCTATTGCTCACCTGCATTAAAAGCAATACCCTTCTCTTTTAGACCCTTATTAGCGTGTTCATGTATCCCCATTTCACAAAATAACTCATCTAGTTTTACTATTGATAGATCCCTTGACACTTTATAGGCATCTATCATAGATGACCACAAAGCATTTCGAGGAAAATATTTTAGAACATACCTTATTCTATCTCGATTTTCTAGACTTTCTCCAACCGAATGAAGACCATTTAGTAGTTCCTTGAACCTCCTATGCAGTTTATCAATAGTTTCGCCATTCATCATAGTAAAATTTTGCAGCTGGTTCGTAAAGAGATCTCGTTTCGCTATTCTTGAGTCTCTTGTGGCTTCATTAAGCTCTATCATCTTGTTCCAAAGATCTTGATTTTGCTGAACAGACCAATTTTGTTGAGATGGTCCTTCGGTAAGTCACATTGCAGAGTTACGGTTGCCTTGGCATTTGCTTGTGCCTTGCATCTTTGTTCAGCAATCCACTACGTAGATTCAAGGACCCTTCTTTCTGTGTCCATGAGTGGTGTGAAGCCTTCTGTCACGAAGAACCACATATCTATCTCAGTCATGAGATAGTACTCCATTCGGCTTTGCCAGTACTGAAAGTTGGTTTCGTCGAAGAAGGGAGGTTGATTTGTGTAGTACCCCTCTTGCATTGCCATTTGAGCTTGCTCTTGTGGTTGTGAATATGGAAAAGAGCACTAAGCTATTTACTACACATTGTAATCTTGCTCTTGTCAAACAGTTTTTGCTATAAGTTCTACTGTAACTCTTGAAAGTTTGTATTAAGAGGTTTCTCTAACATCAGAGCTTTTCTGAGAAGCAGGAAGAGTAGAGGTAGGCCTTGGACATAGAAGTTCATGGAGGAATTGTGAACCAAGTAAAAAAACTGAGTGTGTTTGTGTGTGTTGTTTTGTTTTCTTTTGTTTCCACTGCTTATCGTCGAATGAGCTCTTTTCTCTATGAAACTTTAAGTGACGACGATCGATGCTATTCAATCCCCCTTCTAGTGACACCAACGGTCCTACACAATTAGGTTAGATGTATGGTGTACAAAAATTTGAGAATTTGGCACATTCATGAGAGTTAGGTGTCATTATGGCAAAGTTGGTATTTTAGCAAATGACAATTAGATTTAAAATTTAGGTATTTTTATACTTTGATATTATATATTTGTCATGCTTTATTTGTCATAATCCATGTCATGACATCATGCTTCATATGATCTTTTAAAATGTCATGATAGCACTTTGGCTGATAAATATCATGTTAATACCTAGTTATGTTTTATTATGTCGTGGCATCATGTATCAATGGTAAATATTTTAAATTATGCAAATTATATATGTCATGATCATAATTTATGCATTAAGATTATTAAAATTAAATTTAAGGATAAATATCATTATTTGATGTCCTAGATAAAAGAATCAAATGGATATGCCTAGATAATAATGCATGAACCCTTAGATTTAGAGAAAAAAACAAACTTACATCTGACAAGACCATTAGGAAGACATGTGTGTATTTTGATACACCTTAAACACATGTGAGATGCTAGAAAAATGAGTTAAGTTCAATGTACTTATATGGTACATCAAAATGAATTTAAACTCTGTCAATTATATGCACAAATCATGAGGAAAGTTAGTGTACAAGTCATGTACACTTAGTCCATAGACCAGATTGAAAATAGGTTTTTAAACCCCATTTTAAAATTATTTTAGAAAATCTTGGTGAAGTATATCTTTTGATAGCAATTACCATTGAGAATACTGATACAAGTTAGGCAAAAACATTAAAGTTTTCAATGGTTTTGAACTTTGTATCAATCTCTCAAATTAATGGATATTTTAATATAAAACTATTTTTCACCCATAATGTTTGACATAAGTATTGTATGTATGAAGTTTCAAGATTTTTCTTATAATGTATAATTACTTATTATATTTTTAAAATTCAAATTGAAAGTCTGATTTCTAGAAAATCAGACTCCAATCAACTGCTGCATGTAGCCAGTTGACTGGTGATAGTGGCAATCAACTAGTCACTGATAGAGTCGACTGTTGTATCTGATTTTAGTTGAACAATATTTGTTTAGCTCATTTTCAACACCCTTAGGTACCTGATCCACTCCTAACCCTATTATATGCTTAGATAAGCATTGGAATGGTGAAATATTCATTGAAAATGAATAGGAGAGTTAATTAGGGTAAGGATCAAAGTTTAAGGAAGGTTAAAGTTCATGTTTAAACTTTAACCTCCCTTATTTTTTATTGTTTAGACTTCTTATAGGCTTAAGAACTCTCTAAGAACATTGTTAGTGCAATGGTCAAGGGGGAGTAACCCTTTAGGGGGAGTTTGTCTATCAAGGGATGATGGATGAAAGTTAAAAAAGGGAAGAGTGAAGAATTGTCTTTCATTGGAATGAAGGCATTTATGATGAGTCTTGGACCAAGGGGGAGAATAAATGATCTCATTGGAAGATAAGACATGGAAAACCTTAGTAGACTTTTTGATGTATGTCAAAGGGGGAGAAATGAAGGGCTTAAGTAAGGAACCTTCACTATGTCTTGGCATAAGAAAATGTCAGTTGGGCTTATGGGTTAGTCTAACTTAAAGGTATTAGAAAACATCAAAAAGAGGAAGATTATTGATGCAACCGATTCTAGGACAATATTGACCAAGCTTGAGTAAGACTCGAGTAGGGTTTTGATATTTGACAATGGTCTAACAATATGTTTGACAAATGTATTGAGGGAGATTGTTCGAACAATCAATCTCAGGTCAAGGTTGACCAAGCTCGAGTGAGACTCGAATGGAAGTCCAAGAATGGATTCTTGGCAATGGAGAAGTCCAAGTATGGATACTTAGCAAGAAAAAGTCCAAGAGTGGAGTCTTGGTAAGGAAAGTCCAAATATGGATATTTGGCTAAGGAAAAAGTCTAAATGTGTTGTCTTGGTCATGTAAGTCCAAGTGTATAGCTTTGGCGACGTAAGTCCAAGTATGGATACTTGACAAAGGGAAAGTCCAAAGGTGTAGTCTTCAAAAGGTGTAGTCTTGGTTATGTAACTCCAAGGGTGTAGTCTTGGCAATGAAAGTTCAAGTATGGAGACTTGGCAATGGAAGTCCTAGAGGCATGACCTCTTGGCAAAGGTAAACCCGTTAGCATGACAAAGCCGATGGAAGCACTTAAAGGCTTGCACCAAAGGTGAGGAGTTGTGGACTCAAACCAAGGGCGTAAGGCTGAGAGAAGTGGCTTGAAGGCTTAGGTCTATGCTAAGGGTACCCGGTAGCATAACAAAGTTGATGGAAGCACTTGAAGGTTAGTGCAAAGAGTGAAGGATTCGTGGAGTGCTCAGATTGACCCTGAGGGTGTGAGGTTGATGGAAGTGGCTTCAAGGCTTAGGTATAGGCTAAAGATGAGTGTTAAGTATGATGGCATCAAACTTGAAGTTAAACCTTATTTTTAAGCTTTACCAGTCGATTGGTCGAGTACTTGGCACTTGGAGGGCTTAGTTGACTCAGACAGTTGACTGGGATTATAACCTAGTCGACTGGTCGTGTAGTCGACTGAAGCTCGACTATTAAATATGCCTCTGTCAGTCGACTAGTGGGTTAGACTGTTGGTGCAATCGGCCCAGGTCACGATTGACCAGGACTCGAGTTTGACTCGAGTGATGTTTTGATGTTTGACAAAGTATGTTTGACAAAGTATGTTAAACATAGGATTGACATTGATGTTTGACATTAATGTCGGTGAATATGTTGGGGAGATTGTTTATACAATCGACCCAGTTTATAATTGACTTGATGGTTGACCAGGGTTGACCATGTGAGTATGGGAAAGTCCAAGCATGGGTCTTGGCAAGGTAAAGTCCAAGTCATGGGTACTTGGCAATGGAAAGTCCAAGTGGGACACTTGGCAAATTGGAAAGTCCAAGTCTTGAGCACTTGGCATGAGAAGTCCAAGCATGGGTCTTGGCAAATGGAAAGTCCAACATGGGTTGGCAAGGGAAAGTCCAAGCTTGAGTCTTGGCATTTGGGAAGTCCAAGGGGATTGATATTGGCGGCGTAAAGTCCAAGCGGAGTCTTGGCGGCGTGTCCAATGTGTGTAGACACCGTATTAGCATGACATAGCCGATGGAAGCACACGGAAGCTAGCGCGATGGATGAACAAGTCATGGATGACTTGGAGGGATCCGAGAGGCGTGAGGCTGATGGAGGTGGCTAGAAGGCTTAGGTCTAGGCTAAGGGTGGTCTAGCAAGTATGGGGGCACCATACTTAGGTTAAAACCTCATTCTTGAGGTTGGCAGTCGATCAGCATTATGGCGGTTCGACTCACCGTGAGTCGACTTGAGTTCGACCGCCGGTTAGAGCCGGGATTGCTCCGCCGATCGCTCATGGGAGCAATCGGTGATGGCTCGCGGCCGATCCGCTAAGGATGGCGCCGCCACCGAGTGTCAAGCAAACGCCCAGCCGATCGGGCGCCGTACGAGCCGATCGGGCGATTAGCGTTAGCGCGATCGCCAATGTTGGCGCCGATCGCCAAGAGATCCGTTGGAGTTTTTCCAGTGGATTGAGCCGTTGTCTCACACAACAGCGGCATCACCGAGTGACTTACGGCAATGATCGAAGCGGAAATCCGGTCGCGCAAGGATAAAAGGAGCTCGACGGGAAGGATTTTGGCATCGGTTTCTTGAGGCTTTTGGGGCGATTTGCTGCTGCAAATCAAGGTCTCCAAGTTGACATCAAGCAACCAAGCGATCAAGCATCCAAGAGCATTTGTAAAGTGTTTTCTTTACTTGTATTGCTTTGTATTTCATTGTCTTAGCTTGTAGCTTTTGATTATTGTTGTAATCACTATTGTACGAGGTTTCTCCACCTCCGGATTGTTCCGAGAAGGAGTTATTTGATAGTGGTGTGTGATTGGCATCGCTAGGGCTCATTTGAGCCCGATCCGTGGAGTAGGAACCGGTTCGGTTCCGAACCACGTTATATCGTGCGTGTTGTGATTGTATCTTGTTATATTTATTTGTTATTACTATTCCGCTGTGCTAACAAGATTGTAGACGATCAAACGCGAAAGAATTCCATCTACGTACGGGTCACACGCTATTCACCCCCCCTCTAGCGGGCATTCAATTCCCTACATAGACAAGTCAACTGGCCACTGACAGTCGACTACTAGGGATGAGCAGTCAACTGTGTTGGATCAAGAAGCACGCTAGAGGGGGGTGAATAGCAAGCGTAAATCTTTTCTCTTCGTTCGTCAAAAACCCAAGTAAGCATAGTGGAAGTAGAAATAAGCAAAAGTAAATAGACTCTTTGCTTTTACTTGGTTCGCAACCAAAAGATTGCTACTCTAAGGCCCCACGATCCTAGACCGCGTACGAAGGGAAAATTTGTTGGTGCAACAAATGCCCCAAGCATTTATATGTTTTAATGTTTGGATAATCATCTAAGTTAGGAAATGTTTTGTGATCTAATTGTGAACATGTTTAAGTGACAGGAAAATCCAAGTATGAAGACTTGGTAAAGGAAAAGTCCAAGTGTGATCTTGGCAAGAAAAGTCCAAGGAAAGGGCTTGGTGGCGTAAGACCAAGCATGTAGTCTTGGAGGTGTAAAGTCCAAGTGGACCTTGGCAAAGGAAGTCCAAGTGGACCTTGGCAAAGGAAGTTCAAAGGCAAGTCTTGGCAGCGTAAGTCCAAGCATGTAGTCTTGGCGGTGTAAAGTCCAAGCGTACTTTAGCAAAGAGAAACCCAAGACATGACAAAACCAAAGGAAGCTCTTGGAAGCAAGCGCAAAGGATGAATAAGTTAAAGACTCGGAGGGATCCTGGAGGCGCAAGGATTAAGGAAGAGCTAGAAGGTTGAGTCTAGGTCTAGGGAGTTAATTCAAGTATGAAATTATCACACTTGATGAGTATCAGTCGATTGATACATCATATCACTCGACTGATTAGATGTTCGACTGAGTTTGGATGGAAACCTGACAATCAGTCGATTGCCAAGGGTTGGCAGTCGACTGGTTCCATCATCAGTCGATTGATCAAGTCGACATCGGGCACAGAATGGGATCTGACTCGACTGCTCGCCGTGATCACTCGACTGATCACTTCATCAGTCGACTGATGGAGGGATCAGTCGACTAATGAGCATGCCGTTAGTTGATGATGCCTGTGAAATCCCATAAATTCGATTGATCAGAAGTTGTTAGCTATGACTGCAGTCGACTGATGGAGACCATCAGTCGACTGATCGTGCCCAACGAAAAAAACAACCCTCTCTCTATAAAAAGAGGGCTTGGGGCGCTTGACGAGGCTAGTGCTTATCTTCCAACCTTACTCTCAAGCTCCCCACGAATTTCAAAAGCTTTCTTAGTGTTAATTCCTCCTCTTCTCCTAAATTTCATTTTCATTATTGTAAGAAGAGGAGAGTGTTTTGTAAAGGAAAGCTTCTTAGTGGAATTGCTTGGGTTGATCCACCTTAAGGATCGCCGTGGAGTAGGAGCTTAATCTCCGAACCACGTAAATGCTTTTGTGTTAGCATTTGTTGTGTTTTTCATTTAGTTCTTGTTTTGCTTCCGCTAACCCTTTTTTTAGAATTCGAAAAAAGGCTATTCACCCCCCTCTAGCATTCCAAAGATCCCAACAAGTGGTATCAGAGCTCAGATCGCATCGGAGGATCTAACAATCAACCGGAGCACGATGGCATTCCAAGAGGCCTCCATTCTTCGATGGCAAGGACTTTGGATATTGAAAAAGTAGGATGAAATACTACCTTATGAATGATATTGAGAATTGGTTTAGTATTGTAGATGGTTTTGAGAAGTCGATCGATGAGTTTGGAGCGCCACTACCAACCAAGGATTGGACAAGGGAAATGATAAAGAAGGCGCAAGTAAATGCAAAAGCAACGACCACACTCCAATGTGATCTATCAAAAACGAAACTATCCAAAGTAGGACCCTTCGAATCTGCAAAGGAGCTTTGGGAGAAGCTCATCGAACTAAATGAAGTGTCAAAGGAAACAAGAAGAGCAAAGAGGGATCTTTTGATAGGCCAACTCCAAAGTTTCAACATGAAGACCAACGAGACCGTGAGCCAAATGCACGGTCGCTTCAAGGAAGTAGTCAACGAACTACATATTATAGGTGAGAAGGTCGAAAACCGAGACCTTGTGAGGTATGTCCTACAAGCTTTCCCTAGAACTACTTTATGGGCGTCAATGGTTGATGCATATAAAGTCTCTAGGGATCTTTCTTTAGTTAAGATAGATGAACTATTTTGTGAATTTGAGTTGCATGAGCAAGCTAACACTTCGTCCAAGGAGAAAGGTGTAGCTCTTTGTAGGTAAGAAGGACAAGAAGAAGAAGGAGAAGAAAGAAGTCTCTTCTTCATCCGAGTCAGAGGAAGAGTCTTCAAATAGTGATGAAGAGTTATTGGCTAGTGAGGTGGCTCACTATGTGAAGAGGTTTGGTGGGAGATCAAGGAAGCTCACCAAAAAGGATGTAAGGAGGATGTTCCAATCCTCCAAAGGTAAAATTTACACTAGTTCAATTCCTACTTCTAATGTTACTTGCTATTGTTGCAACAAAAAGGGGCATATCAAGCCAAATTGTCTGGAGCTAAAGAAAAAGGAGGAAAAAGAAAAGAAGAAGAAGGACAAGAAGAAGGAGGCCATGATAGCCCAAACTTGGGATACACGAAGCCTAGAAGATTCCTCCAATTATGAAGAACTTTTCCATGTCACAAGAAACATGACACTCATGGCCTTGGTGGATAGCTCAAGTGAGGAGTCATCTTCATCCTCAAACGACGAATCGTCATCTAGTGACGATGAGGTAAAGGACTCCCCTAGGATAGAATTACTTTATAAAACTATTGCATGTCTTCAAAATGAACTAAATAAATCAAAATCTAGGGTTAAGGATTTAAAAGTAGAAATTAAATCAATTAAGAATGTAGAAATTTCTTGTGATGATGTATGTTCACTTAGGAATGAAAATGATGAACTTAGAAAAGAAATAGATAAACTAAGAGCATGCTTAGAGAAATTTACGAATGGGTCCAAATATCTTGATATAATTCTTAGGGACCAAAGGATCATTTATAACAAGGCCGACATAGGATATATGCCTAAGGAGAAGGAAGTAGCCTTCACCTCACTAATTAGTAGAAAATCAACCATTATGAGCAAGGCTAGAAAAGCTTGGGTTCTCAATAGCTATATAGTTAATGCTAACGGTCCTAAAATTTGGGTGCCTAAGACTTGCATTTTTCATGTTGTATAGGTAGAAGGACCAAGCTTATGGATTGTTAATAGTGGTTGCTCAAAATACATGACCAGTGATGAGAGCAAATTTTCAACAATCAACCACACTAGCAAGGGAAAGGTGTCTTTTGGAAATAGTGGTAAACTTAAGATCCTAGGAAAAGGGACAATTGAGGTATCCCCAAATCTTGCAATTCACAAAGTATTATTAGTTAAAAATATGAAATTTAATTTGCTTAGTGTAAGTCAATTATGTGATGCCAATTTTGATGTTCAATTTGATTCTTCTAAATGCTTCATAAGACAAAAAAATCTAAATGATTGTATGTTAGTAGGCTTTAGGAAATCAAATATATACTATGTTGATTTATCCTATGCTTCTAACGCTTCTACTAAGTGTCTTGTTGCAAAAGAAACAGAGAGTTGGCTATGGCATAGGAGGCTAGGGCACATCAACATGAAAAACATTGCCAAAATAGCCAAGATGAAGCTAGTCAAGGGGTTGCCAAAAGTCAAGTATCTTAAGGACAAAATGTATGATGCATGCCAAGAAGAAAAGCAATCAAAATCATCACACAAAGGTAAAACTTTACTTAGTACCGCTTTACCTTTAGAACTCTTGCATGTTGATTTATTTGATTGTCATAGTACTCCCACCATGATTGGTAGTAAATATTGTTTAGTTATAGTAGATGATTTTTCTAGATTTACTTGGGTATTCTTCATGAAACATAAGGATGGAACCCTAGGAATAATCATAGGCTTTAGCAAAAGAGTAGAAAATGAAAGGAATCTCAAAATCAATCGGATCCGTAGTGATCATGGTGGAGAATTTGAGAACTCTAACTTCTCAAAATTTTGCCTAGAACAAGGGTACAAGTACGAATTTTTATGTCTTAGAACTCCCCAACAAAATGAGATGGTGGAAAGGAAAAATCGTGCCCTACAAGAAGCGGCTAGGACTATGCTTAATGCATATTCTCTACCTAGCTACTTGTGAGCGAAAGCAGTCAATACCGCTTGCTATATCCAAAATAGGGTTTTAATTCATAGGTTTTTAGGAAAACCCCCATTTGAATTATGGAATGGTACAATTCCAATAATTCACTATTTCAAAGTCTTTGGATGCAAAGTCTACATTTTAAATACCAAAGACAACCTCGATAAATTTGAATCCAAAGCGGATGAGAGAATCCTAGTTGGATACTCATCCACTAGTGTAGGGTATAGAGTTTATAATAAGAGAACTCAAAAGGTTGAGGAATCCTCAAATACCCAATTTGATGAAACCTCTAATACTTACCCTAGGAAATCCCCCATTGATAATGCAATGACAAAAATCAAGAAATTATCCAAAAATTTCAAGATTTAACTTTAGGGGGTAATGATCAAGGGGGAGAGTTAAATCAAGGAGGAGTAAGAGGTGATTTCGATGATGAAAGGAGGGTTGAGGATAATCATGATCAAAACCAATGTAATACACCTCCTAGAACTATAAGAGTCCATCAAAATCATCCTCTAGATCAAGTAGTAGGAGAGTTATCTCAAGGTGTTAGAACTAGGTCATTTCATAAAGCTCCCTCTAGTCAAATAGCTCTTATCTCACAACTTGAGCCCAAGTCAATTGATAATGCATTGCTTGATCCGGATTGGGTCTTAGCAATGCAAGATGAATTGGCTCAATTTGAGAGGAGTCAAGTTTGGGAGCTAGTTTCTAGACCCAATGATAGTACCATTGTCACTACAAAATGGGTCTTTAGGAACAAATTAGATGATCAAGGCACAATAACAAGAAATAAAGCTAGGTTAGTTGCAGGAGGGTTTAATCAAGTAGAGGGGCTTGACTATGATGAGACTTATGCCTCGGTTGCTAGGTTAGAGTCGATTAGAATCCTACTAGGATATGCCTCTTACATAGGCTTTAAACTCCATCAAATGGATGTAAAGTCGGCATTCCTAAATGGGTTCATTAAGGAGGAAGTATATGTAGAATAACCTCCCGGATTTGAAAGCATAGATTATCCAAACCATGTATTCAAGCTTAAAAAAGCTTTTTACAGTTTGAAACAAGATCCCCGGGCTTGGTATGAAATATTGTCATCTTTCTTAGTCTCTAAGGGGTTTAGAAGGGGTCAGGTAGACCAAACTCTCTTCATTAAATCAAAGTATAAGGACATCTTTATAGCCCAAGTATATGTAGATGACATTATCTTTGGGTCAACAAATGATGAGTTTCTTCAAGACTTCATCAAAAATATGGAGAATGAGTTTGAGATGAGTCTAGTTGGGGAACTAAATTTCTTCCTAGGTTTACAAGTCAAACAAACAAATGAAGGAATTTATGTATATCAAACCAAATATGCTAAGAAAATGATTAAGAAATTTGGTTTGGAAAATGCTAAGGTAGTTTCAACCCCAATGGCAACTAATACAAAAATAGATAATGATAATGAAGGAAAATAAATGGACCTTAAACTCTATAGAAGTATGATTGGTAGCCTTTTGTACCTAACCGCTAGTAGACCCAATATATTATTTGCGGTAGGTATGTGTGCAAGGTACCAATCATGTGCCAAAGAGTCTCATTTAGTGGTCGTTAAGAGAATCTTAAGGTATATCAAGAGCACACTAAATGTAGAACTTTGGTACCCTAGAACAAAATCTTTTGATTTAATTGGGTACACCGATTCTGACTATGTGGGTTGCAAGTTGGATCAGAAAAGTACTAGTGGTGGATGCCAATTTCTTGGATCCTCTCTAGTAAGTTGGAGTAGTAGAAAGCAACCTTGTGTTGCTTTGTCAACCACCGAGGCCGAATATGTGGCTATGGGTGATTGTGTGGCCCAATTACTTTGGATGAGACACACATTAGAAGATTATGAGCTATACTACTCCAATGTCAAAGTTTATTGTGATAATGTGAGTACCATAAATTTGACCAAAAATCCGGTACATTACTCTATAACTAAGCACATTGAAGTGAAGCATCACTTCATTAGAGATCATGTTGCTAAGGGGGACATTGAACTTAACTACATAGAATCTAAGTCCAACTTAGCCGACATATTCACCAAGGCTCTCCCCGAAGCGGAATTTTCATCACTTAGGAGAGAACTTAGAATGTGCTTAGCAGAATAGAGGTCTAGGTTTGCATGATCCTATAGAAATTCTAGGATTTATACCTCTAAGCATCTCACAAAAGACCTAAGAAACCATGATTTTTGTATTGAACCATTTAGACAATATGTGAGATGTTAGGAAGATGCATTTGGTTCATCATGCTTGTTATGATGCATTACTATGAACCAAAATGTTATCTAAAGACATTAATCCTTCATTGGACCAATCATTGGGAAAACTTATGTAAAATTGATGTGCATATATTTCTAAGAATATGATTGGAAATGTCAAACAAAATATATTTTAAACTATGTTTATCATACTTTGAAAAACAATTTTCAATTGCTAAGTAAAAGTGATACAAAGTTTGTAAAATACTTAAAGCTTTTGCTAGTTTTCAAATTTGTATCAATTTCAAAATTTAGAAAACATATATTTTTCAAACTATTTTTCCTTGATAGACAATTATTTCAGAAATATGTACACAAAATTTCGTGATTTTTCGATGTTTCTAGAATTTTTAGCGCATTTTCAAAGTTGGACTGAAAAGGCTAAAATTAGCTGAAATTGTCGTTTCAGGTGTGGCAGTCGATTGACTCAGATATCAGTCGACTGCCACCCTGGTTTTTCTATGTTTCAGCCTTATTCCTTGGTCCTAAGTGTATTCTTAAGTATCCTAACCCTATGGTATGATATTTCAAGTAATTAAAAGGGTATAAGACTAATTAATGCATTGTTTTAGGGGGGGGGCAACATAGTAAAATCTTTTCATCCCCTAAATTTATATTGTTGGTGCAAAGTTAGGACATAATCTTATATCTTTTGTTTATGCTTTGCTCCACATGTTATTCACACATCATGAACCATGTCTTGGATTAAGGGGGAGCCTCATATCGATCTTATACCTTAGTTCAAGATATAATTTAATTCTTTCATGAACTCATTATTGTATGAATCCTTCTCTTTTTGATGTATGTCAAAGGGGGAGAAGGAAATTTTAAGTTAGAATTCATATTGGAAATATGATTATGTGCATATGTTAAAGACCTAACTTAAATAATTGTCAAACATCAAAAAGGGGGAGATTGTTAGAACAACAATGCCCTAAGCATTTATATGCTTTGATGTTTGGATAATCATCTAAGTTAGGAAATATTTTGTGATCTAATTGTGAACATGTTTAAGTGACAGAAAAATCCAATTATGAAGACTTGGTAAAGGAAAAGTTCAAGTATGATCTTGGCAAGAAAAGTCCAAGGAAAGGGTTTGGCGGTGTAAGACCAAACATGTAGTCTTGGCAGCATAAAGTCCAAGTGGATCATGGCAAAGGAAGTCCAAAGGCAAGTCTTGGCAGCATAAGTCCAAGCGTACTTTGGCAAAGAGAAACCCAAGACATGACGAAACTAAAGGAAGCTCTTGGAAGCAAGCGCAAAGGATAAACAAGTCGCAAACTCGGAGGGATCCTGGAGGTGCAAGGCTTAAGGAAAAGATAGAAGGTTGAGTCTAGGTCTAGAGAGTTAATTCAAGTATGAAATTATCACACTTGACGAGTATCAATCGACTGATACATCGTATCACTCGACTGATTAGATGTTTAACTGAGTCAGGTTGAAAACCTGACGATTAGTCGATCGGTTCCGTCATTAGTCGACTACCTAGACTGGTAGTCGACTGATCAAGTTGACATCGGGCACAGAATGGGGTCTCACTCGATTGCTCATCGTGATCACTCGACTGATTACTTCATCAGTCGACTGATGAGCATGCCGTTGGTTGATGACGCCTGTGAAATCCTGCAAATTCGGCTGATCAGAAGCCGTTAGCTGCGACGGCAGTCAATTGATGGAGACCATCAGTCGACTGATCGTGCCTAACGAGAAAAACAACCCTCTCTCTATAAAAAGTGGGTTTGGGGTGCTTGAGGAGGCTAGTGCTTATCTTTCAACCTTACTCTCAAGCTCCTCACGAATTTCAAAAGCTTTCTTAGTGTTAATTCCTCCTCTTCTCCTAAATTTCATTTTCATTATTGTAAGAAGAGGAGAGTGTTTTGTAAAGGAAAGCTTCTTAGTGGAATTGCTTGGGTTGATCCACCTTAAGGATCGCCGTGGAGTAGGAGCTTAATCTCCGAACCACGTAAATGCTTTTGTGTTAGCATTTGTTGTATTTTTCATTTAGTTCTTGTTTTGTTTCCGCTAACCCTTTTTGTAGAATTCGGAAAAAGGCTATTCACCACCCTCTAGCTTTCCAAAGATCCCAACAAAATTCACTAAAGATCTCCTCCTAGTTGGAGATAGGAGACAACAATTATAAGGGAAACAAGATCGAGGAAGAGGCACAAGCCCACATCTCCTCTTTATAACAAAAAGCTCGAGAAATAGAAAGCTCGAATACAAAAGTAGAAAGCTCGAAGTAAAATATGACGACTACAAAAAGGTACCGACGACGAATGAACTTGGAATCTTGGCATGTCATCGGCGTTACGGCGACGTAGAGTTGTTGGTGTTGTGGGAGCACTTAGGGAGAAATTAGAGATGATCCAAAAGGGTGAACCCCCCCCCCCTTCTTTTATATCCCTCCAAACCCTAGCTTATTGAGATCCAGATCTGGTTCAAAGGGACACCTCACCCCAAGACAAGGGGATCTTATCTTGACCTTCATCGAGCTGGCCAATTTGAATAACAGTTGACTCATTACCCTCAGCAGTCAACTGATGCTAGTAGCAGTCGACTGCCAATAGATGTCAGTTGACTATTGACTAGTCACTCTCCTGCAGCAAAGAGTTAGCACAAAACTAATAAGTAATGGATAATACGATAACTATTTACCATTCGATCTCGACCTAAACCTTCCATAGGAAGTCATAATTGGATCACCGCCTAAGTTCGTCCTCGTACAGAGGACACGACCTCACCATTACTCTTCGCTCAGTGCTTACCTTTGGTCCTTCTAACTTATCGCTTAACTTTCGGTCTCCACCGAGATTCCTCAACTCCATGAGGTTCTCCTAGTGTCGCCCAACCATCACGGTTTCTCAACTCGAGATTCTCTAGGTGTCATTTAACCTTGGTCTTAGCTTAAACACTTCCTGCACACTTATCACAACTCATGAGATAACAATAACAACTTAACTTAGAACCTTTGTCATAATCAAAACCTAGGTTCAATTATCTGATTCTTCTAACTTTCCACATCTCAAACTAGACAAGCACTTATTTAGATTCAACTTTATATTATAATTCCTCGATGTGCCCTAAGGGCTTAGGGACAAATACTACATCACTGCCCTTAAGGTAGGGGCACCAAATAATTGAACCTAGATTTTGATTATAGCAAAGGTTCTAAGTTAAGTTGTTATTGTTATCTCATGAGTTGTGTTATATGTGCAGGAAGTATTTAAGCTAAACCCAAGGTCAAGCGACACTCAGAGAATCTCGAGTCGAGAAACCTTGGTGATCAGGCGACACACGGAGAAACTCGTGGAGTCGAAGAACCTCGGTGGAGACTGGAAGCTAAGCGACAAGTTAGAAGGACCAGAGGTAAACACTGAGTGAAGAGTAATGGTGAGGTCGTGTCCTCTGTATGGGGACGAACTTAGGTGACAATCTGACTAAGACTTCCAATGGAAGGTCTAGGTCGAGATCGGATGGTAAGTAGCCATCATATTATCCATACTTGTTAGTTCTGTGCTAACTCTTTCATCGTAAGAGTGACGATCCCAACAATTGACTAACAACTATTGGCGATCATGATTAGCATCAATCGATCACGAGGGTAATCACCGATTGATATTCCGCCACTGATGAAGGTCAAGATAAGATCCCCTTATCTTGGGGTGAGGTGTCTCTTTGACCCAGATCTAGATCTCAACAAGCTAGGGTTTGGAGTGCTATAAAAGAAGGAGGTTTCACCCTTTTAGATCATCTCTAATTGCTCTCAAAGTGCTCCCACAATGCCGACAACTCTACGCCCCTGTAAGACTATCGTAATGCTGACGACGTGCCAAGATTCCAAGTTCATTCGTCGTCGATACCTTTTTGTAGTTGTCATACTTTACTTTGAGCTTTCTACTTTTGTATTCGAGCTTTCTATTTCTCGAGCTTTTCGTTATAAAGATGAGAGGTGGGCTTGTGTATCTTCCTCGATCTTGTTTCCCTTGTAATCATTGTCTCTTACCTCCAACGAGGAGGAGATCTTTAGTGAATTTCCCCTTCCTCAATCTTTTGGTTGCGAATCAAGTAAAAATAAAGAGTCTATTTACTTTTGCTTATTTCTACTTCCGCTACGCTTACTTGTGTTTTTGACGAACGAAAAGAAAAGATTTATGCTCGTTATTCACCCCCCCCCCCTCTAGCGTGCTTCTCGATCCAATAATTGGTATCAGAGCCATGGTCCATGTTAAGCCATGAACCTCGAATGAAGGAAGTGGAGCTCTCATGTCCAGATCAAGAGAACCAAATACCAGGAAGAAAGTCCAGTTAGATCGGGAGGACCGAACAACTGGCAGAAAGTCTAGTTGGGCTAGAAGGGCTGGACAACTAGCAAAAAGTCCAAGCTGGGTTAGAAAGACCAGAAAGTTGGCAGGAAATCTTGATGGATTGAGGATAGGACATCAAGTAGAGGAAGTTCTTCAAGGACAGATAGACTAATGTGGTCCTTCGTTTGAGGGGGGGATTATTGGGAGTATGAGGAATACAATCAAAGTCTCATATTGGTAAAACATGGAAAAGATTATGTGCTTATAAGATAAAAAGATATCTCCATTGGTATGAGGCCTTTTGGATAGAGTCCAAAAACAAAACCATGAGGACTTAGGCTCAAAGTGGACAATATATCATACCATTGTGGAGATATATGAATCTTATAGATACTAATAAATTGACCTTAAGTGGATAGGACATAGAATGTCTCATAGTCGACTATTGGCTTCTGACGTGGATTAATCCATTGTGAGACAATGGATAAGTGGGCAATTGACTGGTAGATAAGAGCAGTTGACTACTAGGCGAAAATTAACCCAAGTCGAAGCTTTAAAAAGAGACTTCGTGAAGAGGAGAAGATGTTAGTTCTAGGTGATCTTGAAGGGGATAAGTTTATGCTTTCCATATCTTCCTACCCCATCCAAAGTAACCAAAAAAGTGCTCAAGCAAAGATTTATTGTGTAAAGTGTTTCTTTATATGTATTTACTTTTGTATTTCATTTTTGGTCGTATCCTTCTTGTAAACTCATTGTAAGATATTTATTCACCTTTGACTTGTTTTCGAGGAGGAGAAGATTTAGTGGTGGTGTGCATCACTAGAGCTCACTTTATGGCTCAACCCGTGGAGTAGGAATTAGGGTTTCAAATCGCATAAAATCCTTTAAGTTGTGTTTGTGTTTGTATTCGTATTTTTGTTGTGTACTAATATTTGTAGACAAACACGATTTAGAACGAACGACAAAATCAATGAATCTTTACTCACCCCCTCTAGCGCTATCAAAAGGTCCTAACACTTTTATTTCCAAGCATTAATGCACTGGTTGTACAACGTATGTATAGGCGCAATGCTTAATGCATTAGCTGCATAACTATTCATTGCCAATGTTTAATGTATTGGCGGCGCAGCGTATGAAGGTAGGAAACTTCGCTTCCCACTTCAACTCAGTTGCATGTTCATGGCGATCCCGTCTTTGTCCCCGAATTAAAAAATTAATCCAAGATAATTAGGGATTACCCAAGCTACCATTTCATCGTCGTGCTATTCGATTAGAGTGGTTACTTGAACAAACTTGTTGTTCAAGCAACCAACTTTTATTCTATGATTAGCCGCGGAATAGACGATGTATAAATCACCGGTTTTTGTATTTGTATTCGGGGTCCAAGTAAATTAGCCACATAACAAAACATACAACATGTATAAAATAAGAAAAGATCATAAGCAAGCATTATACCTCTCGATCTTCTATTGTATGTCCTTCCTTTTTTTGGACGTCATGTGGGCGACGATCTTCCAAAAAGTGAAGCCTCCTAGATCACGAACTTCTTTCCTTGCTCGCTCCGAACAAGAGGAAGTATAGAAACAAAACTCTTCCCTATCTAAGGCCGGCCACCAAGTCAAGAGACTTGATGATGCCGCCGACCAAGGAATAGAGGAGGAAGTGGGCGCCGGCCAAGAGCTCCAAGGAACCACCCTTATCCTTGTTTCCACCGGCAAAGGAGAAGAGGAAGAAGAGGTTGGGCGCCGGCCAAGGTTGAGAAAAGGAAAGGGGCACCGGCCAAAACCCTAGGAAGGAGATGGTCTTGCTGCCCAAGTCTCCACCAAACCCTACCCGCCCAAAGCAATAATCTCCAAGATTGTTGTTGCCGCCCAACCCTTACCCTATATTTATAGAGTTAGGCTTAAGCCTTCTTTAATCTCCACTGTCAGATCCAGGGATTTAATCTCATCCATCGGATCTAGGGATTTAATCTCAACCGTCGAATCTAGAGATTTAATCTCCACCATCTGATCTAAAGATTTAATCTCCACCTTTGGATCTAGAGATTTGATCTCCACCGTCGGATCTAGAGTTTCATTTTCATCATCGGATCTTGGCTCCATGAGGGTTTTAATATGCTACAATAGGGACCATGAGGAGGAGTTGGATCTTGGTCACCCAATGGATCAAGCCCACATAAAGTCCGATCCATTAATGATAATCCATTCCACTAGAGGATTATCATTGATCTACCTCACCAACCCCCATAAGTTAATATGGGCTCCATATATTATTTGTACATTTATCTCCCCGTGTTTAAGATCTCGAATGTCCGTCAATTAATTAATCAACATCTAACTCCATGAGTAGTACCACTCAACCTTATCATCATGTCGGACCAAGTCCACCTGCAGGGTTTACATAATGAACCTTATGAGCTCCTCAAGGGGACATCATCATCCTAATATATAGGACACGGTTTCCTCCTATAATCAACGGCACACCATATAAATAATATCATTTCCCAACTTACCGAGCCTATCGATTTACTCTATAAATCTCGCCCATTGGTAAATCAAAGAAATGAATAGTAAGTATATGTGCCCGTTATTATATCGGGATTAAGAGCATGTACAACATAATATCTGAGGTCCAATTCGATTATGTAGTCAGCAATAAATTGAATCACCTCTAAGTCGGTCCTTCTCAATACACACAAAGTGTACTAGTGTGATTCTATGGTCAAGACAAACCAATGTCAAATCACACTACAACCATTCCAATGGTTTGTCCATAACCATCTCGGTTGTGAGCCTTTACTTATACTTTACAAGGAACTGATAACATGATCTCCCGTGTGACACTACACACCATGTTATCTACAATGTAATGTATTAGACAATATGCATAACCATAAATATGCAAACAATGATCATGTGATTCTTATTTCAAAAATAAAGATGTTTATACAAAAGATAGACTTGTTAGTATACATCCCAACAATCTCCCACTTATACTAAAAGACTATGTTGTCCTTAAACTGTCATACATCTAATTCCCATTCCCTCCACATGCCTATTAAAAGCTCTTGCCGGAAGGGCCTTAGTGAAAGGATCTGCCAGGTTATCATCCTATGAAATCATGGCCACAGCAACTTCTCTTCGCTTTACGATTTCTCGTATCAGGTGGTACTTGCGCTCTATGTGTTCACTTGCCTTATGGGCTCGTGGTTCCTTCGAGACGAAATATTCAAAGCCACCTCTTGCCTGGATAGACATAGGACCATACAAATCAGAATGAATCAATTCCAACACATCTTTGGCTCTATACCCCTTGGCCTTGAAAGGCCTCTTGGTCATTTTACCTTCCAAGCAGGACTCGCAGGTTGGGATGTCTTCCACCACTAATGAACTCAGAGGTCCATCAACTATCAACCTTTGAATTCTGCTTAGGTTAATATGACCAAGCCTTAGATGCCAAAGATATGTTTGGTTCATCTTCGAAGGTTCTTTTCTCTTATTGGAATTAGAAGATGAGTTATTCACTTCTATTTGCATCGTGGGAGATTTTGGTTCGAGTGTATACAAATTTCCTATCAATGCACCAGAACAGATAATCTCCCTATTTCTTTTTATAACAACTCTGTCATTAAAAGAAATAGAATATCCATCCATAAACAATTTAGAAACCGAAATCAAATTCTTTCTAAATAAAGGTACATAAAGGCAATTTTTAAGAACCAAAACATTATTCCTCTCAAAAGACAAATAAATATCTCCCACTGCAACAGCCGCCACCTTTGTGGCATCACTCAAGTATATAGTAATCTCCCCCTCAGCCAGTCGTCTGGTTTCCTGGAACCCCTGCAAAGTATTGTAGACATAATCAGTGGCTCCCGTATCTATACACTAGGTGCCGGTAGATAACACCGCTAAACATGTTTCAACGACTAGACCAAAAGATATACCTTTGTTCTGCTTTCGGTTGGGGCAGTCCTTCTTCCAGTGTCCAGTCTGCTTGCAAGTGAAGCACTTGCCTTTCGGCTTCTTCACTCCTCCCTGAGTTCCTCCCGCCACCTTTGCTGACTTGTTTATTCTTCTTGCTTTCTTAAGTAGAAACTTTTGGGCAACCATGGCTCGCTTTGAGCACTCGACGAAAAGCCCTCCGCTGCACTGGAGTTCTCGGAAGCTCACAACAAATACAACCTCTTGTTGATGTTGTAGTTCAGGCGAAACTGCTCAAAACTCCTAGGTAGTGTTGGTGCAGGGGCACCAGATAATCGAACCTGTGTTTTGATTATGGTAAAGACACAAAGTTAAGTTTACATCATTATCTCACGAGCTAAATCGAGTGTGCAGAAAAGTACTAAAGCTGGAGCTGAAGGCTAGCGACACCTAGAGGAAGCCGCGGTAGTTGGGCGACACTCGAGTGACTTTAGAGGGAGCCGAAGGAATCGAGTGGAAGGCCGGAAGCGAAAGCGACACAGTAAGTATCAAGGTAAGCTCGTGTGAGTGAGAGATGGTAAGGTCGTGTCCTCTGTACGGGGACGACCGTAGGCACCGATCCGAATAAGACTTCCTGTGGAAGGTCTAGGTCGAGATTGGACGGTTAGAAACCGTCGCATTTATCATTTTCTGAGCTAATCTCTTACTGCAAAAAAGTGGCCAGGCTGGCAGTCGACTGCTGGACATTGAAGAGTCGACTGATGCTCATCAGTCGACTGATGGGAGGCATTAGTCGACTAATGGCGATGAATCAACCTTTGCGCTAGGTCAAAATGGATAACGTTTGACACGGCCACTTCGTGATATGTTCCAAATTCTGAGGAGACATATTCAGAGACCAAATTCTATAAAAGGAGGGGAGGATTTTAACTCCAAAGATCATCAAGTTTATTCTCAAGTGCTCCTACAACGTCAAAGCTCCAACACCGTCATAACGCCGATGCGACGACAAGTTTTGATCTTCTTCATCGACAGCAGCAACAAGTAACATATTTTATTATTGTATTCTTGTTTTTATTCGCAACGAGGTGAGGTATGCTTGTTGCCTCATCCTCGTAATTTCGGTTTTGTGATCGTTGTCTCCTACCTCCAACGAGGTGAAGACGTTATAGTGTTTTGCCCTCTGTACGCAGTCTAGGACCGTTAGGGCCTTGAAGTAGCAACCGTTGGGTTGTGAACCAAGTAAAAATAAATGTGTATCTTTATTTTCCACTGTGCTTACTCATGTATCAAACGAACGAACGAAAAGATTTACGCTCTCTATTCACCCCCCCCCCCTCTAGTGACGCTTCTCAATCCAACAGGTAGAGACTGGAGAATGATATCGACCTGGGTTTCCCCATCGATCTCAGCTCCGAGGACTTCCAGCTCATTCAAATGAGCCATCATCTTGAGAACATGATCCCTCACGGGTGTTCCCTCGATCATGGTGGTCGTCATCAAGTTCCTCATGGCTTCCTGCCTTGCAGCCCAATTCTGGTGTCCGAAAAGCTCTTTGAGATTGAGCATCATGTCATAAGCAGTGGACATGGCTTGATGTTGATGTTACAGTACATTTGACATAGATGCCAAAATGTAACATCGCGTCATCTCATCAGCCTTAATCCACTTCTTATAACTCTCCTTCTCCTTTTCCCCAGAATCATCCGTAGGTTTAGGAGGGCACTATTCGAGGAGTACATATTTGTATTCCTCAGCAGTCAAGACAATGTCAAGATTCCTCTTCCAATCAACATAATTGGGTCCAGTAAATTTATTTTCTTTCAGCATCACAGCAAGCGGGTTGAAAGTCATTTTGAAAAACCTAAGAATCACATAGATCAAAACATTAGATTTCAAAAAATTATTGATTCCTCAAACAATAAAATTTTAAAATCAACCAACACCTTAAAACACTGAGAATATCGCATGCCACGATAGTGTGGACGTATACGAATTCTATATTTGTAAGAGGAGGTTTTACCCATTAATTTTACTATATTGTCAACCTAACTTTTTGACAAATAAAAATAATAGTTGGTTCCTCTTCGGCCCAACAAATAAAAGCAGTGACTCCGATGGGGAGGATACTCCTATTTGCATCTAAGTGTTCACCATTACTCGGTACCAAGGTAATTATCTAGGGTTATGTGCCTTCCGATGGGGAAGTACACACGCTCCTTAATAATTTCCTATAACCATATTCGACCCTGTGATCCACAAACAAACTCATCCAATAGGGAGGAAGGCACTCAGAGCCGACGCGCAAGTTTGTTTGCATCACATGTCAAATCGTAATGGAGGCCGTGGGAATTTATAAAAATATCCCTCTCTCACTTAGTAATTTAAAATTGAGGAATTTTCTAGCCTACGACATGCATATCAAACAAAAAGCAATAAATATGAAAAAAAAAATATTTTCAACTATTATGGCTTTTGTTCTCCAATATGCCTCCTGTCGCGTCGCCATCTCGTCGGCTCCTCCCTACGCCATGTACAAGCCATCCGGAGATCCAAGCCGAGAAAAACTATTTTAATTTACATCCATCGATCATATACTCCACAAAGGAGTGTACATGAAATCTAGATCGAAAGTAAACTAAAATAAAAGAGTGGCTAAACAATGTCGTACTTAATTACAAAAATTAAATACTAGTCTCGTCAATCCTGAGGATTCAAATAATATACAATTACACACATACAATCACATACACACATATGACCATAATAGTTGGATCCTATACCTGCAACCAAAAAGTTAACCTACGCACATCCTACTATTATCCGGCACATGTAATATATGAAAAGTACATAAAAGTAATCGAATCTTAAACACACAAAATCGGAAACCGTGGCTCTGATACCACTTGAAGGTAGGAAACTTCGCTTCCCACTTCAACTCGGTTGCATGTTCATGGCGATCCCGTCTTCATCCCCAGATTAAAAAATTAATCCAAGATAATTAGGGATTACCCAAGCTACCGTTTCATCGTCGTGTTATTCGATTAGAGTGGTTACTTGAACAAACTTGTTGTTCAAGCAACCAACTTCTATTCTACGATTAGCCGCGGAATAGACGATGTACGGATCGCCGGTTTTTATATTTGTATTCGGGATCCAAGTAAATTAGCCACATAACAAAACATACAACATGTATAAAATAAGAAAAGATTATAAGCAAGCATTATACCTCTTGATCTTCTATTGTCTGTCCTTTCTCCTTTTGGACGTCGTGTGAGCGACGATCTTCCAAAAGGTCAAGCCTCCTAGATCACGAACTTCTTTCCTTGCTCACTCCAAACAAGAGGAAGTATAGAAACAAAACTCTTCCCTATCTAAGACCGGGCACCAAGTCAAGAGACTTGATGATGCCGTCGGCCAAGGAATAGAGGAGAAAGTGGGTGCCGGCCAAGAGCTCCAAGGAACCACCCTTACCCTTGTTTCCACCAGCCAAGGAGAAGAGGAAGAAGAGGTTAGGCGCTGGCCAAGGTTGAGAAAAGGAAAGGGGCACCGGCCAAAACCCTAGGAAGGAGATGGTCTTGTCGCCCAAGTCTCCACCAAACCCTAGCCGCCCAATGCTTTCCAAACCCTAGCCACCCAAAGCAATAATCTCCAAGATTGTTGTTGCCGCCCAACCCTTACCCTATATTTATAGAGTTAGACTTAAGCCTTCTTTAATCTCCACCGTCGGATCCAAGGATTTAATCTCATCCATCGGATCTAGGGATTTAATCTCAGCCGTCGGATCTAGAGATTTAATCTCCACCGTCGGATCTAAAGATTTAATCTCCACCTTTGGATCTAGAGATTTGATCTCCACCGTCGGATCTAGAGTTTCATTTTCATCATCGGATTTAGGCTTCATGAGGGTTTTAATAGGCTACAATAGGGACCATGAGGAGAAGTTGGATCTTGGTCACCCAATGGATCAAGCCCACATAAAGTCCGATCCATTAATGATAATCATTCCACTAGAGGATCATCATTGATCTACCTCACCAACCCCCATAAGTTAATATGGGCTCCATATATTATTTGTACATTTATCTCTCCGTGTTTAAGATCTTGAATGTCCGTCAATTAATTAATTTACTGACAATTAATTAATCAACATCTAACTCCATGAGTAGTATCACTCAACCTTATCATCATGCCGGACCAAGTCCACCTGCAGGGTTTACATGATGAACCTTATGAGCTCCTCAAGGGGACATCATCATCCTAATATATAAGACACGATTTCCTCCTATAATCAACGGCATACCATATAAATAATATCATTTTCCAACTTACCAAGCCTATCGATTTACTCTATAAATCTCGCCCATTGGTAAATCAAAGAAATGAATACTAAGTATATATGTCCGTTATTATATCGGGATTAAAAGCATGTACAATATAATATCTGAGGTCCGATTCGATTATGTAGTCAACAATAAATCGAATCACCTCTAAGTCTGTCCTGCTCAATACACAAAGTATACTAGTGTGATTTTATAGTCAAGACAAACCAATGTCAAATCACACTACAATCATTCCAATGGTTTGTCTATAATCATCTCGGTTGTGAGCCTTTACTTATACTTTACAAGAAACTGATAACATGATCTCCTGTGTGACACTACACACAATGTTATCTACAATGTAATGTATTTGATAATATGTATAACCATAAATATGCAAACAATGATCATGTTATTCTTATTTCAAAAATAAAGATGTTCATACAAAAGATAGACTTTTTAGTATACATCCCAACAGCGTATGTGCAGTAATGCTAACACGTTACTCTTAGAGGCTCCCAAAAATATAATAACTTTAGTTTAAAGTGATTATGAAATTTCTAAAACCAAAACTTGTTGATGACAATTTAAAAATATTTTAAATCAAATTTATTGCACCTCTCATATCATCCTAAATATAATCATAACATTAAATATAGATTTTATAACTTAGCTATAAAAATGTGAATTTTTAAAATTGATATAAATTTAAAATATTTTAAAAACTGTGTAAAGAATAACATTTATATTAGTTGGATGTTGATTAATGAATAATTGAATGATAAAAGTGAAAAGTTACAATTGAAAATGATTATATGTTTTGTTAAATATGAAAATTGAGTAAGTAAAATGTTAAATCTCGAAACTTAGTTACACTGTTCCATAATTTCCTGTTATTTTTATATAAAATATAAATATTGTGTCCGAATTGGAATCACGTTCCATTCCAGAAGAATTTAATAGATTATGCCAAATTAACGTGTTTATTTATTTTCTAAGTGTCAGTATTCGTTCTCGGAATTTACAATTTTCGGAATATGCGTAGAATAGCGCACATCTTCCTCTTTATCGATAATTATAATTTCAAGTGTCCAAGACTGTTCGTAGGTGAATATCTATAAAGGATAAAGATTGATATGAGAGTTTTATTATCGGGTCTTTCAATGGCTTTTATATATATATATATTTATTTATTTATTTATTACAATCACATTTTTAATTTATCTTTTTTATCAATGGAAATAATTGGAGGAGATTATTAATATGTCTGTTGCATTTTTTTTTTTTGTTAATTATAATTTTAAGGCTCGACTCCCCTGTCTTGTTACTTGATTTTTTCACCTACCCAGTGTTATACGAAACAGTTATCCCATTCGATGATCACAAAATGACATTTTCTCTAGCCAATTGGCTTGCAGATGCATGTTGTTATTGTTAAAGTTTATGAATCCGGATCACTTGAGATTAAGTTTATGAATCTGATCACCAAGTGATCCAGATTCATAAACTTTGCTCTGAACCTGGATACCTCAGAGTTGAACTGGGAAGACAAAACCCACTTGTGGGTGGGAAGACCAGTGAGTAACGACAGACCAGCGACTAGTCAACTAATAGTGGTCACGATTCGCCAAAGAGCGGTCGTTACAATAAAAAGGCGCTCTTTGTCAGTCAGTGTTCTAAAAAGTATTAGACGGTAGGTGGGCGAACACTCGCCGTCTAGTACCTAGGCGGCTAGGCGGCCACTTAGGCAGTTTCTAGACAGTCGATTTTTTTAATATTTTAAATATAATAATATATAAAAAAATTAATATATTAGAGGGCACTCAAAAGTCAAAATTCACTTTGTAGCCTCCACATGCATGTAACAAATAACAACTAACAACTCAACAAGTAACACGAATATTAAAAATGTTTAAGATTATAAATAATAAGAATTACAAAATATAAGAATTAAAAATATAATTGCAAACAATATTAAAAATCCATTGCAATAATAAAAATTGACAATTGCAAACAACAAGAATACTTGACAACAAACAATAATTTATCCAATTTACACATCAAGCAACATTGCAACAATAAGCATTACAAAACTTTCTCATTAGAAAATTTTGTAGAGTATTTATTTTTTTATGTCTTTAAACAATAAATTAAGAAAAAAAATCATTATTGAGATTTAGACAGGCTAATACATGAGTTTGTTTATAAATCCTTCCTAAACTTGTTCACGAAATCACAAGTTGAGCGCATTTGTGTTCCTATACTTGACGTTGTTAAATTGACATAAATGAATTCTTAATCTCTTATCAAATCAAATATCAAGCTTATTCTTGAAAATCCTGTTCATTTAGAGCCCTACTTGGAATGCTTTGAAGCATACCAAGTATCAGCACAATACAACACCAAAACTGTACTATTTTGGTCGGAGAATGAAACTCCAGCTTGAAAGCGTGAAAGAATAATATAAACCTTGGCAGTAATAATTTTGTAGTATCCTCTTCAGCGTACTTCAACTACTCTTCTGCTACTCTTCAACTACTCTTGTGCCCCTCTTTCCTTTTTTTCTTTTCATTCTTCTCGTCTTTTCCTCCTCTCCTGATCTCATACCCTCTTCTGCTCTTCTAATTCTTCTCTGTTTATTTCTTTGTTGAATGGTACCAACCAATATTGACACGAAATCCAACTATCTGGACGGACCAGTATATGAAAGCTTTAAGTTTCAACTGAAAACCATTATTCAGTACATATCAACTATCTAATATGGGGTCATTCAAGTCTAGCCAAACAAGCGTTATTTTCTTTTAAAAGTACTGGTCTAATATCTATAGGAAGCCTTCTGGGATATCACACCCCATCATAGACCAATATCCTGATACTGTTAGCACATTCTTATTGCAGAATCCCTTCTTCATGTCCTAACACCAATTAATAACTCAAGGAGGCATCAACTGCACCTGCCTTACTGCAACAAACCAGAGAATCATCTACCATGCAGAATTATGTTTTCAGGCAAAGGTTCACCAGCCATATTTTCAGTAATCCAAGACTTGCTCTGGAACTGATTTCTGGTCCACACAGTAGGTGGTAGCTCCTGTCTCTAGAATAGTATTTACTTTGAATGGCGGGATAGAGGGAATCTCTATTTCAACGATCATGTGATATAACCTATTCAGAGTCCTTTTTGGATGGTATTGTCCGCTTGACGCTTGGAATATAGCTACCTCCAAGAAGTGTAACTGTTCTTTTCCCTTTTGTAAATCCCTGAGATTTAACTGTTGTAATTCATTAGCTAAATCATCGCTTAAGGTTGCTTCAGCATCCTGGTTTCTTCTAACAACTCTATCCAGTTCTGCTTGTAATCTTTTGATTTCTGCCTGTAAGTATTCAATATAACCAAATAACTCAGATATTAGGTTATTCTCCTCATACTTACTTGGTACTAGTGGCATTGTTGGTGTTTCAATTTTTAAGTAATAATCCGAGCATAAAGTGCAAGATGTCCACTTGCATTCTGAACAATGTCTTCTTGCTCGTTGAGGTCCACTGATTATCGCTGTTGTAACTTCTTCGGAATTTCCCCATCCTTGCCTCCATGAAATCCAGATTTTTATATGGATTAGATGTCCCTCTCGTCTGCCGGACCATATTGGGATAGTCTCATCATTGTATCTTCCGGTGGATTAAAGATGGACGTCACAGAAGATGTCAAAATCTGTTTCTTCTTCTGTACTGGATAATCTAGGTCATAGTGTTATACTTCATTCACAGCCTATATCCACCCAAATTGCATGATATATAATAATTTAAGTGCAAATATATACAAGTCAATATAAGTTAGTTTGGAATCCATCAAGAAATGATAAGAAACTAGCTAGGATAAATAATACCAACCATACAAAGGAAGATTTACAACAGTCATCTGGAAAGAGCTAGTGAAGGGACTGAAAAGATACTGCTGTTGACATATGAATATCTTAAATTTGAAATGTTAACACCACGCTCAATTATAAAAAAACTTTCAATTGCATCGGTGATTATTTTCACCAGTGCTTTGTGCCTTTCTACGAAACAAAGCATTTATCATCCCTTAATTTGTAGGCTGAATGCCTACCATAGATTAGAATGTACATCGGTAATTAGTCATTGTAGCCCTGTATAAGATCAAATGAGAAAAACAATATCTAGGTGATATGGGCACGTCAAAGAGAACAATGGATTCCAAAGTTAAGTTGATCAACTAGAGTTGATCGTTTTAAGATCAACTAGAGTGGGTAAAAGGAGACCAAATAAAGTTCCAAACAAATTTAAATGGCTCAGAAAAATATCAATTGGATTCTCGGATCCAACTTTATATGGTTAGAAAAAAGATAGTTTATTGCTGGCTGTAGAAAATGAAACTAAATGAAAGGTTGGTTAATATCCTCCAAGGGAAAATGAAACTAAATGAAAAGTTAGTTAATATCCTTCAAAACTCACTTTGTAGCCTCCACATGCATGTAACAAATAACAACTAACAACAACTCAACAAGTAACAAGAATATTAAAAACGTTTAAGATTGTAAACAATAAGAATTGCAAAATATAAGAATTAAAAACATAATTGCAATAATAAGAATTGGCAATTGCAAACAACAAGAATACTTGACAACAAACAATAATTTACCCAATTTACACATCAAGGAACATTGCAACAATAAGCATTGCAAACAACAAGAGCGCAACACACAAATCACAATGAAGCATGACACAATAACAGATTTAACGGATTAAAAAAACTATTAAGAATACTTGACAATAAGCAACGTACCCAACACTAATAGAATGAAGAAAAACACATTTCTACATATTGTGAATGTTTATTTGAAAAAGATCCTCTCTCCAAAAAGCAAGACCAAAGACACATCAACAATAAAGTGGATATCATCTTAACCAATAAACAAAATATCATTTACCTTACAGAGCGATCTAGATTTTACCATAATTCTTCAACTTCTTCTAGTTCATCTCCATATTTCTCCAACACTTCCTCTGTATCGGATTCAAACTCAAAATCCATGGCATCTTCCTCTTCTTCATCTGATACAAATTCTTCTTCGTGAAGTTCTCTTACATCTTCAATATTTGTCTCAACATCTTCATCTCCACCATCAACAATCCATCCTTGTGCCATAGTTGTTTCACTAGCAAGTAGCACATCAACTCCTTTTTCTTCTAGTCTTTTTTTTTTGTTTATGATCTTGGCATTGAATTGAACATAGACTAAATTGTTCAACCTTCCGGTATCTAATTTATTTCTTTTCTTTGTATGGATCTACATTAAAGAAAATTAGAAAAATATTAATATTGATTATTGAATACATATTTAGACATTTAGTATAAGTAATTAAATACTTACTCCCTCAAAAATACTCCAATTTCTTTCGCACCGGAAGAACTCGTAGTTAAAGAAAGAATTCTTTTAGCCATCTTTTGCAATTTAGGTACACCATTTCCAAAAAGATGTCACCATCCAACTAAATAAAAATAAACCCAACAATAAGTCAATAACAATAAGCAAAATCAAGAAACAACCAATAAAGATTAAAAATTACAAAATAAAGTAAGCAATTCTTAGTTTTTAGTTCTTACTCGGATCATATTTCTCATATTTTTTGTGCACCCCACTAAAGCCAATGCTCTTCCAAACCCCCCCACTTTGTTGATATACTTCAATAACTCCACATTTACTATGTCACTTTGACTATCAATATCATTAGGAAAGAATGTTTCAACACAAGTGAAAAATTCATTAATAACCACTTCTTCACTTCCTATGCTCCGGTCATTGAAGGAGTAATAAGGGTTCAAGAGGTAGGCCGCCAAATGTAGTGGACTATCAAGCTGATTACGGCTTTTTTCATCAATAGTATCAATAAGCGGACAATAGTGAAGCTCTTGATTGTTGAATGTTACTTTAATATCCTCTCTCGCTCTAAGTAATTCTCCATACACAAAACCCATAGATGGTTTATTATCCCCATCAACAAGACGAAGCACCTTAATTAAAGGGGCAAACACCTTCAAGCAAAAACTTACCCCATTCCAAAAAGAGGTACTCAAAGCGATATTATATGCCACCTTCCCCTTTGCACTCTTTGAATGTTTGCATGTATTCCATTCTTCACTAGCAACCATAGTTCTTAGTTCACTTTTCTTCTCTATCAAGCTTTGCAAAGTTAAAAAGGCGGGTGCAAATCGTGTTACTCCCGGCCTCACTATGTCTCTTTTTTTGGTAAACTTTCTCATAATTGACAATGTCTTGTGATGTGCATAAATAAAGATTGTCAAGCTCTTTGCCTTTTCAATCACCCCTTTAAACTTAGGTTGATTCCCAATTCCTTGAAGCATAAGATTCACTGTGTGAGTTGCACATGAAGTCCAAAATATATGTGGTCTCTTCTCCTTCAACAGATCTTTTGCCGCCATATTATTCGAAGCATTGTTCGTTACCACTTGAACTACATTTTGGGGTCTGACTTCTTCAATACACTTGTCCACATATTCAAATATATAATTTCCGGTGTGTGCTTCATTCGATGCTTCCCTAGAAGAAAGAAAAGTTGTGCCTTCTTTACAATTGATACACAAATTCATGATACTTCTTCTTTTTCGATCAGTCCATGCATCAGTCAAAATTGAACAACTATTCAAAGTCCATTCTTCTTGCTTCTTTAATAGACTTTTAGTTCTATCTAACTCTTCTTTCAATAAGGGATCCCTTAACAGGTATTGAGTTGGAGGACGATAACCTGGGCCAAATTGACCAACCGCTTCTGCAAACCTCTTGAAGCTATCATTGTCAATGGCATGAAAAGGAATACCAGACTCATACACCCATCGAGCTAAATATTGGTGCACACTATGTGTCCTTTGCTTCCAAAGTGCATCAATAATATTTTGTTGTTGTTTTGTCTTCTTACTTTCACTCAATGAAGAATCAGGATCAATGACAGATGCAAATTGATCCATAGGCCCAAGAGTATGCTGATTCTTTTTTGTCCCTCGACTCCCTTCGTCCACCTCATATTCTTCAAGAACAACTTCTTCTCTCACCTCCATTTCATTCATATTCTTTTGTTTCTTTTTTGTTCTTGCATCTTCAATAGCATTCTTACACTTCACTTTATCCTCATCCGAAGACTTCTTACACGGGGCAACATTTCCTTTGATATTGGCAACATGTTGTTTGAGCCTATAAATTCCACCACTAGTAATTTTTCCACACAACTTATATTTCAATTTATCCAAACTTTTAGAATCCACCAATTCCGCAAATTCCCATCCAATATCATTGGAATTACGCTTCAAACGAAAATCAATCTCGGACATTGAATTAGATGCTTCAGAAGATATAGTACTTGACATTTTTGATTTTACTGTACTACAAAGGATAAAAATGAAACCCTTGTATAAGCTGAATCAAAATGCAAGGTGGATCTATTTATTGTTAGTAAGGGAAAGAAAAACCAATTTACGATGCCAAGAAGAGAAAGCACTCAGTGCTACACTACAAGAACAATAAACAGAACAAAATTCACACTGAAGTCAAGTGCAGTACCATCAAAATTGAATTGTATGTAATTGCTGGATGAGGAATGTTAAGAAATGGAAAAAAAGAACAAACAAAAGGAAAACACAATATGTGTATTAGCTAAGATACTATAGTAAGATAACAATTAGTGAACATCTTGAAATCTTAATCAGAGCAGTCGTATGGATCAATCTGTTAAGAGCTTGTCTATGAAACTTTTTTAAGAAAAATTAATTTATGAAATTTGGAAATGGATCTAATATGATAAAAGCTAATTTGTTCTGATTTTCCACTTGAGAACTTGGATGAGCTTTATCATTGTCACAAAAACAATGATCTTGGTGCTTAAAGAAATTCAAACTCTTGAGGGTATTATCATTTGTAATATCATGGTGACATAAACTAAAATGATAAATATCAATAGTTATATGGATTGAATAATTCAGTACCTAAATCCTCTAGTGCCCTTTATGCTCCCACGACAAAATATCTGCAAAATAGAACTCTATGCATGAGGCACTAGGCATACCAACCACTATTGATGATTTGTAGATACATATGCATGATTACATGCAAATAAGGGCATAAGGGAAGGGGTTTACAGAATGAGCAAATGTGGTACTAAAATGAGCAAATCATTGACCTATCCGGGATGAGGGAGAGCCTGAGAGGGTAGGAGGTGAGCGATGAAAGCAAAAGGGTGCCGGCGAGGCGAGGCCGGGATCCGGACGGGTGCTTGGCTTCGCTGCTCAGAGCTTTCACCCGGTGCCTAGGTTCCCGATGCCATGGGTCTTACCGAGACTCGACGGTCGGAGAGGCGGCACGCGTGAAGTCGAAGCCTGGCCCTGGGCGCAGCGGAGACGAAGAAGCGAAGAGGCTGCACGCACGGGATTAGGGATTCCAAAATTTGGCTCGATTAGGATTTAGGCTGCACGCGAGATCGCGATTCAGAAATTGCGATCAGGGATTTCGAATTTCAATCGCGATTCGTGAATCAATCCTGGCCGCCTGACATCGGCGAACGTCGTCGATTAATCGCTCTGGGCACCGATTAAAGTGGCGACGCCGCCGATTAATGCGGCGACGCCAGGCGTCGCCGCTTCTGTAAATGTCGAGGCGGTGGACGAGCGTCCACTGCTTACGCGCCGCCTAATCGGATAAAATCGACGATTTTTAGAATACTGTTGTCAATAGGCCATGGTCCTTAGTAGCTTAATCTTTATCGTCTAACTTTAGAGCTGTCTTATTAAATATATAAAGATAATTTTTAAATATGTAGAAATTAATTTTTGAGAGTTTTATCAATTTGGATTATCAAATAATTCTCTCTTTTATATTTGTCATTTGGAAATTCTAATTTATTTTCTTCGTTAATAGAGAAAATCAAACAAATGTGACGTTTAATCGTTATCACCTACAATAAATCACGACCGTCTATTCCGAAGAATCCTCGTTTTTCACGATTGAGCACGTTTATCCACTTTCTTGATTAGAATACGATTCATTAGAATGCTTTTGTATATAGTATGCGACATGGCCATAAATAAGACGTTTTATTCCTAATTGCATAGCGTTGATGGTCTCCCGTTGTTAGTCTTGCAAAAGATCCGCAGATGAATATCTCTCTTTATTTATAATCCAAATATTTTCTAAATAAGAATGTATTCTTTATTCCAAATATTCGAAGAATAAGAGTGAAGGAGGTTTTTTTTTTTTTTATTACTATACAATTCAGTTGGAGGTCAAGAAGATAGCATTTGATTCGCAAAGAATTTTTTATTTTTATTTTCAAAAAATAAAAAATATCAACTAAATATTTTTTTTAATTTTCTCAAAAAATAAAAATAAAAAATGAAAAAAAAATCGTCAAGCAAACGCTCCTAATTCTCGTCGCTTCTGTGAATTTTTGGCGCATTCTTTTGGTGTAAAAATCTGGCCTTGGAGGCTGGAGCACCTTGTTGAGCCCTATAACATGAAGGCCGCTTACGCTCGAACCCTAGACATGGTCATCCCCTCGCCCCCTCTCCTCCACGCCACGGTAGCCCCGGCGTCTCCTCCCACGATTTCTGCCGCCGATGCCCTGTCACAGGATGAGCTGAAGCGAATCGCTGCCCATCGTGCCGTAGAGCAGGTGGAATCTGGAATGGTTCTCGGCCTCGGCACCGGTTCCACCGCCGCCCACGCCCTTGACCGTATCGGCGACCTCCTTCGATGCGGTTCCTTACGGAATGTTGTCGGCATCCCCACCTCCGAGTGGGCCGCTGCGCGCGCCGCTGCAGCGGGCATCCCCTTGACGGATCTCAACGTTCACCCCGTCGTCGACCTGTCCATTGACGGCGCCGACGAGGTTGACCCGTTCCTCAACCTTGTGAAGGGGCGTGGCGGCTCTCTTCTCCGGGAGAAGATGGTGGAGAGCGCCAGTCGGCGGTTCGTGGTTATCGTCGATGAGTCCAAGCTCGTTCCTCGCCTCGGGGGCAGCGGCCTGGCTATACCTGTGGAGGTCATCCCCTTTGGCTGGGCGCTAACGCTTCGGCGCCTCCATGGTCTCTTCGATGGCGTTCCAGGCTTTAATCTCAAGCTAAGGACCGCAACCACAAACGCCAAAGCCAGCACCTTTGATGAAGATGAGCCAGAATTGGATCCGTTTGTGACGGATAATAAAAACTATATTGTTGATTTGTTCTTTGAGAAGGGAATCGTCGGTGATCTGAATTCTATCAGTGATGAGATCCTGAGGATCACTGGTGTAGTGGAGCATGGTATGTTTCTCGGATTGGCGACGTCAGTGATAGTTGCTAGGAAGGATGGGGTGGTGGTGACGGACAACAAAGGGATATCAAACGGCGTATGAAAGCAATATGCCAACTTTTGGTACGCTGCTTGTTTAATGCTATTTATATATTGCAATGGAGAAAATCAATTTTGTCATTGTTTCTTCCCTGGCGAATTTCTTCCCTATATAAACCAGAACCTTCTCTGGTTGACGCTGAAACTGGAATTTTTTAGACACACTTATCTACGAGCTTTTATGAGACAACTATTGGTAAAATTTTATACGATTTTGTAGTGAAATTCTGTGTTAAGTACGAAGTGGTTGCTCTATTTGAATGTTTCCCCGCCTCTTGAAATCTAGGATTGTTATGAAATTCTGTTTTCAGTAGAATGTAGTTGTAATTGATTTTGCTTTTGTTTTTTGCACTGTTTATAGTTCTTTGTTCTTGCTTGCTCTTTTGATATGATATGATATTAGTGTTTTGCCTTCTATGATGTAGTGGTAATTCTTTGAGTAATGCCTAATTATGTAATCTTTTGGTTGTTATATTTAATTCACTTGGAATATAATATTAGTGATGGTACCCGGGGAAATCTCCCTCATCCGCTTGTGTGGAAATCCCTTTGGCCATTTAATTGGACAGACTCTAGTATCCTCACCGAGTCATGTTACTCTCTCACCTCTTTTGGTCTCAACCTCCAACGATTCCTGGCCAGAGTAATCGCTAGGCTTAATTGCTTTGTAATGTGCACATTAATTATCAACTTGACAATCAAGCAATCAATGTCAATTTTGTAATTGCCTGAACGAAACAACTTTTCTTCGCCGCCGTAGTCGATTGGTGGTATTCTTCTTTCGCCTATATAAAGGTAAACGATAGTAGTGAATGGTATGACCTTTCTTCGTACTCAAGTTATTTTTCTTCAGTTCAGTTGTTCGTTTGATTAGGCAACCATGAGCTCCTTTTCTTTAGCCCAAAGCTGACTTGATTGTCGAAGGGGTCACATTGGTGCTCGTTGATGGGTGTTGATGTACATGGTCGCTTAACCGTTTGGATCGCAGATTGAATTGCTCTATAACATTCAAGGTAGCATAGCCAATTGGCTGTTTAATTGCTCGGGTTAAAGATCGACTCTTCGAAAGAAAGGAAGGAAAAGGTCTTGGGCGCAAGAGAGAACCATCAAATTGGTGTCATTTGTAGAAATCTGAATAAAAAATGACAAGCACTCTAAGCAATCCTCTAGGCTCAAATTGACTTATTGGTTTGGCAAGGAGAGGCCCAAGGAGTTCCTGCTTTTGTGCGACATATCATTTCTAAATTGACTCCTTCCCCTCCTTGATTTGATTGCTCCGATCACATTAATCGTGAGAGGTGCCGACCCGGAGAAGAAGTTGCATTTTTTGAGTTATGTCATTTGGGAATTCTTTGCCCCCACCCACTTGTGGCAATCACTTCAACCAGCACGTCGTCCTCTTTGGCTCAAAAGGGACTTTCTTCCATGCATTACCAAAAAAAACTTCAGACCGAAGCAAAATTCACGAGATTAACAATCTAGAGGTTCTGTTAGAGGTAATCATATTTGCTCATGACCTTGTGGTCGGGAACGAGTTATCTCTCTCTTGGCCACTAAATCAGGAAGATTCACTTCTCTCCCAGCCAATCGACTTGGGAGAGTCACTTCTCTCTCGGTTGCTCGGTCGAAAGAGGTACTTCTCTCTCAGCCGCTCAGTTGAGATGAGTCACTTTCTTCTCGGCCGCTTAGCTAGGAAGAGTCACTTCAGTCCTGGCTGTGCGGGGTGACCTGAATGGCTATCTCTTCGGGCATTCCAAGAAGAGGCCTCAATGATTGTTTGTTTGTTGCAGTAATTGTCGCTGCCTCAGCAGCTGTCTGAAGGTAGCTTGAGCTGCTGCCTCTTCGGCCTAGTGAGTCAGAACTGATGCTCCCTAGTGACCTGCACTAGTTGCCTCAACATGGGAAGAAGGGTTGCTTGTTCTAGGGGAGTGCAAGATTTCGATCGCTATGAAACCCACCAGCTCTTACAATTTCATGAGCGCTTCACCGCCACTTCTGGGAGACCTCCCTTCGCAACCTCGATGCCTCGTTTCCCTCCTCCCCATCTCGGCCTTCTTGTCTTCTCCTCATCCCCTGCTTTGCTCGCCAACTGATGACCCCACCACCATCTTCGTCTACCTGCTCAAGGCATCCTCCAGAACCATCAAGTCCCTACTTGAATTCTAGAGCTACATTCTGTCGCACTCAAGGTAGTTCTCAGCTATGACAATTGGGTTCATCTAGGCCTTCTGAATCTCTACACTAAATGTGGCTTTTTGGATATCACCTATAAGTTGTTCAACGAAATGTGAAATAAGATGTACTCGTGGACTATTCTTATCTTCAGCTACTCTTGTGTTCTTCAACATTTTTGCCCAGATGCTTGCTGATGGAGTTTCACCCAACTACGTTACCTTATCCAGTGATCTGAATTGCATTGTGGACTTCGATGATCTCCGAAAGGGAAAAAGTGCTCACGCATGGGCTTTGAGGAATGAGATTGAGTATTCTTGATTTATAGGCAAAATGGGCTATCTTGGCTTGCATGACAAATGTTTTCCAATTGGTGAGCGAGAAGGATGTTATATCGTTGAATATTATGATCACTAATTGAAAGCATTTCCTGTAGTGTTGGGGTTGCTGGTTATTGTCAAAACTGGAGTGCATGAAGAGGCTTTAAAAAAAAAAAGTAAGATGTTTCAGCAAGGGGTGAACGTGGACCAATTTTTCTCTAATTACTATTGTTGCAGCATACTCTGATGCTAGGATTCTTAGCAAGGGAATAGGTGCATTGCTGTGTCGAAAAGTTAGGTTATGGCTACGATGTATTTCTTGCATCCGCAATTACTTGTTATGTATGCTAAGTGTGGTAATTTGGAAGATTCTCGTAAAATTTTTGATAGCTTTTTCTAAATCAAAATGTTGTATTATGGAGTTCACTCAAAAGTGCTTATATGGTAAAGCAGCTGAGGCTTTTCAACTTTTTGAGAGAATGTCAGAGGAGAAAATCATTCCAAATGAAATAAGCTTTGTTCATGTATTATCAGCTTGTGCTCACGAGGACTTAGTTGGAAAAGGCTGGGATTACTTTGAGTCAATGCAACAAGGTCAGGGAGTAGTCCTAAGTGTTGAGCACTTTGCATGTATGGTTGATCTCCTTGGTCGAGCTGGTTTCCTTAAAGAGGCAGTATACTTCATACATGAAAATAGCATCCGCAATCATCCAGTTGTCTTGAAAGCATTGTGATGTGGTATATGTTTGGAAACATGAAGTGTTAATCTGGAGACTAGGACAATGAAGTTCAAAGAATAGAGCAATCTGTGGATTTTGTTTGTAGATTTTGTTTACTGAAGTTGAGATCACACATGGCCTGCCCTGCATAGCCAGCATATTGAGTGCTCCGGGGGAGGCACAGAATGGGAGAGGACCAAATGCTCTATATTCATCTCCTAACTCGTTGAACTCTGGATTTATTCAAGATATCAGGGTTCGTTCTACTTCATCAAGTGACTTGAGTTTGGGTTTTACCAATCAGGGATTACAATGTCATATTGTATAGGGAACTAATTAATATCAAGATCTCAGATTTGGACAAGTCTTATACTCAATCACAATCTGACTGTTAAGGGATTGGATTGAGAAGCCTGCTGATTTAGATGCTGAGTTTGACTGCTATTGAAAGTCTAACTGCTTCTCCATCTCATAATCCTATTGGTGAATTGTTTTTTTTTAGAGATTTTTATTATTCACTCTTAGACTCCGTGAGTATTCAAAAGTTATAGAATCAAACTTATTATTCTCTCATTGACTCTTCGAGTATGTGTCGTGGGATCGAATTTATTATTATTATTATTATTATTATTTTGACTTCGTGAATATTTGAGAGTTGCAGGATCAAATTTATTATTCTCTTTTCAATTACGTGGATATTCAAGAGTTACGAGATTAGACTTATTATTCTCTCTTCGACTTCATTGGTCTTTTAAGTTGAAGAATTGAGATGGTCTTCTATATTATTTTCTTTTTGACTCCACTAGTTTTCCTAGTCGAAGGATTGAGGTCAATGGTTTTCTCTAGTATTCTCTCGCTTCAAGGTGACGAGGTGATATTTGATTATTTTTTCTTCGACTCCACCATAGATGTTTGAGGGTTGGGATATTATATTTTTTTCTTTCTTAACAGCAGCAGACTCTCCTTCCCCAAAGGGTTGGCTCCATTATTTTATCTTGACATTTTTGGCCCACCTCGAGTCGGTAGTGGCAGACTATCCTTCGATCTAGTTTTCTTAGGAACACCCCAATCTAGTTTTCTTGAGAATGTTCCTGTTCGGAGCATCTTCGATCTATATAGTTCTCTTGGGAATGTTCTCGGTGGGAGCATCCATGATATGTATATTTTCTTGGGAACACCCTCATTGGGAGTATCCTTGATCTATATGAATTTTTTAGAAATGTTTTTGTTGGAAGTATCCCCAATTTATCTTGGTCTATTCGACAAGAGTATATTTCTTACTCCATGGATTCAATCGGATCCAATTTTCCTCCACTCACTCGAGTTGAGACTTCTTCTCATTAACCTTGCAATTTCCATAAAAAATTCTTCAGTTTTTCTACATTGAACTTCATTAGATTTTGCTCTGCAGCTCTACTGGGCAGGGGGTATTGTGATGGTACTCGTGGAAATCTCCCCCACTCGCTCGAGTGGAAATTCCTTTGGCCTTATTTAGGTGGGGTCTAGTATCCTCGATGAGTTGTGTTCCTCTCGTCTCTTTCAGTCTCAACATCTAATGACTCCTAGCCAGAGTAGTCGTTAGGTTTAATTGCTCTGTAATGCACACATTAATTTTCAACTTGATGGTTGAGCAATCAATATCAATTTTGTAATCGCTCCGAGCGAAACGACTCTTCTCCATCGCCATAGGCAACTAGTAGTATCCTTCTTTCGTCTATATAAAAGTAAGTGACAGTAGTGAATGGTATAGTCTTTTTGTTGGGATCGTATCATCGCTAGGGGGGGGGGGTGAATAGCGTGATCGTCATTTGATGGAAATCGATCTCGTGTTGCTTGTCTACAATTTGCGTTAGTGCAGTGGAAATACAAAATACACAACAAAAATACAAGCACGATGATACACACGATGTAATGTGGTTCAGAATCTTAGTTTCTATTCCATGGGGCGAGCTCGATAAAGAGCTCTAGTGATGCACTCACCACCAATCAATTGTTGGGATGTATATTGAAAAGTCTATCTTCTGTATGAACATTTTTTTTTTGAAATAAGAATCACATGATCATTGTTTGCATATTTATGATTATGCATATTGTCTAATACATTACATTGTAGATAATATGGTGTATAGTGTCACACGGGAGATCATGTTATCAGTTCCTTGTAGAGTATAAGTAGAGGCTCACAACCGAGATGGTTTTGGACAAACTATTGGTATAGTTGTAGTGTGATTTGGTATTGGTTTGTCTTGACCATAGAATTACACTAGTACACTTTATGTGTATTGAGCAGGATCGATTTAGAGGTGATTCGATTTATTGCTGACTACATAATTGAATCGGACCTCGGATATTATGGTGTACATGTTCTTAATCCCGATATAATAACGGACACATGTACTTAGTATTTATTTTTTTAATTTACCAATGAGCTAGATTTATAGATTAAATCGATAGGCTCGGTAAGTTGGAAAATAATATTATTTACATGGTGTGTTGTTGATTATAGGAGGAAATTGTGTTCTATATATTAGGATGATAATGTCCCCTTGAGGAGCTCATAAGAATCATCATGTAAACCCTGCAGGTGGACTTGGTCCGGTATGATGATAAGGTTGAGTGGTACTACTCATAGAGTTAGATGTTGATTAATTAATTGTCAGTAAATTAATTAATTGATGGACATTCGATATCTTAAACACGGGGAGATATTTGTACAATTAATATATGGAGCTCATATTTATTTATGGGGGTTGGTGAGGTAGATCAATGATAAACCTCTAGTGGAATGGATTATCATTAATGGATCGAATTTTATGTGGGCTGGATCCATTGGGTGGCTAAGATCCATCTCCTCCTCATGATCCCTATTGTAGTCTATTAAAACTCTCATGAAGTCTAGATCCGACAGTGGAGATTAAATCTCTAGATCCGACGGTGGAGATTAAATCTCTAGATCCGATGGTGGAGATTGAAAGGAGACTTAAGCTTAGCTCTATAAAAGGAGGGCTAAGGGCTTGGGCGTATAACATCTTTGGGAGATTAGGGTTTTTTGCTTGGGCGACAACAAGTTGGAAGGATTAGGGTTTGTTTCCTTCTCTTCCTAAGGTGCAGTCGACGCCCATCTTCTTCCTCCTTACTTTGGCTGGCGCCCATACCTCTTCCTATTCTTTTCCTTGGCTGACGGCAACAAAGGTGTAAGTTCTTCCTTTGGAGCTCTTGGTCGGCACCCATTATTCCTTCTCCCTCTCCTTGGTGGTCGGCGACAACAACAAAGAGGAGAAGGTGGCTTGATCTTTCTCCAAAGGGATTGTGTCCGGAACTAGATAGGAGAAGAAGGGAGCTTATTATCTTTCTTTGTTCGGAGCGAACAAGGAAAGGGAGATATGTGATCTAGGAGGTTTCATCTCTTGGAGGATCGTTGCTCACACAACGTCCAAGAGGAGGATAGGACATACGATAGAAGACCAAGAGGTAAACAAGAGGTATAATTCTTGTTTTGGTTTCCTTTTGTTTCTTTGTATGATGTATGTAATTGCATGTGACTAATTTACTTGGACCCCGAAGATAAACACAAAAATTGGCGATCCGTACATCATCTATTCCGTGGCTAATCGAAGAAAAGAGGTAGATTGCTTGAACAACAAGTTTGTTCAAGTGACCACTCTAATCGAATAGCACGACGATGGATCGGTTGCTTGGGTAATCCCTCTTCGTCAAAGATTAATTTTTTTTAATCCGGAGACGTAGATGAGATCGCTATGCATAAGCGACCAAGATGAAGTGGGAAGCGAAGCTCGATAAAGAACTCTAGTGATGCACTCACCACCAATCAATACACTCCTTCTCAATAACAAGTCGGAGGTGGAGAAACCTCGTACAAGAATTTTACAACAATAAGAATAAGCAAGTAAAATACAAGCACGTAAATGAAATGAAAGAAACAACACTTTACACAAATGAGTTTTGGAATGCTTGAGCTTTTGGTTGCTTTAGGATGCCTTGAAGGACTGGAATCGCAGCAGCAACTCTCCTTCAAATCCTCAAGAAACACATGTGGAAATCCTCCCCATTGAGCTCCTTTTATGCCTCTACGCGACCTGGATTTTCGCTTGGCAGTTGACTGTCAACAGTGTCGTCTCACAACGGGTTTAATCCACGTTGACATTCAAACCAACGGATACACTGACAGTCGATTGTCATTACCAGTAGTCGACTGTCATTACCAGCAGTCGACTGTCAAGCCCATAGCTGACTGCTCAGTCGGCTATCGAGCTTTCTGTGCTCGTGACCAAAATCAGCAGTCAACTGCCCTCCATGGTAGTCGACTGCCATAACATGACAGTCGACTACCAAGGCCACTCGGTCACAGTCGATCGTTAGTCGACTCTCATCAGTCAACTGATCATAATCCCAATCGATTGTCCAGAGTTGACTCGGCTGTCAAGTGTCAAACACTTAACCAGTCGATTGGTCTATAACTCCAGTCGACTGTTACACCTCAACCATGTGGTCTAGCAAGTATGATGCCCTCATACTTGTTAGACCACCTTTAGCCTAGATATAAGCCTTCTAGTCACCTCCATTAGCCTCACGCCTATCAGATCCCTCCAAGTCATCCATGACTTGTTCATCCATACGCTAGCCTTCAGGTGCTTCAATCGGCTATTGTCATGCTAAGTTGTTATATACCAGCAAGGTATATTTGGCTTACGCTGTCAAGACATATGCTTGGACTTTACGCTATCAAACATTGGACTTATGCTGTCAAGACTCTACCCTTGGACTTTACGTTGCCAATATCAACCCTTGGACTTCCCAATTGCTAAGTACCTATGATTTGGACTTTCACCGTCAAGAATACACACTTGGACTTACATGACCAAAGCTATACCTATGGACTTTCCTTACTAACTCTATGTTGGACTTTCCAATTGCCAAGACTCTATTGGTGCAATCGGTCTAGGTCACAATTGATCGGACTCGAGTTTGACTCGAGCCATGTTTTGATGTTTGACATGAAGGTTTGACATTGATGTTTGACAATGATGTCTGATAATGTTTTGGGGAGATTGTTGGTGCAATCGACCTGGGTTATGATTGACCGGACTCGAGTTTGACTCGAGAGGGATTTTGATGGTTGACTAGGGTTGACCATGTCATGGAAAATCTAAGTCTTGAGTATTTGACATGTAAAGTCCAAGCATGAGTCTTGGCATGAAAAGTCCAACATGGGTTGGCAAGGGAAAGTCCAAGCTTGAGTCTTGACATTTGAGAAGTCCAAGGGGTTTGATATTGGCGGCGTAAAGTCCAAGGGTGAAGTCTTGACAGCATAAGTCTAATGGTTGGCGGCGTAAAGTCCAAGGGTGAAGTCTTGGCCGCATAAGTCCAATGGTTGACGGCGTAAAGTTCAAGCGGAGTCTTGACAACGTAAGTCCAATGTACCTTGGCGGTGTAAACACCGTTAGTATGACAATAGCCGATGGAAGCACCTGAAGGTTAGCGTATGGATTAACAAGTCATGAATGACTTGGAGGGATCCGATAGATGCGAGGCTGACGGAGGTGACTAGAAGGCTTAGGTCTAGGCTACGGGTGGTCTAGCAAGTATAAGGGGCAACATACTTGGCTTAAAACCTCATGGTTGAGGTTGACAGTCGACTGACAATATGGCCGGTTCGACTGCCGTGAGTCGACTAGAGTTCGACCGCCGCCGATTCTGGTGAATGCCTTAGCGGATCGGTGATCATTGGATCGATCGGGATGGCGATCGGCCGCCATGGATGGCAATCGACTCATCGACGGGTTTTTCGCCGACCACGTAACGCCAGTGGATCGGCGTCGGCTACGGACGCGTTAACGATCGCGCCAAGAGATCCGCTGGAATTTTTCAGGATCGAGCCGTTGTCTCATAACACGATGACATCGATCGATGGTCCTATCGATCGATAGCGAGAATCGGCCGATGCGAGTTATAAAAGCAGCTCGGAAGAGGAATTTGGCAGCGATTTTCTTGGACGATTTAGAGCAATTTGCTATTGCAAATCAGAGTCTTCAAGGCTAATCCAAGGCAATCAACAAGCAAGCTTCCAAAAGTTTATTGTAAAATGTTCTTTGCTTTCTTTTGTTGTATTCATTTATATTTGCTTGTTGTTTTACTTGTATTACTGTTGTAATATCTTGTAAGAGGTTTCTCCACCTCCGGATTGTTCCGAGAAGGAGTTTATTGGATTAGTAGTGCGTGTCTGCATTGCTAGGCTTTTAGAGCTCGATCCGTGGAGTAGGAACCATTCGGTTCCGAACCACGTTATATCTTGTGTAGTACTTGTATTTGTGTTGTATTTGTTTTATTATTTCTATTTCTGCTGCGTATAATATATTTTGTAGCAAGCACGCAACGAATTCCATCGACGCATCAAAACGAGCTGTTCACCCCCTCTAGCGGTCACTGAATCCTCAACAATTGGTATCAGAGCTCGGGACTCTTCTATGGATTAACAACCCGGAGCCAAGACGCTAGAGGGTGAAGAGGAATAAGATGGAAATTCAAGAGAGTTTGGGTTGGGACATCAACATCCCAATCCCATATACTTTCTATGAATGAGAAGGCTTCAACCAATGGAAGACAAGGATTGAAGACTTCTTGATGACGAGGGACTTTGAATAATGATCCATGTTGATGGAGGGATTTAATTATCCAAGAGGACCAAAAGGAGGCTTCCTAAAAAATGAGATGTATTGAGGAGCAACTCCAACAATTTACGAAAAATAAGAAGGTAATCAAATTTATTTTTGATTTGATTCATAATGATATCTTGTGTAGCATAGGGGATTGCATGAATGCCAAGGAGCTTTGGAGGGAATTGACAAGATTCCATGAAGACCCATCATCGATTTAAGAAGAGGAGGCCGAAGATGAATTCTCATCCTCACAAGCAAGTGAGGATTCAGAAGTTGAAGAGAAGTCAACTTCCGGATCGATGGAAGAGGAGGTGGAAGAGGTGGAAGAAGCCTCCACTTCAAGGATTGAGGGGGAGGAGAGATCATCCACTCTGGAGCATCAAGAAGAAGCTTCTACTTTCGGTCAAGGAGAAGAGAAAGCTCAAAATCCGGCCACCATTGACCTAGGTAACTCAAGTATTCAATTTTAAAATAAAATTCATATTATATGCTTTGAGTGTAGGGAAAATGGACACTATAAGAGCAAGTGTCCTAAGAAAGTCAAGAAGGCTCTACCCGTGTCAAAGGTCAAGGAGATCGGTGCCTCAATGCAAAAGAGCAAGGAGCATATCATATGTTTCAAATGTAATCAAAGAGGGCATTATAGGAGTTAATGCCCTAGGGGGAGCAAGAAGGTCAAAGAAGGAGCATCACAAGTAGGGTGAGCCCCTAGGGCAAACCCTAAGGTATATTTTAATGCACTTTCTAGTTCTAGGATCAAAAAGCATGCTAGGAGTTATGTTAATAGTCTTGTATTTCTCATGAACAAAAGCATGATAGTAGGCATAACAAATATTTTTGCATAGGAGCTAAGAATGTTCATTTTGAAACTAAGGAGAAATTTGAGACTAATGTCCCTAGAAAAATCTTATCTAGAGAATCTATCAAGAAAATAGAAGACCACCTAGGTTCTAACCCCAAATGAGCTAAACATATGCCTAGAAAGAACAATTTCCAAAGATTAAATCAAAATTCAAAAATTGAGCAATTAGAGGTTGAAAATCAAGCCTTGAGGTCAAGGCTTGAGAAACTTGAAAAGACCATTGCAAAAATGACAAATCAAATACAAAGGTCAAATGGTCAAACTCTAGGGTCTAGAAGTCAAAGTCAACACCTAGAGTATGGGAGGCAAGGCTCATCTATGGGCAAGAAAGGCTTGAGTCACAAGCCCAGGTCCAAGGTAGATAAGCCTACCTACCATAGTGTTCCATTTGACTATGGAACTAAACTTATGTCTAAAAAGACCAAGGTCAATAGAGAAGTCATCCCTAAGGTTGACTAAGGTAGGTGCTTAGTGGCCAAGGTTTCCATGAAACCTAGGAAGACCACTAAGAAAGTTACTAGGGAGACAATCCCTAAGGTTAACTTAGTCAAGTCCCAAATGACTAAGGCTAACAAGCCTAGAAGGGTCATTAGGAGGGTATCTAGGGAGGTTATCCCTAAGGAATACCTAATTAACCCAAGGAGCTCAAATAAGTTTTGAGTTCCTAGGAGCGTGATCGATTCACGCTAGATGAGTTAGATTGTGTCAACTTTAAATGGATGAGTAGTTAACCTAACCATGATAAAGTTGACACTTTAAGATATTTTTAACGTTATGGATACCTTGGAAATAGGTTTTATTTTTAATCCTAAAAGTTTTTTGGATTTGCCAATATATTTTTGGAATTATGAAAAATCAATCAAATTGACACAATTTAGGTTTAGAAGTTATAGTGTGTCATTTTAGTTTTTTTGCACACTTGGGAGATTAGTAGCAATATGACAAAATATACTTAATAATGACAAATGATAATTAATATTAAATTTTAGATATTATTATACCTATACATCTTATTTGTCATGCCTTATTTGCCATATAACATACCATGACTTCATATTTACTTTATCATATAAAATGTCATAAGTATGTTTAGGGTTAGTGTTTAATGTCATGTATATCTAGATTATATCATATGCCATGACATCATGATCATTGGTCATGTTTATTTATGCTATCATTTATGTCATGATCATACTTCATGCATTTAAATTAATGAAAATTTATTTAAGGACTATGACATGACTTGAAGTCTCATTTATAAGGGTTTAGTTTAAGATAAACTAAAATTCACATCTCACATCTAAATTGACATGTATGTGTATTGATACACTCTAGATACATGTGAAATGCTAGAATATGAGTTAAATTCAAGGTGCATAGCTTTTGCATCTAGATGAACTAAAACTCATCTTATCTTAATTGTGGATCATTGGAAAAGCTACTGTACAAGTCATGTACATTGAGCCCAAGGAACATGATCCAATATAGGTTTTCAAAAATATTTTAAAATCATTTTAGAAAACCTTGGTGAAGTTTATCTTTTGATAGCAATCACCATTGATGAAGTTGATACAAAGTGAGCTCAAACATTGAAGTTTTTCTTCACTTTTGAACTTTGTGTCAATTTCGATATTTTATGTGTAAAATATTTTTCAAATATTTTTCACCCATTGTGTTGCTTATAAGTAATGTACGTATAAATTTTCATGATTTTTCAAAATACGTAGAATTACTTATGTCTTTTCAAAACTCGATTTTTGAAATTGAATTTGGCGATTTGATTATCGATCATTTCAGCTTGATGGCGGTCGGTGATGAATTCGACTAATAACTATAAGTAGTCGACTGCCAGGCTGATTTCGAGAAAAATAAAGTTGTTTAGCCCGTGTTCAGCTACGGTAAAGTTCCCTAACCACTCCTAATCCTAGGAGATGCTTTGGGAAGCATTATAAAGGGTGAAAATTCATTGGATATGGATTAGGAGAGGTGTTAGGGTGATGTATCAAATTTAAGGTATGGGAAAGTTCAATGTTGAATTTTTAACCTTAATTTTGATGGTTTAGAGTTCGTACTGGCTTAGGGACTTCCCAAGGACATTGTTGGTGCAATGGTCAAGGGAGAGCAAGCCTTTAGGGGGAGGTATTCATCATAGGATGATGGATGTTATTTTTCCTCATGAGGGGGAGAAATGAGATTTGAGATACTCAATTTGGAAATTGGGGGAGATTGTAGGATTGTCTCTCTTAAGTGATATGTGACTTATTATTAGGAAGATTGTAGGCATCTTATATATTTTTGGACTAAGGGGGAGATTGTAAGATCTCATTAGAACATTTTTGATGTTAGTCAAAAAGGGGGAGAATGTTTGGGAGAATTATTGGGAGAATTTAAGGGATTACCAATTTGGGATAATTGGTAAGAAGATTTGAGTTAGTGTTCTAACTCAAAGGTACGTGGTTTTGTCAAACATTAAAAAGGAGGAGATTGTTGGTGCAATCAGTCTAGGTCACGATTGATCGGACTCGAGTCATGTTTTGATGTTTGATATGAAGGTTTGACATTGATGTTTGACATTGATGTCTGGTAATGTTTTGGGGAGATTGTTGGTGCAATCGACCCGAGTTATGATTGACCGGACTCGAGTTTGACTCGAGGGGGATTTTGATGGTTGACTAGGGTTGACCATGTCATGGAAAGTTCAAGTCTTGAGTACTTAACATGTAAAGTCCAAGCATGGGTCTTGGCATGGAAAGTCCAACATGAGTTGACAAGAGAAAGTCCAAACTTGAGTCTTGACATTTGAGAAGTCCAAGGGGTTTGATATTGGCGGCATAAAGTCCAAGGGTGAAGTCTTGGCAGCATAAGTCTAATGGTTGGCGGCGTAAAGTCCAAGGGTGAAGTCTTTGCAGCATAAGTCCAATGGTTGACGGCGTAAAGTCCAAGCGGAGTTTTGATAGCGCAAGTCCAATGTGCCTTGGCGGTGTAGACACTGTTAGCATGACAATAGCCGATGGAAGTACCTGAAGGCTAGCGTATGGATGAACAAGTCATGGATGACTTGGAGGGATCCGATAGGCACGAGGCTGATGGAAGTGTCTAGAAGGTATGGGGGCATCATACTTGGGTTAAAACCTCATGGTTGAGGTTGGCAGTCGACTGACAATATGACCGGTTCAACTGTCATGAGTCGACTAGAGTTCGACTGTCGGTTAAGGACTGAAAATGCCTTGGCAATCGATTGATCATTGGATCAGTCGACTGCTGGATGGGGTTTTTCGGCCGCGACCACAGAACGCTTCATAACCGACTGGACAGTTGGCTACGGACGTTAGCAGTTGACTGGTGATGTCATCAGTCGACTGCCAAGAGATCCGTTGAAATTTTTCCAATGAGGATCGAGCTGTTGTCTCACGACAACAGTGGCATCAGTCGACTGATGGTTCCGTGCAATCGATTGATAGGCAAAAATCCATCCCGATTGCAGGTTATAAAAGCAGCTCCGAAGAGAGATTTTGGCAGCGGTTTTCTTGGACGATTTGGAGCGATTTGCTGTTGCAAATCAGGGTCTTCAAGGCTAGTCCAAGACAATCAACAAATAAGCTTCCAAAAGATTATTGTAAAGTGTTCTTTGCTTTCTTTTGTTGTATTCATTTATATTTGCTTGTTGTTTTACTTGTATTACTGTTGTAATATCTTGTAAGAGGTTTCTCCACCTCCGGATTTTTCCGAGAAGGAGTTTATTGGATTAGTAGTGCGTGTTTGCATTGCTAGGGCTTTTAGAGCCCGATCCGTAGAGTAGGAACCATTCGGTTCTGAATCACGTTATATCTTGTGTAGTGCTTGTATTTGTGTTGTATTTGTTTTATTATTTCTATTTCCGCTGCGTATAACACATTTTGTAGCAAGCACGTAAAGAATTCCATCGACGCATTGAAATAAGCTATTCACCCTCCCCTCTAGCGGTCACCGAATTCTCAACAGACTCAAGCTTGGACTTTTCCTTGCCAAGACTCAAGACTTGGACTTTTCCATTGCCAAGAATCGTGCTTGGACTTTCCATGCCAAGTATCCCACTTGGACTTCTCCATCATATGGTCAACCCCATGTCAATCATATAGTTAACCCATGGTCAACTCATTATCAAACATCAAAATATTACTCGAGTTAAACTCGAATATGGTCAATCGTGACCCGGGCCGATTGCACTAACAATCTTCTTATTTTTGATATTTGACAAAAACTAAATACCTTTGAATTAGAATACTAACTCAATCAAATCCTTCCAATTGTCCAAATTGGGAATTCCAAATTCTCACTCAAATTCTCTCCCTTTTTGACATACATAAAAAATGCTCTCTCCAAGGGTATCAATGTCTCATATTCCAATGAAATCTTACAATCTCCCCCTTGATTCAAAAACATCTAGGATGCCTTCACTCTTCCTAGTGATAAATCCCATATCACTAAAGAGAGAAATTCATTTTTTTTTCTAATTCTTCAAATTCTCCCCCTTACGAGGAAGAATACATCTATCATCCCATGATGAATATTTTCCCCTAAAGACTTGCTCCACCTTAACCATTGCACCAACAATGTCTTTGGAGAGTCCCTAAGCCTATAGGAACACTAACCCATCAACATTAAGGGTAAAAGTTCAAATTTGAACTTTCACACACCTTAAAATTGATACATACCCTAAACAACTCTCCTAATCCATATCCAATGGATTTTCACTCTTCTAATGCTTTCCAAAGCATATCCTAGGGTTACGAGCAGTTAGGGTAGCCTACCATAGCTGAAACATAGGCTAAACAACCTTGTTTATCCAAAATCAGCATTGACAGTCGACTCTGTCAGCTACTAGTCGACTGCAAGTCGATTGTCATCCATGACAGTCGACTGATTTCTATAAGTGCTGAAATCAAGTTCAGAAATTGAAATTTAGAAATATATAAGTAATTATACGTAATTTTAAAAATCACAAAATTTCATACCTATAATACTTATAACAATTATTATGGATGAAAAATATTTAGAAAACAAAATACTCATAAAATATTGAGATTGATACAAAATTCAAAATCATTGATAACTTCAATGTTTTTGACCTATTTTGTATCAACTTCTTTAATGGTGACTTCTATCAAAAGATAGACTGCACCAAGGTTTTCTAAAATGATTTTTAAATGAACCATGGTATATGAGATTAATATACATGACTTATACATAAGCTTTCCTCATGATTCATCCATGGTATAAGATGAGTTTGAGTTCAGTTAAATGCAAGAACTATGCACCTTAAATTTAACTCATTTCCTAATATCTCACATGTATCTAGGGTGTATGAAAACATACATATGTCAATTTGATGTGAGATGTAAGTTTTGTTTATCTTAATCTAAGGCCTCATGTGTTTTTCTAGATAACTATATTTGATTCCCTTATATATGGGACTTCGAATCATGTCATTTGTCTTTAAATCAATTTTAATAAATCTTAAATGCATGAATGATGATTATGACATAAATGATAGCATAAATAAAAATGTGCTAAAAATCGTGATGTCATAGCATTAAATATAAACTTAAATATACATGATATAAAAATTTAAACCTATAGTATCATAACATTGTATATGATAAAACAAATAAATATGATATAATAACATGACATATGACAAACAAATTATGATAAATAAAATATAAAAGGTATAAGAATACCTAAGTTTTAGCATTAGTTATCATTTATTGGGATTAAGTTCATTTTGTTATATTTACTACTTATCTCCCAAGTATGTCAAAAATTCAAAATGACACACTATGACTTCTAAACCTAATTGTGTCAATTTTAATCAATTTTTCATAGTTCTCAAATTTAATTGACACATCCTAAAATCTTTTAGGATAAAAATTTAACCTTCATTTTCATGGTATCACATAACCTTGAAAATGTCTTAAAATGTCAACTCTATCATGGTTAGGTTAACTACCTATCCACTTAGGGTTGACACACCCTAACCATCTATCGTGATAGAATCACGCTCCTAGGAACTTAATATCTATTGGAGCTCCTTGGGTTAATTAGGTATTCACTAGGGATGACATCTCTTGATACCTTCCTAATGACTCTCCTAGGCTTAGAAGCCTTGGTCATTTGGGTTTTACCGAGGTTAACTCTGGGGGTAACGCCTCTTGTAACTTTCTTAGTGATCTCCCTAAGTTTCCTTGAAACCTTAGCCAATAGACACTTACCTTGGTTAACCTTAGGGATGAATTCCCTATTAACCATGGTTTTCATAGACGTATGAATGGTTCCATAATCGAATGAAACATGTTGATAGGTCTTCTTGGGCTTAGGTTTGTGACTCAAACCTTTCTTGCCCTTAGGTGGATCTTGTTTCCTAGACCCAACATTTTGACTCCTTGATCCTAAATTTTGAATATTTAATCCTTGCATTTGATTTTACATCTTTCTAAGGGTCTTTTATAATTTCTCATGTTTTGATCTCAAGGCTTAGTTTTCAACTTTGAGTATTTTTGTTCTTCCTAGGCATATGTCTATGATTCTTAGGATTAATGCCTCGGTGATTATCTACTTTCCTAATGGAATCCCTAGGTAGAATGACTCTAGAGTTGTTTCTAGATTTGTCCTTAGATAAGGTAGGTCTAGTATGATCCTTTGATCTAAAATTACAACTCTTAGTACTTAAACAATAGAATTTGTTATTTCTAGCATGTTTTTCATGAACAATAGCAAGATTACTCCTAGAATGTTTATTTTTATCATGAAAATTAATAGGTGCATAATTAAAATATACCTTAGGATTTGCTTTAGAAGTTTCCCCTACATGTGATACTTCTTCTTGGTCCTTGATTTGCTTTCTCTCCCTAGGGCATTGACTTCGGTAGTGTCCCTGTTGATTGCACTTGAAGCACATAATGTGCTCTTTGCTTTTAATTGTTGGGGCTCCGGTCTCCTTGGTCTTTGGCACAACTTGTGTTATCTTCTTGACTCGTTTCGGACACTTACTTTTATAGTGTCAAACTTCCCTACACTCAAAGCATATAATATTAACTTTATTTTTAATTGAAATGCTTGAGTTATCTAGGATGGTGGTAGAAAGAATTTGATCCAATTCTTCATGGCTCCCAGAGATAGATGCTTCTTTTTGTTGCTCCGGTATTGAAGATGACTTAATCTCCTCCCATCAATCCTCAAGGTGGAGGCTTCCTTCGATTTTTTCCACTTCTTCCTCCTTAGATGTCGAACACCTCTCGACCTCTGAATCCTCACTTTCTTGTGAGGATGAATTTTCTTCTTCGGGCTCTCTCTCTACTTGAGTCACAAATGATTCTTCATAGAGCTTGGCCAATTTATCCTATAGCTCATTGACATTTTGAAATTCACCTAACCTAGACACAATATCGTTAGATAACATATTTAATATCATTTGTGTTACCTTATCATTTCTTTCAAAGGCTTAAGCTTACTCTTCGGTCCATCTCTTCTTCTTGAGATATCCACCTTTTAAACTTCTTGGAAGTTTAAATCCCTTCACTAGGATAATCTAATCTTTAATGTCCATTATGAAATTCTCCATCCGTGCCCTCCATTGCTCAAACCCTTCTCGTCCACAGAAGGTGTATGAAATTGGCGTGTTGATGTCCCACCCAAAATGATCGTTGGGCAACTCCATCCTGTTGGATCGAGAAGCATCGCTAGAGGGGAGGGGGGGGGGTGAATAGCGAGTGTAAATTTTTTTTTCATTCGTTCGATAAGAGCAAGCACAGCGGAAAAATAAATAACAAAAAAATAAATAGACACTTTATTTTTACTCGGTTCACAACTCAGCGGTTACTACTCCAAGGTCCCACGATCCTTGACCATGTAATAAGGGGCAATCCACTATAAAGTCTCCTCCTCGTTGGAGGTAGGAGACAACGATTACAAAAACGAAAGCACGAGGATGAGACAACAAGCTCACCTCGTTACGATTAAAACATTGAATACAGTAAATAAAAATAATACTTGTTGCCGACGAAGAAATTCTGAACTTGGTGTTGCGTCGGTGTTACAACGTTTAGAGCTTTGACGTTGCGGGAGCACTTTGAGAGCAAGATAATTGATCTTTGGGTTGGAGTCCTCCCCTTCTTTTATAGATTTTTGCCTTGGAATAAGTCTTGATAGAAATCCTCAACTTTTGGAACTGATCGCGAGGTGACACCTTATCTTATCGCGAAGTGACCGCATCAAACATTATCCGTTTTGACCTAGTGCAAAAGGTTGATTCGTCGCTATTAGTCGACTGATGCCTTCCATCAGTCGACTACCAGCCTAGTCACTTCCCTGCAGTAAGAGGTTAGCACGGAAAATGATAAATATGATGGTTTCTTACCGTCCGATCTCGACCTAGACCTTCCACTGGAAGTTTTAGTTGGATCGCCACCTATGGTCGTCCCCGTACAGAGGACACGACCTTACCATCTCTCTTCGCACTCGTGCTTACCTTTGGTCCTTTATGACTTGTCGCTTTGCTTCTGGTCTTCCACATAGGTTCTTCGACTTCCACGAAGTTCCTCCGGTGTCGCCCGACCACCACGATTTCCCGACTCGGGATTCTCTGGGTGTCATTGACCTTCAGCTTAGCTTAACCATTTCCTGCACACTTAATTCAGCTCATAAGATAACAATATGACCTTAACTTTGAATCTTTGCCATAATCAAAATCTAGGTTCGATTATCTGGTACCCTGCACCAACACATCCTTCTTCTTCCCTCTAGCAATGCTCCCTTGCCGGTTAGTCCAAAATAAGAGCGACCTGGCTCTGATATCACTTGTTGGGGATCGTATGATCGCTAGAAGGGAGTGAATAGCGTGATCGTCGTTTGATGGAAATCGATCTCGTGTTGCTTGTCTATAATTTGCGTTAGCGCAGCGGAAATACAAAATACACAACAAAAATACAAGCACGACAATACACACGATGTAACATGGTCCGGAACCCAAGTTTTTACTCCACAGGGCGAGCTCGATAACGAGCTCTAGTGATGCACTCACCACCAATCAAAATACTCATTCTCGACAACAAATCGGAGGTGGAGAAACCTCGTATAAGAATTTTACAATAATAAGAATAAGCAAGCAAAATACAAGCACGTAAATGATATGAAAGAAACAACACTTTACACAAGTGAGTTTTGGAATGCTTGAGCTTTTGGTTGCTTTAGGATGCCTTGAAGGACTAAAATTGCAACAACAACTCCCCTTCAAATCCTCAAAAAATGTATGTGGAAATCCTCTCTGTCGAGCTCCTTTTATGCATCCGTGTGACCTGGATTTTCGCTTGAAAGTTGACTGCCAAAAGACTCCAGTCGACTGCCAACAGTGTTGTCTCACAATGAGTTTAATCTACGTTGACATTCAAGCTAACGGATACACTGATAGTCGATTGTCATTACGAGTCGATCATTGTCGAGCCCATAGTGATCGCTCGACTCACAAGCTTTTCTGCGACCAAAACCAACGATCGATTGCCCTCCATGGCGGTCGATTGGTCAAAGCAATCGATCGCACAACATGGCGATCTCGCAGAGCCACTCGACCGAGCCGATCGTCGATCGACTCCCATCGATCAATCGTCATAATCCAATCGCCGATTCGACTCGGTACATCAAGTGTCGAACATTGACGGTCGACCGTTCATAACCCCTGATCATTGCTACACCTCAACCATAAGGTTTACCCCAAGTATGATGCCCTCATACTTGCTAGACCACTCTTAGCCTAGACTTAAGCCTTCTAGTCACTTCCATCAGTCTCACGCCTATCAGATCCCTCTAAGACATCCATGACTTATTCATCCATACGTTAGCCTTTAGGTACTTACATCGGCTATTGTCATACTAAGCTGGTCTATACTGTCATGGTACATTTGAGCTTATATTGCCAAGACACACATTTGGACTATAATCCGTCAAACATTGAACTTGTACTGTCAAGACTCCACCCTTTGACTTTACGCCATCAATATCAACCCTTGGACTTCTCAATTGTCAAGTACCCATGACTTGGACTTTCACCGTCAAGACTATATTCTTGGACTTACGTGACCAAGACTACACCCTTGGACTATCCTTGTCAATTCCATGTTGGACTTTCCAATTGTCAAGACTCAAGTTTGGACTTTTCCTTGCCAAGACCTAAGACTTGGATTTTTCCATTGCCAAGACCCATGCTTGGACTTTCTATGCCAAGTGTCCCACTTGGACTTCTCCATCATATGGTCAACCCCATATAAACTGTATAGTCAATCCATGGTCAACTCATCGTCAAATATTAAAACACTACTCGAGTCTGGTGAATCGTGACCTGGGTCGATTGTACTAACACTTTTTTCATGCTCAAGTCATTTTCTTCGGTTTACTTGTTCCTTTGCTGGTGCAATCGTAAGCTCCATTTCTTCAGTTTAGAATTGACTTGACCGTCGGAGGAGTCATATTGGGCATACCGATGCTTGCTGATAGATGTTGATATTGTAGGGAATCTAAGCGCGCTCGGAAACATTTTGCAAGCACTACGCAGCGGAAAAATAAGATCCCTCCAGAGATCCATGCGAAAATCCATACTCGTTTAATCGATTCTATCCTATGAGAATTGTAGTTACTTTTGATGCGTGCCCTTCGCTATCCCGTCCGCAACACTTGTGTTCAAGATGTCCGGATCTCAACGCGGTCAGGATGTCCGCGCCTCCACGGTATCTACACGAACCGTGAGATGGAGAAGAACCAAACTATGGTGCTGGCCACAAGGTTGGTTTGACCAAGAAGGTAGAAGAAGAAGAAGAGAAAGATCACATGAAAAGCACCACTTTCTAAAATCTCATCAAATCCCTTTTATATTCAATCATTGAATATAAAGGGTTTGTGACTCTTGATTTCCATAGAATTAATAACTCATTAATTCCATCTTAATGATCATGCAACCCCTTTTAATGGTGAGTCTCACTCAATCCAAACCTGACTTGAGTCTAACTTGAGTCAGATTCATTGGGTATACCTTGAGTCCTACTCAATCTGAATTTGACTTGAGTCTAACTCGAGTCAGATTCATTTGGTATACCTTGAGTCCTACTCAATTCGAATTTGACTTGAGTTTAACTCGAGTCAGATTCATTGGATACACTTTGAGTCCAACTCATTGAGTCTAATCTACATTAGATTCAATCCGATGACCCAATGACTCATCACATGAGCCATCTCCAACTCACATGTCCTAAGTGTGTAACCCAATAGATTCTCGTAACGTTGAAAATGTTTCTAAAACCTTTTTAGAGACATAAACAATGAGTGACATCTAGCAATACATCATTGCTACCCAAGTGACGAGAATGTCGTGATCTAACATAACCTTTTCATGACTGCTATCGTGTATGACTCAGTACTTTTATCCTTGATATCTAAATTGATCAATGAGGTATAGACTGTGTCATCCTCTTATCAATCATGAGTTTCTTGATCTCCAAATAGACTACTCAACCAAATAAGCTTAATATCTCATATTGACTTATTCGAGCATAGTCATGTATTTTAGCAGTCCCACTCTATCAAGGGGCTCATAGATATCACTTTCATTACATGGAAGAGATAAATCTCATCTACATCACTCACATTCCTCCGCATAACTTATTGTATACCAGTGATTGTTAGTGAAAGTCCTAGAGCCAATCATATGATGATTGTTGTATGAACTTTATTGTATCATATTCCTATTTATAAAGGCATGGTTATTATATTTACTTGTATTGGTGCCAAATAAACTAAGTATAATAATGTTCTTGAGTAGAAGGTTCTTATCTATATCAATCGATTGGTTGAATCGATAATGAGATGATATAGATAACACTACTCTTAATCATTCCTAGTCAAGTATTAACATTCAGGGATAATGTTAATACGTAGAGACTAGTATGTAGGTCAACTCGATGACTTGTTCTTACAAGTCATGGATATGAGATATCAAGTTGACACATGGGTATGCATTGGAGAATGTATACTGAATGACCCACCATGAGAAAGTATCATGGATCGTTATATGAGTGTCATATACTTTCTCATGTGACTATTAGTATGACTATTAGTTCTTGGACCTGAAGTCACCATGGTTCCCTACATAAGGAGTTGCATATTTTAGCTTCGTCAAACGTCACCTGTAAATGGGTGGACTATAAAGACGATTACTGGGTATGTAACAAATTATGCGGAGGGATGTGAGTGATGTAGATGAGATCTATCCCTCCTATATGACGGGAGTGACATCGTTATTCTTGATAGAGTGAGACCATGAAGTGCATGACCATACCCAAATAAGTCAATATGAGATATTGAGCTCATTTGATTAGAGTGAGTCTACTTGGAGTTCAAGATATAGATTGTACCGAGGATGACACGGTCTATGCCTCAATTGGTCAATCTAGATGTCAAGGATAGAGGGACATTGTCACATATTGTGAGAGTCACAATTAGTAGTCACAAAGGTAATGTTGGATCTCAACATTCTTGTAGCTTCGGTAGCAATGATGTGTTGCTAGATACCGCTCATTGCTTATGTTCCTAAATCGGTTTAGGAGCATTGCCAACGTTACAAGAACCTATAGGGTCACACACAAAGGGCAATTAGATGGAGATTAGGTTCATATGATGAACCATGAGGATTAGGTTTATGGGATGAACCAAATTGGATTAAGAGTAATCCAAATTAGACTAATTGAGTTAAACTCAATTTGATTTAAGTGTTGAATGAGTCTAATTTAAATTTGATTCATTGAGTCAATTTAAATTGATAAATAGAGATTCATTAAATTAAATTGACTTGAATCAAGTGGTTAGATTTGATCAACCATGGGAGATAAGAGGTCAAGTTTGACTTGACTTGAGAGGGAAGATGAATGGTCAATTTTGACTTGAGCAATTGCCATGTCATGATGAGTTGGCATGGGGGCTGGCCAATGATGATGTTCCACATCATCATGGACTTATTATGGGGTGTCACTTCATGAGGGAGACCAAGAGCTATTGACTCTTGGAGTTACATGCATGCATGTAACCCCCACCTAAATAAGTGGTCGGCCACTTTTCTTGATGGTGTGAAGTTATTTTTTGTTGAGTAACTCCATCTTCTTCTTCCTCTCTTTCTCTCCAAATCCTCATCTTGCCGTGGACATCAAGGGTGCTAACACACTCTAAGGTGTTTTCTCTACCATTTGTCCGTGTGGATACTTATAGAGGAGTGTACACTTGACACTTTTCGAGATCCGGCAAAACTTTTGGACTGGCGGGATAAGCGAAGGACGCCGCTACGAGGGTAACGCTCTCATCTTGTAGATCTAAGGTTTTAAACACATACATGAATTTAGTTTTTGTTATACTTCGCACAGATCCGTGGCCGGGCTTCCGAGGTTTCCGCAACGCAAAAAGCGATTTTTGTGGCTCGGAAAGTCCAACAGTGATTGCCTTTATAGTCACCCTATTATGGGCAACGTTTGACGAAGCTAAAGTATACAACTCATTATGTAGGGAACCGTTGTGACTTCAGGTCTAAGGATTATTCATACCAATAGTCACATGAGAATGTTTATGATACTCATATAACGATCCATGAAACATTCTCATGGCGGATCAATTCAATACATAGTCTTTACGACGATTTATCAAACAACGCACGTGAAGTTTAGAAGTGCTCAAATAGTGCCCCATACTTTCATATTTATCAAATAGCGTACTTAATTTCCTTTTTACCTCTCTTGCCAAAAAGATCTGCACCACTGTGGTGCTGGAATTACAAATCCCAGCACCACCACTGTGGTGTTGGAATTTGAATTTCCAACACCACAATGGTGGTGCAATCCCAGCACCACCACCGTGGTGTTGGGATTGCAATACAACTGTGGTACTGAGATTTGAATTCCCAGCACCATGTTCGGAAATTTCATTGTGCTGCAAGTCTGTTTGGCGGGAGGGATAAAAAAGAAATTAAGTGCGTTATTTGGTAAATATGAAAGTATGAGACGCTGTTTGGGTAATTCTAAACTTCACGTGTGTTGTTTGGTAAATTGTCGTAGTCTCTAATATATATCCATGTGTCAATTTGATATCACATATCTATGACTTGTGAGATTAAGTCATCAATTGACCTACATGCTAGTCTCTGCGCATTAATATTGTTCTTGCATATTTATACTCGATTAGGAATATATATATACAGACTCTCACTATCAATTTAACCAATTGATATGCTGTAAACCTGAACCTACTATTCAATGACACTATTATATTATTCATATAGCACATATTAGAAATAATATAATAAAAAAATAGTCTATTTTTAATGAAATATAATATATATGATCCCTAATCACTCATCTATCTCATGATTGACATTAAAGATTGACACTAACAGATATGTAGAGTCACTTAACTGTTCAGGTCACCAATTGAATCACTCAGTAACATCCAAGGTGGCAAAGTCGCTTGGGTGTTTAACTATTTGGGTAATATCGATTCTCTAGAAGAAAGGAAAGTAAAGAGGTTGAGCACGAACAGAGAATCATGAATTAGCAAATGCTGAACACTCCAATATAATACCTGTATGAAGTTGTTAGAATATGCCATTGTGTTTTTTTAATTTAATTGCAATTTCTTCCTTCCCAAGTGATTGCATTGCTGAATTCTTTTGTTTTCTCGTCTTTGCATAGTTTATTTAATATTTGACTGAAGTGCAAATGTCCTTTTAAATTTATCAAAAAAATGCATCTATCTTTGTCCAACCCACTTGTCAACTTTACAAAAATGTTTGATGACCATCACTTGATTTACCCACTATTGGTTGAACGGAAATCGACCTAACAAAATGGATTGTGAGAGGAACAATAGATAACGGATACCCACTAAGAGACATTCCACTATCTACATGTGCAAGTAATCTTCCCAATAACATGATGAGTTTAGTAACTTCTCCATCTACTGTCTACATATGTAAGTCTCCACTAACATGATGAATATTAGTAACTTCTCCACTAATATGAATACATATTAGTAACCTCCTATATCTTCTTGTATATATATAAACATACTTGAGTGAAGTATGTTAAGTGAGGATAAAAAAGGTGGAGCAAGTCTTGTGGAGAAGAGTTGCTTGCGTGATAAGAGGGAGATCGAGACGAGTAGGTCTTGCAATAGAAGGAGACAAGAAGGTCTCCTAGAGGAGAAGGAGATTGCATGGACTGTGCATAGAAGAGATTGCAGGTGTGTGTGCAGACAATATTTGCGATATGTGCACTCATCTCTTGTTAAGTAGAACAAGAGGATCGTCACAATCACAGGGTTGTAGATTGAGATGTTGTGGATATGTGGCGAAAGTTCAGATTAACATCTCGCGACTTTCATCTCGACTGTGAGCCTTCGACGAGGATCAGAGTTCGTAGCAAAAATTCCTGAGCAGAGCAGTGCCAGAGAATTTATATCTATTTGAGGTATACTTATGTTTCCGTATTACTTTGCTAAGTAATTTTAACAATGGTATCAGAGCCAAGTTGAATGCGAAGTCGAGTTCGTGTTCAACGTCCTTGAGTTAAAACTTAAGAAAAGGCTATTAAACATGGAACACAGTTCTCGTCGAAGATGATGAACAGTGTTCTATGTCGCCCGAGCACAATAGGAGATAGTGGTAGTGCACTGTTGGTGATCAACTGTGCATGCAGTGCTCAGTTGCACACACAATACTCAGTAGTCGACTATCGGAAAGAAATAGTCAACTGGGAGCATGGTGCTCGACAATGTGCGAGGAGCTCGGTCGCACTAGGAGGTGCTTGACCACACACACAGGTGCTCGACAACACGCATAGGTGCTCGTCTGCATGCCTTGTACTCGACAGCCTATAGAGGTGCTCGACAACATGCGTAGGTGCTCCGCTGTGCACCTAGTACTCAACCACACGAAGAGGTGCTCGGTAAAAGCAATAGGTACTCGACCAGAGCATGAAGTGGTTGGTAAAAGCATAGGTGCTCGACTAGCACTGTTAGTGCTAGACCAGAGCACAAGGTGGTCAGTCATAGCTTATGGTGCTTGGTCGTGACGTGTTGTACTCGGAAAAACACAAGAGGTGCTAGACTAGCACAAGAGGTGCTCGATCAGAGCATTGGGTGTTCGTCCAGAGCACTAAGTGCTCGACCACAACACCGTGGGGCTCGGGATTTACCTTGTGGAGCTTGGAATACTTTATGAAGTTGGCAAAGTGGTCAAAAACACTCGCGAGAGCTTGACACATGTAAGGCCCTAGGTTCTCGAGGTCGCTGAAGATCTCGAGAGCTTAACATGAGTAGAAGTACTTGAGATGCACATTGGTGCTATGTAGAATGTTTAAAATCGAGTGAGAGTTTGAAGTTATTAAAAATTTGATCTAAAGGTCGAGAAGGATTTTCAAATATGACTCGACTTAAGTCGAGGGTCTTGGAGACGACGAAGAGATTTGACTTCGAGATATATGAATCATTTCGGTAGCGCATAGGCTTACTGAAAGTGTTGCCATTGTATGACGGTGCGTAGACTTTCTCAGCGGCATGTAGATTTGCCTTAAGAGTATAATGTGACTAATTATGTACTGCATCTTAATTTGAATGATGAGATACAATTTTAGATTGTGATGTAAGGTGTCTATTGATTCATACGCTCGTCTTAAAATTTGTATTCGAGTTATTTGAGTCTTGATGATTAGTAGAGTACATAATTGAGATAGTAAGCATCAATAGTTACTAACACCTCTTTATTCTGTGTGCAAAATGGCTACAATAAATACTGTCATACTAGATCTCGTGAAGGGAGCAAGTTGAACGGTGACAATTATGAGATTTAGCACCGGAAGATTGAGTTTGTTTTCAAGGAGCAAGAACTCAAGAAGGTTCTTAAGCATGAGATAATAGACCCCGGAAAGGGTACCACAACAAAAGCGAGATAAGATCAGGAGGTGCATCGTGTGTGGAAGAAGAAGGATGGCTAAGCTAGGGTAATTATGTTTAGTAGCATGCATGATGAACTAATCCCGATTTATAAACATTATCCTACTATTTTATCAGTCTGGAGTGCTCTTAAAGAGCAATATGACACCCCATCAACTTCTAAGATGAGGATGCTAACATATAAGTTTATTACTTATAAGAAGAGGTTCGATCATACTATAAAGTAATATTTAATTCATATGTCGAGTATGATTGTCTCTTTGAAGAATATGGGAGAGTCGATGTCGAATGAGCTTTAGGTACTGAGAGTGATCTAGTCCTTGCCTGACTCTTGTGATGTAATTAAGACCTATCTCACGTACACAGAAAATATTCATACTTTCATAGATGTGAGTAGGCACTGCGAGCTCGAGGAGGAGTGACAGGAGGTGACCAAGTTTGTTTTAGGTCATGCTAACATTGCGGAGTCGTATAAGGGCTCTCGGGGTACTAAGCGCAAGTGGCACAAGCATGAGAAAAAGACCAAGGGTTCTAGCAAGAAAAAACCAAAGAGAAATGAGAAAGGATAGAAAAGCAAGAAGAAAGAGCTCGTGAAGAGCAAAGTCTGATGCTACGTATGTGGTAAGCTTGGGCATTTCGCACGCGAGTGTGGTGAACGAAAGGTAAATCCTTTTTCTTTACATGGTTTGAGTGATGTGTCATCTAGTGTGATGTTCGTTAACTCCTTTCCTTTGTGGATTGTAGACTCAGGAGCAATATACTATGTAGTTCGAGATAGGAGTGCTTACGTAAATTTTCACCGTATTAGTCCACATGCGAGAAGGCTATATGTGGGGAATGAGGCATTCGTGGAGGTGAGAGGGATTGCCACTTGCAAGATGATGCTACAAAACAATCAAGTCTTGTATCTCCATGATGTGTTATATGCTCTAGAGATTCGACGAAATCTTATTTTTGTTCGTAGTCTAGACCAATTAGGATATAATATTTGTATAGGAAACTCTAAAGTTTCCATCTCGTATGACAATACTCTTATATGCTCTGGTATAGTCTATGAGGGACTTAATGTATTTAATTTGATTTTATTTCATGAGTCTTATCCTGCGTCTCCTATTGCCTTTGCATCTAATAGTGTAGTGGATAATGTGAGTATATGACATAGTAGACTTGGCCACATAGGATAAGAGAAGATGACCCGATTAGCAGCATGTGACGCATTAGACCATTTAACCAAGGTCGAGTTGCCCTTATGTGAGTTTTGCTTGGCAGGAAAATCTAAGAGAAAATTATTTGGGAAGATAGTGAGAGTTGGGACTCTATTGTAGTTGGTTCATTTCGACATTTGTGGACCCATGAATGTGAGAGCACGAAATGGAGCCACATATTTTATTACGATTACATGCATTTTGATTATATTTACCTGATCTCTCACAAGTCTGATGCACTGGAGTGCTTCGGGAGGTTTATAAGTGAGGTTGAAAATCAACTAAACTTGAGGGTGAAAACTTTCAGAATCGATCGTGGGTGCGAGCATTTGTTTAAGCAGTTTAAAGAGCTTTGTTTCGAAAAAGACATTATAAGACAACTGACTATTTCTCTACTCCTCAGTAGAATGGTTTCGTCAAGAGAAGGAATAGGACTTTTTGGAAATGGTGAGGTCTATGATGATGCATGCCAATTTACCTGTATCTCATTGGGGGGATGTGTTATTAACTGCTGCCTATGTCCTTAATCGTGTTCCAACAAAGTCAGTAGTCAGCAACCCATACGAGCTTTGGACAACGAGGCAACCTATCCTTAGTCATTTGAAGTCATGGGAATTGGTGTAGTAGGCATCTGAATCGAACTTGAGTTTTGATTATAGCAAATACACAAAGTTAAGTTGTTTTTATTATCTCATGAGCTGAACCAAGTGTGCAGGAATGCTAAACTAAGCTGAAGGTCTATGACACTCGAAGGAAATCGTGGTGGTCGGGCGACACCGAGAGGACTTCAGAGGGAGCCGAAGAACTCAGGTGAAGACCGAAAGCGAAGCTATAAAGGTAAAAGGTTGAGGTAAGCTCGTGTGAGTGAGTGTAAGTAAGGTCGTGTCCTCCATACGGGAACGTCCTTAGGCGACGATCTGACTAAGACATCCCATACAATGTCTAAATCGAGATCAGATGGTAAATGACCATCAAATTTACTTATATTAACTGCATTTTCGAGCTAACTCTTCATTGCAGTTGGAAACCCTAGTAACAGACAACTGCTACCTCCATCAATCGACTACTAGGGTTGAGCAGTCGACTGCTGGTCAAGAATCAGTCTTGAGGAGAGTCAAAGCTTATCACTGAAGGGAGTTTCGCTTCGCTTCGGTCGCTTGTACATGACGATCCTATCTCACGTCCCCGGATTAAAATATCATTAATTAAAACTAATCCGGACGGAGATGGATTACCCAAGCAATCGATTCATCATCGTGCTATTTGATTTGAGTGGTCACTTAAATAAACTTATTGTTCAAGCAACCTAACCCTTTTCCTCGATTAGCCATGGAATAGATGATGAACGGATCGTCGGTTTTTGTGTTTATGATCGGGGTCCATGTCAATCAACAACATGCAAAATACAAAAGAACAAGAATTAAAATTAAACAAGATTATATCTCTTGTTTTATATCTTGATCTCCTATTGTATTCCTATCCTCTTCTTGGACGTTGTATGAGCGACGATCTTCCAAGAATTGAAGCCTCCTAGATCACGTATCTTCCCTTCCTTGCTCGCTCCGAACAAGGGAAGAAAACCCTCCCTTCTTCTCCTTTCTTGTGCCAAACACAAAGTCTTCTCCTCTTCTCCTTGCTTGTACCGACCACCAAAACTCCAAGAAGTGGTGTCCGCCGACCCTAAAGAGAGGAGAGGAGATTGAGGAAGAGAGAACCCCCTTCCTCCTTACTTGTTGCCGTCGACCCTTGCTTGAGGAAAGGAGGCGCCGACCCTAGGGAGAGGAAGAAGGAGTGCCGGCCAAAAGAAAGGAAGAGAAGGAAACCCCAATCCTCTCTTGCCGCTGACCCTAAAAGAAACAAAACCCTAACTTCACCTTGCCCTTGCCTCTCCACCTCCTTTTATAGATCTAGGCTTCATGGGATATTTATAATAGACTACAATAGGGACCATGAAGAGGAGTTGGATCTTGGCCATCCAATGGATCCGAATCACATATAACCCGATCCATTAATAATGATCTATTTCACTAGAGGATCATCATTGATCTACCTCACCAACTCTCATAATTAAATCTGAGCTCCACATATTATTTGTACAAAATATCTCTCCGTGTTTAAGATATCGAATGTCCATTAATTAATTAAATTACTGACAATTTAATTAATCAATATCTAACTCCATGAGTAGTACCACTCATCCTTATCATCATATTGGACCAAGTCCACCTGCAGGATTTATATGGTAAATTTTATGAGCTCCTCAAGGGGACATCATTATCCTAGTGTATAGGACACAATTTCCTCCTATAATCAATGACACACAATGTAAATAATATTATTTCTCAACTTATCAGGCCTATCAACTTAACACATAAATCTCGCCCATTGATAAATTAAAGAAATAAATACTAAGCATATGTGCCCATTATTATATAAGGATTAAGAGCATGTACACTATAATATCTGAGGTCTGATTCAATTATATAGTCAGTATAAATTGAATCACCTCTAAATCTGTCATGCTCAATACACACAAAGTGTACTAGTGTAATTCTATAGTTAAGATAAACCAATATCAAATTACACTACAACCATGCCAATGGTTTATCCAAAACCATCTTGGTTGTGAACCTCTACTTATTCTCTACAAGGAACTGATAACATAATCTTCTGTGCGACACCACACACCATGTTATCTATAATGTAAAGTATCAGACAATATGCATAAATATAAAATGCAAACAATGATCATGTGATTCTTATTTCAAAATGAAGATGTTCATACAAAAGCTAGGTTTTTAGTATACATCCAAACAATCTCCCACTTATACTAAAAGACTATGCTGCCATCAAACTGTCATACATCTGATTCTCATTCCTCCACATGCCTATCAAAAGCTTTCATTGGAAGATCTCAAAGCTTGCTTTAATCCATAAATGGACCGATTAAGCTTGCACATAAGATGCTCTTTGCCGTTTGCAATGAATCCCTCTGGTTGCTCCATATAGATATTTTTTTCAAGACTTCCATTAAGAAAAGCTGTCTTAACATTCATCTGTCAAACCACATAATCCATATGAGCAGCAATAGTCAAGAGAATCCGGATAGACTTAAGTATGACTACTGGCGAAAAAATCTCCTCATAATCGATACCCTCTTTCTGAGTATACCCTTCCGCAACAAGCCTTGCTTTGAAGGTCTCTACCTTCCTGTCTAATCCTCTCTTTCTTTTGTAGATCTACTTGCATCCAATGACTTTTACACCATTAGGTGGTTCTACTAGCTCCATACTTGATTTGGATCCATAGATTCTATCTCAGAATTCATCGCCCTTTGCCAAGATACCGCATCTTTATCTTGGAGTGCCTCGTCATATGTCTAGGGATCAGGTTCATGTTTGTTAGGGCAATCTCTTGCCATGATAAGGTTTTGATGTGTGTGGCAAAGGGTTTAAGTTAGATTGTTATTATGATTTGATATGTGCGTTGGAGTCTTGCAGGGCTTAGTAATTCGCACATAGAGCCTTGGCGAGTTTCACCTCTCATGACTCGGTCCTTGAGTCGGTGAAGGATGACTTTGCGAAAGCCGTGCGCTTGGAGCATTCGAGGGACCGCTGTACGAGGAGCTTGGAGTGAAGCCGGAGGAAGTAGACTTCAGGGCGAGACGCGAAGGATGACGCTGCAGAGCCGTGCGCTTGGCGCATCCAAGGGACGTGGCCGGGCGAAGATAACTTCAAAGGCGAGAGACTCCGAGGGATGAGAGTGAGCGAATGTAACCCGGGAAAGGGGTAGCGCTCTTAGGTGAAACTTGGCCATTTGGCTAAGTGTCGGATGAGATTTTCCAACATCAGTTGACTACCGTGTTATGGTAGTCGACTACTCTAAGTCGACGGTGACTCGACTAGTGTTCGAGTCCTGTTCAAGTGCCAACAATCGACTGCCATGGATCGACTGATCATTGCGAGACCACCGATCGATGAAGGCATCGTCGGCCGCAAGTGTTTCGGGCACAGAATGGAGTCGAGCTCGCGGAGCACTCGACTGATCGAGCATCAGTCGACTGATGGCAATATCAATCGACTGATGTCGGTACCTTTGGATGAAATCCAACGTGGAAAGCAGCCATTATTGGGCAACGACTATAGGACCAATCGACTGATAGGGACATCAGTCGACTGCTCCTGTGTCAACGGGAAGAAACCCTCTTCCTCTATAAAGAGGAAGGGTGTGGGGCTTTGGGGGCCTAATGCTTTAACTCATAACATCTCCCAAAAGTGCTCTAAGGGTTTTTCCACTCTTCTACTTGTTCTAATCTTCATTCTATCGTAGAAGAGTGATCCTTGTGTAAAAGAGGTTACCTCCATCTAGCTTTGTGCAAAGGAGAGATCTAGTGGATTTGGCAAAGGCGCGATTCACCTTAGACGAATTGGGATCGTGGATTAGCGGCGTAGCCGTGAACCACGTTACATTTCGGTGTTAGCATTATTTGTATTCTTATTTCTATTTTGCTTGTCTTGTTTTGTTTTTCCGCTTGCGCTAATCTCTTTGTAGACGAGCAAAATCCACCACCAAACGATTGAGGGCTATTCACCCCCTCTAGCCAGCCGATTGATCCCCTACAAGTGGTATCAGAGCCAAGGAAAGCTTGTCGAGGACTAACCGCCACAACAAGCACATTCAAGAATGGTCGGCTTTAATATTCATCCGCCAAAGTTCGAGGGGGAATTCTCTTGGTGGAAAAAGAGAATGGAGGTATTTTTCGAGATCGATTTTGAAATTCTTCTGATTATGGAAAACAGTTTCGAAATGCCTAGGGATGAAGAAGGGGAGCCATTGGAAAAATCAAGATGGAGCAAGAGGCAAAGGGAAGAGTATTTGACAAATTCAAAAGTCAAACATCACCTCTACAATGTCCTCCCCCAATAAGAAGTCAATCGGATAGGAGAGTGTGCTAGCGCCAAGGAAATGTGGGAGAAACTAATAGAGATTCATGAAGGCACATCCGAGGCGAAGCTAGCAAGGAGAGATGTCCTTCGCTCCCAATTGTCCAATATCAAACTCGAAAAGGGAGAGAAGGTAAAATCCCTACACTCTAGATTTAAGGAAATTCTAACCGGTTTGACAAGTGTAGGTGAAAAGCTCTCCAACTGGGACATGCTTATGAAAGCAATTGATGCTTTTCTCCGGTCATCAAAATGGAGCTCAATGGTGGATTCCTTCTACATGTCAAAGAACTTAGAAGTGAGCACCTTGGAGGAGTTCTTTTCAACAATGGAGCTTCATGAAACAAGACTTGAAGGAATAATAGAAGAGCCAAAATTTCAACCTTCAAGAGGAGTAACACTTTTGGCCAACAAGGGGAAGAAGAAGATGGAGATCCCCTCCTCCTTCGATGAAGCATCCTCCTCCTCCATGGATAGAACGGAAGAAGCCTATATGGTAAGGAGGGTAAGACGTGCATTAAAAGATTTTCAATTTAATAAATCTAATGATAGGAGGAGAAGACCAAGGGGGAAGGTCATTTGCTACAATTGCCAAGGGGAAGGACACATAAGGGACAAATGTCCCCTCTTGAATAAAAGCAAGGAGGAGAAGAGAAAGAAGGAAGAAAAGAAGAAGAAGGGGAGCAAGAAGAAAAAGGAAGAAGAAAAGAAGGCCAAAGAAAAAGGGAATGCCAAGACACTAAAAGCAAGGACATGGGATGACCCCTCTTCATCATCTTCATCATCATCGGAAGAGGAGAATGCCTTTGTCACAAATTTGACATTAATGGCTTTTGACGACCTAGACACTTCCTCCTCTGAGCAAGAAGAAAGATCAAGCTCAAATGGAGAGAGCTCAAGTGAAGGGGGAGCCTCCTCTACATCCTCATCATCGGAAGAGGATTTGGTAAGTGAGGTAACGAATCTACCCCCTAAGCAAATAATGTCCATGATTTCTAGTCTCACTAAGGATTTATTTAGAGCCAAGAAAAAGAACAAAAGCATGCTTGATCAAATTAAGGATTTAGAACAAAAATTAGAAAAAATATATTTTAATGATAATAATGCATGCTCACATGAATATATGCCTTTCAATGTTAATGATGCATGTATGGATGGAAATAGGGCTCTAAGGGAAAAGGTAGATTATTTGATCAAGACCTTAGAAAAATTTACAATAGGCTCCAATACCCTTAACATGATCATTGGGAGCCAAAGGGCAAGTTTCAACAAGAAAGGTCTAGGTTATAAGGAAAAGAAAAATGAAAAGACCTATAAATGTCTAATAGCTAGGGGTCAAAATAAAAAGAAGGTAATAGCTAGAAAAATGGATCCCTAAAAAATTTTTAGTGAACCCCATAGGAAAGAACTTATTTTGGGTTCCAAAATCCATCCTTAAGGGTTAGGAAAACCCTAGGATAGTCAACCATATAGAATTCACCTATATCATATTTTTGGTTGACTTAGGATGACGGGACAACATTTTTGAAATAGTGTTAGGTGATGATAATGCACCTATAAGTAGATAAATCATGCTTTAGGTGATATTTGCTTTATTATCATGATGTAATATCTAATGCATGATCACAATTTGTTGAATACATTTGTTTCATGATTATATTATGAAATTCATATATATATGTCTTTATGATCATGTGGATTGTTAGGATGATACTTAACCTTGATAGAATTGCATGAAAATAATGGTTAAGTATATACAAATACCTTTAGGATACATCTCACACTCACCATAGACTACCTTGATTGAAAACTTAGCATGAGTAAGATGTTAGGATGATACAAATGTCCACTAATGCCTATGACATTTAGATGGTCATTTAAAGTATCAAAATAGCAAAAATAGACCAATCATGGGGAAGACTTATATTTAATTCATAGACATATTGTCTAAAGATCATGGTTGGATATTTCATATGTTTTCAAAATAATTTTTTACCTTAAAATCTGTGTATTCATGTTTTGAAACAATCCAAAGCAAGACTAGGTGTTAAAATGGATACTAACATGATCAAAAATTTAGTGGTTTTTAAAGCTTTTGGATTTTTGGCAAATACTTGAAAATATAATGATTTTTCATGGACAACTATTTTTCATTGATAAATATACTTACAAGAAATATGTCCCCAAATTTCATGATTTTTCGAATTTTATAGATTTTCTAATGTATTTATGAAATCCACCCTGAAAACCTGAAAAACCCGAAATACATGTGCCAGTCGACTGGTAGTCTGATAACATGCCCAGTAATTTCTTTTATCAAATTTTAAGGTATGTTTTGGTTTTTGTTTCTCTCTAGACTTGATGTCATGCCATATAAACTTTGTTAATTATTTTTGATGGTGTCAAAGGGGGAGAAATGTATATGTTTAAGTAAGGGGGAATATATTTAGGGGGAGTTTTATGTATTAAGGGGGAGAGTTGCTAATCATGTTATTTACATGCTTTCTTTCCTTAATAGTTTATCAAATATTTTACCTAACTTAAATGGATTGCCACACATCAAAAAGGGAGAGATTGTTAAGGCAATCTCTTGCCATGATAAGGTTTTGATGTATGTGGCAAAGGGTTTAAGTTAGATTGTTATTATGATTTGATATGTGCGTTGGAGTCTTGCAGGACATAGTAATTCACACATGGAGCCTTGGCGAGTTTCACCTCTCATGACTCGGTCCTTGAGTCGGTGAAGGATAGCTTTGCGGAAGCCGTGCGCTTGGAGGATCCGAGGGACCGCCGGACGAGGAGCTTAGAGTGAAGCTGGAGGAAGTAGACTTCAGGGCGAGACGCGAAGGATGGCGCTGCAGAGCCGTGCGCTTGGCGCATCCGAGGGACGTGGCCGGGCGAAGATAACTTCAAAGGCGAGAGACTCCGAGGGATGAGAGTGAGCGAATGTAACCCGGGAAAGGGGTAGCGCTCTTAGGTGAAACTTGGCCATTTGACTAAGTGTCGGATGGGATTTCTCGACATCAGTTAACTACCTTGTTATGGTAGTCGACTACTCTAAGTCGACGGTGACTCGACTAGTGTTCGAGTTCGGTTCAAGTGCTAACAGTCGACTGTCATGGATTGACAGTTGACTGCGAGACCACTAGTCGACTGATGAAGGCATCAGTCGACCGGTCGCAAGTGTTTCGGGCACAGAATGGAGTTGAGCTCGCGGAGCACTCGACTGATCGAGCATCAGTCGACTGATGACAATATCAATCGACTGATGTCGGACCGTTGGATGAAATCCAACGTGGAAAGCAGCCGTTATTGGACAACGGCTACAAGACCAGTCGACTGATAGGGACATCAGTCGACTACTCCTGTGTCAACGGGAAGAAACCCTCTTCCTCTATAAAGAGGAAGGGTGTGGGGCTTTGGGGGCCTTATGCTTTAACTCATAACATCTCCCAAAAGTGCTCTAAGGGTTTTTCCACTCTTCTACTTGTTCTAATCTTCATTCTATTGTAGAAGAGTGATCCTTGTGTAAAAGAGGTTACCTCCACCTAGCTTTGTGCAAAGGAGAGATCTAGTGGATTTGAAAAAGGCGTGATTCACCTTGGACGAATTGGGATCGTGGATTAGCGGCGTAGCCGTGAACCACGTTACATTTCGGTGTTAGCATTGTTTGTATTCTTATTTCTATTTTGCTTGTCTTGTTTTATTTTTCCGCTTGCGCTAATCTCTTTGTAGACGAGCAAAATCCACCACCAAATGATTGAGGGCTATTCACCCCCCTCTAGCCGGCCGATCGATCCCCTACAATGTTCGCCAGGGACAAAATCAGAAGATTCTCCCAAGAACATAAATCTATCAGGTTGTCTAACAACCCTCCCACTACGATGAGGTATCACCTGTGTATCCTCTGTGACACGCGGTGCAGTCATTTATGGTATGTCCTCTTGTATCATTGGTACTGAAGCAGGGACTTCCCCTCTTAATTCCTCTAGAACAATCTTGCTCATGGGCTTGTGGTTCATCACATAGTCTTCCTCTAAAAATCGGGCATTCGTGCTAACGATCACCCTCTGATCTTTAGGACTATAGAACAAACCACCTTTCGTTCCTCTAGGATAGCCTATTAACAGGCGCACTTCTGTACGAGATTCCAACTTATCAGCATCTCCCTTCAGCACATGTGTTGGACTACCCCAAATCTGAATATGTCTTAGACTAGACTTTCATCCAGTGCATAATTCTATGAGAGTAGAAGGTACTGATTTAGATGTACCAAGTTCAGAATATACACTATCGTTTCTAGAGCATACCCCCAGAACGAATCTGGTAACTCAGAATAACTCATCATCGATCTAACCATCTCTATAAGAGTCATATTCCTTCGCTCCGCAACACCATTCTGCTGGGGTGTACTAGGTGCTGTTAGTCGGGATTGAATCTCAACCTCTGATAAGTAACTCCTAAACTCTCTCAAGAGGTACTCACCACCACGAACATATCGTAGTGCCTTGATACTTTTACCTTGACGTTTCTCCACATCAGCCATGAATTCTTTGAACCTATTAAAGCATTCAGACTTGTGGCGCATCAAGTAAATGTATCCATATCTTGAATAATCGTCTATAAAAGAGACGAAATATTCAAAACCACCTCTAGCCTGGATAGACATAGGACCACATAAATCAGAATGAACCAATTTTAACACATCTTTGACTCTATACCCCTTGGCCTTAAAAGACCTATTGATCATTTTACCTTCCAAGCAAGATTCGTAGGTTGGGAAATCTTCTACCACCAATGAACCCAAAGGTCCATCAGTTAATAACCTTTGAATTCTACTCAGGTTAATATGACCTAACCTTAGATGCCAACGATATGTTTGGTTCATTTTCGAAGGTTCTTTTCTCTTTTTAGATTTAGAAGATGAGTTATTTATTTCTATTTTCATTGTGATAGTTTTTGGTTCAAGAGTATATAAATTGCCTACCAATGCACCAGAACAGATAATCTCCCTATCCCTTTGTATAACTCTGTCATTAAAAGAAATAGAATACCCATCCATAAATAATTTAGAAACTGAAATCAAATTCTTTCTAAATGTATGTACATAAAGGCAATTTCTTAGAACCAAAGTTTTATTTTTATCAAAAGATAAATAAACGTCTCCCACTGCACCACCTTCATAGCATTGCCCATGTAGACGGTAATCTCTCCCTCAGCTAGTCGTCTGGTTTCTTGGAACCTTTGCAAAGAGTTGCGGACATGATCAGTGGCTCCCGTATCTACACACCAGGTACTGGTAGATAACACCGTTAAACATGTTTCAACGACTAAACTAAAAGATATACCTTTGTTCTGTTTTCAGTTAGGACAATCCGCCTTCCAATGTCCTGTCTGCTTGCAAGTGAAGCACTTGCCTTTCGGCTTCTTCACTACTGCTTGAGATCCTTCCGCCATCTTTGCTACATCTTGTTTCTTCTTCTTCTTGTCTTTTGACTTAGAAGTAGAAACCTTTTGAGCAACCATGGCATGAGCACTCTGATGAAAAGCCCGTCTACCGCCTAGAGTTCTTAAGCTCCGCCAACGAATACAATCTCTTATTCATGTTGTAGTTCAGGCGAAACTACTCAAAACTTCTAGTTAGAGATTGGAGAATGATATCGACCTGGGTTTCTCCATCGATCTTCGCTCCAAGGACTTCCATCTCATTCAAATGAGCCATTATTTTGAGAACATGATCCCTCACGGGTGTTCTCTCAATTATGGTGGTCGTCATCAAGTTCCTCATAGCTTCTTGCCTAGCAGCCCGATTCTAGTGTCCGAAAAGATCCTTGAGATTGAGCATCATGTCATAGGCAGTAGTCATGGCCTGATGTTGCTATTGCAATACATTTGACATAGAAGTCAAAATGTAACACTATGCCATCTCATCTGCCTTATTCCACTTCTTATAACTCTCTTTCTCCTTTTCACTAGAATCATCCGTAGGCTTAGGAGGATATTTTTCAAAGAGTACATATTTGTACTCCTCAGCAGTCAAGACAATGTCCAGATTTCGTTTCGAATCAACATAATTAGAGCCAGTAATTTTTTTTTTCTTTTAGAACCACAACAAGTGGGTTGAAAGTCATTTTGAAAAACCTAAGAATCACAGTGATAAAATACATTAAATTTCAAAATTTTATTGATCCTCAAATAATAAAATTTTAAAATCAACCAACACCTCAAAACACCGAGAATATCGTATACCACGATAGTGTGGACGTATACGAATTCTACTTTTATAAGAGGAGATTTTACCCATTAATTTTATTATCCTATCAACCTTACTTTTTGACAAATAAAATTAATAGTTGATTCCTCTTCGACCTTATAAATAAAAGCAGTGACTCCAATGTGGAGGATACTTTTATTTGCATCTAAGCATTTACCATTACCCGATACTAAGGCAATTACCTCGAATTATGTGCCTTACGATGGGGAAGTACACACACTCCTAAATGATTTCCTATAACCATATTTGACATAGTGATCCGCAAAACAAACTCATCCGATATGAAGGAAGACACTCAGAGCCAATGCGCAAGTTTATTCGCATCACATGCCAAATTAAAATGGAGGCCCCGAGAATTAAAAAATATCTCTCTCCCACTTAGTAATTTAAAATTGAGGAATTTTCAAACACACACAACATGCATATCAAACAATAAGCAATAAATATGAAAAATTAAATTTTCCAACTATTATGACTTTTGTTTTCCAATATGCTTCTCGTTGTGTCGCCACCTTGTCCACTCTTCCCTTTATCATGCGCAAGCCACAAGGGGATCTGAGCTGAGATAAAATATTTTAATTTGCATTCATCGATCTTATACTCCACGAATGAGTGTACAACATATCTAGATCAAAAGTAAATTAAAATAAGTGGCTAAACAATGCTGTATTTAATTACATAAATTAAATACTAATTAGTCTCGTCAACCTCGAGGATTCAAATAATTAATTACAATCACACACACACAATCATATACATTCACATAGCTATAATAGTTGGATCTTATGCCTGCAAGCAAAAAGTTAGCTTACGCACATCCTACTATTATCCAACATAAACAATATATGATAAATGCGTGAAAGCAATCGAATCCAAAACACACAAAATCGGAAACTTGGCTCTGATACCACTTGAAGGGAGTTTCGCTTCGCTTCAGTCGCTTGTACATGACGATCATATCTCACGTCCCCGGATTAAAATATCATTAACTAAAACTAATTCGGACGGAGATGGATTACCCAAGCAACCGATTCATCATCGTGCTATTCGATTTGAGTGGTCACTCGAACAAACTTGTTGTTCAAGCAACCTAACCCTTTTCCTCAATTAGCCGCAGAATAGATGATGAATGGATCGTCGATTTTTGTGTTTATGATCGGGGTCCATGTCAATCAACAACTTACAAAATATAAAAGAACAAAAATTAAAATTAAACAAGATTATACCTCTTGTTTTACCTCTTGATCTTCTATTGTATTCCTATCCTCTTCTTGGAGGTCGTGTGGGCGACGATCTTCCAAGAATTGAAGTCTCCTAGACCACATATCTTCCCTTTCTTGCTAGCTCCAAACAAGGGAAGAAAACCCTCCCTTCTTCTCCTTTCTTGTGTCGAACAAAAGCCTTCTCCTCTTCTCCTTGCTTGTACCAACCACCAAAACTCGAAGAAGTGGTGTCCGTCGGCCCTAAAGAGAGGAGAGGAGATTGAGGAAGAGAGAACCCTCTTCCTCCTTGCTTGTTACCGCCGACCCTATGAGAGGGAGAGGAGGCGCCGACCCATGCTTGAGGAAAGGAGGCACCGCCCCTAGGGAGAGGAAGAAGGAGTGCCGGCCAAAAGAAAGGGAGAGAAGGAAAACCCCAATCCTCTCTTGTCGTTGACCCTAAAAGAAACAAAACCCTAACTTCACCTTGCCCTTGCCTCTTCACCTCCTTTTATAGATCTAGGTGTCATGAGGTATTTATAATAGGCTACAATAGGGACTATAAGGAGGAGTTGGATCTTGGCCACCCAATGGATCCGAACAACATATAACCCGATCTATTAATGATGATCCATTCTACTAGAGGATCATCATTGATCTACCTCACCAACCCCCATAATTAAATATGGGCTCCACAATCACCATTTCTCAAGGGCTAGGTGGCATCACCTTATGAAACTTCATTTCAACAATTAGGGTTTCTCAAGGCTATAAAAGAAGGGGTTCTCCACACCATTTTCATCATCAAAAAGCTCTTCAAAAGCCTCCACAACGTCACAACTCTACAACGACGAAGTTCTAATACTCTGACGATCAAAGCTTGAGTTTTTATTCTTCTTTTGTCGGTATAAGCTTAATTTGGTTCATCTATTTTAAATTCTTGTATTAGTCTTTTTGTCTCGGAGCTTTTTATCGTAATGAGGAGAGGGGGAGTGTCCCTCTACCTTGAGTTTTTGCTTTTTCTTGTACTTGCTTACTCCTACCTTCAACGAGGAGGAGTATTCTAGTGATTTGCCCTCCGTACACGGTCTAGGACCGTTAGGGCTTTGGATTAGCAGTCGAAGGTTGTGAACCAAGTAAAGACAAAGTGTTCTATTTACTTTTCCGCTACACACTCTTTTCTTAATCGAACGAATTAGAAAACTTGTTTTGCACTATTCATCCCCCCTCTAGCGCTTAAATCGATCGAACAAGTGGTATCATAGTTGGGGGCGTTACGATTTGATGAAACCACCAATCTAGCAATTTCTTACAGATTTTTTCTTTTTATTTTTGGTTTTACGATCTTTTCATTTCGTTTAATTTCATTTTCGGGCACTACTAATCCAAGACAAAAGTCTTGGTACATTCGCTTATTTTTGTCATTGCAAGGCACTTGTTTTCCTTCTTTTCTTAAATGGTCCATCTCGAAGGGTTTAGCACCGTCCGACCTCCATTTTACAACGGAGACGACTTCTGTTATTGGAAGGGTCGGATGGAGTGCTTCTTAAAGACCCAAATCGAGATGTGGATTGTAATCTAAACCGGATTCATGCTTCCTACTAATGAAGTGGGTGAATCATTGGATTGCGATCAATGGACGAACGCAATGAAAAGACAAGTGGAAGCTAACGCCAAGGCGATCCAAATCTTACAATGCGGCTTGTACAAAGAGGAGTTAAACTGCGTCGACCCCTTTATTAGCGCAAAAGATCTATGAACTAAACTCATAGAGCTACACGAAGAAACCATCGACGCAAAGGTATGTAAACGTGATTTTCTTTTCAATAAGTTATATAATCTTAAGATGCAGGAACACGAGACGACAACACAACTACACGCCCGCATTCAAGATATCATCAATAGCTTGCACGCCATCGGACAAAAGGTCGAGAATCGAGAACTTATAAGGTATATTTTAAATGCTTTCCCTACGACTACCTTGTGTGCATCCATGGTCGATGCCTACAAGGCCTCTAAGGATCATTCAAAAATTAGACTAGATGAATTATTTTCTGAATTTGAACTCCATAAATAGTCTAATTCGGTTCCCGAGAAAGGTATTGCCTTACTTGTAGGTTTGAAGAAGAAGCCTGCAACCAAACCACCCCCTAAGGAAGAGGATGAGTACGAGTTGGAGGTAGACCTCGAGATGGAAATCGAACTAGTGAATCTAGTTCGGAAGATGATCAAGAGCCGAAGATGACCCGTCAATCAAGGTAAATCTAAACCTAATTCTAATTTTAGATGTTTTGAATGTAACAGGTTCGGACACATCCAGTCGAAGTGTCCGAAATGTTGGGTTTTTCCGAGCCACAAAAACCGCTTTTTGCGTTGCGAAAACCTCGGAAGCCCCGGCCACGGATCCGTGCGAAGTATAAAATATAAAACTAACATGTATGTGTTTAATACCTTTAGATCTACTCTAGATCTACATGATAAGAAGTTACCCTCGATGCGATGCCCTTCGCAAATCCCGCTCGTCCAAAAGGTTCGCCGGAACTCGAGAGTGTCAAGTGCACACTCCTCTATTGGTATCCACACAAGCAATAGGTGGAGAAAAATACCTTAGAGTGTGCTAGCACCCTTTAGGAATTTCGGCCAAGGAGGTTGGGAGAGCTTGAGAGGGTGTTCCAAGGAAGAAGATGAAGTTGTGTAACTCACAAAATCAATTCCATCTAATGGAATAAGTGGTTGGCCACTTCATGGAGAGGAGGTTACATGCATGCATGTAACTCCCATGACCCTTGGTCTCCCTCATGATGTGGCACCAATTGACAAAGTCAATGATGATGTGGAGCATCATCATTGGCCGGCCATGCCAAGTCATCATCATGACATGGCATTTGGTCAAGTCAAACTTGACCTTTCATCTTCCCTCTCAAGTCAAGTCAAACTTGACCTATAATCTCCCATGGTTGATCAAATCTAACCACTTGACTCAAGTCAATTTAATTTAATGAATCTCTATTCATTAATTTAAATTGATTTAATGAATCAAATATAAATTAGACTCATTCAACACTTGAATCAACTTGAGTCTAACTCAATTAGTCTAATTTGGATTACTCTTAATCCAATTTGGTTCATCCCATGAACCTAATCCTCATGGTTCATCATATGAACCTAATCTCCATCTAATTGCTCTTATGTGTGTGACTATAGGTTCTTGTAACGCGTTGGCAATGTCCCTAAACCGATTTAGGAACATAAGCAATGAGCGGTATCTAGCAACACATCATTGCTACCCAAGTTACAAGAATGTTGAGCTCAACATCACCTTTGTGACTACTAATTGTGACTCTCACAATATGTGACAATGTCCCTCTATCCTTGACATCTAGATTGACCAATCGAGGCATAGACCGTGTCATCCTCGGTACAATCTAAATCTTGATCTCCAAGTAGACTCACTCTAATCAAATGAGCTCAATATCTCATATTGACTCATTTGGGCATGGCCATGCACTTCGTGGTCACACTCTATCAAGAATATCGATGTCACCCCCGTCATATAGGAGGGATAGATCCCATCTACATCACTCACATCCCTCCGCATAATTTGTTACATACCCAGTAATCGCCTTTATAGTCCACCCATTTACGGGTGACGTTTGAAAGTATGCAACTCCTTATGTAGGGAACCATGGTGACTTCAGGTCTAAGGACTAATAGTCATACTAATAGCCACATGAGAAAGTATATGACACTCATATAACGATCCATGATACTTTCTCATGGTGGGTCATTCAGTATACATTCTCCAATGCATACCCATGTGTCAACTTGATATCTCATATCCATGACTTGTGAGATCAAGTCATCTTGTTGACCTACATGCTAGTCTCTACGCATTAACATTGTCCCTGAATGTTAGTACTCGACTAGGAATGATTAAGAGTAGTGTTCTCTATATCATCTCATTATCGATTCAACCAATCGATTGATATAGATAAGAACCTACTACTCAAGGACATTATTATATTTAGTTATTTGACACCAATACAAGTAAATATAATAACCATGCCTTTATAAATAGGAATATGATACAATAAAGTCCATACAACAATCATCACATGATTGGCTCTAGGGCTTTCACTAACAATCTCCCACTAGCACTAGTGCCAATCACCGTAGTATCTAATACCCACTGACCTAGTGTGACCATCATGCTTTTTCTGTGCCAAAGCCTTGGTCAAGGGATCTGCGATGTTAGCCTCTGTGGGTACTCTGCAAATCTTCACAATCTCTCGAATGAGATGGAAGCACCGATATATATTCGCCTCATTGTAGAATCGAATGTGTCCTGCTTGGAACTCTTCCAGCTCACAGCGCCACCATTCAAACAAAACACGAAACCTGACTGCGATCTATAATCATCCTGGTCAGTTTGGAAGCTTGCATCGCTGTAACCCTTTACAGCTAGCTCCTCCTCGCCTCCAAATATCAAGAAATATTCTTTAGTCCTTCTTAAGTACTTAAGAATATTCTTGACTGCTATCCAGTGACGCTCACCTGGATCTGACTGGTATCTACTCGTCATGCTCAAAGCATACGAGATATCGTGACAGTACATAGCATGGCGCATGATAGATCCTATATCCGATCGTAAGGGATCTTATCCATGCGGTCTCTCTCCTCTCTAGAAGAGGACTTTGAGTCTTGAAAGACTCACACCATGTGACATCGTGAAGTCCTTTCTTGGAATTCTGCATGGCAAACCAAGTAATATGTCGATGTATGTACTTCGACTTAGGCCAAGCAATCTCTTAGATCTATCTCTATAGATCTTGATGCCTAGAATACAGGCTGCTTCACCTAAGTCCTTCATTGAGAAACACTTCCCTATCCAAGTCTTCACAGACTGTAGCGAAGGGATGTCATTCCCAATGAGTAGTATGTCATCCACATACAATACATGGAAGACAACTATGTCTCCATTAACCCTCTTGTAGACAGAGGGTTCATCTTCATTCTTGATGAAACCAAAGCTGTTTGATCGCATCATCGAATCGAAGATTCCGGCTCGAAGCTTGCTTTAGCCCATAAATGGACCTTTGCGGCTTGCATACCTTCCCGGTATCTTTGTGGATCTACAAAACCCTCGGGTTGTGTCATGTACACATCCTCGAGTAAGTTTCCATTCGAAAGCGGTTTTGACATCCATCTGCGGATCTCATAATCGTGGTATCTTTGCGATAGCAAGCAAGATCGAATGGACTTAAACATCGCCCTTTGGAGAAAAGGTTTCATCATAGTCAATACCATGAATTTGCTTGAAACCTTTAGCCACCAATCGGCCCTTATAGGTATCGTAAGTCCATCCATGTCAGTCTTTCTCCTAAAGACCCACTTACACCCAATGGGTTTGACCCTTGGTGGATCGACCAAAGTCCATACTTGGTTGGTGTACATGGATTCCATCTCGGATCTCATGGCCTCTAGCCATTTCTCGGAATCTGGGCTCATCACGACTTCTACGATAGGAGGTAGGCTCATTCTCAATGAGCATTACGTCATCGTGGTCGGACAAGAGAAATGAATATCTCTCGGTGACGACTTACCCTATCGGATTTGCGAAGAGGTAGGTCTACATGAGCAGTGGTTGTTCCACAACTCTTTGTGCATAACCTCATCACCCACAACACTTTGTGGTTCTGTTCAACCTCCATCAAGGCCTTAGTGCTATGGTCCTTATCTTGAATTTCTTGAGATCAGAGTACTCCCACTAGTTTTCTAGAAACAAAATCCCTTTCTAGAAAAACTCAGTCTTTGCCACAAACACTTTGTCTGGGAATGTAAAGTAATATCCCTTTGTATCCTTGGGATATCCAACAAAATAGCACCTATCGGATTTGGGTCCCAGATTGTCTGAGAGTTGGCGTCGAACGTAAGCCTCACAACCCCAAATCCTCATGAAAGACATCTTGGGATTTCTCCCTGTCCATATCGTATATGGTGTCTTTATCACTGACCTTGGATGGTACGGTTAAGGGTAAAGGTGCTTGTGTCTAGAGCATATCCCCAAAGGATATAGGAAGATCTCTGTGACTCATCATAGATCGTGTACCATATCCAATAGAGTCGATTCCTCCTTTCGGATACACCATTCCACTTTGTGGTGTTCGGGAGGAATGAGTTGGGATAGAATCCCACACTCATCTAGTTAGTCACGAAACTCATGGCTAAGGTATTCACCACCTCGATCTGATCAAAGTTTCTTAATTCTCTTGCCTAGTTGGTTTTGTACTTCATTCTTGAATTCTTTGAACTTTTCAAAGGATTACGATTTATGTGTCATGAGATACACATAACCATATCTCTTGAAGTCATCGATAAATGTAATGAAGTACACTGTAACCACCTCTAGCAACATTGAAAGGACCACATACATCACTATGTATAAGTCCTAACAAATCATTGCTCTTTATTTATGTCCACTAAAGGAGTCTTGGTCATCTTGCCTAAAAGGCAAGACTCGCATGTCTCATATGATTCAAAATCAAATGAGTCTAGCAGCCCATCCTTATGGAGCTGAGATAAGCGACTCTCATTTATGTGACCTAAGCGACAGTGCCAGAGATAAGTTTGGTTCAACTCATTTGACTTAAACCTCTTGGTACTTATGTTATAGATAGGGCTCTCTAAGTCTAGAAAGTAGAGTCCGTTCATTAGAGGTGCACTATAATAGAACATATCATTTAAATAAACTGAACAACATTTGTTCTTTATTATAAATGAAAATCCTTTCTTGTCCAAACAAGAAACTGAAATGATGTTCTTGGTTAAGGCAGGCACATAACAACATTCATCTAATTCTAATACAAGCCCAGAGGGCAAAGATATATCATAAGTTCCTACAGCAACAGCAGCAACTCTTGCTCCATTGCCTACTCGTAGGTCCACCTCGCCCTTTGTCAATGCTCTGCTATTTCTCAGCGCCTGCACATTGGTACAAATGTGAGATGCACATCCGGTATCTAATACCCATGATGAAGAAATAGATAGATTGACTTCTATAACATTTATACCTGAAGTAGAAGTCTCACTTCTTTTCTTCTTAAGATCTTCCAGGTATGCCTTGCGATTCGCTTCGATGTCGACTTCCTTGCAGTGGAAGCAAGCCCCGTCCTTGGCTACCCCTCCTTTGGGTTTAAGTTCTTTGCCTTTGCCCTTGGCTTGGGACTTTCCCTTACCTTTAGGCTTGCCCTTGCCTTTCTTCTTTTGCACCATCAAAAAGGCATCAGATTTTCCCTTCTCAAGGTTGAGCTCAGCAGTTCTCAACATGCTGAGCATTTCAGGCAATGGCTTATCAATTTCATTCATGTTATAATTCATGACAAATTGATTGAAGGCTTGTGGCAAAGATTGCAAGATTAGGTCAGTGGCCAGCTCTTGGCCAAGTGGGAATCCCAGCCTTTGTAGGTTTTCTACGTACCCAATCATCTTGAGTACATATGTACCTACGGGAGTCCCTTCTTGCATTTTGGACCCAAATAATGCCTTAGAGACTTCATATCTCTCATGCCTAGCTTGTCCTTGATATAGTTGACGAAGATGTCCAACCATATCGTAAGCATTCATGAACTCGTGTTGCTTCTGAAGCTCAGAGTTCATGGTCGCGAGCATTAGACATGACACATCTAATGCATCATCTTGATGCTTCTTGTAAGCATCTTTGTCAGCTCGCGAGGCATTGGCAGGAGGTGCCTCCGGAATGGGCTGCTCCAGGACGTACAGCTTCCTTTCTTGGGTGAGAACAATTCTCAGGTTCCTATACCGATCCAGAAATTTGCTCCATTGAGCTTGTCCTTCTCAAGGACGGATCCTTGAGAGAGTGTTCGTGTTTGTCGACATAGTTATCTACAACATACAATGCAGAGAATTAATATCATATTCCTTTTATCATTTAATTAGGCCTTTAATCAAATGATGCTCCCACTAAATTATAGGAATTTTGTAGAATCGAGTTATGGATGTGGTCAAACCACTTTTATTAGATTCATATAAACTAGCTATAATTCTTGCGGGACAAGATCCACATCATACTAAGCCTTGAGTTAGCTTTGGCTAAATCGCCCAAGACTTAGTACGATCGGTGGGTAACACATTACCGATTACATCTCTAGCAACTCTTGTTTATAGGATTAAGACCCACATTTACAAAAGACCTTGAGTTAGCTTTGGCTAAATCGCCCAAGATTTAGTGTAAATGCGATCTTAACCTATCTTTCCAACGATTGGAATATGCCTATAGTTCTACTCGATCCAATTGAGTTAACTAGTTTTGCTTAATCTAATTGAGCTTACTCTAACCCGAGTCGTGATAGGCGGGACCAAGATTGTCCCTCCGCACCCTACCAAGATAATATGTGTTGCTCTGCTTTGGCAGATTCAACAACGACAAATGATCGAGGTAGTGATGGGTATCAAGGCTCGGTAGGCATTTTCGAGTTGATTCGATTATGATCTAATCTAATCGTAATGTGTATCTTATACGCATTTAGGCCTTTATTATCCTATATTAGCATGCATCATATATATACATTAATTATTCTAGCATGCATCATATACATACAAGAAAATTAACCTAGCATGCATCATATACATACATTAATTATTCTACTAGCATGCATCACATACATACAAGCAAAAATCAATTAAATATATATATATATCAACATATATATATATATAATTAAATGTGATATATTCATGGCCCTACTACGATCTTCTCAAGCCAATGAGAAGATCGGACGGTCAACCTAAGGCTAGCGGCTTCTCCAAGCGCTTCCTTTGACCGCCATGTATCGTCGTCACCCTTCTCGTGCTCGTCTTCAAGTGGACTTTCCACGCTCCATTTTGTACATTACAAATACGAAACTCGAGTTACATTGAGTCTAAAACTATTTACAACTAGAATATTAAAGAATAGGTGCGACGCAGTCATACACACTTTACAACACGCCAACTGACAAAAGCGGCCAGCCGGTAGTATTATGAATTACCACACACTTACTCCAAGCCACTTGGGTTATGGGGCCATGACAATCACAGCATTATACATAATTCTAAATTATGTATTTTTACAGAAATTTCTAGACTGTTTCCTAATTTATTTCGAATTTATGAGTCAACTCCGTAACGGTCCCGCTAAGCGGTTTCAAGCGCGATCGCGGGACATGGCCTTTCGGGATAGGGGCAGCGCCCTACTGCAAAATAAACTTTGCGAGTGTCCCTTACAATGATTTTACAGCGACTTAAGTCATGTCCCAAAAACCTAAAGCGAGAACTCAGATTGGAGAGTTTTTCTCGATGGTTGAAGCCTACAGTGTCCCAACACTCGTTTCCGACTACGAGAAAAATACCCAAAATTCTATAAAATAAGAAAATTTACAGAAACATATAAATCTATAATTTTTATATCTAATATAAAAACTACAAAAAGCAAACACATACATGCTTCATGCGTGGCTCTGATACCCTTTTTTGGGTTTTAAAGCGCAAAAACCGCTTTTTGCGCTGCGGAAATCTCGGAAGCCCCGGCCACGGATCCGTGCGAAGTATAAAATATAAAACTAACATGTATGTGTTTAATACCTTTATATCTACTCTAGATCTACATGATAAGAAGTTACCCTCAATGTGACGCCCTTCGCAAATCCCGCTCGTCCAAAAGCTTCGCCGGAACTCAAGAGGGTAAAGTGCACACTCCTCTATTGGTATCCACACAAACAATAGGTGGAGAAAAATACCTTAGAGTGTGCTAGCACCCTTTAGGAATTTCGCCAAGGAGGTTGGAGAGCTTGAGAGGGTGTTCAAGGAAGAAGATGAAGTTGTGTAACTCACAAAATCAATTCCATCTAATGGAATAAGTGGTTGGCCACTTCATGGAGAGGAGGTTACATGCATGCATGTAACTCCCATGACCCTTGGTCTCCCTCATGATGTGGCACCAATTGACAAAGTCAATGATGATGTGGAGCATCATCATTGGCCGACCATGCCAAGTCATCATCATGACATGACATTTGGTCAAGTCAAACTTGACCTTTCATCTTCCCTCTCAAGTCAAGTCAAACTTGACCTATAATCTCCCATGGTTGATCAAATCTAACCACTTGACTCAAGTCAATTTAATTTAATGAATCTCTATTCATTAATTTAAATTGATTTAATGAATCAAATATAAATTAGACTCATTCAACACTTGAATCAACTTGAGTCTAACTCAATTAGTCTAATTTGGATTACTCTTAATCCAATTTGGTTCATCCCATGAACCTAATCCTCATGGTTCATCATATGAACCTAATCTCCATCTAATTGCTCTTATGTGTGTGACCCTATAGGTTCTTGTAACGTTGGCAATGTCCTAAACCGATTTAGGAACATAAGCAATAGCGGTATCTAGCAACACATCATTGCTACCCAAGTTACAAGAATGTTGAGCTCAACATCACCTTTGTGACTACTAATTGTGACTCTCACAATATGTGACAATGTCCCTCTATCCTTGACATCTAGATTGACCAATCGAGGCATAGACCGTGTCATCCTGCGATACAATCTAAATCTTGATCTCAGTAGACTCACTCTAATCAAATGAGCTCAATATCTCATATTGACTCATTTGGGCATGTAACCATGCACTTCGTGGTCTCACTCTATCAAGAATATCGATGTCACCCGTCATATAGGAGGGATAGATCCCATCTACATCACTCACATCCCTCCGCATAATTTGTTACATACCCGATGTCGCCTTTATAGTCCACCCATTTACGGGTGGCGTTTGTGAAAGCAAAGTATGCAACTCCTTATGTAGGAACCATGGTGACTTCAGGTCTAAGGACTAATAGTCATACTAATAGCCACATGAGAAAGTATATGACACTCATATAACGATCCATGATACTTTCTCATGGTGGGTCATTCAGTATACATTCTCCAATGCATACCCATGTGTCAACTTGATATCTCATATCCATGACTTGTGAGATCAAGTCATCTTGTTGACCTACATGCTAGTCTCTACGCATTAACATTGTCCCTGAATGTTAGTACTCGACTAGGAATGATTAAGAGTAGTGTTCTCTATATCATCTCATTATCGATTCAACCAATCGATTGATATAGATAAGAACCTACTACTCAAGGACATTATTATATTTAGTTATTTGACACCAATACAAGTAAATATAATAACCATGCCTTTATAAATAGGAATATGATACAATAAAGTCCATACAACAATCATCACATGATTGGCTCTAGGGCTTTCACTAACACGAAACTCAAGAACAATGCACCCAAGTTCAAGAAAGCGCTTAACGCTACTTGGGAAGAATTGTCGGAGGAGGAAGACGACGATCTCGTCTTTATGGCCAAGCTGACTGAGCCCGAACAAGACTCCGAACCCGAGGAAGAGTCTGAGTCCGGATCTGACGATGAGTCGCTATTCAAGACAAGTCACAGATACACATCCGGTTCAAAAGGGTCACTTAAGGTAAGTCGATCTTTACTTAACACTTTATACAATGTAATTAAATTCTTAACTAGAAAGTTAGCTAAGTCCGAATTCAAGGTCGAGACCTTAGTTGAGGAGGTTAAACTCCTTAAACACGAGGTCTCCCTAACCTCTTCGACTAGCCAAGTTCAAAAGAAGGACTCAACTCAAGTTGAAAAGATCAAAGTTGAGAACTCACTTTTGAAAAGTCAAGTTGAAGATCTTAGGTATATGTTGGAAAGATTCACTTTGGGATCCAAAGAACTTGACCTCTTACTTGGATCACAAAGGGCCATGTAAAACAAGGCTGAGCTTGGGTTTAACTCAAATACGACTAACAAGTCGTATATGTCGATTGTAAGTTGAAATGAAAAACATGTCCAAGCATGGGTCCCTAAGACTGTTTTGATTTCTAAATTAGGATCTAACAAGTACTGGGTTTGTAAGGACCAAATCCACTATGTGGAAAGACCGAGCTGATTCAATGGTCCATGGAGAGCTAGTACAAAATTTGTTTGTGCTATTAATTAGACTTTGCATGCTTAGGTATTTTTCTTTTTATTTTTAGAATGGTTAGATAGTGTTGGGGATCCTTCGAAGGCTAGAGGGGGGTGAATAGCCTCTTTTTCGATTTCTACAAAATGGTTAGCTGAAGCAAAAACAAGAAGCTAAATGGAATTAAGAGACAAACCAATACAATCGCTAACAAGGAAGCCTTTACATTGTTCGGAGATAACACTCCTACTCCACGGCGATCCTTAAGGTGGATCAACCTAAATCAATCTTCACTAAGAAGCTTTCTCTTTTACAAAACCCTCCTCTTCTTACAAAAGATGAAGATGAAGATTAGAGAGGAGGGGAATTAAAACACTTAGAAAGCTTAGGAAATTCGTGGGAGCTTGAGAGAATGATCATAATATAAGCACTAGCCCTCTCAAGCATCCTAAGCCCTCTTTTTATAGAGAGAGGGTTGTTTTTCCCGTTGGGCCACGATCAGTTGACTGATGTACAACATTAGTTGATTGTCATCACGGCTAACGGCTTCTGAACAGCTGGATTCGCGGGATTCATAGGCGTCATCATCCAACGGCAGGCTCATCAGTCTACTGATCCCTCCATCAGTCGATTGATGAAGTGATCAGTCGAGTGATCACGACGAGCAGTCGAGTGAGACTCCATTCTGTGCCCAAGTTCGACTTGATCACCGATCGCCATTGTTTGGCGATCGGTGATGCGACATCGATCATTGCCAAGACTAAGCGATCGATCGTCGTCGCTTTCGGCTGACTCAGTCGAGCACCCTATCAGTCGACTACTACATCGTATCAGTCGACTGATACTCGTCAAGTATGAGTAATTCATACTTGAATTGACTCCCTAGACATAGACTCAACCTTCTAGCTCTTCCTTAAGTCTTGCGCCAACAGGATCCCTCCGAGTCCGCGCCTTGTTCATCCTTTGCGCTTGCTTCCAATAGCTTTCTTCGGTTTTGTCATATCTTGGGTTTCCTTTTGCCAAAGTGTGCTTAGACTTTACGCCGCCAAGACTACATGCTTGGACTTATGCTGCCAAAAACTACCTTTGGACTTCCTTTGCCAAGTTTCGCTTGGACTTTACACCGGCAAGACTACATGCTTTGTCTTATGCCGCCAAGCCTTTTCCTTGGACTTCTCTTGCCAAGATCACACTTGGACTTTGCCTTTACCAAGTCTTCATACTTGGATTTTCTTGTCACTTAAACATCTTCACAATTATATCACAAAGTATTACCTAACTTAGATGATTATCCAAACATCAAAACATATAAATGCTTGGGGCATTGTTGCACCAACAATCTCTCCCTTTTTGATGTTTGACAATCATTTAAGTTAGGTCTTTAACACATGCACATAATCATATTTCTAATATGAATTCTAACTTAAACACTCCTTCTCCCCCTTTGACATATATCAAAAAGAGAAGGATTCATAAATTTTATGAAAGAATTAAATTTGTTGTATCTTGAACTAAGGTATAAGATTGAGACTAAACTCCCCCTTAATCCAAGATATGGTTCATGATGTGTGAATAACATGTAGAGCAAAGCCTAACAAGAGATTGGAGGTTAAATCCTAACTTTGCACCAACAATATAAGTTTAGGGGATGAAAAGATTTATATTATGAAACTCCCCCTAAAATATTGCATCAAACAGTCCTAAAAACTTCTTTATATTGAAGATTATTATACCATAGTTTTAGGATATTCAAAAATACACTTAAAACTAAGAAATAGGTCTATTTTTCAGAAAACATAGTGTATCAGTCGACTGAATTCTGATTCAGTCGACTACTTCGCCCGAAGTCTATTTTTTTGATTTTTCAGATCAACTTCAGAAATGTGCCAAAAATTCTAGAAACATCGAAAAATCATGAAATTTTGTGTACGCATTTCTGAAATCATTTTCTATCAAGGAAAAATAATTTATAAAATATATATTTTCTAGATTTCGAAAATGATACAATTTTGAAACCTAACAAAAGCTTTAAGTATTTTGCAAACTTTGTATTACTTTTGTGTTCCACTTGAAAACTATTTTTCAAAGTATGATAAACATAGTTTAAATTATATTTTATTTGACATTTTCAATCATATTCTTGGAGTTATATGCACATCAATTGTGCATAAGCCTTCCCAATGATTGGTCCAATGAATGATTAATGTCTCTAGATGACACTTTGGTTCATAGTAATGCATTATAACAAGCATGATGAACCAATTACATCTTTCTAACATCTCACATGTTGTCTAAGTGGCTGAATACAAAAATCATGGTTTTTTAGGTGTTTTGTGAGATGCTTAAAGGTATAAATCCTAGAATTTCTATAGGATCATGCAAACCTACACCTTTATTCAACTAGGCACATTCCAAGTTCTCTCCTAAGTGATGAAAATTCTACTTCGGGGAGAGGCTTGGTAAAGATGTCAGCTAGGTTGGACTTAGATTCAATGTAATTGAGCTCAATATCCCCCTTAGCCATATGATCTCTAATGAAGCGATGTTTCACTTTAATGTGCTTGGTCTTAGATGATGCACTGGATTTTTGGTTAAATTTATGGTGCTCATATTATCACAAAATACTTTTACGTTGGAGTAAAGTAGCTCATAGTCCTCTAAAGTATTTCTCATCTATAGTAGTTGAGCTACACAATCACCCATAGCCACATACTCGACCTCGGTGGTGGATAGGGCAACACAAGGTTGCTTCCTACTACTCCAACTAACTAGGGAGGACCCAAAGAATTGACATCCACCACTAGTACTCTTTCGATCCAATTTGCAACCGGTATAATTGGAATCGGTGTATCTAACCAAATCAAAAGACCTAGTCCTAGGGTACCATAGTCCTACATTTAGTGTGCCTTTAATATATCTTAAGATTCTCTTAACGACAACTAAATGAGATTCTTTAGCACATGATTGGTACCTAGCACACATACCAACCGCAAATAAAATATCGGGTTACTAGCGGTTAGGTAGAGGAGGCTACCAATCATACTTCTATAGAGTTTAAGGTCAATTTGTTTTTCTTCATGATCATTATCTATTTTTATATTAGTTGTCATTGGAGTTGAAACTACCTTAGCATTTTTCAAACCAAATTTCTTAATCATTTCCTTAGCATATTTGGTTTGGTATACATAAATTTCTTCATTTGTTTGTTTGACTTGTAGACTTAGGAAGAAATTTAGTTCCCCAACTAGACTCATCTCAAACTCATTCTCCATATTTTTGATGAAGTCTTGAAGGAGCTCATCATTTGTTGACCCAAAGATAATGTAATCTACATTTACTTGGGCTACAAAGATGTCCTTAGACTTTGATTTAATAAAGAGAGTTTGATCTACTTGACCCCTTCTAAACCCCTTAGAGACCAAGAAAGATGACAATCTTTCATACTAAGCCCGGGGAGCTTGTTTCAAACCGTATAAAACCTTTTTAAGATTAAATACATGGTTTGGATAGTCTATATTTTCAAACCCGGGAGGTTGTTCTATATATACCTCTTCCTTAATGAACCTATTTAGGAATGTCGACTTTACATCCATTTGATGAAGTTTGAAACCCATATAAGAGGCATATCCTAATAAGATTCTTATGGACTCTAACCTAGCAACCGGGGTATATGTCTCATCATAATCAAGTCCTTCAACTTGATTGAAGTCCCTTGCAACTAACCTTGCCTTATTCCTAGTTATATTGCCTTGATCATCTAGTTTGTTCCTAAAAACCCATCTTGTAGTAATGATAGTATTATCATTAGGTCTAGGAACTAACTCTCATACTTGATTTCTTTCAAATTGAGCCAATTCATCTTGCATTGCTAAGATCCAATCCGGATCAAGTAATGCATCATTGATTGTTTTAGGCTCAATTTGGGAGATGAGGGATATATGACTAGAGGGAGCTCTATGAAATGACCTAGTCCTAACACCTTGAGATAATTCACCTACAACTTGATCTAGAGGGTGATTTTGATGAACTCTTATTGTTCTAGGAGGTATATTAAATTGATTTTGATCATGATTATCCTCAACCCTTCTTTCATCATCGGAATCACCTCTTACTCCCCCTAAATCATTACCCCCTAAAGTCATGTTTTGGAATTTTTGGGTAATGTTTTGGTTTTTATCATTGATATCATCATCAATGGGGGATTTCCTAGGGTATGTATTAGAGGCTTCATCAAATTGGACATTTGAAGATTCCTCAATCTTTTGAGTTCTTCTATTATAAATTCTATACCCTACACTAGTGGATGAGTATCCAACTAGAATTTCCTCATTCGCTTTGGACTCAAATTTACCTAGATTGTCTTTGGTGTTTAAAATGTAGACTTTGCATCCAAAGACCTTAAAATAGTGAATTTGTGGAATTGTACCATTCCATAATTCAAATGGAGTTTTTCCTAAGAACCTATGAATTAAAATCCTATTTTGGATATAGTAAGCGGTATTAATCACTTCCGCTCACAAGTAACTAGGTAAAGAATATGCATTAAGCATAGTCCTAGCTGCTTCTTGTAGGACACGATTTTTCCTTTCCACCATCCCATTTTATTGGGGTATTCTAGGACAAGAAAATTCATGTTTGTACCCTTGTTCTAGGCAAAATTTTGAGAAGTTAGAATTCTCAAATTCTCCACCATGATCATTACGGATCCGGTTGATTTTGAGTTTTCTTTCATTATCTATTCTCTTGCTAAATCCTATGATTATTCCTAGGGTTTCATCCTTATATTTCATGAAAAATACCCAAGTAAATCGAGAAAATTCATCTACTATCACTAAACAATGTTTACTACCAATCATGGAAGGAGTATTATGACAATCAAATAAATCTATATGCAATAGTTCTAAAGGTAAAGCGGTACCAAGTAAAGTTTTACCTTTGTGTGATGATTTTGATTGTTTCCCCTCTTGGCATGCATAACACATTTTGTCCTTGAGATAATTGACTTTTGGCAACCCCTTGACTAACTTCATTTTGGCTATTTTGGCAATGTTTTTCATATTGATGTGCCCTAGCCTCCTATGCCAAAGCCAACTCTCTTCTTCTTTTGCAATAAGACACTTAGTAGAAGCATTAGTAGCATAGGATAAATCAACATAGTATATATTTGATTTCCTAAAACCTACTAACATGCAATCATTTTGATTTTTGTGTCTTATGAAGCATTTAGAAGAATCAAATTTAACATCAAAATTGACATCACATAGTTGACTTACACTAAGCAAATTAAATTTCATATTTTTAACTAATAACACTTTATGAATGACAAGATTTGGGGATACCTCAATTGTGTCTTTTCCTAAGATCTTAAGTTTACCACTATTTCCAAAAGACACCTTCCCCTTGCTAGTGTAGTTGATGGTAGAAAATTTTCTCTCATCACCGATCATGTGTTTTGAGCAACCACTATCAACAATCCATAAGCTTGGTCCTTCTACCTATACAACATGAAAAATGCAAGCCTTAGGCACCCAAATTTTAAGACCTATAGTATTAACTATATAACTTTTGGGGACCCAAGCCTTTTTAGCCTTGCTCCTAATTGTTGGTTTTCTACTAATTAGAGAGGTGAAGGCTACTTCCTTCTCCTTAAGCTTATATCCTATGCCGGCCTTGTTATAAATGACCCTTTGGTCTCTAAGAATCATATTAAGATATTTGAACCCATTTGTAAACTTTTCTAAACATGCATGTAAATCACCTATTTCTTTCCTAAATTCATCATTCTCATTTCTAAGTGTACATGCATCATCACAAGGCGGTTCTACATTTTTAAGTGATTTAATTTCTACTTTTAAGTCCTTAATCCTAGTTTTTGATCTATTTAAGGCATTTTGAAGGCATGCAATGGTTTTATAAAGTAACTCTATCCTAGGGGAGTCTCTTACTTCAACATCACTTGATGATGATTTGTCGCTTGAGGATGAGGATGAAGAATCCTCACTTGAGCTTTCGGCTTCCTCCTCCAAGGCCATGAGAGCTAGGTTCCGGGTGGCATGACACATTTCTTCATCATCGAAAGAGTCTGTTGGGGATCGATTGGACGCTAGAGGGGGGGTGAATAGCGCGTTACCGTTCGTTGATGGAATTCGATCATGATCGTCTCTACAAAACTCGTTATGCGTAGAGGAATAGTAATGATAAAAGCAATAACGAATTGAAACAATCACGAGCACAAAGATATAACGTGGTTCGGAACTGAACGGTTCCTACTCCACGGATCGAGCTCTAGCGATGCCAATGCAATCACTAATCACAAATACTCCTTCTCGACACAAGTCGGAGGCGGAGAAACCTCGTACAAAAGATTACAACAATAATCTAAATGGATACAAGCAAATACAATAGTGAAATACAATGCAAGTAAAGAAAACTACTTTACAATTGCTCTTTGAATGCTTGATCACTTGGTTGCTTGAAATCAGCTTTGAGACCCTGATTTGCAACAACAAATCGCCCCAAAAGCCTTTAAGAAACCATAGCTTTTTCCTCCATCACGAGCTCATTTTATAGCTTCAACCTGTGTTGGAAAAAGTTGATCAGTCGACTGCTCGGGACCATCAGTCGACTGATGCCATTGTTGTCGTGAGACAACGGCTAGATCCACGTTGGATAAGTCCAACGGATCTATCATCAGTCGACTGATGGAGCCTTCACTCGACCAGTCGAGTCTCGACTCCATTCTGTGCCCGAATTCACAAGCACCAGTCGACTGATCACAAGATCAGTAGACTGCTCAACAAATCAGTTGACTGCCCACCTATGACAGTCGACTACTAGAGCAATTCCCACAGTCAAATCCTAGTTGACTCAATCTAGTCGACTTCCACATGACACCAGTCGACTGGCACACCTCAAACATGAGGTTTTAGCCCAAGTATGGTTCCCCCATACTTGCTAGACCACTCTTAGCCTAGACTTAAGCCTTCTAGCCACCTCCATCAACCTCACGCCTCTCGGTCCCTCCAAGTCATCCATGACTTGTTCACCCATCGCGCTAGCCTTCAGGTGCTTCCATCGGCTATGTCATGCTAACGGTGTCTACACCGCCAAGGCACATTGGACTTATGCCGCCAAGACTCTGCTTGGACTTTACGCCGTCAACCATTGGACTTATGCTGCCAAGACTTCACCCTTGGACTTTACGCCGCCAATATTCCCCTTGGACTTCTCAAATGCCAAGACTCATGCTTGGACTTTCCCTTGCCAACCTATGTTGGACTTTCCATGCCAAGTAGTCAAGACTTGGACTTTACCTTGCCAAGACCCATGCTTGGACTTTACATTGCTAAGACCCATTCTTGGACTTTCCCAAATGCCAAGTATCCCACTTGGACTTTCCATGCCAAGTACCCATGACTGGACTTTCCCATGACAATCATACTGTCATATGTTTTTGTCTAACATCAAAATATCTCTCGAGCCAAGCTCGAGTCCTGGTCAATCGTGACCTGGGCTGATTGCACCAACAATCTCTCCCTTTTTGATGTTTGACAAAAACCAAACAAACCATTGAGTTAGAACACTAACTCAAATCCCTTACCAATTATTCCAAATTGGTAATTTTACCTTCTCCCCCTTTTTGACATACATCAAAAAGGTTATCTCTCCAAGGAGGTCAATGTCTCGTGTCCCAATGAGATCTTACAATCTCCCCCTTGATCCAAAAATACCTAGGATGCCTACCATCTTCCTAGTGATAAATCCTATATCACTCAAGAGAGGCAATCATATCTACTCTCCCAATTTCCAAATTGGGTCTCTCAAAATCTCATCAATTTTCTCAATTGATGATACTCTCCCAATAACTTCTCCTCTTCAAAAAGAAAAATACATCCATCATCCCAAGATGGATACCTCTCCCTAAAGGCTTGCTCCCCCTTGACCATTGCACCAACAATGTCCTTGGGAAGTCCCTAAGCCAATAGGAACTCTAAACCATCAAAATTAAGGTTCTAAGTTCAAACATGAACTCTCCCCACCTTAAATTTGATACATTATCCTAATACCTCTCATAATCCATATCCAATGGATTTTCACCCTTTATAATGCTTCCCAAAGCATATCCTAGGGTTAGGAGTGGTTAGGGACCTTAACCGCAGCTGAACACGAGCTAATCATACCTTGTTTTTCCGAAAACAGTATTGACCGTCGACTCTGTCAGCTATCAGTCGACTGCCACTCACATCAGTCGACTGCCACCAAGGGCAGTCGACTGATAACTAAAATTTCCGAATTTCAGTTATCAGAATCGAATTTCAGAAAATCATAAGTAATTCTACGTATATCGAAAAATCATAAAATTGGATACGTATATTACTTATAGTCAATACAATGGGTGAAAAATATTTGAAAATTATTTTACCCATAAAATATTGAAATTGATACAAAATTCAAAAGTGAAGAAAACTTCTAAGTTTTGACTCACTTTGTATCAACTTCATCAATGGTGATTGCTATCAAAAGATAGACTTCACCAAGGTTTTTCAAAATAATTTTAAAATATTTTTAAAACCTTATATTGGATCATATTTCTTGGGTTCAATATACATGACTTGTACACAAGCTTTCCCAATGATCCACCACTCATATAAGATGAGTTTGAGTTCATCTAGATGCAAAAACTATGCACCTTGAACTTAACTCATATCCTAGCATCTCACATGTATCTAGGGTGTATAACATACACATATATGTCAATTTAATGTGAGATGTGGGTTTTCGTTCATTTAATCTAGGGTTTCATGTATTTTTCTAAGGCAACTCTACTTGATTCCCTTATAAATGAGACTCCAAGTCATGCCATTGTCCTTAAATCAATTTTAGTCAAATTAGATGCATGAAATGATCATGACATAATGATAGCAATAATTAAAGCATGACCAATGATCATGATGTCATAGCATAAGATGAAATCTAAAAACACATGACATTTAATCCTTAATCCTAAAACATGATCATGACATATTAAACAATAAAAATAGATATAATGTCATGACATGTCATATGGCAATCAAGGCATGATAAATAAAAAGTATAGGTATAATCATACCTAAATTTTAACATTAGTTGTCATTTGATATAATTAAGTATATTTTGCCATATTATTACTTTCCTCCCTAGTGTGTCAAAAACTCAATGACACACTATAACCTCTAAACCTAAAATGTGTCAATTTGATCATTTTATCAAAACTTCTCAAATAATATTGGCACATCCTAAAATCTTTTAGGATTCAAATCAAACCACATTCCCAAGGTAACCATAACCTTGAAAATGACCTAAAGTGCCACCTTTATCATGGTTGAGTTAACTATCCATCCAATCAAGGTTGGCACACTCTAAACTCATCTAGCATGAATCAATCACGCTCTTAGGAACCCAAAATCTATTTGAGCTCCTAGGGTTAATTAGGTATTCCTTAGGGATAACCTCCCTAGATACCTTCCTAATGACCCTCCTAGGCTTGTTAGCCTTGGTCATTTTGGTCTTACCTAGGTTAACCTTAGGGATTGCCTCCCTAGTAACCTTCTTAGTGGCCACCCTAGGTTTTCTTAAAACCCTAGCCACTAGACATCTACCTTGGTCAACCTTAGCGATAACTTCCCTATTGACCTTGGTCTTCCTAGACCTAGATTGTGTTCCATAATCAAATGGAACACTATGATAAGCCACCTTAGGCTTAGCTTTGTGACCCAAACCATTCTTGCCCTTGGTTGACTTTTGTCTTTTAGGTCCTAAGTGTTGACTTTGAGATTTTGGCCCTTGACTTTGACCATTAGACCTTTGAAATTGATTTTATATCTTATTTAGGGTCTTTTCCAATTTTTCAAGCCTTGATCTCAAGGCTTGATTTTCTAATTCTAATTGCCCAAATTTAGAATTTTGATTTGGTCTTTGGGCATTATCCTTTCTAGGCATATACCTAGTTCATTTAGGATTAAAACCTAGGTGCTCTTGTATTTTCCTAATAGATTCTCTAGGTATGGTTTTTCTAGGGACATTAGTCCCAAATTTCTCCTTATCTCCTAAGTGGACATTTTTAGCACCTAAACACAAATATTTTTTTTTAGCATGCTTTTCATGATGAATTGCAAGAGAATTAAAATTCCTAGCATGTTTTTGACTTTTAAATTTAGAAGGTACATTATTAAAGTATACTTTAGGGTTTGCCTTAGAGGCTCCTCCTACTTGTAATGCTTCCCTTTGAGTCTTCTTCTCCCCCTTTGGGCATTGATTCTGGTAGTGTCCCGGTTGCCGACATTTGAAGCAAATCACTTGCTCCTTACTTTTGATTGTTGGGGGACCGACATCCTTAACTTTTGGTGCCGGTGGAGCTTTTCTTACTCTCTTTGGGCATTTGCTCTTGTAATGCCCACTTTCCCTACACTCAAAGCAAATTATATGATTTTTATTTAAACCTAAATTACTTGAGTTACCTAGGGTATTTGTGGTGGTAGGTGCCAGAGTTGGATTTTGAGCTTCTTCATCTTGACCGGATGTCGAGGCTTCTTCTTGATGTTTCGGTGTGGAAGTTCTCTCCTCCCCTTCAATCCTTGAGGTGGATGCTTCTTCCACTTCCTCCACTGATCCGGAAGTTAACTCCCTATCAACTTTCGACTCCTCAAGCTCTTTAGATGGCGATGTGCTTGCTTGAGCTTGAGAGGGTGAGCACTCCTCTTCTTCTTCTTCTTGAATCGATGATAAATTTTCATGGAGCTTTGCCACTTGGCTCCATAGCTCCTTGACATCTATATAATTACCTAACATACACAAGATATTGTTAGACATTAAATCAATTAAAAATTTTATCACCTTATCATTTTTCTCGGATGATGCTTGGACTTGCTCTTCGATCCATCTCTTCTTTTTGAGGAATCCACCTCTTGGTCATCTTGGATATTCAAATACATCCATCAAAATGGACCATTCCTCAAAGTCTCTCATCATAATAAAATCTTCAATTCTTCTCTTCCAAGAATTGAAGTCTTCTCATCTGTATAGGGTGTAGGGCACTGGTGTGTTGATGTCCCATCCTAATTGTTCTTGGACTTCCATCTTCACCCTCTAGCGTGCTTCCTTAGTTGTTAAACCTTGAAGAGCGACCTTGCTATGATACCACTTGTTGGGGATCGATTGGACGCTAGAAGGGGGGGGGGTGAATAACGCGTTACCGTTTGTTGATGGAATTCGATCGTGATCGTCTCTACAAAACTCGTAATGCGCAGCGGAATAGTAATGAAAAAAGAAATAACGAATTGAAACAACCACGAACACAAAGATATAACGTGGTTCGGAATCGAACGGTTCCTACTCCATGGATCGAGCTCTAGCGACGCCAATGCAATCACTAATCACAAATACTCCTTCTCGACACAAGTCGGAGGCAGAGAAACCTCGTACAAAAGATTACAACAATAATCTAAATGGATACAAGCAAATACAATAGTGAAATACAATGCAAGTAAAGAAAACTACTTTACAATTTCTCTTTGAATGCTTGATCACTTGGTTGCTTGAAATCAACTTGGAGACCCTGATTTGCAACAGTAAATCACCTCAAAAGCCCTCAAGAAACAATAGCTTTTTCCTCCATCACGAGCTCCTTTTATAGCTTCAACTTGTGCTGAAAAAAGTCGATCAGTTGATTGCTCGGGACCATCAGTCGACTGATGCCACTATTGTCGTGAGACAACGGCTAGATCCATGTTGGATAAGTCTAACGGATCCATTATCAGTCGACTGATGATACCCATCAGTCGACTGATGGAGTCTTCACTCGACCAGTCGAGTCTCGACTCTATTCTGTGCTCGATTTCACGAGCACCAGTCGATTGATCACAAGATCAATCGACTGCCCACCTATGACAGTCGACTGCTAGAGCAATTCCTGCAGTCAAACCCTAGTTGACTCAGTCCAGTCGACTGACACACCTTAAACATGAGGTTTTAGCCCAACTATGGTTCCCCCATACTTGCTAGACCACCCTTAGCCTAGACCTAAGCCTTCTAGCCACCTCCATCAGCCTCACGCCTCTCAGATCCCTCCAAGTCATCCATGACTTGTTCATCCATCGCGCTAGCCTTCACGTGCTTCCATCGGCTATGTCATGCTAACGGTGTCTACACCGCCAAAGCATATTGGACTTACGCCGTCAAGACTCTGCTTGGACTTTACGCCGTCAACTATTGGACTTATGCTGCCAAGACTTTACCCTTGGACTTTACGCCGCCAATATTCCCCTTCGACTTCTCAAATGCCAAGACTCATGCTTGGACTTTCCCTTGCCAATCCATGTTGGACTTTCTATGCCAAGTACTCAAGACTTGGACTTTACCTTGCCAAGATCCATGCTTGGACTTTACATTGCCAAGACCCATGCTTGGACTTTCCCAAATGCCAAGTGACTCACTTGGACTTTCCATGCCAAGTACCCATGACTTGGACTTTCCCATGACAATCATACTGTCATATGTTTTTGTCTAACATCAAAACATCTCTCGAGCCAAGCTCGAGTCCTGGTCAATCGTGACTTGGGCCGATTGCACCAACAGAGTCCTCCAAACTTAGTGTGTCCCACATTTGTGTTGGACTATCTGAGCAGCAAAAACCATTTTTTGTGTTGCGGAAACCCTGGAAGTCGGCCACGGATCCATGCGAAGATAAACAAAACAATATGTACGTGTTTAAAAACTTTAGATCTACATGTTAAGAGTTTTATCCTTGATGCGATGCTCTTCGCTTATCCTGCTTGTCCAAACGGCTTGCCAGAACTCGAGAGTGTAAAGTGTACACTCCTCTATTGGTATCTACACAAGCAATAGGTGGAGAAAAGCAACCTAGAGTGTGCTAGCACCCCTTAGAGGCTCACGACAAGATGAGGAAGAGAGAGCTTGAGGGAAGAGAGGAGGAAGAAGATGAAGTTACACAACTTAACTTCACACTTTCATAACCCACTATAAGGGGGTTACATGCATGCATGCAACTCCAAGAGCCAATGGTCTCCCTTATGAGGTGGCACCCCATGATGAGTCCATGATGATGTGGAACATCATCATTGGTCGGACCCCATGCCAAGTCACCATGACATGACAATTGGTAAAGTCAAAATTGACCATTCATCTTCCCTCTCAAGTTAAGTCAAACTTGACCTCTTATCTCCCATGGTTGATCAAATCCAACCATTTGATTCAAGTCAATTTGATTTAATGAATCTCTATTCATTATTTTAAATTGACTCAATGAATCAAATCTAAATTAGACTCATTCAACACTTGAATCAAATTGAGTCTAACTCAATTAGTCTAATTTGGATTACCCTTAATCCAAATTGGTTCATCCCATGAACCTAATTCTCATGGTTCATCATATGAACCTAATCTCCATCTAATTGCCCTTTGTGTGTGACCCTATAGGTTATTGTAACATTGACAATGCTCCTAAACCGATTTAGGAACATAAGCAATGAGCGACATCTAACAACACATCATTGCTACCCAAGTTACAAGAATGTTGAGATCCAACATCACCTTTGTGACTACTAATTGTGACTCTCATAATATGTGACAATGTCCCTCTATCCTTGACATTTAGATTGACCAATTGAGGCATAGACTGTGTCATCCTCAGTACAATCTATATCTTGAACTCCAAGTAGACTCACTCTAATTAAATGAGCTCAATATCTCATATTGACTCATTTGGGCATGGCCATGCACTTCGTGGTCTCACTCTATCAAGAATAACGATATCACTCCCGTCATATAGGAGGGATAGATCTCATCTACATCACTCACATCCCTCCGCATAATTTGTTACATACCCAGTAATAGTCCACCGATTTATGGGTGACGTTTGACGAAGCTAAAGTATGCAACTCCTTATGTAGGGAACCATGGTGACTTCAGGTCCAATGACTAATAGTCACATGAGAAAGTATATGCCACTCATATAACGATCCATGATACTTTCTCATGATGGGTCATTCAGTATACATTCTCCAATGCATACCCATGTGTCAACTTGATATCACATATTCATGACTTGTGAGATCAAGTCATCGAGTTGACCTACATGCTAGTCTCTTTGCATTAACATTGTCCCTGAATGTTAATACTTGACTAGGAATGATTAAGAGTAGTGTTATCTATATCATCTCATTATCGATTCAACCAATCGATTGATATAAATAAGAACCTTCTACTCAAGCACGTTATTATACTTAGTTATTTGACACCAATACAAGTATAATAACCATGCCTTTATAAATAGGAATATGATACAACAAGTCCATACAACAATCATCACATGATTGGCTCTAGGGCTTTCACTAACAGTTTGTGCCACCATTGCCGCCTTCTTTTTCTTCTTCTTTTCCTTCTTCTCCTTATGCTTCTTTTCCTTCTCCTCCTTCTTCTTTAAGTCTAGACAATTTGGCTTGATGTGCCCCTTTTTATTGCAACTATAGCAAATAACATTAGAGGAATGAGTTGAACTACTAGAAGACTTACCTCTTGAGGATTGGAACATCCTCCTCACATCCTTTTTGGTGAGCTTCCTTGATCTTCCACCAAATCTCTTTACATAGTGAGCCACCTCACTTGCCGGTAGTTCTTCATCACTACAAGATGCCTCCTCCTCGGACTCGGATGAAGAAGAGATCTCCCTCCTTTCTTTCTTCTTCTTCTCCTTTTTACCTACAAAAAGAGCTAAACTTTTCTCTTTTGATAAAGTGTTAGCTTGCTCATGCAACTCAAATTCTCAAAAGAGTTCATCTAATTTAACCAAAGAAAGATCCCTAGAGACCTTATATGCATCTACCATTGAATCCCACAAGGTTGTTCTAGGGAAAGCTTGGAGAATGTACCTCATAAGGTCTCGGTTGTCGACCTTCTCACCTATCACATGTAGTCCGTTGACTACTTTCTTGAAGCAACCGTGTATTTGGCTTACGATCTCATTGGTCTTCATGGCAAAACTTTGGAATTGGCCTATCAAGAGATCTCTCTTGGCTCTTCTTGTTTCCTTTGATTCCTCATTGAGCTCAATTAGCTTCTCCCAAAACTCCTTTGTCGATTCGAAAGGCCCCACCTTACTTAATTGCTCTTTAAACAAACCACATTGAAGTGTGGTTGTTGCTTTGGCATTAGCTTGAGCCTTCTTGGCCATGTCCCTCGTCCAATCCTTGGTTGGTATAGGTGCTCCATGTTCATCGACCGACTTCTCGAATCCATCTACAACACTAAACTAATTATCAATATCATTCATAAGGTAGTATTCCATCCTACCTTTCCAGTAATTGAAGTCGTTGTCGTCGAAGAATGGAGGCCTCGCCGTGCTATACCCCTCTTGAAAAGCCATTATGCTTCGGTTGATGGTTAGATCTTCCGATGTGATCCGGGCTCTGATATCAATTATTGGGGATCCTTGGAAGGCTAGAGGGGGTGAATAGCCTCTTTTTTTATTTCTACAAAAAGGTTAGTGGAAGAAAAAACAAGAAGCTAAATGAAATTAAGAGACAAACTAATACAATCGCTAACAAGGAAGCCTTTACGTGGTTCGGAGATAACGCTCCTACTCCACGGCGATCCTTAAGGTGGATCAACCCAAATCAATCTTCACTAAGAAGCTTTCTCTTTTACAAAATCCTCCTCTTCTTACAAAAGATGAAGATGAAGATTAGAGAGGAGGAGGGGAATTAAAACACTTAGTAAGCTTAGAAAAATCGTGGGAGCTTGAGAGAATGATCAGAATATAAGCACTAGCCCTCTTAAGCACCCTAAGCCCTCTTTTTATAGAGAGAGGGATATTTTTCCCGTTGGGCCACGAACAGTCGACTGATGTACAACATCAGGTGATTACCGTCGCAGCTAACGACTTCTAAACAACCAGATTCGCGGGATTCATAGGCATCATCATCCAACGATAGTCTCATCAGTCGACTGATCCCTCCATCAGTCGACTATTGAAGTGATCAGTCGAGTGATCATGGCAAGCAGTCGAGTGAGACTCCATTCTGTGCTCGGGTTCGACTTGATCAGTCGACTGATTGCGACATCAGTCGACTACCAAGACTAGGTAGTCGACTGTTCGTCAGCTTTTCAGCCTGACTCAGTCATGTTAGTGAAAGTCCTAGAGTCAATCATGTGATGATTATTGTATAGACTTTGTTGTATCATATTCCTATTTATAAAGATATTTCTTTATGGTTATTATACTTACTTGTATTGGTGTCAAATAACTAAGTATAATAATGTCCTTGAGTAGAAGATTTTTATCTATATCAATCGATTAATTAAATCAATAATGAGATGATATAGAGAACACTACTCTTAATCATTCCTAGTCAAGTATTAACATTCAGGGACAATGTTAATGCAAAGAGACTAGCATGTAAGTCAACTCGATGACTTAATCTCATGAGTCATGGATATGAGATATCAAGTTGACACATGGATATGCATTGGAGAATGTATATTGAATGACCCGCCATGAGAAAGTATCATGGATCGTTATATAAGTGTCATATACGTTCTCATGTGACTATTAGTATGACTATTAGTCCTTGGACCTGAAGTCACCATGGTTCCCTACATAAGGAGTTGCATACTTTGGCTTCGTCAAATATCACCCGTAAATGGGTGGACTATAAAGGCGATTATTGGGTATGTAACAAATTATACGGAGTGATGTGAGTGATGTAGATGAGATCTATCTCTCCTATATGACGGGAGTGACGTCGTTATTCTTGATAGAGTAAGACCACTAAGTGCATGGGCATGCCCAAATGAATCAATATGAGATATTGAGCTCATTTGATTAGAGTGAGTCTACTTGGAGTTCAAGATATAGATTGTACCGAGGATGACACGGTCTATGCCTCAATTGTTCAATCTAGATGTCAAGGATAGATGGATATTATCACATATTGTGAGAGTCACAATCAGTAGTCACAAAGGTGATGTTGGATCTCAATATTCATGTAACTTCGGTAGCAAAGATGTTTTGCAAGATACCACTCATTGCTTATGTTCGTAAATCGGTTTAGGAGCATTGCCAACGTTACAAGAACTTATAGGGTCACAAACAAAGGGCAATTAGATGGAGATTAGGTTCATATGATGGACCATGAGGATTAGGTTCATGGGATGAACCAAATTGGATTAAGAGTAATCCAAATTAGCCTAATTGAGTTGGACTAAATTTGATTCAAGTGTTGAATGAGTCTAATTTAGATTTGATTCATTGAGTCAATTTAAACTAATGAATAGAGATTCATTAAATCAAATTGACTTAAATCAAATAGTTGGATTTGATCAACCATGGGAGATAAGAGGTCAAGTTTGACTTGATTTGAGAGGGAAGATGAAAGGTCAAGTTTGACTTGACCAAATGCCATGTCATGGTGACTTGGCATGGGGCTGGCCAATGATGATGTTCCACATCATCATGGACACATCATGGGGTGCCACCTCATGAGGGAGATCAAGAGCCATGACTCTTGAAATTACATGCATGCATGTAACTCCCTTATAGTGGCCGACCACTATTGAATGGGTGCATGAGTGTGTGATGTTAAGGGGATTAACTTCATCTTCTTCCTCCTCTCTTCTCAAGCTCTCTCCCCCTCCTTTGCTGTGAGCTTCTAAGGGTGCTAGCACACTCTAGGTTGCTTTTCTCCACCTATTGCTCGTGTGGATACCGATAGAGGAGTGTTCACTTGACACTCTCGAGTTCTGGCAAGCCGTTTGGACGAGCGGGATAAGCGAAGGGCGTCACATCAAGGGTAAAACTCTTAATATGTAGATCTAAGGTTTTTAAACACATACATGTATTGTTGTTTATATTCGCACAGATCCATGGCCGACTTCCGAGGTTTCCGCAACGCAAAAAGTGATTTTTACGGCTCGGATAGTCCAACAGTGGTATCAGAGCAACGTGCGAAGCATGTATGTGGTTTAGTTTTGTAGTTTTTGTATTAGATATAAAAATTATAGATTTGTAAGTTTCTATAAATTTCATATTTTTATATATTTTTTGGGTATTTTTATCGAAAAGTCGAAGCAACATGTCTTGGGACACATGTATGCTTCAACCACCGAGAAAAACTCTCCGGAACGGCGAATTCTCGCTTTAGGTTTTTGGGACGGCGACTTAAGTCACTGTAAGATAAAGATGGAACACTTGCAAGGTTCATTTTGCAAGAAGGGGCGCTACCCTTACCCCGCAAGGGGCATTGTCCCGCGATCACGTCGGGAAATCGCTTAGCGGGACCGTTACGGAGATGTGACACATAAAAATTGAAAAAATATAAGAAAAATTATAAAAATTTCTGTAAAATACATAATTTAGAATTATATATAATACTGTAATGGTCATGGCCCAAGAACCCTAATGCGATTGGATAATTGTGTTGTAATTCATAATACGGCTTGCGCGCCATTTTTGTGTTGTGCATGTTGTATAATGTATGCGACCGTGCGTCGTGCCTCTCTTTTTTAATATTAGAGTTGTAAATAGTTTTAGACTCGAATGTAACTCGAGTTTCATGTTTGTAATGTATAAAATGGAGCGGTGGAAGGTCCACTAGTAGACGGAGTTACGAGGAGGGTACCGACTACACATGGCGGTCAAAGGAGGCGCTTGGAGAAGTCGGTAACCCTAGGTTGACCGTCCGATCTTCTAATTGCCTTGAGAAGATCATAGTAGGGTTATGACCTCATCACAATATATATATATATATATATATATATATATATATATATATATATATATATATATATATATATATATATATTTGTTTTTACTTGTATGTATGTGATGCATGCTAGTAAATTTTGCTTGTATGTATATGATGCATGCTAGGATTTTTTGCTTGTATGTATATGATTCATGCTAGTATATTTTGCTTGTGTGTATGTGATGCATGCTAGTGTAGGGTAATTAAGGTCTTAATGCGTATATGATACACATTCACGATTAGATTAGATCTTAATCGAGTCAACTCGAAAATGCCCACCAAGTTTTGATACCCATCACTACCTTGATCATTTGTTGTTGTTGAATCTACCAAAGCAGAGCAACGCATATTATCTTGGTAGGGTGCGGATGGACAATCTTGGTCCCGCCTATCACAGCTTGGGTGAAAATAAGCTCAATTAGATTGAGTGAAACTAGTTAACTCAATTGGATCGAGTAAAACTATAGGCATATTCCAACGGTTAAAAAGGTAGGATAAGATTACATTTACACTAAATCTTGGGCGATTTAGCCAAAGCTAACTCAAGATCTTTTGTAAATGTGGATCTTGATCTTATAAACAAGAGTTACATAGAGATGTAATCGGTAATTTGTTACCTATCGATCATACTAAGTCTTGGGCAATTTAGCCAAAGCTAACTCAAGGCGTAGTATGATGTGGATCTCATCCCGTGAGAATTATAACTAATTTGTATGAATCAAGTAATGTGGTTTGACCACATCCATGACTTGATTCTACAAAAGTCCTATAATTCAGTGGGAGCATCATTTGATTAAAGGCCTAATTAAATGATAAATGGAATCTGATATCAATTTTTTACAATGTATATGTTGTAGATTACCATGTCGATAAACACAAACACTCTCTCCCTGCGTTCTGTCCTTGAGAAGGATAAGCTCAATGAAGCTAATTTCCGGATCGGTACAGAATCGAGAATCGTTCTCACCAAGAAAGAAATCAGACGCCCGGAGCAGCCATTCGAGGCACCTCCGCCACACGCTCACGAGCCGACAAAGATGCTTACAAGAAGCATCAAGATGATGCATTAGATGTGTCATGTCTCATGCGACCATGAACTCGAGCTTCGTATAACACGAGTTGATGAATGCTTTTGATATGGTTGAACATCTTCGTCAATTGTATCAAGGACAAGCAAGACACGAGAGATACGAGATCTCTGAGGCACTATTTCAGTCCAAGATGCAAGATGGGACTCCCATAGGTCCATATGTACTCAAGATGATTGGATACATAGAGAACCTACAGAGGTTGGGATTCCCACTTGGCCAAGAGCTGGCCACTGACTTGATCTTGCAATCTTTGCCACAAAGCTACAATCAATTTGTCATGAATTACAACATGAATGAAATTGAAAAACCACTGCTTGAGATGCTTAGCATCTTGAGAACTGCTGAGCTTAACCTTAAGAAGGGAAAACTTGACTCCATTTTGATGGTGCAAAAGAAGAAAGGCAAGGGCAATCCTAAAGGTAAGGGAAAGTCTCAAGCCAAGGGCAAAGGCAAGACACTGAACCGAAAGGAGGGGTAGCCAAGGAAGGGACTTGCTTCCATTGTAAGGAAGTTGGACACTGGAAGCGTAACTGCAAAGCATACCTGGAAGATCATAAGAAGAAGAGAAGTGAGACTTCTACTTCAGGTATATATGTCATAGAAGTCAATCAATCTATTTCTTCATCATGGGTATTAGATACCAGATGTGCATCTCACATTTGTACTAATGTGCAGGCATTGAGAAATAGCAGGGCATTGACGAAGGGCGAGGTGGACCTACGAGTAGGCAATGGAGCAAGGGTTGCTGCTATTGCTATAGTAACTTATGATCTATCTCTGCCCTCTGGGCTTGTACTAGAACTAGATGAATGTTGTTATGTGTCTTCTTTGACTAAGAACATAATTTCAGTTTCTTATTTGGACAAGAAAGGCTTTTCATTTATAATAAAGAACAAATATTGTTCAGTTTATTTAAATGATCTGTTCTATTTTAGTGCACCTCTGATGAACGGACTCTACATTCTAGATGTAGAGAGCCCCATCTATAACATAAGTACCAAAAGGTTCAAGTCAAATGAGTTGAACCAAACCTATCTTTGGCATTGTCGATTAGGTCACATAAATGAGAGTCGCTTATCCCAGCTCCATAAGGATGGGCTGCTGGACTCATTAAGATACTTCGATCAGATCGAGTTGGTGAATACCTTAGCCATGAGTTTCGTGACTATTTAGCTGAGTGTGAGATTCTATCCCAACTCACTCCTCCTGGAACACCACAGTGGAATGGTGTATCCGAAAGGAGGAATCGTACCCTATTAGATATGGTACGATCTATGATGAGTCACACAGATCTTCCTATATCTTTTTGGGGATATGCTCTAGACACAGCAACCTTTACACTTAACTGTGTACCATCTAAGGTTGTGATAAAGACACCATATACGATATGGACAGAAAAAAATCCCAAGATATCTTTCATGAGGATTTGGGGTTGTGAGGCTTACGTTCGACATCAAGTCTCAGACAAACTGTGACCCAAATCCTATAAGTGCTATTTTGTTAGATATCCCAAGGAAACGAAGGGATATTACTTCTACATTCTCAGTCAGCACAGTGTTTGTGGCAAAGACTGGGGTTTTTCTAGAAAGAAATTTTGTTTCTAAAAAACTAGTGGGAGTACGTTCGATCTTCAAGAAATTCAAGATAAGGACCATAGCACTGAGGCCTTGATAGAGGTTAAACAGGAACCACAAAGTGTTGTGGGTGATGAGATTGTTGCACAAAGAGTTGTGGAACAACAACCTGTTCAGGTAGACCTACGTCTTAGCAGGTCTGATAGGGTACGTCGTCAGCCTGAGAGGTACTCATTTTTCTTGTCTGACCATGATGATGTTATGCTCATTGAGAATGAGCCTACCTTTTATCAGGAAGCTGTGATGAGGCTAGATTCTGAGAAATGGCTAGAGGCCATGAGATCCGAGATGGAATCCATGTACACCGACCAAGTATGGACTTTGGTTGATCCACCTGAAGGCATTAAACCCATTGGGTGTAAGTGGGACTTTAAGAGAAAGACTAACATGGATGGACTTACACATACCTATAAGGGCCGATTGGTGACTAAAGATTTCAAGAAAATTCATGGTATTGACTATGATGAAACCTTTTCTCCAATGGCGATGTTTAAGTCCATTCGGATCATGCTTGCTATTGCAACGTACCACGATTATGAGATCTGGAAGATAGATGTCAAAACTGCATTTCTGAATGGAAACTTACTCAAGGATGTGTACATGAAACAACCTGAGGCTTTTGTAGATCCACAGCATACTGGCAAAGTATGTAAGCTGCAAAGGTCCATTTATGGGCTAAAGCAAGCATCTCGGAGCTAGAATCTTCTATTCGATGAAGCAATCAAATAGTTTGGTTTCATCAAGAATAAAGATGAGCCTTGTGTCTATAAGAGGGTTAATGGAAACACAGTTATCTTCTTTATATTGTATGTGGATGACATACTACTCATTGGGAATGACATCCCTTCGCTACAATCTGTGAAGACTTGGCTGGGGACGTGCTTCTCAATGAAGAACTTAGGTGAAGCAGCTTGTATTCTAGGCATCAAGATCTATAGGGATAGATCTAAGAGATTGCCTGATCTATATCAGAGTACATGTATTGACACGACATTACTACGATTTTCCATGCAGAATTCCAAGAAAGGACTTCTGCCGATGTCACATGGTGTGAGTTTTTCGAAGACTCAAAGTCCCTCTTCTAGAGAGAAGAGAGACCGCATGGATAAGATCCCTTATGCATCGACCATAGGATCTATCATGTACGCCATGCTATGTACTCGTCCTGATGTGTCGTATGCTTTGAGCATGACGAGTAGATACTAGTCAGATCCAGGTGAGCATCATTGGATATCAGTCAAGAATATTCATAAGTACTTGAGAAGGACTAAAAAATATTTCTTAATATTTGGAGGCGATGAGGAGCTAGCTGTAAAGGGTTACAACGATGCCAGCTTCCAAACTGACCAGGATGATTATAGATCGCAATCAAGGTTCGTGTTTTGCTTGAATTGTGGCGCTGTGAGCTAGAAGAGTTCGAAGCAGGACAGTTGCTAATTCTACAACAGAGGCCGAGTATATTGTTGCATCAGAGGCAGCAAAGGACGCAGTTTGGATCCGCAAGTTCATTACTAAGCTTGGGGTGGTTCCTAGCATAGCAGATCCTATAGAGCTCTATTGTGACAACAATGGAGTGATTGCGTAGGCTAAGGAACCTCGCTCACACCAGCGGACCAAACATATACTATGATGCTTCCATCTCATTCGAGAAGAGGCTAACATCGCAGATCGAGCTTCAGTACGTAGCATGATGGTCACACTAGGTCATTGGGTATTAGATACTCATAGTGATCGACTAGTGCTAGTGGGAGATTGTTAGTGAGCCCTAGAACCAATCATGTGATGGTTGAATAGGAACATTTTATTGTATCATATTCTATAAAGGCATGGTTATTATATTTACATCTTGCTTGGTGCCAAATAATAAATATAATAATGCCCTAGAAAAGTAGGTTCTTATCTACAGCACATCAATTGGCAGAATTGATTATGAGAGGCTGTAGAGAACACTTTCCTAAATGTTCCTAGTTGAGTATTTATCTGCAGGGGCAATATTAATACATAAAGACTAGCATGTAGGTCAATTGATGACTTGATCTCACAAGTCATGGATATATGATATCAAGTTGACACATGGGTATATATCGAGAATATATACCGAATCAACCCGCCATGAGAAAGTTTCATGGATCGTTATATGAGTGTCATAAACTTTCTCATGTGACTATTGTATGAATTAGTCCTTAGACCAAGTCACCACGGTTCCTACATAAGGAGTTATGTACTTGGTATCACAAACGCCACCCGTGAAGGGGTGGACTATAAAGGCGACATCGGGTATATAACAAATTATGCGGAGGGATGTGAGTGATGTAGATGGGATCTATCCTCTATATGACGAGAGTGATATCGGTACTTGATTGAGTAGAACTACTAAAACGCATGGTTATGCTCAAATGAGTCAATATGAGATATTGAGCTCATTTGTTTGAGTTAGTTTACTCAGGATCAAGAAACACATAGATTGATCGAGGATGACACGGTCTATGCCTCATTGATCAATCTGATATCAAGGATAGAAGGACACGGTCATATATTATAGTAGTCACGGAAAGGTTAGTCGGATCTTGACTTATCTCGTAACTGGGGTAGCAATGATGTATTGCTAGATGCCGCTCATTGCTTGTGTATCTAAAAGAGTTTAGATCCACTGCCAACGTTATGAGAGCCTATAGGGTCACACACAAAGAGCATGATAATTAGAGGAATTAGAGTATTCTAGTTTGACTAGAATAATATGGGAATAAGCTTAAGTACAAAATGGTTTTTGGACTTTAAGCTTAATGAGAATTTTAGCTAATTGATTTAATGAGATTAATTCAATATGTTACCTTATTGATTTAATAAGAAACAAAAGTCTCGCCAAACAAGGATATGTCTCAATGCAATGGACATTGAATGGAGGTGAAAGGAGTTTTTCCAACCTATAAAGAGTGTGGGTTTGTGAGTGTAGGCTAGCAAGAAGAGAGTCTTCTTCTTCCTTTCTTTTTCTCTCTTCCTCTTTAGGGACTTCTCTAGCAAGAAGAAGGAGAGCTCTTCTAGTTTCAAGAGCGTGCTGTGGGATAAAATAGAGACACTTGAGCAAAGATCCAAGAAGGAAAAGCGGGATTAACAAGGGCACGCCAAAGGTAATCCTCTCCTATAAGATAGGTTTGGTTTAGAGAAATTTATTTTATACGAGTTTGCTTGCATGGATCACTTGGAAGGATCCCATAAAGAATTCCAGATTCTATGAATGATGGATAATAGGACAAATTTCCATTTGAAACTTGTCATGGATGTCGCTCAGTTCAGTCACCATGATATGTTGAGAATCTCTAGCGCCTACTGAGGAGCAGAGTTGGAAAAATGTGTAAACTTTCTCGACTCACCACCGGTATATTTCTTGGACCAAAGTTTCTTGGACATAGTCCACGTTGATAGAGCCTATGATACCGGAGTCACAAAGCAGACCAAAATATGAGAAGATGTATGAGTGATTAATAATTTCTCATCTTGATATAGAGTAGAACGCTGATGAACTCATGCCTCTATATGGGGGAGAGAAATTATATGGGTACTAACTGCATGATTGTTGTATATGAGCAGAGAGATGAAATTCTAGTGCCAAAGGCTTGCGCTCAATCCAAGAAAGAATGACCTTGTACGTGATCCTTTCAACAAGTAGTACTATATTTGGTCGTGGGAAGGACGGTTAGTAGATTGAGACAGGAGCTACTATGGACATGCTACAAGAACATTTCTATGCCTAAATGGTCACATGTACAATAAATCTTACCACATTTGTTAGTAGAATGAAATACATTACATTATGAGAGTAAATATGGATCGAACCAAGACATAACATGTTTTGAAATGATTGTAAGAGTTGGAGATTTATGATTGAGATGAAATAATCTCAATTGTGAATAGAGATTCAAAATCAAATTTTTCAACATCAATGAGGATTTGGCTTAGATGATAAGGAGTCATTAGACGATGCCATCCACATCAACCATGATCTCTACACCTTGTATCACCATAAGTCCACACATAATCACCCACCTTACTCATCACATGATCGAACATCCACGTCACCATGAGTACTTGAGCATGTGGTACATGAGCGCATATGATTTCCATCATGCACACCAATCGTTTAGTCTACACCGCATTGATGGGGCACAAGGGAGGAGTGAGCCTAAGGGGATGTACTTGGATTCCAGAGCATTTGCCTATCAGGAGTTCTAATCTATGAGGCCACATACTTCAGGAGGTTGCTCTCAAGCCATGACTATTATCTGGAGATGCGGCCGATATCACGATAGACCAAAGTCTAGGAGGATATCAACGCCGATCCACAAGTTCCATCACTTATATGTATCATCGCAAGTAGTTAAAGGTTCTCTGATCCAAAGATTGTGTTGATTTACCCACCTATATGGCAAGACATCGTGGATTAGTCTGAGACATCGAAATCTATTTTGTTTTGATTAGCGTAGTTTCCAATATCAAAGACTTGTTCATACATGAAGAGTTGTTTATTTCTCGCAATTTAATTTGAGATCCAAGGAATGCGATCCCTGATAATTTGCTTTAAGATGAGCTTGTTCCATAGGTAGCTTTCCAAAATTTATATGGTCTTTTTCTATGTGCTCTATTGAACACTTCTAGACTTACACCGATTAGCTCTCTATTAATGCACTTCATGTATAAAAATCTACCAATGAGTTATGATCACTTAATACAACAGACCAATTAAATAATGACTCTATTTATTTTAGTTCCTTGGAGGTCAAGTTCATTAAAAAAATCAAATCCTGAGTCCAAAAATATATTGGATATATATATTATATATGATAATATGTCGTAAAGAGTGTAAATTATTCATCTCCTTCCTTGAAGTTATCAAACACTTAATTCTCTCAATAAAGCACTCTTTGAGCTTAGAGGAGATCTAGGAATACATTCACTTTAAGAGTACCAAGATCCAAATTAGGAAAGTCTATGGCGACGACTTAACTCACGATGTAATTCGCATCTCTAAGAATGCTTCGATCCACTAAAGACGCACACGATAGAGCTAACTTAGTGAATTTTAGATTAATAAGTTTTCTTTGATAATTAAATATCTCATTATGTGATATTATGGCATTATCTTTAAAAAATATTATGATTATTTCTTGAGGACAAGCAAAGATTTAAGTCGTCGATTGACATAGGTTTTGTGATTTTGACATCTTGTTATAAGTGATTAGTTTCATGCATATGTTCACTTTATCATGATTTCATGTTTTCTAGTATTTGATCATAACCATTCTCAAATGAGTTACTTGTTCAAGAAAAGAAACGCTATGATCAGAGCAAAATAGGATATTTTATGCTAGACAAGAGTGATAAGATACATGTGATTCACACTATGTGTAGATCTAAGATCAAGACATAGACCGCACACGCCCGGCTGTCAAAAGATGGTCGGTGATCTCCGGAGTTACAATAGGTTTTTGATTTACGGTAAGGCGACTCTATATATAAGGATGGCTCAAACCCTAAATGGGGAGGCACGATCAATGACGCACGTAATCCCTAAAAATTAATCACCAGGTGAATGTCACAATCCAATATGTACAACACTCAGAGAAGGTCACAATCCATTGTATCATATTTCTCGGTTTCTTTCATATGTAATTGAACTTAAACATGTGTATTCTTCCTGATTTACGATAGAACTTTTGACATATCTAGAGAAAGGCTATTCATGACAATGTTGGTTCATAATTCTGCACCATGACTTGACATAATATATGCGCTTTATTATAATACCTAAATTATTAATATTAATCGTCTTACGATATCTGGTAATTGACAACCTCCATATCTAGATTTAGGAGGTTGATCAAAACCTATAACTAACCTCCGCACTAAAAAGTCCAATCGAATTATCGGCCCACTTACAAGGATTGATTTGGCATCCTCGACTTTCTGATCCTTTTTAAATGATTTATCCTCAATGCATCTCTTCGAGATGTATCCCTTCCCAAAACCTTTAGTATAGAAGTTTATACTGACACCAAATTGACAACCAAGATTACATGTTTGGTACACAAGTGAAACTCCATTAGTGAAGAAAGTAGACCCAATCATGTGATGATTGTTATATTGACTTTGTTGTATCATATTCCTATTTATAAAGAGATTTCTTTATGGTTATTATACTTACTTGTATTGGTGCCAAATAACTAAGTATAATAACGTTCTTGAGTAGAAGGTTCTTATCTATATCAATCGATTGGTTGAATCGATAATGAAATGATATAGAGAACACTACTCTTAATCATTCCTAATCAAGTATTAACATGTGGACAATGTTAATGCTAGAGACTATCATGTAGGTCAACTTGATGACTTGATCTCATAAGTCATGGATATGAGATATCTGACACATGGGTATGCATCGAGAATGTATATCAATGACCCGCCATGAGAAAGTATCGTATATGGATGATTTTAGTGTCGTTTTATACTTTTGACGACTATTAGTCCTTGGACTGAAGTCACCATGGTTCCCTACATAAGCAGTTGCACACTTTGGCTTCGTGAAACGTCACCCGTAAATGGGTGGACTATAAAGGCGATTTTTGGGTATGTAACAAATTATGCGGAGGGATGTGAGTGATGTAGATGGGATCTATCCCTCCTATATGACGGAGTGACATCGATATTCTTGATAGAGTGAGACCACAAAGTGATGAACATGAATGAGTCAGATATTGAGCTCATTTGATTAGAGTGAGTCTACTTGAGTTCAAGATATAGATTGTAGGATGAGTGATGACCGGTCTATCAATCTAGATTGTCAAGGATGAGACATTGTCACATGTGAGAGTCATTAGTAGTCACAAAGGTGATGTTGGATCAACATTCTTGTAACTCAAAAGGTAAATGATGTGTGTTACTGCTTATGTTCATGAGTATCACATTTGGCTACAAGAACCTTTAGGGTCACACACAAAGGGCAATTAGATGGAGATTAGGTTCATATGATGGACCATGAGGATTTGGTTCATGGGATGAACCAAATTGGATTAAGAGTAATCCAAATTAGACTAATTGAATTAGACTCAATTTGATTCAAGTGTTGAATGAGTCTAATTTAGATTTGATTCATTGAGTCAATTTAAACTAATGAATAGAGATTCATTAAATCAAATTGACTTGAATCCAATGGTTGGAGTTGTTCAACCATGGGAGATAAGGTCAAGTTTGACTTGACTTAGAGAGGGAAGATGAAAGGTCAAGTTTGACTTGACCAAATGTCATGTCATGGTGACTTGCATGGGTGCTAAATGATGATGTTCCACATCATACATCTCTCAATTTATCATGGGGTGTCACCATGAGGGAGACCAAGAGCCATTGGCTCTTGAAATTATATGCATGCATGTAACTCCTTATAGTGGCCACCACTTAATGGGTTGTGAGTTATTAAGTGTGGTAACTTCATCTCTTTCTGCTCTCTCCTCTCTCTTTTGTGATTCTAAGGGTGCTAGCACACTCTAGATTGTCTTTTTCTCCACCTTGTGCGTGTGTGGATACCATTGTAGAGTGTGTACACTTGACACTCTCGAGATTTCGCTTTTGAGTGAGGTTGAAGGGCATCGCGATCAATAACATCATCGTAGATCTAAGGTAGATCTAGGTACAACACATGATGACATTTATTTTTATATCTTCACCAATCCATGGGGCTTTCGAGGTTTCCGCAACACAAAAGCAAAATTTCGCATGCTATAGTCCAAAAGTGGTATCGAGCCAATGCAAAGCATGTATGTGTTTGAATTTTATAGTTTTGTATAGAAAATTAAAGATAGATTTTATAAGTTTCTGTAAATATTTTTTTATATATTTTTTGGGTATTTTTAAAGAGATACAAGCAACAAGTGCGACACTCAGAGGCTTACCGAGAGAACTCCTGAAAAAAATCTCGCTGTGAGTTGGACTCTTAAGTTGTAGATCAAGATGACACTCTCAAAGTTATTTAATAGGGCTTTGCTTCACTTAACCTGATGCCCAATCGATCGCTAAAAATGTAAGCGGAGAGGTGACTCATAAAATTGAAAAAATAGGAAAATTATAGAAATTTTGTAAAATACATAATTTAAATTTTAGATAATTCTGGATGTTATTGATAAGAACCCCAATTTGATTGGATGATATGATTGTAATTCATAACGCATATATTTTGTGGTCTTAGATGATATGCACTCAAGGCCGTTTTCATAATTTAGTTGTATATAGTTTTAGATCGAATGTAACTTTTATGGTAATATGCAAAATGTAATAATGACTATTGTCACTCGAGGAGTCGCTTTGTAAATAAAAGAAGGTTAGAGACCTAGTTTTATACAAGACACAAGAATTGCTGTCAGCTCAGATGTCATAATATTATATGAGGCCTCAAGCATCATACATAATAGGAGCAGAACATGCTAAAAGTCTAAGTATAATAGGTCCATTGATCTTATCCATTGGCTTGTACATGAAGATCATATGCCTAAGACATATCTCTATACAAAATTTATATATATATATATATATATATATATATTGATTTTTTGTAGGTATGTTGATTATGCATGCTAGTAAATTTTGCTTTGTATGTATATATATGAATGCGGATATGTATGTATTTTGCTTGTATATATATGATGACAATGCTAGGTACTAGTAATTAAGGCCTCTAATATATGATACATACATTATAGAGATTAGATCTTAATCGAATCAATTCGAAAATGCCTACCAAGTTTTGATACCCATCACTAGCTCGATCATTTTCTGTTGTTGAATCTGTCAAAGCAGAGCAATGCATATTATCTTGGTAGGGTGCGGAGGGACAATCTTGGTCCCGCCTATCACAGCTTGGGTGAGAATAAGCTCAAATGGATTGAGTAAAACTAGTTAACTCAATATGATCGAGTAAAACTATAGGCATATTCCAATCGTTGGAAAGGTAGGATAAGATTACATTTACACTAAATCTTGGGCGATTTAGCCAAAGCTAGCTCAAGGTCTTTTGTAAATATGGATCTTGATCCTATAAACAAGAGTTGCATAGAGATGTAATCGGTAATTTATTACATATCGATCATTCTAAGTCTTGGGCGATTTAGCCAAAGCTAACTTAAGGCGTAGTATGATGTGAATCTTGTCCCGCGAGAATTATAGCTAGTTTGTATGAATCTAGTTATGTGGTTTGACCACATCCACGACTCGATTCTACAAAAGTTCTATAATTCAGTGGGAGCATCATTTGATTAAAGGCCTAATTAAATGATAAATGAAATATGATATTAATTTTTTGCATTGTGTATGTTGTAGATTACCATGTCGACAAATACGAACACTCTCTCTCTGCGTTCTATCCTTGAGAAGGACAAGCTCAATGGAGCTAATTTCCTGGACTGGTACAATAATCTGAGAATCATTCTCACCCAAGAAATAAAATTGTATGTCCTGGAGTAACCCATTCTGGAGGCACCTCTTGCCACTACCTCGCGAGCTGACCGAGATGCTTACAAGAAGCATCAAGATGATGCATTAGATGTGTCATGCCTCATGCTCGCGACCATGAACTCTGAGCTTCAGAAGCAACACGAGTTCATGAATGCTTTTGATATGGTTGAACATCTTCGTCAACTGTATCAAGGACAAGCAAGGCATGAGAGATACGAGATCTCTAAGGCACTGTTTCATTCCAAGATGCAAGATCAAACTCCCGTAGGTCCATATGTACTCAAGATGATTGGGTACATAGAAAACCTACAGAGGTTGGCATTCCCACTTGGCCAAGAGCTGACCACTGACTTGATCTTGCAATCTTTGCCACAAAGCTATAATCAATTTGTCATGAATTACAACATGAATGAAATTGATAAGCCACTTCCTGAGATGCTTAGCATGTTGAGAACTGCTGAGCTTAACCTTAAGAAGGGAAAACCTGACTCCATTTTGATGGTGCAAAAGAAGAAAGGCAAGGGCAAGCTTAAAGGTAAGGGAAAGTCCCAAGCTAAGGGCAAAGACAAGACATTGAAACCGAAAGGAGGGATGGCCAAGGAAGGGACTTGCTTCCACTGTAAGTAAGCTGGACATTGGAAGCGTAACTGTAAAGCATACCTAGAAGATCTTAAGAAGAAGAGAAGTGAGACTTCTACTTTAGGTATAAATGTTATAGAAGTCAATCTATCTATTTCTTCATCATGAGTATTAGATACCGGATGTGTATCTCACATTTGTACCAATGTGCAAGCGTTGAGAAATTGCAGGGCATTGACGAAGGGCGAGGTGGACCTATGAGTAGGCAATGGAGCAAGGGTTGCTGTTGTTGCTATAGGAACTTATTTTCTATCTCTGCCCTTTGGGCTTGTACTAAAACTAGATGAATGTTGTTATGTGCCTTCTTTGACTTAAAACATAATTTCAGTTTCTTGTTTGGACAAGAAAGACTTTTCATTTATAATAATGAACAAATGTTGTTCAGTTTATTTAAATAATATGTTCTATTGTAGTGCACCTCTATTGAACATACTCTATATTCTAGACTTAGAGAGCCCCATCTATAACATAAGTACCAAAAGGTTCAAGTCAAATGAGTTGAACCAAACGTATCGCTGACATTATCGCTTAGGTCACATAAATGAGAGTCGCTTTTCCCAGCTCCATAAGGATGGACTACTGGACTCATTTAATTTTGAATCATATGAGATATGCGAGTCTTGCCTTTTAGGCAAGATGACCAAGACTCCCTTTAGTGGACACAGCGAGAGAGCAACAGACTTGTTAGAACTTATATATAGTGATGTATGCGGCCCTTTCAATGTTGCTGCTAGAGGTGGTTATAGATACTTTATTACATTTCCTGATGACTTCAGTAGATATGGTTATGTGTATCTGATGACACATAAATCAGAATCCTTTGAAAAGTTCAAAGAATTCAAGAATGAAGTACAAAACCAACTTGGCAAGAGTATTAAGATAATTCGATCAGATCGAGATGGTGAATACCTTAGCCATGAGTTTCGTTACTATCTAGCTGAGTGTGGGATTCTATCTCAACTCACTCCTCCTGGAACACCACAGTGGAATGGTGTATCTGAAAGGAGGAATCGTACCCTATTAGATATGGTACGATCTATGATGAGTCACACAGATCTTCCTATATTCTTTTGGGGATATGCTCTAGACACAGCAGCCTTCACACTTAACCGTATACGATCCAAGGCTGTGATAAAGACACCATATACGATATGGACAGGGAAAAATCCCAAGATATCTTTCATGAGGATTTGGGGTTGTGAGGTTTACGTTCGACATAAAGTCTCAGACAAACTGGGACCCAAATCCGATAAGTGCTATTTTGTTGAATATCCCAAGGAAACGAAGGGATATTACTTCTACATTCCCAGTCAGCACAAAGTGTTTGTGACAAAGACTAGGGTATTTCTAGAAAGGGATTTTGTTTATAGAAAAACTAGTGGGAGTATGTTCGATCTTGAAGAAATTCAAGATAAGGACCATAACACTGAGGTCGAGATGGAGATTGGACAGGAACCTCAAAGTGTTGTGGGTGATGAGATTGTTGCACAAAGAGTTGTGGAACAATAACTTGTTCAGGTAGACCTACCTCTTCGCAGGTCTGATAGGGTACATCATCAAACTGAGAGATACTCATTTCTCTTGTTTGACCATGATGACATTATGCTCATTGAGAATGAACCTACCTCCTATCAGGAAGCTACGATGAGCCCAGATTCTGAAAAAATGGCTAGGGGCCATGAGATCCGAGATAGAATCTATGTACACCAACCAAGTATGGACTTTGGTTTATCCACCTGAAGGCGTCAAACCCATTGGGTGTAAGTGGGTCTTTAAGAGAAAGACTGACATGGATGAACTTACGCATACCTATAAGGGCCGATTGGTGGCTAAAGGTTTCAAGCAAATTCATGATATTGACTATGATGAAACCTTTTCTCTAGTGGCGATGTTTAAATCCATTCGGATCTTGCATGCTATTGCAGCATACCACGATTATGAGATCTGGCAGATGGATGTTAAAACTGCATTTCTGATTGGAAACTTGCTCGAGGATATGTACATGACACAGGCTGAGGGTTTTGTAGATCCACAGCATACTGGCAAAGTATGCAAGCTGCAATGGTCCATTTATGGGCTAAAGCAAGATTCTCGGAGATGGAATCTTCGATTCCATGATATGATCAAACAGTTTGGCTTCATCAAGAATGAAGATGAACCCTGTGTCTATAAGAGGGTTAATGGAGACACAATTATCTTCCTTGTATTGTATGTGGATGACATACTACTCATTGGGAATGACATCCCTTCGCTACAGTCTGTGAAGACTTGGCTGGGGACGTGCTTCTAAATGAAGGACTTAGGTGAAGCAGTCTGTATTCTAGGCATCAAGATCTATAGAGATAGATCTAAGAGATTGCTTGTCCTAAGTCAGAGTATATATATTGACATGGTATTACTACAGTTTGCCATGCAGAATTTCAAGAAGGGACTTCTACCGATGTCATATGGTGTGAGTCTTTCGAAGACTCAAAGTCCCTCTTCTAGAGAGGAGAGAGACCGCATGGATAAGATCCCTTATGCATTGGCCATAGAATATATCATGTACGCCATGCTATGTACTCATCTTGATGTCTTGTATGCTTTGAGCAAGACGAGTAGATACCAGTCAGATCCAGGTGAGCATCACTGGATAACAGTCAAGATTATTCTTAAGTACTTGAGAAGGACTAAAGAAAAAGTATAATAGTCACACTAGGTCATTGGGTATTTGATACTATAGTGATTGATACTAGTGCTAGTGGGAGATTGTTAGTGAAAGCCCTAGAGCCAATTATGTGATGATTATTGTATGAACTTTGTTATATCATATTCCTATTTATAAAGACATTTCTTTATGGTTATTATATTTACTTGTATTGGTGCCAAATAACTAAATATAATAACAACCTTAGTAGAAGGCTCTTATCTATATCAATCGATTGGTTGAATCGATAATGAGATGATATAGAGATCACTACTCTTAATCATTCCTAGTCAAGTATTAACATTCAGGGACATTGTTAATGCGAAAAGGCTAGCATGTAGGTCAACTCGATGACTTGATTGTTGGGATTTTCCGAGCCGCAAAAACCGCTTTTTGCGTTGCGGAAATCTCGGAAGCCCCCGGCCACGGATCCGTGCGAAGTATAAAAATTATAATTACATGTATGTGCTTACAGAAATCCTAGATCTACCTTAGATCTAAGAGGTTAGAACGTTACCCTCGTAGCGACGCCCTTCGCTTATCCCGCTCGTCCAAAAGTTCGCCGGAACTCGAGAGTGTCAAGTGCACACTCCTCTATGGTATCCACACAAGCAATAGGTGGAGAGAAATGCCTTAGAGTGTGCTAGCACTCCCTTAGGAATTTCGGCCAAAGAGAGGGATGGGAGAGGGAGAGCTTGAGAGGAAAGGTTCCAAGGTTGAAGATGAAGTAATGAGAGTAACTCATCAAATGAATTCACCACAATGAAACCCCTAAAGTGGCCGACCACTTCATGGAGGGTTACATGCATGCATGTAACTCCATGACCCTTGGTCTCCTCATGATGTGGCAGATTGACCAAGTCAATGATGATGTGGAGCACCATCATTGGCGGCCATCCTAGTCAGTCATCACATGGCATTTGGTCAAGTCAAACTTGACCTTTCATCTTCCCTCTCAAGTCAAGTCAAACTTGACCTCGAATCTCCCATGGTTGATCAAATCTAACCACTTGACTCAAGTCAATTTAATTTAATGAATCTCTATTCATTAATTTAAATTGATTTGATGAATCAAATCTCAATTAGACTCATTCAACACTTGAATCAACTTGAGTCTAACTCAATTAGTCTAATTTGGATTACTCTTAATCCAATTTGGTTCATCCCATGAACCTAATCCTCATGGTTCATCATATGAACCTAATCTCCATCTAATTGCTCTTATGTGTGTGACCCTATAGGTTCTTGTAACGTTGGCAATGTCCCTAAACCGATTTAGGAACATAAGCAATGAGCGGTATCTAGCAACACATCATTGCTACCCAAGTTACAAGAATGTTGAGCTCCACCATCACCTTTGTGACTACTAATTGTGACTCTCACAATATGTGACAATGTCCCTCTATCCTTGACATCTAGATTGACCAATCGAGGCATAGACCGTGTCATCCTCGGTACAATCTAAATCTTGAACTCCAAGTAGACTCACTCTAATCAAATGAGCTCAATATCTCATATTGACTCATTTGGGCATGGCCATGAACTTCGTGGTCTCACTCTATCAAGAATATCGATGTCACCACCGTCATATAGGAGGGATAGATCCCATCTACATCACTCACATCCCTCCGCATAATTTGTTACATACCCAGTAATCGCCTTTATAGTCCACCCATTTACGGGTGACGTTTGACGAAGCCAAAGTATGCAACTCCTTATGTAGGAACCCATGGTGACTTCAGGTCTAAGGACTAATAGTCATACTAATATCCACATGAGAAAGTATATGACACTCATATAACGATCCATGATACTTTCTCATGGCGGGTCATTCAGTATACATTCTCCAATGCATACCCATGTGTCAACTTGATATCTCATATCCATGACTTGTGAGATCAAGTCATCTTGTTGACCTACATGCTAGTCTCTACGCATTAACATTGTCCCTGAAAGTTAATACTCGACTAGGAATGATTAAGAGTAGTGTTCTCTATATCATCTCATTATCGATTCAACCAATCGATTGATATAGATAAGAACCTACTACTCAAGGACATTATTATATTTAGTTATTTGGCATCAATACAAGTAAATATAATAACCATGCCTTTATAAATAGGAATATGATACAATAAAGTCTATACAACAATCATCACATGATTGGCTCTAGGGCTTTCACTAACAATCTCCCACTAGCACTAGTGCCAATCATCGTAGTATCAAATACCCAATGACCTAGTGTGACCATCATACTTTTACGTACGAAGCCTTGGTCAAGGATCTGCGATGTTAGCGTCTGGGTACTCGCAAATCTTCACATCTCCTCTATCGATAATCTCTCGAATAAGATGGAAGCACCGATATATTCGCCTCTGTTGTAGAATCAAGAACGTGTTCTCGCTTGGAACTATTCCTCACGACGCCACCATTCAAGCAAAACACGAACCCCGATGCGATCTATAATCATCTTTTGGAAGGCGCCATCAGTAACCCTTTACTGCTAGCTCCTCATCGCTTCGAATATCAAGAAATATTCTTTAGTCCTTCTTAAGTACTTAAGAATATTCTTGGCATCGCTATCGATGACGCCACTGGATCATGGTATCTACTCGCCATGCTCAAAGCATACGAGACATCGGAAGCAGTACACAAAGATGGCGTACATGATAGATCCTATAGCGGATCGTAGGGATCTTATCCATGCGGTCTCTCTCTCTCTAGAAGAGGGACTTTGAGTCTTGAAAGACTCACACCATGTGACATCGGCGAAGTCCTTTCTTGGAATTCTGCGCATGGCAAGTAATACCGTGTCGATGTATGTACTTAGACTTAGGCCAAGCAATCTCTTAGATCTATCTCTATAGATCTTGATACCTAGAATACAGTCGCTTCACCTAAGTCCTTCATTGAGAAGCACGTCTGACCAAGTCTTCACATGGCGAAGGGATGTCATTCTCAATGAGTAGTATGTCATCCACATACAATACAAGGAACACCGTGTTCCCATTAACCCTCTTGTAGACACAGGTTCATCTTCATTCTTGATGAAACCAAATGTTTGATCGCATCATCGAATCGAAGATTCGGCTCAAAAGCTTGCTTTAGCCCATAAATGGACCTTTGCGGCTTGATACCTTCCCGTCGCTGTGGATCTACAAAACCCTCGGGTTGTGTCATGTACACATCCTCGAGTAAGTTTCCATTCAGAAATGCGGTTTTGACATCCATCTGCGGATCTCATGTCGTGGTATCTTTGCGATAGCAAGCAAGATCGAATGGACTTAAACATCGCCCTTTGGAGAAAAGGTTTCATCATAGTCAATACCATGAATTTGCTTGAAACCTTTAGCCACCAATCGGCCCTTATAGGTATCGTAAGTCCATCCATGTCAGTCTTTCTCTAAAGACCCACTTACACCCAATGGGTTTGACCCTTGGTGGATCAACCAAAGTCCATACTTGGTTGGTGTACATGGATTCCATCTCGGATCTCATGGCCTCTAGCCATTTCTCAGAATCTGGGCTCATCACAGCTTTCTGATAGGAGGTAGGCTCATTCTCAATGAGCATAACGTCATCATGGTCGGACAAGAGAAATGAGTATCTCGGTGACAGCGTGCCCTATCGGACACTGCGAAGAGGTAGGTCTACTTGAGCAGTGGTTGTTCCACAACTCTTTGTCAACAACCTCATCACCCACAACACTTTGTGGTTCTGTTCAACCTCCATCAAGGCCTCAGTGCTATGGTCCTTATCTTGAATTTCTTGAGATCGAAGGTACTCCCACTAGTTTTCTAGAAACAAAATCCTTTCTAGAAAAACTCCGTCTTTTACCAAACACTTTGTCTTGGGAATGTAGAAGTAATATCCCTTTGTATCCTTGGGATATCCAACAAAATAGCACCTATCGGATTTGGGTCCCGGTTTATGCGAGACTTGGCGTCGAGCGTAAGCCTCACAACCCCAAATCCTCATAAAGACATCTTGGGATTTCTCCTGTCCATATCGTATATGGTGTCTTTACCATGACCTTGGATGGTACACGGTTAAGGGTAAAAGGTCTTGTGTCGAGCATATCCCCAAAGGATATAGGAAGATCTGTGACTCATCATAGATCGTACCATATCTAATAGAGTACGATTCCTCCTTCGGATACACCATTCCCTTTGTGGTGTTCGGGAGGAGTGAGTTGGGATAGAATCCCACACTCAGCTAGATAGTCACGAAACTCATGGCTAAGGTATTCACCACCTCGATCTGATTGAAGTATCTTAATACTCTTGCCAAGTTGGTTTTGTACTTCATTCTTGAATTCTTTGAACTTTTCAAAGGATTCAGATTTATGTGTCATAAGATACACATAACCATATCTACTGAAGTCATCAGTAAATGTAATGAAGTACATGTAACCACCTCTAGCAGCAACATTGAAAGGACCACATACATCACTATGTATAAGTCCTAACAAATCTGTTGCTCTTTCGCTATGTCCACTAAAGGGAGTCTTGGTCATCTTACCTAAAAGGCAAGACTCGCATGTCTCATATGATTCAAAATCAAATGAGTCTAGCAGCCCATCCTTATGGAGCTGAGATAAGCGACTCTCATTTATGTGACCTAAGCGACAATGCCAGAGATAGGTTTGGTTCAACTCATTTGATTTGAACCTCTTGGTACTTATGTTATAGATAGGGCTCTCTAAGTCTAGAAAGTAGAGTCCGTTCATTAGAGGTGCACTACAATAGAACATATCATTTAAATAAACTGAACAACATTTGTTCTTTATTATAAATGAAAACCTTTCTTGTCGAAACAAGAAAGCTGAAATGATGTTCTTAGTTAAAGGCGGGCACATAACAACATTCATCTAATTCTAGTACAAGCCCGGAGGCGAGAGATAGATCATAAGTTCCTACGGCGGCGTGAACCCTTGCTCCATTGCCTACTCGTAGGTCCACCTGCGCCCTTTGTCAATGCCTTGCTATTTCTCAGCACATTGGTACAAATGTGAGATGCACATCCAATATCTAATACCCATGATGAAGAAATAGATAGATTGACTTCTATAACATTTATACAGTAGAAGTCTCACTTCTCTTCTTCTTAAGATCTTCAGTATGCCTTGCGATTCGCTTCGATGTCACCTTCCTTGCGGTGGAAGCAAGCCCCTTCCTTAGCTACCCCTCCTTTGGGTTTAAGTTCTTTGCCTTTGCCCTTGGCTTGGGACTTTCCCTTACCTTTAGGCTTGCCCTTGCCTTTCTTCTTTTGCACCATCAAAATGGTGTGATTTTCCCTTCTTAAGGTTAAGCTCTGCGATTCTCAACATCTTTGAGCATTTGAACAATGACTTATCAATTTCATTCATGTTATAATTCATGACAAATTGATTGAAGGCTTGTATGGCAAGATTGCAAGATTAGGTCGGTGGCGACTCTTGGCAGTGGGAATCCCACCTTTGTAGGTTTTCTACGTACCCAATCATCTTGAGTACATATGTAACTAAGGTAGTCCCTTCTTGCATATTGGACCCAAATAATGCCTTAGAGAATTCATATCTCTCATGCCTAGCTTGTCCTTGATATAGTTTACGAAGATGTCCAACCATATCATAAGCATTCATGAACTCGTGTTGCTTCTGAAGCTCAGAGTTCATGGTCGCGAGCATTAGACATGACACATCTAATGCATCATCTTGATGCTTCTTGTAAGCATCTTTGTCAGCTCGCGAGACATTGGCAGGAGGTGCCTCGAATGGTGCTCGGGGCGTGACTTCCTTTCTTGGGTGAGAACAATTCTCAAGTTCTGTGATCCGGAAATGTGCTCCATTGAGCTTGTCCTTCTCAAGGACAGATCGCAGAGAGAGAGTGTTCGTGTTTGTTGACATAGTAATCTACAACATACAATGCAGAGGATTAATATCATATTCCTTTTATCATTTAATTAGGCCTTTAATCAAATGATGCTCCCACTGAATTATAGGAATTTTGTAGAATCGAGTTATGGATGTGGTCAAACCACTTTTACTAGATTCATACAAACTAGCTATAATTCTTGAGACAAGATCCACCTCATACTAAGCCTTGAGTTAGCTTTGGCTAAATCGCCCAAGACTTAGTATGATCGGTGGGTAACACATTACCGATTACATCTCTATGCAACTCTTGTTTATAGGATTAAGACCCACATTTACAAAAGACCTTGAGTTAGCTTTGGCTAAATCGCCCAAGATTTAGTGTAAATCGATCTTAACCTATCTTTCCAACGATTGGAATATGCCTATAGTTCTACTCGATCCAATTGAGTTAACTAGTTTTGCTCAATCTAATTGAGCTTACTCTAACCCAGTCGTGATAGGCGGGACCAAGATTGTCCCTCACCCTACCAAGATAATATGTGTTTGCTCTGCTTTGGCGATTCAACAACAACAAATGATCGAGGTAGTGATGGGTATCAAGGCTCGGTAGGCATTTTCGAGTTGATTCGATTATGATCTAATCTAATCGTAATGTGTATCTTATCGCATTTAGGCCTTTATTATCCTATATTAGCATGCATCATATACATACATTAATTATTCTAGCATGCATCATATACATACAAGAAAATTAACCTAGCATGCATCATATACATACAAACATGTTTCTACTAGCATGCATCACATACATACAAGCAAAATCAATTAAATATACATATATATATATCAACATATATATATATATCATTAAATGTGATATAGTCATGGCCCTACTACGATCTTCTCAAGCCAATGAGAAGATCGGACGATCAACCTAAGGCTAGCGGCTTCTCAGCGCTTCCTTTGACCGCCATGTGTCGTCTCACCCTTCTCGTAAGCTCGTCTTCAAGTGGACTTTCCACCGCTCCATTTTGTACATTACAAATACTGAAACTCGAGTTACATTCAGTCTAAAACTATTTACAACTAGAATATTAAAGAATAGGTGCGGGCAGTCGCAAACACTTTACAACACGCCTGACCACAAAAGCAGGCATCAGTATTATGAATTACAACACACTTAATCCAATCCAATTGGGTTATTGGGCCATGACAATCACAGAATTATACATAATTCTAAATTATGTATTTTACAGAAATTTCTATAATTTTTCTTAATTTATTTCGAATTTATGAGTCAACTCTCAACGATCCGCTAAGCGGTTTTGCCGATCGCGGGACATGACCCCTTTCGGGGATAGGGGCAGCGCCCCTGCATAAAATAAACTTGCGAGTGTCCTACAATGATCTTACAGCGACTTAAGTCGCTGTCCCAAACCTAAAGCGAGAACTCGCCGATTCGAGAGTTTTTCTCGACGGTTGAAGCCTACAGTGTCCCAACACTGCGTTGCTTCACTCTCGAGAAAAATACCCAAAAATTCTATAAAATAAGAAAATTTACAGAAACATATAAATCTGTAATTTTTTTATATCTAATATAAAAACTACAAAAACGAAACACATACATGCTTGCGTGGCTCGATACCCTTTGTTGGGATTTTCAGAGCACAAAAACCGCTTTGCGTTGCGAAACCTCGGAAGCCCGACCCGCGGATCCGTCAAGTATAAAAATTATAATTACATGTATGTGTAAATCCTAGATCTACCTTAGATCAAAGAGGTTAGACGTTACCCTCGTGGCGCGCCTTCGCTTATCCCGCTCGTCCAAAGTTCGAACTCGAGAGTGTCAAGTGCACACTCCTCTATGGTATCCACACAAGCAATAGGTGGAGAGAAATGCCTTAGAGTGTGCTAGCACTCCTTAGGAATTTGGCCAAGAGAGAGGATGGGAGAGGGAGAGCTTGAGAGGAAAGGTTCCAAGGTTGAAGATGAAGTAATGAGAGTAACTCATCAAATGAATTCACCACAATGAAACCCCTAAAGTGGCCGGCCACTTCATGGAGGGGGGGGGGTTACATGCATGCATGTAACTCCCATGACCCTTGGTCTCCCTCATGATGTGGCACCAATTGACCAAGTCAATGATGATGTGGAGCACCATCATTGGCCGGCCATGCCTAGTCATCATCATGACATGGCATTTGGTCAAGTCAAACTTGACCTTTCATCTTCCCTCTCAAGTCAAGTCAAACTTGACCTCTAATCTCCCATGGTTGATCAAATCTAACCACTTGACTCAAGTCAATTTAATTTAATGAATCTCTATTCATTAATTTAAATTGATTTGATGAATCAAATCTCAATTAGACTCATTCAACACTTGAATCGACTTGAGTCTAACTCAATTAGTCTAATTTGGATTACTCTTAATCCAATTTGGTTCATCCCATGAACCTAATCCTCATGGTTCATCATATGAACCTAATCTCCATCTAATTGCTCTTATGTGTGTGACCCTATAGGTTCTTATAACGTTGGCAATGTCCCTAAACCGATTTAGGAACATAAGCAATGAGCGGTATCTAGCAACACATCATTGCTACCCAAGTTACAAGAATGTTGAGCTCCAACATCACCTTTGTGACTACTAATTGTGACTCTCACAATATGTGACAATGTCCCTCTATCCTGGACATCTAGATTGACCAATCGAGGCATAGACCGTGTCATCCTCGGTACAATCTAAATCTTGAACTCCAAGTAGACTCACTCTAATCAAATGAGCTCAATATCTCATATTGACTCATTTGGGCATGGCCATGCACTTCGTGGTCTCACTCTATCAAGAATATCGATGTCACCCCGTCGTATAGGAGGATAGATCCCATCTACATCACTCACATCCCTCACGCGTAATTAGATACATACCCGATGTCGCCTTTATAGTCCACCCATTTACGGGTGGCGTTTGTGAAACCAAAGTATGCAACTCCTTATGTAGGGAACCATGGTGACTTCAGGTCTAAGGACTAATAGTCATACTAATAGCCACATGAGAAAGTATATGACACTCATATAACGATCCATGATACTTTCTCATGGCGGGTCATTCAGTATACATTCTCCAATGTATACCCATGTGTCAACTTGATATCTTATATCCATGACTTGTGAGATCAAGTCATCTTGTTGACCTACATGCTAGTCTCTATGCATTAACATTGTCCCTGAATGTTAATACTCGACTAGGAATGATTAAGAGTAGTGTTCTCTATATCATCTCATTATCGATTCAACCAATCGATTGATATAGATAAGAACCTACTACTCAAGGACATTATTATATTTAGTTATTTGGCACCAATACAAGTAAATATAATAACCATGCCTTTATAAATAGGAATATGATACAATAAAGTCTATACAACATTCATCACATGATTGGCTCTAGGGCTTTCACTAACATTGATCTCACAAGTTATGGATATGAGATATCAAGTTGACACATGGATATGCATTGGAGAATATATACTGAATGACCCGCCATGAGAAAGTATCATGGATCATTATATGAGTGTCATATACTTTCACATGTGACTATTAGTATGACTATTAGTCCTTGGACCTGAAGTCACCATGGTTCCCTACATAAGGAGTTGCATACTTTGGCTTTGTGAAACGTCACCCGTAAATAGGTGGACTATAAAAGTGATTACTGAGTATGTAACAAATTATGCAGAGGGATGTGAGTGATGTAGATGAGATCTATCCCTCCTATATGACGAGAGTGACATCGTTATTCTTGATAGAGTGAGACCACTAAGTGTATGACCATACCCAAATGAGTCAATATGAGATATTGAGCTCATTTGATTAGAGTGAGTCTACTTGGAGTTCAAGATATAGATTGTACCGAGGATGATACGGTCTATGCCTTAATTGGTAAATCTAGATGTCAAGGATAGAGGGACATTGTCACAAATTATGAGAGTCACAATATTAGTCACAAAGGTGATGTTGGATCTCAACATTCTTGTAACTTAGGTAGCAATGATGTGTTGCTAGATACCGCTCATTGCTCATGATCCTAAATCGGTTTAGGAGCATTGCCAACATTACAAGAACCTATAGGGTCACACACAAAGCATAATTAGATGGAGATTAGGTTCATATGATGGACCATGAGGATTAGGTTCATGGGATGAACCAAATTGGATTAAGAGTAATCCAAATTAGACTAATTGAGTTAGACTCAATTTGATTCAAGTGTTGAATGAGTCTAATTTAGATTTGATTCATTGAGTCAATTTAAACTAATGAATAGAGATTCGTTAAATCAAATTGACGTGAATCAAATAGTTGGATTTGATCAACCATGAGAGATAAGAGGTCAAGTTTGACTTGACTTGAGAGGGAAGATTAAAGGTCAAGTTTGACTTGACCAAATGCCATGTCATGGTGACTTGGCATGGGGTCGGCTAATGATGATGTTCCACATCATCATGGACACATCATGGGGTGCCACCTCATGAGGGAGACCAAGAGCCATGACTCTTGGAATTACATGCATTTATGTAACTCCCTTATAGTGGCCGACCACTATTGAATGGGTAATGGAGTGTGAAGTTAAGTGTGGTAACTTCATCTTCTTCCTCCTCTCTTCTCAAGCTCTCTCCCCCTCTTTTGTCGTGAGCTTCTAAGGGTGCTAGCACACTCTAGGTTGCTTTTTCTCCACCTATTGCTCGTGTGGATACCGATAGAGGAGTGTACACTTGACACTCTCGAGTTTCGGCAAGCCGTTTGGACGATCAGGATAAGCGAAGGGCGTCGCATCAAGGGTAACACTCCTTTCATGTAGATCTAAGGTAGATCTAGGTTTTCTAAACACGTACATGTAATTTTTGTTTATCTTCGCACGGATTCGTGGCTGACTTCCGAGGTTTCTGCAACACAAAAAGCGGTTTTTGCGGCTCGGATAGTCCAACAAAGATCACACTTGGACTTTGCCTTTACCAAGTCTTCATACTTGGATTTTTTTGTCACTTAAACATGTTCACAATTAGATCACAAAGTATTGCCTAACTTAGATGATTATCCAAATATCAAAACTTATAAATGCTTGGGGCATTATTGCACCAACAGATAGGACCTATAACTAGTCAATTCTTGACAATATAGTACTAGAATGCAGCGAGATGATAGTACGCTAGGAAAGTAAAGTCCCGTGTGTCTAAGCTAGATAAGGCGTATCTAGCTCGGTGCACTCGACTAAGTGGAACTAGATGAAGTTACCTCGCCGTATCCTTAACTAGTTAGACCAGGAGGTGATCTTAGGTGAATCAAGTTATTATTTTCTCGAACTTGGCTTTGTCTAAGGAAGTGGTTGTTGTTTCGATCAAAGAAGGCCTCTGTGCCTCACCACAACCTGGAAGCCAATTTCTTGGAAAGGTGACTTGACGAGTTTAGGGTTAAATCCGAATCTAATCCAAGGTTGACTAGCTTCAATTCATTAAAGTTAATCAAGTAAAATTGAAATCATCTCACAAGAACACATAAGGATTGTTGGGTTTTTCCGAGCCGCAAAAACGCTTTTTGCGTTGCGGAAACCTCGGAAGCCCCCGGCCACGGATCCGTGCGAAGTATAAAAATTATAATTACATGTATGTGCTTACAGAAATCTTAGATCTACCTTAGATCTAAGAGGTTAGAACGTTACCCTCGTAGCGACGCCCTTCGCTTATCCCGCTCGTCCAAAAGTCCGCCGGAACTCGAGAGTGTCAAGTGCACACTCCTCTATGGTATCCACACAAGCAATAGGTGGAGAAAAAGACACTTGAGTGTGCTAGCACTCCTCTATGGTGTCTCGGCAAGATGAGGTTGGAGAGGGAGAGCTTGAGAGAAAAATTCCCAAGGAAGAAGATGAAGTTATGGAGAGTTACTCACAAAATGAATTTCACCCATGAAACCCCTAAAGTGTTGGCCGGCCACATTATGGAGAGGGAGTTACATGCATGCATGTAACTCCCATGTCCCTTGGTCTCCCTCATGAGGTGGCACCAATTAACAAAGTCAATGATGATGTGGAGCATCATCATTGGCCGGCCATGCCTAGTCATCATCATGACATGGCATTTGGTCAAGTCAAACTTGACCTTTCATCTTCCCTCTCAAGTCAAGTCAAACTTGACCTCTAATCTCCCATGGTTGATCAAATCTAACCACTTGACTCAAGTCAATTTAATATAATGAATCTCTATTCATTAATTTAAATTGATTTGATGAATCAAATCTCAATTAGACTCATTCAACACTTGAATCAACTTGAGTCTAACTCAATTAGTCTAATTTGGATTACTCTTAATCCAATTTGGTTCATCCCATGAACCTAATCCTCATGGTTCATCATATGAACCTAATCTCCATCTAATTGCTCTTATGTGTGTGACCCTATAGGTTCTTGTAGCGTTAGGCAATGTCCCTAAACCGATTTAGGAACATAAGCAATGAGCGGTATCTAGCAACACATCATTGCTACCCAAGTTACAAGAATGTTGAGCTCCAACATCACCTTTGTGACTACTAATTGTGACTCTCACAATATGTGACAATGTCCTCTATCCTTGACATCTAGATTGACCAATCGAGGCATAGACCGCGGTCATCCTCGTGCAATCTAAATCTTGAACTCAGTAGACTCACTCTAATCAAATGAGCTCAATATCTCATATTGACTCATTTGGGCATGGTAACCATGCACTCGTGGTCTCACTCTATCACGAATAATGTCACTCCCGTCATCTAGGAGGGATAGATCCCATCTACATCACTCACATCCCGCCGCATAATTTGTTACAGACCCAGTAATCGCCTTTAGAGTCCACCCATTTACGGGTGACGTTTGACGAAGCCAAAGTATGCAACTCCTTATGTAGGGAACCATGGTGACTTCAGGTCTAAGGACTAATAGTCATACTAATAGCAACATGAGAAAGTATATGACACTCATATAACGATCCATGATACTTTCTCATGGCGGGTCATTCAGTATACATTCTCCAATGCATACCCATGTGTCAACTTGATATCTCATATCCATGACTTGTGAGATCAAGTCATCTTGTTGACCTACATGCTAGTCTCTATGCATTAACATTGTCCCTGAATGTTAATACTCGACTAGGAATGATTAAGAGTAGTGTTCTCTATATCATCTCATTATCGATTCAACCAATCGATTGATATAGATAAGAACCTACTACTCAAGGACATTATTATATTTAGTTATTTGGCACCAATACAAGTAAATATAATAACCATGCCTTTATAAATAGGAATATGATACAATAAAGTCCATACAACAATCATCATATGATTGGCTCTAGGGCTTTCACTAACAAGGATAACGTGTTTGATCATGTAAAAATGGGTGAGATGATCTAGGAATAATAATCTTCAACCAAACCTTAAATTCCAATATCCGATCCAACTACCTTGTGTGTAGGATCAATGAATGTTGGACAATGGGTGCTCCTGCCATATGATCAGAGACCAACTTAAATTTTCAAAACTTAAATTCAAACGACAAAGATCAGTAGCTTTCGGAAACAACGGCAAGCTCAAAATCATCGGATCAGGTGATATTGAGCTAAATTCTAACTTCACGATTAACAATGTTTTATTAGTTAAAGATTTTCAATATATTTTACTTAGTGTAAGTCAATTGTGTGATAACAATTATAGGGTCATATTCTTAGAAAACAAATGTTTAATTAAAACAAATAAAACCTCTAAAACAATACTTAAAGGAACTAGGAATAACAACATCTATATAATTAACTTACCCAACTCCTCAACCAAGTGTCTTATGATACAACAAGAGGAATCTTGGTTGTGGCACCGATGACTTGGTCACTCGCACCCAAGACTCATTTACAAGATGAGTCAGAGTGGCTTAGTCAGAGGTTTGCCTAAACTTAACAACTTAAACAATAAAATTTGTAATGCTTATCAACAAGATAAACAACCTAGCGCACAACATCAACTAACTAATCAAGAACAAACTAAAAGTGGGCTTGAGCTTCTACACATGGATCTTTTTGACTGTCATGGAGTAAAGTCACTTAATGGGAGTCAATTTTACTTAGTCATAATTGACGACTATTCTAGGTTTACCTGGGTTAGGTTCCTTAAACACAAAAGCGATACCTTAGACCAACTCATCAACTTGTTTAAATTAATCGAAAACCAAAAGAATCTTAAAATTAAAAGACTTAGAAGTGATCATGGTGGTGAATTCGAAAATCACAGGTTTACAGATTTCTGTAACCTAAACGGATACCACCATGAATTCTCATGTCCTAGAACCCCACAATAAAATGGCCTAGTCGAGCAAAAAAATATAACCCTACAAGAAACTGCTAGGACCATGTTGAACGAATACAACCTACCCAATAGGTTTTGGGCAGAAGCAGTTAGTATGACTTGTTATGTCCAAAATAGAATTCTATTGGTAAAGATACCTTAAGACCTCGTACGAAATCTACCATGACAAAGTACCTAACATTAAATACTTTAGGGTATTTGGATATAAGAGGACTACCTAGGAAAGTTCACATCCAAAACCTCCATCAGAATCTTCCTAGGATACTCAACTACGAGTAGAGCCTATAGGGTATATAACAATGATACCCTTAAAATTGAGGAAACTGTTAGGGCAATCTCTTGCCATGATAAGGTTTTGATGTGTGTGGCAAAGGGTTTAAGTTAGTTGGTTATGTTGATTTGATATGTGCGTTGAGGTCATGCAGGACTTAGTAATTCGCACATGGAGCCGTGGCGAGTTTCACATCTCATGACTCGTGCCTTGAGTCGGTGAAGGATAGCTTTGCGAAGCTTGGCATCCGCTTGGAGCATCCGGGAAGCTTGGAGTGAAGCCGGAGGAAGTAGACTTCGAGGCAAGAGACGCGAAGGAGCATTGCAGAGCCGTGCGCCTGATGCTGCCGAGGGACGTGGCCGAGAACGAAGAGAACTTCAAAGGCGAGGGACTCCGAGAAATGAGAGTGAGCGATTGTAACCCAGGGAAGGGTAGCTCTTAGGTGAAACTTGGCCACTTGGCCAAGTGTCGGATGGGTTTTTCGACCCGATGTCATGCCGCGGCGCCATCGCTTCGATCGATGGGTTGATCGACTGGTATAAGACCGGTTTAGGGCTTGACAATGATCGACCATGGAACCGGCAATGATCGATTGCCAAGCGATCGGCCAGGAAGCCGATCGATGGAACTGCAGACGGCAGAATGGAGTCGACTGATCGAGCACTCGATCGATCGAGCATCACGATCGATGGTCCCATCACGATCGATGCCAAATACCGCGGATGGAATCCAGCGTGGAAAGCATTATTGGGCATCGGCTACAAGATCACCGATCGATCGAGGGCATCACCGATCGTGATCCTGTGTCAACTGGAAGAAAACCTCTTCCTCTATAAAAAGGAAGGGGGTAAGGGTTTGGGATCCTAATGCTTATGCTCTAATACTCTCCCAAAGATCCCTAAAGTTTTCCATCCTCTTACTCAAGCTTATTTCCATTCTATTTGTAAGAGGAGTGTTTGTAAAGGTTACCTCCACCTAGCTTGGTGCAAAGGAGAGACCAATAGTGATTGGGTTTGAGTGATTCACTGGAATCGGACCGTGGATTAGCGGCATAGCCGTGAACCACGTTAATCTCGGTGTTTGTCTTGCTTGCTTATATTTTGCTTGTATTTATTTACATTTGTATATTCCGCTTGCGCTAATATTTTGTAGACAAGCAAAATCTGAACAACAATTAGGGCTATTCACCCCCTCTAGCCGCCAATCGATCTCCCAACAAGTGGTATCGAGCCAAGTCGTTTGTCAAGGACTAACCGCCACGACAAACACTTCATTAAAAGATGGGCTCCAACATCTACCCATAAGTTCGACGGTAATTCGCAGTGGAAGAAGCGAATGGAGGTATTCTTGAGACCGATTTTGATGTTATGCTTATAATGGAAAATGGTTTCGAGTTGCCTAGGGATGAAAGGGGTGAACCAATAGAGAAGACAAGGTGGACTAAGAAGCAAAGAGAGGAACACATTGCAAATTCAAGGCTAAGCATCATCTCCTCAACGATTTCCCCAACAAGAGATAAACCGAATTGGGAGTGCTCTAGTGCCAAGGAGATGTGGGAGAAGCTAGTAGAGCTTCATGAAGGTACCTCGGAGGCAAAGCTAGCAAGAAGAGACCTCCTCCGCTCCCAACTATCAAACATCAAATTAGAAAAGGGAGAAAAGGTAACTTCATTTGCATTCTAGGTTTAAAGAGATTTTGCTTGGACTAACAAGTGTAGGAGAGAAGTTATCCAACCGGGATATGGTAATGAAGGTCATAGACGCCTTTCCCCGGTCCTCAAGATGGAGCTCCATGGTGGATTCATTCTACATCTCCAAGAACTTGGAAGTAAGTACCTTGGAGGAGTTCTTCTCAACAATGGAGCTCCATGAAACAAGAATTGAAGGAATACAAGAAGAACCAAGAATTCAACCTTCAAGAGGAGTGGCCTTGATAGCAAATAAGGAAAGAAGAAGATGGAAATTCCTCCTCCTCCGATGATTTAAGCCTCATCCTCCTCCATGGATAGCACCAAGAGGCCTATATGGTAAGGAGGGTAAGGCGTGCATTTAAGAATTTTAGATTTCATAAATCTAATGATAGGGGAAGGAGACCAAGGGGGAAGGTCATATGCTACAATTGCCAAGGAGAGGGGCACATAAGGGACAAGTGTCCCCTCCTAAACAAGAGCAAGGAAGAGAAGAAAAGAAGGAAGAAAAGAAGAAGAAGAAGGGAGCAAGAAGAAAGAGGAGAAGAAGGCCAAGGAAAAGGAAAGTCCATGGCTCTCAAAGCCAAGACATGGGATGACCTTGCCTCCTCCTCCTCATCCGATGAAGAAGAGCATGTTTACTCAACCTAGCACTAATGGCTCTTCATGGCGGATAGCTCCTCCTCCTCCTCAAATGAAGAATCAAGCACAAGCTGAGAGAGCTCAAATGAAGGGGAGCTTCATCTACCTCCTCATCCAAGAAGAAGAAGAGGATATGGAAACTATGGTAACGAAAGCCTCTCCTAAGAAAATAGTTTCCATAATTTCTAGTTTAACTAAGGACTTATTTGGCATGAAAAGAAAAATAAAAGCATGCTTAATCAAATTAAGGAATTAGAGCAAAAATTAGAAAAAGCATGCTTAAGTGAAAATATTTCTTCTTGCCATGATGATGCATGCTCACATGATGAATATATGCCATTAGATGTTAGTGATGCATGTATAAATGAAAATAGGGCTTTAAGGTAAAAGGTGGATTATTTAACCAAAGCCCTAGAGAAATTCACAATAGGCTCCAATACCCTTAACATGATAATTGGGAGCCAAAGGGCAAGTTTTAACAAGAAGGGCCTAGGATATAAAGAGAAGAAAAATGAGAAGGCCTATAAATGCCTAATTGCTAGGGACAAGACAAAAACAAAGTAATAGCTAAGAAATGGATCCCAAGGAATTTCTAGTGAATCCATAGGCAAAAATCTATTTTGGGTTCCAAAATCCATCCTTAAGGGTTAGAAAACCCCTAGGGTAGTCAACCATATGAACTTGACCTATATCATATTTTGGTTGACCTAGGATGACGGGACAACATTTTTAGATAGTGTTGGGTGATGATAGCGTATAAATAGATAATAATGCTTAAATCATGATGATTGATGTAATTCCTATGTATATGTACAATCATGATTTATGTTTTTTGCGTTATCATGAGAAATAGGTTTAAATCATGCTTTAGGTAATACTTTATTTATTATCATCATAAATACCTAATGCATGACTATTATTTGATGAATACATGAGTTTCATGATCATAATGTAGAATTCATTCATATATGTTTTTATGATCATGAGGATTATTAGGTTGATACTTAACCATGATAGAATTGCATGAATATATTGGTTAAGTATGCACAAATACCCCCTAGGATGCATCTCACACTCACTATAGGCTAACTTGATTGCAAACTTAGCATGGGTGAGATGTTAGGATGATACAAATGTCCACTAGTGCCTATGGCATTTAGATGGTCATTTAAAGTATCAAAATAGCAATAATAGACCAATCATGGGGAAGGCTTATGTTTAATTCATAGACATATTGCCCAAAGATCATGGTTGGATATTTCATATGTTTTCAAAACAATTTCTTACCTTAAAATACATGTATTCATGTTTTGAAACAATTGGATGCAAAACTAGGTAGCTAACTTGATACTAGAATGATCAAAAACCTAGTAGTTTTTAGAACTTTTGGATTTTTGGCAAAAACAAGAAAATATAATGAGTTTTCATGAAAAACTATTTTTCCTTGATAGATATACTTAATAGAAATATGTTCCCCAAATTTCATGATTTTTCAAATTTTCTGGAATTTTTTATGCATTTCTGAAATTCGGCCAGAAAAATCAGAAATTCCGAAAATCACGTGCGGTCATTGGTATCGAACCGATCATTGATGGCCTGCATTTGACCGATGTGGCTGAATTCCAATTTTTTTTATCAACTTGTGGTATTTTCTTTCTATTAGACTTGATGTCATATGTTTATAACTTAGTATTCATATTTTTGATGGTGTCAATGGGGGAGAAATGAATATGTTTAAGTTATTTATGATAGGGGGAGAGATTAAGGGGGAGTTGCATGTTGCTATCAAATGTTTATGTTTACATGTTTTCTTTCCTTAAAAATTTTTATCAAATGTTTACCTAACTTAAACGGATTGCCACACATCAAAAAGGGGGAGATTGTTAGGGCAATCTCTTGCCATGATAAGGTTTTGATGTGTGTGGCAAAGGGTTTAAGTTAGTTGGTTATGTTGATTTGATATGTGCGTTGAGGTCATGCAGGACTTAGTAATTCGCACATGGAGCCATGGCGAGTTTCACATCTCATGACTCGTGCCTTGAGTCGGTGAAGGATAGCTTTGCGGAAGCCGTGCGCTTGGAGCATCCGAGGGACCGCCGGACGAGAAGCTTGGAGTGAAGCCGGAGGAAGTAGACTTCGAGGCAAGAGGCGAAGGAGCATTGCGAGCCGTGCGCTGATCTTTGCCGAGGGCGTGGCGAGAACGAAGAGAACTTCAAAGGCGAGGACTCAGAAATGAGAGTGGCGATTGTAACCCGAGGAAGGGTAGCTCTTAGGTGAAACTTGGCCACTTGGCCAAGTGTCGGATGGGTTTTCGACACGATCATTGCCATGTCATGGCGGATCGGCTCTAATCGATGGGTTGATATCGGTGGTATAAGACCGGTTTAGGGCTTGGATCAGCCGTGAATCGGCCAGCGATCGGCCCGATATCGACGGATCATTGCCGAAGCGATCGGTGATGGAACTGCAGGCCGCAGAATGGAGTCGACTCGACTGAGCACTCGACTGATCGAGCATCAGTCGACTGATGGTCCCATCAGTCGACTGATGCCAAATACCGTTGGATGGAATCCAACGTGGAAAGCAGCCGTTATTGGGCAACGGCTACAAGATCAGTCGACTGATCGAGGGCATCAGTCGACTGATCCTGTGTCAACGGGAAGAAACCCTCTTCCTCTATAAAAAGGAAGGGGGGTAAGGGTTTGGGAGTCTAATGCTTATGCTCTAATACTCTCCCAAAGATCCCTAAAGCTTTCCATCCTCTTACTCAAGCTTATTTCCATTCTATTTGTAAGAGGAGTGTTTGTAAAGGTTACCTCCACCTAGCTTGGTGCAAAGGAGAGACCAATAGTGATTGGGTTTCGGAGTGATTCACCGTGGACGAATCGGACCGTGGATTAGCGGCATAGCCGTGAACCACGTTACATCTCGGTGTTTGTCTTGCTTGCTTATATTTTGCTTGTATTTATTTACATTTGTATATTCCGCTTGTGCTAATATTTTGTAGACAAGCAAAATACGACGAACAACGAATTAGGGCTATTCACCCCCCTCTAGCCGGCCAATCGATCTCCCAACAGAAACCATTAATGTAGTATTTGACAAAGGACATGAACCTACAAAACTCGTAGTGGAACCAACTCATACCAAACTCGACTCTGACCATGAAATCGAGTCTAGTATTAATCCTAACCCGAGTCAACCTAGAGTTCAAACAAATCATCCTATCGACCAAGTGATAGGTGATCCTAACCTAGGGGTTCGAACTAGAGCGTCATATCAAAACCTTAGTCAAATTTCCTTGATTTCAAAAATCGAATCTAAGTCATTTGAACAAGCTCTTCTTGATCCCGATTGGATTATTGCAATGCAAGAAGAGCTAGCTCAATTTACTAGGAACAAAGTTTGGGAATTAGTACCACCATCTAAAGATAAATCAATTATTGGAACAAGGTGGTGTTGGACTTTCCGAGCCACAGAAATCGCTTTTTGCGTTGCGGAAACCTCGAAAGCCCCGACCATGGATCTGTGCGAAGTATAAAATATAAAACTAACATGTATGTGTTTAATACCTTTAGATCTACTCTAGATCTACATGATAAGAAGTTACCCTCGATGCAACGCCCTTCGCAAATACCGCTCGTCCAAAAGGCTCGTCGGAACTCGAGAGTGTCAAGTGCACACTCCTCTATTAGTATCCACACGGACAAATGGTGGAGAAACTCAACCTAGAGTGTGCTAGCACTCATGGAAATTTCGGCCAAGAAGGATTGGGAGAGCAAGAGAGGAAGAACCAAGGAAGAAGATGAAGTTGTGTAACCCACACAATGAATTTCCATCTAATGGTAATAGTGGCCGATCACTTTTCTTAGGGGGGGGGGGGGTTACATGCATGCATGTAACTCCTCCAAGAGCCAATGGCTCTTGGTCTCCCTCATGAGGTGGCAACACAAGCTAAGTCAATGATGATGTGGAGCATCATTATTGGCCGGCCATGCCAAGTCATCATCATGATATGACATTTGGTCAAGTCAAACTTAACCTTTCATTTTCCCTCTCAAGTCAAGTCAAACTTGACCTCTTATCTCCCATGGTTGATCAAATCCAACCATTTGATTCAAGTCAATTTAATTTAATGAATCTCTATTCATTAATTTAAATTGATTTGATGAATCAAATCTAAATTAGACTCATTCAACACTTGAATCAAATTGAGTCCAACTCAATTAGTCTAATTAGGATTACTCTTAATCCAATTTGGTTCATCCCATGAACCTAATCCTCATGGTTCATCATATGAACCTAATCTCCATCTAATTGCCCTTAGTGTGTGACCCTATAGGTTCTTGTAACGCTGGCAATGTCCCTAAACCGATTTAGAAACATAAGCAATGAGCGGTATCTAGCAACACATCATTGGTACCCAAGTTACAAGAATGTTGAGCTCCAACATCACCTTTGTGACTACTAATTGTGACTCTCACAATATGTGACAATGTCCCTCTATCCTTGACATCTAGATTGACCAATTGAGGCATAGACTGTGTCATCCTTGGTACAATCTATATCTTGAACTCCAAGTAGACTCACTCTAATCAAATGAGCTCAATATCTCATATTGACTCATTTGGGCATGGCCATGCACTTCGTGGTCTCACTCTATCAAGAATATCGATGTCACCCCCGTCATATAGGAGGGATAGATCCCATCTACATCACTCACATCCCTCCGCATAATTTGTTACATACCCAGTAATCGCCTTTATAGTCCACCCATTTACGGGTGACGTTTGACGAAGCCAAAGTATGCAACTCCTTATGTAGGGAACCATGATGACTTCAAGTCTAAGGACTAATAGTCATACTAATAGCCATATGAGAAAGTATATGACACTCATATAACGATCCATGATACTTTCTCATGGCGGGTCATTCAGTATACATTCTCCAATGCATACCCATATGTCAACTTGATATCTCATATCTATGACTTGTGAGATCAAGTCATCGTGTTGACCTACATGCTAGTCTCTACGCATTAACATTGTCCCTGAATGTTAATACTCGACTAGGAATGATTAAGAGTAGTGTTCTCTATATTATCTCATTATCGATTCAACCAATCGATTGATATAGATAAGAACCTACTACTCAAGGACATTATTATATTTAATTATTTTACATCAATACAAGTAAATATAATAACCATGCCTTTATAAATAGGAATATGATACAATAAAGTCCATACAACAATCATCACATGATTGCCTCTAGGGCTTTCCTAACAGGTGGGTCTTCCGAAACAAACTTGATGACAAAGGTGAAGTAGTTAGAAACAAAGCGAGATTGGTCGCGAAAGGGTTTAGTCAAGTAGAAGGGTTAGATTACGATGAAACCTATGCCCTTGTAGCTAGATTAAAATCCATTCGAATGTTGTTGGCATATGCTACACATCGAGGATTTAAATTATTTCAAATGGATGTCAAGTCGACATTGTTGAATGGATTTATTATGGAAGAAGTGTACGTTAGTCAATCCCCAGGATTTGAAAGTCTAGACAAACCCAACCATGTCTTTAGACTCAAGAAAGCTTTATGTGGACTAAAACAAGTTCCTAGAGCTTAGTATGAGAGGTTTTCTGTTTACCTTAAGTCCAAAGGGTTTAGCCAAGGCTTAGTTGACCCAACCCTTTTCATAAAATCCATAGTCAAAGAAATTTTTATAGCCTAAATCTATGTAGATGACATAATATTTGGAACCACTAATTCGATCCTACTAAATGAGTTCATTTCACTCATGGAAAGTGAATTTGAAATGAACTTAGTAGGAGAATTAAATTTCTTTCTAGGATTACAAATTAAACAAACTAAAGAAGGAATCTATTTACATTAACAAAAATATGCTAAGGAATTAATTAACCGATTCGGAATGCAAAATGCTAAAATCATTAATACACCCATGACAACAAATGTTAATATAGGAGAAGATGTAGACGGAAAACCTATTGACCTAAAATACTATAAGAGCGCGATAGGGAGTCTCCTTTACTTAACTATGACTCGACCTGATATACTATTCACAGTAAGTATGTGCGCAAGATTCTAAACTTGTGCTAAGGAGTCTCACCTAACATTAGTTAAGCGTATCCTTAGATATCTAAAGGGCACGCTAAGCATAGGTATTTGATACCCTGGATCTACCAAGTTCGAACTAATCAGCTACTCCGACTCTGACTATGCCAATAGTAAACTCGATAGAAAAAACACGAGTGGTTTCTATCAACTTCTCAGCTTGAGTTTAGTGAGTTGGTGCAGTAGGAAGCAACACTGTGTTGCCTTATCTACCACCGAAGCCGAATACATCGCAATGGGTGAGTGTGTGGCTCAACTTCGTTGGATGAAGCACACTCTCCAAGACTTTAACTTAAACTTCAATAATTTTAAAACTCACATAGATAATATTAGCTCAATCAACTTAACCAAGAACCCTATATGCCACTCTAAGACCAAACATATAGAAGTTAAACATCACTTTATTCGAGAACACGTAGCTAACGGAACCATTCAACTCGAATATATAGAATCCAAGTCAAACCTAGCTGATCTTTTTACCAAGTCGCTACCCGAAGCCGAATTTAGTCTACTAAGACGAAAATTGGGCATGTACGTAATAGAGTAGGACTTACATTTTTTTTTTTATATACTCTATTACTTACTTTTCATGTTAATGAAACTAGCTTAGGACTTACCCTAGATATCATGTACCTATAGATTTAAGAAGCTAATACATCTCACAACACATAACACATAGGACTAATGTATTTGTGTACTTAGCCACGTAGATGGGCATGAGATGTTAGGACCTTACTCCTGGTTCCAAATGTAGATTTAGTACATCGACATGAACCACACAATATAATTACATAAATTAACCAACTCTAATCAAGACTTGTTGATTATTTCATATCAATCGAGTCAAATGGAGTTGAACATCCAAGTAGATGAACTTATGTTTAAACTACTATTTTAAAAACTTGTTTGGAACATGCTTGGACTTAAAACTTATTTTACGACTTATGTTTTCCAGAAACCCCCACTCTTTTCGATTTATGACAAAAGGGGGAGAAAAGGCCAAAGTTAAGGGATAATTTTTTTTGATAACTTAACTTAATACACATATTATGTATCTTTTCATGGCCCGAGTACTTAACTTAATTTTTAATAACTTAATTTTTAAACTTAACCTTTATGGTTAAACTTAAAGGGGAGAAAGACCAAAGTTAAGAAATCAAAAATTAGTCTTTGATTACTTAACTTTAACTTATTCTAAACACTAAGGCCAATGCTAAGTAATTTCAATTACTTAAACCCTTCATAAGTAGCAAACATCAAGGGGGAGGGTTAAAACCCTTTTTCAAGTACTCACCCTCGGTCAAGGGGGAGGTTATACTCATTCTTGTCTTATGCTAGTCATTCACTTAATGCACTTCAATTATTTCCTTAACTTTGTGTTGGTTTGCCATAGATCAAAAAGGGAGAGATTGTTAGTGCAGTAGGTACCTGAATCGAACCTGAGTTTTGATTATAGAAAATACACAAAGTTAAGTTCATTTTATTATCTCATGAGTTGAACCAAGTATGCAGGAATGCTAAGCTAAGCTGAAGGTCAGCGACACTCGGAGGAAATCGTGGTTGTCGGGTGACACCGGGAGGACTTCGGAGGGAGCCGAAGAACTCAGGTAAAAATTTAAAGCGAAGCTACAAAGGTAAAAGGTTGAGGTAAGCTCGTGTGAGTGAGCATAAGTAAGATTGTACCCTCTGTACGGGGACGTCCTTAGGCGACAATCTGACTAAGACATCTCATGGAAGGTCTAAGTCGAGATCGGATTGTAAATGACCATCAAATTTACTTATATTAACTGTATTTTCGAGCTAACTCTTCATTGTAGCTGAAAACCCTAGTAACAATTGACTGCTGGTTGTTGGCAGTTGACTGCTACCTCCATCAGTAGACTACTAGGGTTGAGCAGTCGACTGCTGGTCAAGGATCAACCTCGAGGAGAGCCAAAGTTTATCACTATTTCTCAAGGGCTAGGTGGCATCACCTCATGAAACCTCATCTCAACGATTAGAGTTTCTCAAGGATATAAAAGAAGGGTTTATCCACACCATTTTCATCATCAAAAAGCTCTCCAAAAGCCTCCGTAACACCGTTGTTGGATCGAGAAGCGTCGCTAGAGGGGGGGGGGGTGAATAGCGAGCGTAAATCTTTTCATTCGCTCGTTCGATACACGAGTAAGTACAACGGAAAATAAAGAGACACGTTTATTTTACTTGGTTCACAACCCAGCAGTTGCTACTCCAAGGCCCTATCAGTCCTAGACCGCGTACGGAGGGCAAAGCACTATCACGTCTCCTCCTCGTTGGAGGTAGGAGACAACGATCACAAAATCGAAAGTATGAGGATGAGGCAACAAGCCTACCTCATCTCGTTACGAATAAAAACAAAGAATACAATATCAAAATATATTACTTGATGCTGCTGCCGACGAAGAAGATCGGAACTTGTCGTCGCATCGGTGTTATGACGGTGTTGAAGCTTTGGCGTTGTAAGAGCACTTGAGAATAGACTTGATGATCTTTGGAGTTGGAATCCTCCCCTCCTTTTATAGATTTTGGCCTCTGAATATGTCTCCTCTTTTTTCGGAACAGATCACGAAGTTGTACAAATTTTATCGTGAAGTGGCCGCGTCAAACGTTATCCATTTTGACCTAGCGCAAAGGCTGATTTGTCGCCATCAGTCGACTTATGCCTCCCATCAGTTGATTGATGAGCATTAGTTGACTGCCCAATGTCCTGCAGTCGACTGCCAGCCTGACCACTTCCCTGCAGTAAGAGGTTAGCTCGAAAAATGATAAATGCGACGGTTTCTAACCGTTTGATCTCGACCTAGACCTTCCACAGGAAGTCTTAGTCGGATCGCCGCCTACGGTCGTCCCCATACAGAGGACACGACCTTACCATCTTTCACTCACCCGAGCTTACCTCGATATTTATTGTGTCTCTTTCGCTTTCGGCCTTCCACTCGATTCCTTCGGCTCCCTCCGAAGTCACTCGAGTGTCGCCCGACCACCGCAGCTTACTCTGAGTGTCGCTAGCCTTCAGCTCCAGCTTTAGTACTTTTCTGCACACTCGATTTAGCTCGTGAGATAACGATGTAAACTTAACTTTGTGTCTTTGCCATAATCAAAATACAGGTTCGATTATCTGGTGCCCCTGCACCAACAATCTCCCCCTTTTTGATCTATGACAAACCAACACAAAGTTAAGGGAAATTAAAGTATAAAACAAGTATAGTAGATGATGAATGTCATTCCAAAAAACTCTCCCTTAACCAAAACTCCCCTTAACCCTAGGTGAGTTTTGAAAGAGAAACTTTAGTTTTCAAAATCAAATTTTGTGTTACTCCCCCTTAACTTTCGCTCTTCTCCCCCTTTTGCCATAAATAAAAAAAAAGTTAGGGTTTTTGTATAAAATAGGGGTTGAAAAACAATATTGTATATGCATGCATCTAGATAAATCAAATATTAGTCCAAGCATGCGTCTAGTAGTAGTTAGATAGATTGATTCAAGGTGTGTCCCTCTGCACCAATAATCTAAAGGTTTGTAATATAACCCTTAGGGTTAGTTTGCTCTCCCCCTTAGTCAAATATATGAAGTATAAGAGATGTAGGGGGGGGTGCTAAACTTTGGCCTAAGAGTTGTAACTAGTCGTTAAATACAATAGTTGAGAAAATAAGTGGTATTTTAAAAAGGTTATTTTAAGTATATTTTAATTATCTTTAACATCTCACCCATTCTATGTGTCTCAGAATTTGTTCACCTTATATGTTTTGTGAGATGATTTTAAATTGATTAAAGATAGTCAACCTTGGGTTAGATTCGAATTTAACCTTTAGATCGTTAAGTAACTTTTCGAGAAACTGGCTTCCAGGTCGTGGCAAGGCACAGGGGCCTTCTTTGATCGGAACAACGACCATTTTCTTAGACAAAGCCAAATTCAAGAAAATATCACTTAAGTCACTTAGGGTTACTTCTTGGTCTAACTAGTTTAGGATATGGCGAGGTAGGTCAAGTGCACCAAGCTAGATATGCCTTATCTAGCTCGAATACACGAGACTTTATTTCCCTAATGTACTATCATCTCGCCGTGTCCTGATACTATATTGTCAAGAGTTGACTAACTATTTTCCCTATCTAGCCATTCTAAAAATTAAAATGTAAAGATTTTGCTAAGTAAGTGAGTATACTATTTTAGTATCAGCTCTCCCAGGACCATTGAACCAATATGGTCTATTCAAATAATGAATTTGATCCTGGGGAATCCAAAATTTATTAGTCCTTATATGTGAGTTCAATAAAACCTTTGAGACCCATGCTTGGACTCTTTGATGACTACGATTTACGATAGACATATAAGACCTATTCGTAGTCGTTGACCTAAATCCGAGTCCGACTTTGTTGTACACGACTCTTTGGGTTCCAAGTAGTCGGTTAAGGTTCTTAGATCCCAACGTGAACCTTTCCAACCTAGCCTCAACCTCTTGAACTCGGTCTTTCAAGAGAGAATTCTCCTCCTCAAGTTTTTCAATTTGGGTTGAGTTTCCCTCTTGAACTTGACTAGTTGAAGAGGTTAGAATAGCCTCTTGCTTGAGGGTTTCAACCTCCTCAAGTAACGACTCAACCCTAGACTCGGACTTAGTTAATTTCCTAGTAAGCACTTTAATTGTATTGTAAAGCGTATGAATTAGTGAGCGGCTAACCTTAATTTTCTCTTTTGATCCGGCTTTGAGTTGCTTCTCGAAATAGTCCTCGAGTTCGTTGTCGGTGTTGTAATTGGATTCGGATTCAAACTCTAACTCGGACTCTTCGGGTCTTGCCATGCATGCCATGCCGATGCCTTCTTCGTTGTCCCATGTTGCACGAAAAACCTTCATTTGATTTGATTTGAATTGTTCCCTCTTTTGGTTCTTTAGTAGCCTCCTTTCCCTCCGAACGATCTTTCACACTACATTCACTATTGCTTCCACCTCTTCCGATTCGGACTCTGATTCGTCTTCGGGTTCGAGTTCATCTACTTGCCTAGTAGGTGGCTTACTTCTTTGTGTTGGGTTTTTTTGAGCCACAAAAACCGCTTTTTGCATTGCGGAAACCTCGAAAGCCCCGGCCACGGATCCGTGCGAAGTATAAAATTATAATTACATGTATGTGCTTACAGAAATCCTAGATCTACCTTAGATCTAAGAGGTTAGAACGTTACCCTCGTAGTGACGCCCTTCGCTTATCCCGCTCGTCCAAAAGTTCGCCGGAACTCGAGAGTGTCAAGTGCACACTCCTCTATGGTATCCACACAAGCAATAGGTGGAGAAAACTCAACCTTGAGTGTGCTAGCACTCCTTGGTTGGTTCGGCCAAAGAGAGGGATGGGAGAGGGAGAGCTTGAGAGAAAAGGTTCCAAGGAAGAAGATGAAGTTGGAATTAACTCACCCAAATGAATTTCATCTCCCATAACCCCTAAGTGGCCGGCCACTTTATGGAGGGGGGGTTACATGCATGCATGTAACTCCCATGACCCTTGGTCTCCCTCATGATGTGGCACCAATTGACCAAGTCAATGATGATGTGGAGCATCATCATTGGCCGGCCATGCCTAATCATCATCATGACATGACATTTGGTCAAGTCAAACTTGACCTTTCATCTTCCCTCTCAAGTCAAGTCAAACTTGACCTCTAATCTCCCATGGTTGATCAAATCTAACCACTTGACTCAAGTCAATTTAATATAATGAATCTCTATTCATTAATTTACATTGATTTGATGAATCAAATCTCAATTAGACTCATTCAACACTTGAATCAACTTGAGTCTAACTCAATTAGTCTAATTTGGATTACTCTTAATCCAATTTGGTTCATCCCATGAACCTAATCCTCATGGTTCATCATATGAACCTAATCTCCATCTAATTGCTCTTATGTGTGTGACCCTATAGGTTCTTGTAATGTTGGCAATGTCCCTAAACCGATTTAGGAACATAAGCAATGAGCGGTATCTAGCAACACATCATTGCTACCCAAGTTACAAGAATGTTGAGCTCCAACATCACCTTTGTGACTACTAATTGTGACTCTCACAATATGTGACAATGTCCCTCTATCCTTGACATCTAGATTGACCAATCGAGGCATAGACCGTGTCATCCTCGGTACAATCTAAATCTTGAACTCCAAGTAGACTCACTCTAATCAAATGAGCTCAATATCTCATATTGACTCATTTGGGCATGGCCATGCACTTCGTGGTCTCACTCTATCAAGAATATTGATGTCACCCCCGTCATATAGGAGGGATAGATCCCATCTACATCACTCACATCCCTCCGTATAATTCGTTACATACCCAGTAATCGCCTTTATAGTCCACCCATTTACGGGTGACGTTTGACGAAGCCAAAGTATGCAACTCCTTATGTAGGGAACCATGGTGACTTCAGGTCTAAGGACTAATAGTCATACTAATAGCCACATGAGAAAGTATATGACACTCATATAACGATCCATGATACTTTCTCATGGCGGGTCATTCAGTATACATTCTCCAATGCATACCCATGTGTCAACTTGATATCTCATATCTATGACTTGTGAGATCAAGTCATCTTGTTGACCTACATGCTAGTCTCTACGCATTAACATTGTCCCTGAATGTTAATACTCGACTAGGAATGATTAAGAGTAGTGTTCTCTATATCATCTCATTATCGATTCAACCAATCGATTGATATAGATAAGAACCTACAACTCAAGGACATTATTATATTTAGTTATTTTGCACCAATATAAGTAAATATAATAACCATGCCTTTATAAATAGGAATATGATACAATAAAGTCCATACAACAATCATCACATGATTGGCTCTAGGGCTTTCACTAACACTTTGTCCTGCAAGTAGAGCAATACCTCTCTCGGCCCGGACTACATTAGTTTGCTCATGAAGTTCAAACTCGGAAAATAATTCGTCTAACCTAAGCTTCGAAAGGTTCTTAGAGACCTTATAGACATCGACCATGGATGCCCACAAGGTAGTCCTAGGGAAAGCATTTAAAGTGTACCTTATAAGGTCCCAGTTCTCTACGGCTTGCCCGATCGAATGTAGACCGTTGACGATGTCTTGGATCCGCGCATATAGTTGGGTGGCGGTCTCGCGATTCTGCATCTTTAGATTGTACATTTTATTTAAAAGTAAATCTCTTTTACATACCTTAGCATTGGGCGTCCCTTCGTGTAGATCAATCAATTTGTTCCAGAGGTCTTTGGCGCTAATGAATGGTCTGATGCGGTTGAGTTCCTCCTTGGACAAGCCGCATTGTAATATTTGAGTTGCTCTTGCATCGACTTCAATTTGCCTCTTGGTTGCATTGGTCCACTTGTTGAAATCCAAGGGCTCTCCTTGATCATTGGTGGGTAGAGTAAAGCCAGTTTGGATTATTATTCAAGTCTCGACTTGTGTTTTCAAGAAACACTCCATCCGACCTTTCCAATAACGGAAATCATTTCCGTTAAAGAACGGAGGTCGGGTGATGCTATACCCCTAAATGTGAGCCATTAAGTATCTTGCAAAACACGAATAAAAACCAAAGAGAATTCCAAGACACGGTCTTGGATTAGTAGTGTGGGAAATAATAGGAAATAAACAGAAATAAATAAGAAGAATAAGAAATTAACAAAAATTAGAAACTTACGACCTTCGATGTCCCCGAAAGGGTACTAAACGTTGGATTTTGGTGCTGAAAACATCTTTTAACCATGGTAATCCCTAGTAAGAAATGTAGATCTTTCTGAGAGCTTCGATTTGGTACGTAGATCGCTTTGTGAGTCCACTTGTGCGAAAAGTTATGACCATTTTACGGTCGACTACTCCAAAATAGAATACTTGCAAACACACAACCAAAAGAAGTGTACCAAGACTTCATCTTGGATTAGTAGTGCGGGAGGAAAAAAAACTAAGAAAAATACGAAAAGAAAACCAAAACGTGCTAGATTGGTGGTTTCACCAAATCTTAGCGCCCCCGCTTTGATACCAATTGTTGGATCGAGAAGCGTCGCTAGAGGGGGGGGGTGAATAGCGAGCGTAAATCTTTTCGTTCATTCGTTCGATACATGAGTAAGCACAGTGGAAAATAAAGAGACACATTTATTTTACTTGGTTCACAACCCAGCGGTTGCTACTCCAAGGCCCTATCGGTCCTAGACCATGTACGGAGGGCAAAACACTATAACGTCTCCTCCTCGTTGAAGGTCGGAGACAACGATCACAAAACCGAAATTACGAGGATGAGGCAACAAGCCTACCTCACCTCGTTATGAATGAAAACAAAGAATACAATATCAAAATATATTACTTGATTCTGCTGCCGACGAAGAAGATCGGAACTTGTCATCGTGTCGGCGTTATGACGGTGTTGGAGCATTGGCATTGTAAGAGTACTTGAGAATAGACTTGATGATCTTTGGAGTTGGAATCCTCCCCTCCTTTTATAAATTTTGGCCTATGAATATGTCTCCTCTTTTTTCCGAACAGATCACGATGTTGTACAAATTTTATCGCGAAGTGGCTGCATCAAACGTTATCCGTTTTGACCTAGCGCAAAGGCTGATTTGTCACCATCAGTAGACTGATGCCTCCCATCAGTCGACTGATGAGCATTAGTTGACTGCCCAATGTCCAACAGTCGACTGCCAGCCTGACCACTTTCCTGCAGTAAGAGGTTAGCTCGGAAAATGATTAATGCGACGGTTTCTAACCGTCTAATCTCGACCTAGACCTTCCACAGGAAATCTTAGTCGGATCGTCGCCTACGGTCATCCCCGTACAGAGGACACGACCTTACCATCTCTCACTCACACGAGCTTATCTCGATATTTACTGTGTCGCTTTCGCTTCTGGCCTTCCACTCGATTCCTTCATCTCCCTCCGAAGTCACTCGAGTGTCGCCCGACCACCGCGGCTTACTCCGGGTGTCGCTAGCCTTCAGCTCCAGCTTTAGTACTTTTCTACACACTCGATTTAGCTCGTGAGATAATGATGTAAACTTAACTTTGTGTCTTTGCCATAATCAAAACACAGGTTTGATTATCTGGTGCCCCTGCACCAACAACCGCAACTCTCCGACGACTCTATGACGACGAAGTTCTAATACTCCGATGATCAAATCTTGAGTTCTTATTCTTATTTCATCAGTATAAGCTTAATTTAGTTCGTCTATTTTAGATTCTTGTATTAGTCTTTTCGTCTCGGAGCTTTTTATCGTAACGAGGAGAGGGGGAGTGCCCCTCTACCTCGAGCTTTTGCTTTTTCTTGTACTCGCTTACTCCTACCTCCAACAAGGAGTATTTTAGTGATTTGCTCTCTGTACACAGTCTAGTACCGTTAGGGCCTTGGATAAGCAGCCGAAGGTTGTGAACCAAGTAAAAACAAAAGTGTTTTATTTACTTTTCCGCTACACACTCTTTTTTTAATCGAATGAATTCGAAAAATTATTTTGCACTTTTCACCCCCCCCCTCTAGCGCTTAAATCGATCCAACAATGGGGTCGTGTCGCATATATTAATGATTCCTTGTACAAGTATAGTAAATTAGGCCCGCAAGGAACGAAGTGTATCTTCATCAGATACTTTGAACACTCCAAAGGATATGTTGGTGCAATCGAACCAGGTCACGATTGACTAGACTTGAGTTTGACTCGAGTGGTATTTTGATATTAGACAAAACATATGACATGTTATTGTCATGGGAAGACCAAGTGTGTAGCCTTGGTCATGTAAGTCCAAGTGTGTAGCCTTGGCGGTGAAAGTCCAAGCATGGACCTTGGCATTGGAAGTCCAACATGGAGTTGGCAAGGGAAGACCAAGTGTGTATTGGGTTTCTCAGGCATCGCGGCGAGTGTATGTTCGAACACGTTTCGTAGACATGCACACAGCGGAAGCAAAAATAAGTAATAAACTAATTTTATTACAACACACACATCACACGCATGCAGGATACAACATGTGTAGACATAATCACTATTTAAAATTTTGCAATAAAAGGAAATTTATTCTAGTTATACCTGACGTATCACGTGTAGCGGGAATGATATCAACCGTAGCGACCCTCGCTAGAATCGCCTCTATCCATATTCACATCGAGTATCGTCGGGATAGCTTCACAAAGTCACGAGCCTCGTCTTCACAAGAGTTACTTGCCTTGTGCCGAAGACATTGTGATTCAAGAGATGATCACAATCTGAATCAAAATTCAGATCTAAAAATGAGCTCCACAAACTCGCTTCTCGGAAGCGATTTTCGTCAACCAATTGATGAAACCTTGGTCCTCCACCTATGAGGATTGTCGAATATCCAATTCCCGATAAGTAGGTCACTATCGGAGGACAAAACGCCGACCAAACAACCTCTCTACGAAGAGAGAAACAAGCTGTCCAAAACTGGGTAGCTTGTGTTGGTGGAGAAGATGGACAGCCAATCAATGGTCGGTTGCTCCTTGGTCATTGACGGCCAAGTGAGGATGGCCAGAGGAGTCACCAGCGGCTAGTGGGTGGCCTGCGGCGAGGAGGAGCTACAACAAGCTTGGGCGGTGGCACAAGAGATGGGCGACAAGAGCAAGGGCTCCTCTCCTAGGGTTGGGCGGCTACTCTTGATTGATGATTAGAGTTTTTCAAAAACCCTTAAGCCGTATTTTTATAGAGAACACATTCTCCTAATGATTATTGATTCATAACCAAAACCCGTTAACTCACTCCAATAACTTAAGTTAAAATAAACTAAACCGCATTGGTCTATTTTAAGTTAAAATCAACCGAACCAACTTTGGTTCATTCGTTTAAAACAAACCAAACCACTTTGGTTTATTTTCCACCATTGGATTAGAACCAAACTGATTTAGTTCATCCATCATGTCTTCATAAGACTTGGCCTATCCATGCTTCCAATGCGACTGAAACAATTTCATACTCGCTCTTTGTTTGGTCTAACCAAACCAAGTCTCTCTAAATCTGAGAATCCTATTCTCAAGCTTGTTTTAAATTTTTCGGATTATGCTCGTTGTGCGTGTGACCAAATAGGTTCCCGATTTATGTTGGTCGTCTATAACTAACCATTAATTATAGATCAATCATGAGTTGTCACGCCCCGATGGAGTCCCTGCCAGACGAAAATCCGGCAGCATCTCTCCTGTACGGGTGACAATGCCAATTTCATACAAGGCCTACACGACCACTATACATCGGTCAACATGACCGGAATCCAAACACACATGCAGATAATAAAATAGGCCTCAGGCCAACAATCAAATGATATATCCAAAAGAATATCATAACTAAACCTACCCCTTCTGCCATCTGGGCAGGAATACTCAACCGAAATCCAATCGAAATAAAAATCCGATCAAAGGTCCCTAAGGACATACCAAAACATCCACAAATGCAATTTTCCACTCCAATCCTAAACATGTCCTCTAACCAAAATATCCAAACCATAGAAACAAATAACCAATCAAAACTTTTACGATGAGTGGGGGTTTGGCAGCTGCACTCTCCTATCAGCTTCATCCTGAAATAAATATAAATCAATGGGGTAAGTTCAAAGAACTCAGCGGATATAGTCGATATGCAAGTAAGATCTAGCTAACAATAAAAATCATGCCAGTACAGTCTCACCAATAGGGTAAGCAAGAAATAAATGCAAAAGGACTGTACTCACGTGAACCTCCTACCCTGATATAGGAGCATGTGCCTGACTAGAAGTAATAAAGTTCTCACCACATATATAAATATGTATCATGTATGCATGACAATCATATGCACATCCAAGGCAACAATAAAAATGCAGAAAACACAATACAAATGCTATCCATGCCAAAATGCATGCCGTGCCAATGACATGGCCACCCCTGACGCCAGTCAGCCGCTTCACACGCGATGGTGAAGCCGAGTGGGTAGGGCTATGACTACTGTGCACTCTGCCATCACTGCTCCTGAGTGACCGAGTGGACAGGATGCTGTCGGAGTACACCTATCCTCCTGCCCCAAACATAGTGGGAGAGCTAAGCTCTCATCTCCCGGTGTCATAGACAGAGGAGGGATCCCTGCCCGCTACCACACTGCCTCATCGCTACCCATGAGCGGACCAGCGGAGCCTGACAGAGCAACTGCACACACCCTCCTGATGTACCACTAACCCATGAGTGACAATGTGTGCAGGCCATGTAACTGGCTGCGGGCTCAACAATAATGGAACCCCGTCCAGCCAGCATGCAATCATGCAAAAATGGTGCATGATACTAAAACATGTAAATCCTACTCAAAATACCTATCCGAATAATATGTACAATCAATATGTACATATCTATAATCCAAATAACTATGATCCAAGTCAAACAGGGAGATATAATCATATCCTATCACATGCATGTATCAAGTAGGCACCAAAAGAATACTAGGCATATAAACATGAAAAATTATTGTAAGCTATCCTAACTAGCATATCAACAATGACTATATCTAAAAGATAAGTCAAAATACCCGTCTGCCAAAATGTCAGCAAAAAGAACCAGATCGTCACGACCATGAACCTGCCTCGTGACCGAAACCTACATAATGCATAACTATTGTTAAGCACAAATTACCATTCACCGATAAATCAAAAACTAAATCGATTCCTTCCATAACCAATTAATCCAAAGTAAATCCATCAAATCCAAGCACACGACAACGTGCTAAATACTACTATGTATCTCCAAGTAGACCCTCAACCCGTAGGTCATAAATTGTGATTAACTCCTCAATCCAAGAACATATCCTTGCAATTAATCTCACCATGATCAATACTCATCATATGAAAATATTATCCATCTCACAACAAATGATCAAATCGAATCCTACATCGACCTCATATCCGATCTACTAGATTGATTTAATTATCCTATTCAACCAAATCAATCCTCCATACATAATTACTGAACCGATCATAAATATGAATCCAACCTAACTCTAGGTGACATACACACGACTCAACCAATCCTTACCTCAAACCCGATCCAACACTTGGATCCCACAACTTGTCACCCACAATCCATTTACAGCCGTTAACAACTCACCTAACGATAAACTCATAGCTATCAGTTCTTATTCCCTTTACAAAGATCCGTTCGGATCAACAAGAAATCCGATGATTAGGTTATATGAAATTCACTGGCTGATTCACCAACTCATCCCTCAACCAGTAATCACGTCGACTATAACCATCTGTCCAAAACCACTAACTCCAAACCCTAATCCTACTAATAGGGAAATTGATGGATTTACCTGAAATCAGATATGGCATAGGGGAAAACAACCCCAATCTATTCGCTGCCAAAAAACAAACCACTCCTAGATCTATCCACCATTACCACAACACTACCACTCAAAAATCTAACAATTTTACAACTAAAAGAGAGGCTAGCTCAAACTTACCAGCCTTGGAAATCTCTCGGCAGTAATCCTTCCCAAATCTCTGTTCATCGGAATTTCTTGCTGCTGCCCTAGCACCCCACACGACGATCTTGCTTCCTGCCATCCCCTGTTCATCGACAACCGACGCTCACTATCACTGTCCAAAATCACTGATCAAGCTCAAATAGGAAATCCACAGTTAGGACTTTCAATCCCTTCCAAGGAACAAGGAATCTGACTCCTACCTTGCTCCGGCGACCACCGGCAGGGATCACAGCCTCCGCCCCAAATCAGCACGTAACGACGACTAGGCTAGCAGTAGGCGTGGGCGGGGAGAAAGGAAGAGGAGCGGCGACCGCGCTCTTTGGCAGAGGAGGCCGGCCAGCCGCGTCGTCGGTGGCGAAGGTCGCGCACACCGTCGATGTGAAGGCGGCGGCTTCGCGGGTGGCGCATGAGAAGCGAGGTCAGTGGTGGCGGGAAGGCGCCGCGAGATGAGAACGACGAACGGTGGCTAGCGCTTGCGAAGGAACGACCGCCCACAGGGACTCGGCGTCGGCGTCGGCGTCGACGACTACGAGCGGCGGCGACAACACAACATCGAGGCCGGACGACGAACTACGGCGGAAGGAGTTATTCGCGAGAAATAACTGTCGGGGCGGCGTGCGAAACCGAGAGAAAGAAGAAAAAAAATTGGAAATTAGAAAAATAGAAAACCTAGACTAAACAGGCCCTTTAAAAGCCTGTTTTCCCTATCCCCGTAATTATCTCATACAAGCTCCGTTTAAATCCAGAAAAATTCCGAAAAAATTCCTAAAATTTCCTAAAAATCTAGAAAAATTTTCAGGATTATTTTCTTAAATTCTTTGGCCATTTATTTTGGTATTTTAAATTTTTCAGTATCTAACATGAGTAGCACCTAATAGTACATCGTGATCCCTAATTAATCGGAAAATCAATGGTTGATCCCAGAACCTTTTTTGAAACCCTTCAGTAGCTACAATAAATTGTGCCCCATTCCTTTCACTCATCTTATACCCGCTTGATTCAGGACATGATCTATTGTGTCAATCCCCACTAGGCTGACTACGTCACACCTAGCCTAAATATTACTTTCTCATCTTCCGGATTCTAGTTACTGTTGTTAGTTATAGCCCTAGAAGCAATCATGTGATGGTTGAATAGGGAACATTTTGTATCATATTCTATAAAGGCAAAGGATTGGTTATTATATTTAAGTCTTGCTTGTGCCAGCTAAATTAAATATAATAATGCCCTAGAAAAGTAGGTTCTTATCTACAGCACATCAATTGGCAGAATTGATTATGAGAGGCTGTAGAGAACACTTTCCTAAATATTCCTAGTCAAGTATTAATATGCAAGGGCAATATTAATACATAAAGACTAGCATGTAGGTCAATTGATGACTTGATCTCACAAGTCATGGATATATGATATCAAGTTGACACATGGGTATATATTAGAGAATATATACTGAACTGACCCGCCATGAGAAAGTTTCATGGATCGTCATATGAGTGTCATAAACTTTCTCATGTGACTATTGGTATGAATAGTCCTCAAACCTGAAGTCACTACGGTTCCCTACATAAGGAGTTATGTACTTTGGTATCGTCAAACGTCACCCGTAACAGGGTGGACCATAAAGGCGATTACTGGGTATATAACAAATTATGCGGAGGGATGTGAGTGATGTAGATGAGATCTATCCCTCCCATATGACGGGAGTGATATCTATGGGCCCCTTGATTGAGTAGAACTACTAAAATGCATGGCCATGCTCGAATGAGTCAAGATGAGATATTGAGCTCATTTGTTTGAGTTAGTTTACTCAGGGATCAAGAAACACATAGATTGATCGAGGATGACACGGTCTATGCCTCATTGGTCAATCTGATATCAAGGATAGAAGGACACGGTCATACATTATAGTAGTCATGGAAAGGTTAGTCGGATCTTGACTTATTTCGTAACTTGGGTAGCAATGATGTATTGCTAGATGCTGCTCATTGCTTGTGTATCTAAAAGAGTTTAGATCCACTGCCAACGTTATGAGAGCCTATAGGGTCACACACAAAGAGCATGATAATTAGAAGAATTAGTGCATTCTAGTTTGACTAGAATAATTTGGGAATAAGCTTAAGTACAAAATAGTTTTTGGACTTTAAGCTTAATGAGAATTTTAGCTTGTTGATTTAATGAGATTAATTCAATATGCTAAGCTTATTAATTTAATAAGATTAAATAAATATGTTATCATGATAGCCTAAGCTTAATTGATTTAATAAGATTAATTCAATATGTTACCTTATTGATTTAATGAGATTAATTCAATATGATAACACAAGCTTATTGAATTAATAAGATTAATTCAACATGCATGAATGCCACATAAGCATGCCACCTAAGCATGCCACCTAAGCTTGATGAGGTGGAAGGAGACAAAGGGTTTTGACCTTTGGAATTTCTCCACATGTGGCCGACCAAACAAGGAGTTTGATTATTTTTCAATGCAATTGATTGCATTGAATGTGATAGGAGGTGAAAGGTTTTTTCAATCCTATAAAACACTCCATGGGGTGGCCGGCCAACTTGGTGGAAGCTTGAGGCTTGGAGAGAGCTTGGTGGTGAGAGGCTTTGGTTGTGTGGCTTTTGTGAGTGTAGGCTCGTAAGAAGAGTGGTCTTCTTCTTCCTTTCTCTTTTTTCCTACCTTCCTCTCCTTTAGGGACTTCTCTAGCAAGAAGTAAAGGAGAGCTCTTCTAGTTTCTTTTGTGAAACAAGAGCTTGCTCGTGTGGATACATATAGAGGCATGAACATTTGAACGTGCTAAAAGATCCAATAAACCCAAGGAGAAGCGGGATTAAAAAGGGCATGCAACAAAGGTAATATTCTCCTATAAGATAGGTTTTTTCCTTTTAGAGAAATTTATTTTTGTACGAGGTTTTCTTTCGCAAGGATCACTTGGAAGGGATCTTATTTTTTCCATTGTGCATATGCTATTTTGCATAGAAAATCCCTACAGTGGTATCAGAGCCACTTGTGAAAGATCGTATAAAAATAGGTTTTCTCTATTTTATATATGATATAGAAGTAGGATAAATTTTATTATGAGTTGATAATTGCATTTGCAATTTTTCAAACATAATAAAATATCCGATGTCTTTTAAAAGTTAAAATTGACATGGTGCATGGTTATGGCCTAGTCTGTTGGGTTTTTCCGAGCCGCAAAAATCGCTTTTTGCGTTGCGGAAACCTCAGAAGCCCCCGGCCACGGATCCGTGCGAAGTATAAAAATTATAATTACATGTATGTGCTTACAGAAATCCTAGATCTACCTTAGATCTAAGAGGTTAGAACGTTACCCTCGTAGCGACGCCCTTCGCTTATCCCGCTCGTCCAAAAGTTCGCCGGAACTCGAGAGTGTCAAGTGCACACTCCTCTATGGTATCCACACAAGCAATAGGTGGAGAGAAATGCCTTAGAGTGTGCTAGCACTCCCTTAGGAATTTCGGCCAAAGAGAGGGATGGGAGAGGGAGAGCTTGAGAGGAAAGGTTCCAAGGTTGAAGATGAAGTAATGAGAGTAACTCATCAAATGAATTCACCCTAATGAAACCCCTAAAGTGGCCGGCCACTTCATGGAGGGGGGGTTACATGCATGCATGTAACTCCCATGACCCTTGGTTTCCCTCATGATGTGGCACCAATTGACCAAGTCAATGATGATGTGGAGCACCATCATTGGCCGGCCATGCCTAGTCATCATCATGACATGACATTTGGTCAAGTCAAACTTGACCTTTCATCTTCCCTCTCAAGTCAAGTCAAACTTGACCTCTAATCTCCCATGGTTGATCAAATCTAACCACTTGACTCAAGTCAATTTAATGAATCTCTATTCATTAATTTAAATTGATTTGATGAATCAAATCTCAATTAGACTCATTCAACACTTGAATCAACTTGAGTCTAACTCAATTAGTCTAATTTGGATTACTCTTAATCCAATTTGGTTCATCCCATGAACCTAATCCTCAAGGTTCATCATATGAACCTAATCTCCATCTAATTTCTCTTATGTGTGTGACCCTATAGGTTCTTGTAACGTTGGCAATGTCCCTAAACCGATTTAGGAACATAAGCAATGAGCGGTATCTAGCAACACATCATTGCTACCCAAGTTACAAGAATGTTGAGCTCCAACATCACCTTTGTGACTACTAATTGTGACTCTCACAATATGTGACAATGTCCCTCTATCCTTGACATCTAGATTGACCAATCGAGGCATAGACCGTGTCATCCTCGGTACAATCTAAATCGTGAACTCCAAGTAGACACGATGTGTGCTATATTACTTTTGTAAGCATCCACCTAAGCTTGCAAAAGCTGGAAGTTGGCAAATCAATAGCTATCAAGAATATCGATGTCACCCCGTCATATAGGAGGGATAGATCCCATCTACATCACTCACATCCCTCGCGTAATTAGTTACATACCCGATGTCGCCTTTATAGTCCACCCATTTACGGGTGGCGTTTGTGAAACAAAGTATGCAACTCCTTATGTAAGGGAACCATGGTGACTTGGTCTAAGGAATAATAGTCATACTAATAGCCACATGAGAAAGTATATGACACTCATATAACGATCCATGATACTTTCTCATGGCGGGTCATTCGGTATACATTCTCCAATGCATACCCATGTGTCAACTTGATATCTCATATCCATGACTTGTGAGATCAAGTCATCTTGTTGACCTACATGCTAGTCTCTACGCATTAACATTGTCCCTGAATGTTAATACTCGACTAGGAATGATTAAGAGTAGTGTTCTCTATATCATCTCATTATCGATTCAACCAATCGATTGATATAGATAAGAACCTACTACTCAAGGACATTATTATATTTAGTTATTTGGCACCAATACAAGTAAATATAATAACCATGCATTTATAAATAGGAATATGATACAATAAAGTCCATACAACAATCATCACATGATTGGCTCTAGGGCTTTCACTAACATAGTCCCAAAAAGTTTGTGAATGTGTGTGTTGTAATTCTTAATACGACCTGCGTGTCGTGCCTTTCTCTTAAATATCTTGTTGTAAAATTAGTTTTAGACTCGAATGTAACTCGAGTATTTCTCCTTTTGTAATATACAAAATAAAGATGGAGGGTCCATTGGAAGATGACGTTACAAGGAGGAAGTCAACAACACAAGACAACCAAAAGGAAGCACTTGGGAGAAGATGCTATCCCTAGGTTGACCAATCAATCTTTTCATTGGCTTGAGAAGATTGTAGAATAAGGGCCATAACCATGACACGCTTAGTTTAATATGTATGTGATGCATGTTAATTTAGCTTATATGTGATGTATGCTAATATGTATGTGATGCATGTTTAAGTTTATTTCTTAATAAGTCAAAAACGATATGCCTACCAAAGTTTGGTACTCACTACTTCCTCGATCATTTGTTGTTGGGTTTGCCAAAGCAAAGCAATGCATTTTATCTTGGAAGAGTGCGAGTGGACAATCGTGATGTCCCGCTATCAAACTTGGTTAAGACTTAATTAAGTTTTTCTTAATTAATTAAGAAAGTAGATGCATATATTAGCTTTGAACATAAGTTTTAAAAATTAGTTCTGTGTGATTTCCGAACATCAACTTTGTCTTAGAAAGTGGTCGTTGCTCCGATATCAAAGAAGGCCTCTGTGCCTCGCCACGGCCTGGAAGCTGGTTTAGGAATAAGCACTAAACTAATCTAAAACTTAACCAAAGCTATTAAAGAGTTACATCAGATGTAATTGGCAAAAGATTGCCTACCTAATCATACTACGTCTTGGGCGATTAGCCAAAGCTAACTCAAGATGAAGTATGATGTGGATCTTTATCCCATATAAATTTATAGCTAAATAGAAGCTAATGATGTAAGCAAAATGTGTTTGCCTACATCAATGATTAGCTCATATCAAAGCTATGAGAATTTAGTGGGAGCCTCATTTAATTAAAGGCCTAATTAAATGACTTAGGTATGATACTTAATTTTGCATTTTAATGTTGTAGATCACCATGTCATCTAACACGACACACCCCCTCAACTCGCGATCTATCCTTGAGAAAGACAAGCTCAATGGAGTTAACTTTCTAGACTGGTATAGGAACTTGAGGATTATCCTCAAGCAAGAACGTAAACTGTATGTCCTAGAGCAGTCTATCCCTGAAACACCCGCCCCTGCGGCCACTCGTGCTGAAAAGGATGCTTATAAGAAGCATCAAGATGACGCATTAGATGTGTCATGTCTTATGCTTGCCACCATGAACTTTGAGCTTCAGAAGCAACATGAGAACATGGATGCCTATGGTATGGTTGAGCATTTGAAACAACTATATCAAGGACAAGCTAGGCACGAGCGTTTTGAAGTGTCTAAGGCTCTTTTTGCATGCAAGATGCAAGAAGGAACACCTGTAGGAACTCACGTACTTAAAATGATAGGGTACGTTGAGAACCTTGAAAGACTAGGTTTTCCACTGAGCCAAGAATTGACAACCGATGTTATCCTGCAATCATTGTCGGAAGCATATAATCAATTCGTCATGAATTATAACATGAATGAAATTGATAAGCCTTTGCCTGAGATTCTCAGCATGTTAAGAACTGCTAAACCGAATCTCAAGAAGAAAGTTAGTAACGTACTAATGGTCAAGAAGGGCAAAGGTAAGCACAAAGGCAAGGGTAAGACCCAAGCCAAAGGCAAGGCCAATTTATCCACTTCAAAGGGTAAAGGTAAAGTACCTAAGGAAGGGGACTATTTCCATTGCGGTGAGACTGGACACTGGAAGCGAAACTGCAAAGTCTACCTTGAGGAAGTAAAGAAGAAAAGAAGTGGGACTTCTGCCTCAGGTATACACGTTATAGAAGTTAATATATCTATTTCTTCTACATGGGTATTAGATACCGGATGTGCATCTCACATTTGTACTAATGTGCAGGGACTGAGAAATAGTAGACTAATGGCAAAGGGCGAAGTGGACCTACGAGTAGGCAATGGCGCAAAAGTTGCTGCTGTAGATGTAGGAACATATTCTTTGTCTTTGCCCACTGGGCTTATCTTAGAACTAGAGGAGTGCTTTTATGTACCTGCATTAACGAAGAACATAATTTCTGTATCTTGTTTAGACAAGAAAAACTTTTCTTTCATAATAAAGGACAAATGTTGTTCTATTTATTTGAATGAAATGTTCTATTGTAATGCACCACTTATGAATGGTCTCTATGTTCTAGATTTAGAAAACCCAATTTATAACGTAAATACCAAACGGTTCAAATCGAATAATTTGAACCAAACATATCTCTGGCACTGTCGCCTAGGTCACATAAATGAAAAACGCATATCCCAACTCCATAAAGATAGATTATTGGACTCATTTGATTTTGAATCATATGAGGTATGCGAATCTTGTCTTTTAGGAAAGATGACTAAAACTCCATTTAGTGGACATGGCGAGAGAGCGACGGACTTGTTAGGACTCATACATATTGATGTATGTGGCCCTTTCAATGTCGAAGCCAGAGGAGGCTATAAGTACTTTATTACTTTCACTGATGATATGAGTAGATTTGGCTACTTATATTTGATGAGACATAAGTTTAATCCTTTGAAAAGTTCAAAGAATTCAAGAATGAAGTACAAAACCAACTTGGTAAGCGTATTAAGCTACTTCGATCGAGATCGAGGTGGTGAATACCTTAGTCAAGAGTTTCGTGATCACTGGTGAGTGTGGGATAATATCCCAACTCACTCCACCCTGGAACACCACAATGGAATGGTGTATCGAGGAGAAATCGTACTCTATTAGATATGGTACGATCAATGATGAGCCAGACTGATCTACCTACTTCCTTTTGGGGTTTAGCTCTAGAGACAGCCGCTTTCACACTTAATCGCGTCCCATCAAAAGCCGTAGAAAAGACACCATATACGTTATGGACTGGGAAGAGTCCCAAAATGTCTTTTATAAAGATTTAGGGTTGTGAAGCTTATGTTAGACGTCAAGTCTCAGATAAACTAGGACCCAAATCAGATAAGTGTTATTTTGTAGGATATCCCAAGGAAACTAAGGGATATTACTTTTACAATCCCACACTTGGCAAGGTGTTTGTTGCCAGAAATGCTGTCTTTCTAGAAAGAGAATTTATTTCTAGAAAAACTAGTGGGAGTAAAATTCATCTTGAAAAAATTCAAGATGAAGATAACACTAAGGCTTCGATGGAAAATGAACAGGCACCACAAAGTGTTGTGGATGAGGAAATTGTTTCCCAAAGAGTTGTGGAGCAAACACCTGTTCAAGTAGACCAACCTCTTCGTCGATCTGATAGGATCCGTCGTCAACCCGAGAGATATTCTTTTCTCTTGACTGACAATGGTGATGTATTGCTTGTCGATCTTGACGAGCCTACATCCTATCAAGAAGCTATGATGAGCCCAGATTCCGAGAAATGGCTAGAGGCCATGAGATCCGAAATGGAATCCATGTACACTAACCAAGTATGGACTTTGGTTGATCCACCTGAAGGGGTAAAACCCATTGGGTGTAAGTAGGTCTTTAAAGTAAAGACTGACATGGATGGTAATAAGCATACCTATAAAGGTAGATTGGTGGCTAAAGGATTCAAACAAATTCATGGTATTGATTATGATGAAACCTTTTCACCAGTTGCGATGCTTAAATCCATTCGGATCATACTTGCTATTGCAGCCTACCATGATTATGAGATTTGGCAGATGGATGTCAAAACCGCTTTTCTGAATGGAAAGCTACTCGAGGATGTGTACATGACACAACCTGAGGGTTTTGAAGATCCAAAGCATCCTGGAAAGGTATGCAAACTGCAAAGGTCCATTTATGGACTAAAGCAAGCCTCTCAAAGCTGGAATCTTCGATTCGATGATGCAATCAAGGAGTTTGGTTTCATCAAGAATGAAGAGAAAAGTGGGAGAAATAGTATTTGTATTTCTTATCTTGTATGTAGATGACATACTTCTCATCGAAATGATATTCCCTCACCCACCTGTGAAGATGTGGTTAGGGAATTGTTTCTCGATGAAAGACTTAGGTGAAGCCGCTATATTCTAGGCATCAAGATCTATAGAGATAGATCTAAAAGATTACTTGGCCTAAGTCGAGTACATACATTGATAAAGTGCTAGATCGCTTTGCTATGCAAAATTCCAAGAAAGGATTTCGCCTTTATCACATGGTGTGAGTCTTTCGAAGACTCAATGTCCCTCTTCTAAGGAGGAGAGAGATCACATGGATAAGATCCCTTATGCATCTGCTATAGGGTCTATCATGTACGCCATGCTTTGTACTCATCCTGACGTCTCGTATACTTTGAGCATGACGAGTAGATACCAGTCGGATCCAGGTGAAAGTCACTGGATAGCAGTCAAAAATATTCTTAAATACTTACGAAGAACGAAAGAATATTTCCGATATTTGGAGGCAATGAGGAGCTAATCAGTAAGGGTTATGTTGATGCAAGCTTCCAAATGCATAAGGATGACTATAGATCGCAATGGGGTAATGCGTGTTTTGCTGAATGGTGGAGCCGTGAGTGGAAGAGTTCAAGCAGACAGATTGTTGATTCTACAATGTAGTCGAGTATATTGCGTCCGATATAAAGAAAGGAGGCTATTTGGCTCCGCAAGTTCATTAGTGAACTTGGGGTAGTTCCTAGCATTGCAGATCCAATAGACCTCTATTGTGACAACAATGGGGCTATTGCACAGGCTAAGGAACCTCAATCACATCAGCTGACCAAACACATACTAGGGCACTTCCATCTCATTCGAGAGATCATCGATAGAGGAGATGTGAGGATATGCAGAGTACCGACAGAAGCTAACATTGCAGATCCATTGACCAAGGCTTTGGCACAGAGGAAGCATGATGGTCACACTAGGTCACTAGGTATCAGATATTATAGTGATTGGTACTAGTGCTAGTGGGAGATTGTTAGTTATAGCCCTAGAACCAATCATGTGATGGTTGAATAGGGAACATTTTGTATCATATTCTATAAAGGCAAAGGATTGGTTATTATATTTACGTCTTGCTTGTGCCAGCTAAATTAAATATAATAATGCCTTAGAAAAGTAGGTTCTTATCTACAGCACATCAATTGGCAGAATTGATTATGAGAGGCTATAGAGAACACTTTCCTAAATGTTCCTAGTCAAGTATTAATATGCAAGGGCAATATTAATACATAAAGACTAGCATGTAGGTCAATTGATGACTTGATCTCACAAGTCATGGATATATGATATCAAGTTGACACATGGGTATATATTAGAGAATATATATTGAACTGACCCGCCATGAGAAAGTTTCATGGATCATCATATGAGTGTCATAAACTTTCTCATGTGACTATTGGTATGAATAGTCCTCAAACCTGAAGTCACTACGGTTCCCTACATAAGGAGTTATGTACTTTGGTATCGTCAAACGTCACCCATAACAGGGTGGACCATAAAGGCGATTACTGGGTATATAACAAATTATGCGGAGGGATGTGAGTGATGTAGATGAGATCTATCCCTCCCATATGACGGGAGTGATATCCGTGGGCCCCTTGATTGAGTAGAACTACTAAAATGCATGGCCATGCTCGAATGAGTCAATATGAGATATTGAGCTCATTTGTTTGAGTTAGTTTACTCAGGGATCAAGAAACACATAGATTGATCGAGGATGACACGGTCTATGCCTCATTGGTCAATCTGATATCAAGGATAGAAGGACACGGTTATACATGCTTGCTTTGGCCAAAGACTTTAATAACAATCCGACGAGAGGTCATAGGGTATACAAAATCCTCGCAAGGAGTAGTGAATCCTCTATAGGATATTCAAACACCTTCGGCCACTTTGACTTATACCCAATCATCTCGAGTCCACATCTCCTCGGAAATGCTTGCTTAAGATGTCAAAGCATAAGTCTTCATGATCGAGATGACTTGAATACTGCAAGTTGAAGGAATATCGCACTTAAGCTGCAGTAAGAACTTCATTGACATATCCATATATGCAGAGAATCATATAAAGTCTTACAACTAGTCACTCTAATGAACTAGTTACCATAACTTACATTCATGATCAACTCCGGACACCCCAATGTCTCCAGCCAGTAAGAAACAACTACTTGGATAAACCAAAGAGTATACCTCATGCTAGTCTCAACAGAATTGATGTCGTCTGAATGCATCAATTCATCGACTAGGGATAATTCCAATACATCACAATTACACATGTAGAAATACTCACTAGTTGTGATCCAATCACAAATTCTCTCATGTTGTGAATCGTATTGCGGACATTCAGTAAATGAGTTTAAGATCCAATCAAATACATGAAAATATGTATACACAAATAGTGAATCTTCATTTATCAAATAAATGGTACAACCATAAGGCGATTGCCTTAAGAGACCTCTCATATATTACTAACAGTGTGTAGCCTTGCCCACATAAGTCCAAGTGTATAGCCTGCCAGTGTATGTTAGTGAAAGCCCTAGAGCCAATTATGTGATGATTGTTGTATGAACTTTATTGTATCATATTCCTATTTATAAAGGCATGGTTATTATATTTACTTGTATTGGTGCCAAATAACTAAATATAATAATGTCTTTGAGTAGTAGGTTCTTATCTATATCAATCGATTGGTTGAATTGATAATGAGATGATACAGAGAACACTACTCTTAATCATTCCTAGTCGAGTATTAACATTCAGGGACAATGTTAATGCATAGAGACTAGCATGTAGGTCAACACGATGACTTGATCTCACAAGTCATGGATACGAGATATCAAGTTGACACATGGGTATGCATTGGAGAATGTATACTGAATGACCCGCCATGAGAAAGTATCATGGATTGTTATATGAGTGTCATATACTTTCTCATGTGGCTATTAGTATGACTATTAGTCCTTAGACTTGAAGTCACCATGGTTCCCTTCATAAGGAGTTGCATAATTTGGCTTCGTCAAACGTCACCCGTAAATGGGTGGACTATAAAGGCGATTACTGGGTATGTGACAAATTATGCGGAGGGATGTGAGTGATGTAGATGAGATCTATCCCTTCTATATGATGGGGGTGACATCGATATTCTTGATAGAGTGAGACCACGAAGTGCATGACCATGCCCAAATGAGTCAATATGAGATATTGAGCTTATTTGATTAGAGTGAGTCTACTTGGAGTTCAAGATATAGATTGTACCGAGGATGACACGGTCTATGCCTCAATTGGTCAATCTAGATGTCAAGGATAGAGGGACATTGTCACATATTGTGAGAGTCACAATTAGTAGTCACAAAGGTGATGTTTGAGCTCAATATTCTTGTAACTTGGGTAGCAATGATGTGTTGCTAGATACCACTCATTGTTTATGTTCCTAAATCAGTTTAGGAGCATTGCCAATGTTACAAGAACCTATAGGGTCACACACAAAGGGCAATTAGATGGAGATTAGGTTCATATGAAGAACCATGAGGATTAGGTTCATGGGATGAACCAAATTGGATTAAGAGTAATCCAAATTAGACTAATTGAGTTAGACTCAAGTTGATTTAAGTGTTGAATGAGTCTAATTTAGATTTGATTCATTTAGTCAATTTAAATTAATGAATAGAGATTTATTAAATCAAATTGACTTGAATCAAGTGGTTGGATTTGACAACCATGGGAGATAAGAGATCAAGTTTGACTTGACTTGAGAGGGAAGATGAAAGGTCAAGTTTGACTTAACCAAATGCCATGTCATGATGATGACTTGGCATGGCCAGCCAATGATGATGCTCCACATCATCATTGACTTATCATGTGGTGCCACCTTATGAGGGAGACTAAGAGTCATTGGCTCTTGGAGTTACATGCATGCATGTAACCCCCCAAGTCATGAAGTGGCCGACCACTCCATTTGATGGGTGTAATTGATTTTAGTGAGTTACTAGAACTTCATCTTCTTCCTTGGATCATCTTCTCAAGCTCTCCTATCCCTCATCTTGGCCGAACCATCCAAGGGGTGCTAGAACACTCAAGGTTGTATTTTCTCCACCTATTGCTTGTGTGGATACCAATAGAGGAGTGTACACTTGACACTCTAGAGTTCCGGCAAGCTATTTGGACGAGCGGGATTTGCGAAGGGCGTCGCATCGAGGGTAACACTCTCAACTTCTAGATCTAAGGTAGATCTAGGTTTACTTAGCACATACATGTTTTTATTTTAATATATCTTCGCACGGATCCGTGGCCAGACTTCTGGGGTTTCCGCAACGCAAAAAGCGGTTTTTGTGGCTCGGAAAGTCCAACAGTGGTATCAGAGCCACGTGCGAAGCATGTATGTGTTTCGTTTTTGTAGTTTTTGTATTAGATATAAAAATTACAGATTTTTATGTTTCTGTAAATTTCCTTTTTTTTTTTTGAATTTTTGGGTATTTTTCTCGAAGAGTCGAAGCAACGAGTATTGAGACACTTGTAGGCTTCAACCATCGAGAAAAACTCGCCGAAACGGCGAGTTCTCGCTTTAGATTTTTTGGATAGCGACTTAAGTCGCTGTAAGATCGTAGTAGGGACACTCGCAAAATTTATTTTGCGAGTAGGGGCACTGCCCCTATCCCTGAAAGGGGCCTTGTCCCGCGATCGCGCCCGGAAACCGCTTAGCGGGACCGTTAAGGAAAGGTGACTCATAAAATTGAAAAAAATAGGAAAAATTATAGAAATTTTCTGTAAAAATACATAATTTAGAATTATATATAATTCTATGATTGTCATGGCCCAAGAACCCCAATATGATTGGATGATGATGTGTTGTAATTCATAATACGACCTGCGTGCCATTTTTGTGGTTGTGCGTGTTGTATAGTGTATGCGACCTGCGCGTCGTACCTCTTCTTTTGAAATTCTAGTTGTAAATAGTTTTAGACTCGAATGTAACTCGAGTTTCATATTTGTAATGTATAAAATGGAGCGGTGAAAAGTCCACTTGTAGACGAAGTTATGAGAAGAGTGTCGACGACACATGGCAGTCAAAGGAAGCGCTTGGAGAAGCCGCTAGCCCTAGGTTGACCGTCAGATCTTCTCATTGGCTTGAGAAGATCGTAGTAGGGCCATGACCACATCACAGTTAATTATATATATATATATATATATATATATATATATATATATATATGTATATATATATATATTTGATTTTGCTTGTATGTATGTGATGCATGCTAGTAGAATAATGCTTGTATGTATATGATGAATGCTAGGATATTTTTCTTGTATGTATATGATGCATGCTAGAATAATGCTTGTATGTATGTGATGCATGCTAATATAGGATAATAAAGGCCTCAATGCGTATATGATAAACATTACGATTAGATTAGATCTTAATCGAATCAACTCGTAAATGCCTACCAAGTCCTTGATACCCATCACTACCTCGGTCATTTGTAGTTGTTGAATCTACCAAAGCAGAGCAACACATATTATCTTGGTAGGGTGCGGAGGGACAATCTTGGTCCCGCCTATCACGGCTTGGGTTAGAGTAAGCTCAATTAGATTGAGTAAAACTAGTTAACTCAATTGGATCGAATAGAACTATAGGCATATTCCAACCGTTGGAAAGATAGGATAAGATCGCATTTACACTAAATCTTGGGCGATTTAGCCAAAGCTAACTCAAGGTCTTTTGTAAATGTGGGTCTTGATCCTATAAATAAGAGTTGCATAGAGATGTAATCGGTAATGTGTTACCCACCAATTGTACAAAGTCTTGGGCGATTTAGCCAAAGCTAACTCAAGGCTTAGTATGATGTGGATCTTGTCCCGCAAGAATTATATCTAGTTTGTATGAATCTAGTAATGTGGTTTGACCACATCCATAACTCGATTCTACAAAATTCCTATAATTCAGTGGGAGCATCATTTGATTAAAGGCCTAATTAAATGATAAAAGGAATATGATATTAATTCTCTGTATTGTATGTTGTAGATTACTATGTCGACAAACACGAACACTCTCTCTCTGCGTTCTGTCCTTGAGAAGGACAAGCTCAATGGAGCAAATTTTCTGGACTGGTACAGGAACCTGAGAATTGTTCTCACTCAGGCAAGGAAACTGTATGTCCTGGAGCAGCCCATTCCGGAGGCACTTTCTGCCATTGCCTCGCGAGCTGACAAAGATGCTTACAAGAAGCATCAAGATGATGCATTAGATGTGTCATGTCTAATGCTCGCGACCATGAACTCTGAGCTTCAGAAGCAACACGAGTTCATGAATGCTTATGATATGGTTGAACATCTTCGTCAACTATATCAAGGACAAGCAAGACATGAGAGATATGAAGTCTCTAAGGCATTGTTTGGTTCCAAAATGCAAGATGTGACTCCTGTAGGTCCATATGTACTCAAGATGATTGGGTACGTAGAAAACCTACAGAGATTGGGATTCCCCCTTGGCCAAGAGTTGGCCACTGACTTAATCTTGCAGTCTTTGCTGCAAAGCTACAATCAATTTGTCATGAATTACAACATGAATGAAATTGATAAGCCACTGCCTGAGATGCTCAGCATGTTGAGAACTGCTGAGCTCAACCTTAAGAAGGGAAAATCTGAGGCCATTTTGATGGTGCAAAAGAAGAAAGGCAAGGGCAAGCCTAAAGGTAAGGGAAAGTCCCAAGCTAAGTGCAAAGGCAAGGAACTGAAACCCAAAGGAGGGGTGGCCAAGGAAGGGGCTTGCTTCCACTGGAAGGAAGCTGGACACTGGAAGCGTAACTGCAAAGCATACCTAGAAGATCTTAAGAAGAAGAGAAGTGAGACTTCTACTTCAGGTATAAATATTATAGAAGTCAATCTATCTATTTCTTCATCATGGGTATTAGATACCGGATGTGCATCTCACATTTGTGCCAATGTGCAGGTGCTGAGAAATAGCAGGGCATTGACAAAGGGCGAGGTGGACCTACGAGTAGGCAATGGAGCAAGGGTTGCTGTTGTTGCTGTAGGAACTTATGATCTATCTTTGCCCTCTGGGCTTGTACTAGAACTAGATGAATGTTGTTATGTGTCTGCCTTAACTAAGAACATCATTTCGGTTTTTTGTTTGGACAAGAAAGGATTTACATTTATAATAAAGAACAAATGTTGTTCAGTTTATTTAAATGATATGTTCTATTGTAGTGCACCTCTAATGAACGGACTCGACTTTTTAGACTTAGAGAGCCCTATCTATAACACAAGTACCAAAAGGTTCAATTCAAATGAGTTGAACCAAACCTATCTCTGGCATTATCGCTTAGGTCACATAAATGAGAGTCGCTTATCTCAGCTCCATAAGGATGGGCTGCTAGACTCATTTGATTTTGAATCATATGAGACATGTGAGTCTTGGCTTTTAGGCAAGATGACCAAGACTCCCTTTATTGGACACAGTGAAAGAGCAACAGACTTGTTAGGACTTATACATAGTGATGTATGTGACCCTTTTAATGTTGCTGCTAGAGGTGGTTACAGGTACTTCATTAAATTTACTGATGACTTCAGTAGATATGGTTATGTGTATCTTATGACACATAAATCAGAATCCTTTGAAAAGTTCAAAGAATTTAAGAATGAAGTACAAAACCAGCTTGGCAAGAGTATTAAGATACTTCGATCAGATCGAGGTGGTGAATACCTTAGCCATGAGTTTCGTGACTATCTAGCTGAGTGTGGGATTCTATCCTAGCTCACTCCTCCTGGAACACCACAGTGGAATGGTGTATCCGAAAGGAGGAATCGTACCCTATTAGATATGGTACGATCTATGATGAGTCACACAGATCTTCCTATATCCTTTTGGGGATATACTCTAGACACAGCAGCCTTTACCCTTAACCGTGTACCATCCAAGGCTATGATAAAGATACCATATACGATATGGACAGGGAGAATTCCCAAGATGTTTTTCATGAGGATTTGGGGTTGTGAGACTTAAGTTCGACGTCAAGTCTCAGATAAACTGGGACCCAAATCCGATAGGTGCTATTTTGTTGGATATCCCAAGGACACGAAGGGATATAACTTCTACATTCCCAGTTAGTACAAAGTGTTTATGGCAAAGACTGGGGTTTTTTTCTAAAAAGGGATTTTGTTTCTAGAAAAACTAGTGGGAGTACGTTCGATCTTGAAGAAATTCAAGATAAGAACCATAGCACTGAGACCTTGATGGAGGTTGAACAGGAACCACAAAGTGTTGTGGGTGATGAGATTGTTGTACAAAGAGTTGTGGAACAACCACCTGTTCAGGTAGACCTACCTCTTCGCAGGTCTGATAGGGTACGTCGTCAGCTTGAGAGATACTCATTTCTCTCGTCTGACCATGATGACGTTATGCTCATTGAGAATGAGCCTACCTCCTATCAGGAAGCTGTGATGAGCCCAGATTTTGAGAAATGGCTAGAGGTCATGAGATCTGAGATGGAATCCATGTACACCAACCAAGTATGGACTTTGGTTGATCCACCTAAAGGGTTCAAACCCATTGGGTGTAAGTGGGTCTTTAGGAGAAAGACTGACATGGATGGACTTACGCATACCTATAAGAGACGATTGGTGGCTAAAGGTTTCAAGCAAATTCATGGTATTGACTATGATGAAACCTTTTCTCCAGTGGCGATGTTTAAGTCCATTCGGATCTTGCTTGCTATTGTAGCATACCACGATTATGAGATTTGGCAGATGGATGTCAAAACCGTATTTCTGAAAGGAAACTTACTCGAGGATGTGTACATGACACAACCTGAGGGTTTTGAAGATCCACAACACACTGGGAAAGTATGCAAGCTGCAAAGGTCCATTTATGGGCTAAAGCAAGCCTCTCGAAGCTAGAATCTTCGATTCGATGATGTAATCAAACAGTTTGGTTTCATCAAGAATGAAGATGAACCCTGTGTCTACAAGAGGGTTAATGGGAACACAGTTGTCTTCCTTGTATTGTATGTAGATGACATACTACTCATTGGGAATGACATCCCTTCGCTATAGTTTGTGAAGACTTGGTTGGGGATGTGCTTCTCAATGAAGGACTTAGGTGAAGCAGCCTGTATCTTAGGCATCAAGATCTATAGAGATAGATCTAAGAGATTACATGGCCTAAGTCAGAGTATATATATTGACACGGTATTACTACGATTTTCCATGCAGAATTCCAAGAAGGGACTTCTGCCGATGTCACATGGTGTGAGTCTTTTGAAGACTTAAAGTCCCTCTTCTAGAGAGGAGAGAGACCGCATGGATAAGATCCCTTACACATCTGCTATAGGATCTATCATGTACGCCATGCTGTGTACTCATCCTGATGTCTCATATGCTTTGAGCATGACGAGTAGATACCGATCAGATCCAAGTGAGCGTCACTGGATAGCAGTCAAGAATATTCTTAAGTACTTGAGAAGGACTAAAGAATATTTCTTGATATTTGGAGGCGATGAGGAGCTAGCTGTAAAGGGTTACAGCGATGTCAGCTTCCAAACTGACAAGGATGATTATAGATCACAGTCAGGGTTTGTGTTTTGCAAAGTACCCACAGAGGCTAACATCTAAGATCCCTTGACCAAGGCTTTGACACAAAAAAAAGCATGATGGTCACACTAGGTCATTGGGTATTAGATACTACAGTGATTGGCGCTAGTGCTAGTGGGAGATTGTTAGTGAAAGCCCTAGAGCCAATCATGTGATGATTGTTGTATGGACTTTATTGTATCATATTCCTATTTATAAAGGCATGGTTATTATATTTACTTATATTGGTGCAAAATAACTAAATATAATAATGTCCTTGAGTTGTAGGTTCTTATCTATATCAATCGATTGGTTGAATCGATAATGAGATGATACAGAGAACACTACTCTTAATCATTCCTAGTCAAGTATTAACATTCAGGGACAATGTTAATGTATAGAGACTAGCATGTAGGTCAACACGATGACTTGATCTCACAAGTCATGGATATGAGTTATCAAGTTGACACATGAGTATGCATTGGAGAATGTATACTGAATGACCCGCCATGAGAAAGTATCATGGATCGTTATATGAGTGTCATATACTTTCTCATGTGGCTATTAGTATGACTATTAGTCCTTAGACCTGAAGTGTCACGCCCGCCCTTCCGAGACCCTAAATGTCCGGAGAGGCGGCGCGTGACGCGACCATTCATACATTACATACAGCGGAAGACTTTATACCTACTTCTTAATACTTACAGCGGAAGACTTTAGACATACTTCTTAATACTTTTTTTTTTTTTAAACATAAACATGCGTTAACACATATATATATATATATATATATATATATATATATATATATATATATATACTTCTTCTTCTTAGCATAGAGTATGCTTCATAGCGTGGATAGATACTTCTTCTTACTTCTTCTTTACTTCTTCTTCTTAACATAGAGCATGCATCATATATGTAGATACTTAGTGCTTAGTAAATTCATAACATCATCATCATAAGGAGACATAAGTGAGGACATGAATAGACATCTTTATCATAGGTAAACATGTTTAGACCTAACGGATCTTCTCCACCATGCCACTACCACACACATTGGCCCCTCCTGCTGCTCCCTTTAGTTTATCCATCCCTTACCCTTATCTGCAGTACGAGGGAAAGATAAACTATAAGCACATAGGCTTAGTAAGATCCTGTCCTACTCACTAAAACCATACATTATCATTAATCATGGCATGCAACATTCACAACATAGAAGCAATATAACATGTAACATACTTGGTGTCATCAACTTAACATGTAGCATAAGTAACGTAAGTGAAATATAGCATGGATCACCGTATCATCAAACATAACTTGTAATGTGTCTAACGTAAACATGTAAACATTCATAGCATATCATAAAGCATAACTTTCATAACGTCTCTAGCGTAAGCATGTAAACATTCATAACATATCATAAAGCATAACTTTCATTCATGGCATATAACTTAACATTCTTGGCATATCGTTTAACATAACATGTAACTTAACAATCATGGCATATTATTTAACGTACATGTAATTTAACAATCATGGCATATCGTTTAACATAACATGTAACTTAACAATCATGGCATATTATTTAACATACATGTAATTTAACAACCATGGCATATCGTTTAACGTAACATGTAACTTAACAATCATGACATACATTTAACGTAACATGTAACTTAACAATCATGACATACATATGCAAGATGCTTTTGGAAATATATATATTAGGTACGTAAATATAAATCTCAACATATTTGGGCCCGGCATTGTACCACTTCTTCATTATCATAGCGCGCATCCCTAAATAGGCCCGAGGTAGCAAGTCTCGAACCTAATAGGTTTCTAGGCCCGAGTCTTATTCCATCGACCTAGGGCAATCGTCATAGCGTAGAAGCCCATCCTAGGCCCGAGTCTTACTCCATCGACCTAAGGCATCTTGGAGCCCATCCCGTACTAGGCCCGAATCTTATTCCATCGACCTAGGGGCAATCATACATAGAAGCCCATCCTAGGCCCGAGTCTTATTCCATCGACCTAGGGCATCTTAGGAGCCCATCCCTTCTTTGGACCTTGTTAAGGTCTTGGTACAAGCCATGCAGAAGGTAAAATACTTATATGCTTACTGTACTACATGTCTTATTAACATAGCATAGCATACTTCGTTTCATAACACATCATGCTTCATTTCATTAACATAGCATAGCATACTTCATTTCATACACATCATGCTTCAATTCATTTTCATGACATGGCATAATTCATTTCATACACATCATGCTTCATTTCATTTACATAGCATGGCATACTTCATTTCATAACAACATATCCTATTTCATTAACATAGCATGGCATACTTTATTTCATAACAACATAACTTATTTCATTAACATAGCATGGCATACTTCATTCCATAACAACATAACTTATTTCATTAACATAGCATAGCATACTTCTCTTCATAACACATCATGCTTCATTTCATTTTCATGACATGGCATTATTCATTTCATACACATCATGCTTCATTTCATTAACATAGCATAGCTTACTTCATTTCATAACAACATAACTTATTTCATTAACATAGCATGTCATACAATTCATGGTATGGACTTCATTGTACCCTAAAGACCCAAGGTGGCCGAATGGTCCATGTAGGGCCTTTAGGTTTAACTTTGACCTAATCCTTTTAAAACCTTAACCTCATCATCTAGTTACAAAACATAGTATGAAACTTCATTGAAACCCTATGGTGGGGTTTGGCCGAATAGGTCTTGTTGTTCCTTAGGGTTAGCTTTTGTTCTAATCCATTTTAAACCCTAAAATCATCATCTAGTTCCCATAATATGGCATGGAACTTCATTGAAACCCTAAAAGTAGGGTTTGGCCGAATAGAACTAAAGTGTTCATTAGGGTTAGCTTTGGTTCTAACCCACTTTAAACCCTAACATCATGATCTAGTTATAAACATAGCATAAACATAGCATAGAGCTTCTTTGAGACCCTAGTTCATGACTTGGCCGAATGGGTCATGGAGGCCTCTAGGGTTAGATCTTTACCCTAATCCCTATAACATGCTAACATCATCACTTGCAAGCAAAACAAGATATAACTTCAATAAAACACTAACAAAACTCATGTTGGCCGAATGGTTCATAGGGTTTCCTAGGTTTAACTTTTGACCTAATCCATTTCAAGCCCTAACATCATCATCTAATTACAAAAGCATGGCATACAACTTCATGGAAACCCTAGATCATATCTTGGCCGAAAATAACTATATAGATTTCTTTTATAAAACGTCAACCGAAGCTACTCGTATGCAGGTGAGGGATACTTACATCCTTCGCGTTGCTTTTGGTGGAGAAGACAACCTAAAGAACCAACCTAGCCCTAGCTTTCTTGCTTGGATGAGGCTCGGCCAAAAGAGGGGAAATGGAGAGGGAAGCCTTGGAATTTCGGTGAGAAGAGGAAGAGAAGAAGAGAGGAAGTAAACAATTTCAATCTTCCCTCTTCTTTATAAAGGGGGGAGGAAGAGAAGTTCCTCTTTTCTTTTTCTATGCCTCTTCATTTACCCTTAGTTCCATTTATCTATAGTTCCCCCCCTTTCCTTAATCATACAATCCTATTGGGCTTATGGTTAGTGGGTACATCTATAGGGCTTGGCTATCTCTAGAGGTCTGGAGTTCAATTCCTAGGTCTTGTATCCATTTTTGGCTTTTTTTCTTTTGTTTTGGAAAAAGGCCTACCTAAAGCCCATTATCATCAAGCCAAAAATTCTTGTAAAATTGCTAGGAATTTTACGGGCGTTACAATCCTTCATACCTTTAAAAGTTTCGTCCTCGAAACTTAGAACAATGGGTACTTCTTCTTCATGTCCTCCTCGCGTTCCCGGTAGCCTCCCTGCAGATTGATTACGCCCACAGGACCTTTACTAAGGGTACCTCTTTGTTCCTTAGCCTCTTGATTTCTCGGTCTAGTATTTGGATAGGCCGACTTTCAATCTTAGGTCCTCTTGAACTTGTCTGTTTGTGGCTCGATCACTTGGTACATCAGACTGAAATGCATTTCTTGAGCACAGAGACATGGAACACGTTGTGAATAGCCGACATCTCTTGAGGCACTCTAGCTTGTAAGCTACATTGCCAATCCTCTGCGATATCGGATACGGTCCCACGTAGCGTGGACTCGATTTACCCTTCTTCCCGAACCTCATTACTCCCTTCATGGGAGCCACTTTGAGAATACTAGGTCCCCTGACCTTGAATTCTAATGGTCTACGCCTCTTATCCGCATAGCTCTTTTGTCGGCTTTAGGCGGGTTTCAATTCTCTGGCGGATGTTCCGTATAGCTCGTGGTGTCATCGATGAAATCTGCGGAGTCCCATCCTCTTCTTTTCACCACCCTCGTACCCGACATATGGGAGATCTACATTTCCTCCCATTATAGAGCCTCGTAGGGTGCCATTCCAATAGTAGCTTGGTAGCTATTATTGTAAGCGAATCCGCCAAACATAAGTCACACGGCTACCTTTGAAATCCGAGGCTCTTAACATATCTTCGATGCTTGATTTACCCTCGGTCTGCGGGGATGGAAGCGATCTTGAACAATAGCTTTGTGCCTAAGGCCTTAACGCACTCGAAATGGGAAATAGCGACCATCTCTATCGAAATGATGGTCTTAGGGATTCCATGGAGTCGGATGATTTCCCTAGCATATAATCGAGCCAATGCTTGCTGAATAGGTCATCTTGATTGCTAAGAAATGGCGGACTTCGTCAATCTGTCACAATCACCCATATAGCATCGTAGCTTTGTCGTCTTGGGCAATCCTGAGATGAAATCCATAGAAATGTCCTCCCATTTCCATGGAATCTGGATCTACCGCGGTGTTCCTCCGGTCTTTGGTGCTCTGCCTTAACCCTTTGGTCGTCTCTTGACATCTTGAGCCACATCTCTTTTCATTCCAGACCACCAAAACTTTCGTTTGAGGTCTTGGTACATCTTGGTGGTTCCAGGATGCATCGAAGCGAGTCCCGTGAGCTTCCTCAAGTATCTCCTTCCGTAATTCGATCGTCGAATACACAAGCGATCCCCGAGGTAGAGTACTCCACTATCGAGATCCGAAACCCGCCGCCCTTTCCCCTCTAGGACCTCTTGCTTGATCCTCACGAAGGCTTGGGTCACGGGCTTGCTTTTCGATATATCATCGAGCAGCGTCGGTGCTATCGTCGAGGTTGAGCTGTCAGGAAATGATTTCCACCCGTAGCGCGTAATCTCTTTTTCTAAGGGTCGAGATAGCAGAGGAGGACATCAAGGTGGCGCGAGGACTTCTGCTGAGTGCATCGACCACCTTGTTAGCTTTCCGGATGGTAAAGAATCTATGATCATAATCCTTGGCGAGCTCGAGCCATCTGCTCTCATGTTGAGTCATACGTGAAGAAATATTTGAGACTACGGTGATGCTGTATAAATCCTCAGCTCCATAGAGATAATGCCTCCATGTTTTGAGAGCAAAGACCACGGTTAGCTCTAAATCGTGGGTGGGATAATTCCTTTCGTGTTCCTTGAGTTGCCTAGGCGTAGGCAATGACCTTGCCATTCTGCATAAGTCTGACTCGAGTCCCATCTTGGGCGTCATTTGTACATGTCGAAGCCTTCGTTCTTGTCAGGAAGAGCAAGAATTGGGGCGGTGTCTCCTTTTCAACTCTGTGAAACTCCTCTCGCGGTGTCCAGTCCACTCATATTTCTTGTCCTTTCTAAGGCATTGATCAACTATACCACATACATCCCATGCAATGGACTAATCACTAATTCAAGGCCTGAGCTCATCATTTCTTATTCATACTTTCTGAAAGGAAAAATGTTAATATATAACATTCCTTATTTCTAATCGAAACAAAACTACTTGAGAAGATAGTTTATTACGACTCCCACTAGGACAAACCCTAGTGCAGTTGTAATCATTTTTAGTCCTATCTTCCTTGGCCTTATTAGGGTAGTCTCAGGCTGGCCAGTAAGTTGACTGTTTGTAGAACCCTCCACATTCTTCTCGAGGCGAGTTACCACAGGATTCTCTTGAACCTTGTGCTCCAGTAGTTCCCAGCACAGCTCAGCATAGGTTATCCGCCCTTCAGCGGCCCCACGTGGTGTGTGCAACTACCATGAACTCATTTGGCGAGGAGCGGACCAAGGCCCATATCTTATAATTGTCGATGCGAAACTCTTGCCGCTCGAGTCTCCTAAAAAGACAATCGAGCCTTTTCATGTGTCTGATGACCCCACCGTCTGGTTTATAAACTATCTCTTCAATAGCTTCCCTTAATCGGTTTCGTGACACATCACGACGGGTCATGGTGGTCATCGTCCGTGCCATCTGAAATTGAAATAATTGAAGTCAGTACCAAAACCGACCAACCCGTACGAAACTGGCTTAATTCAATTCAGATGAGCATAGACCTTACAAATAATTACGAAAATCAATTTTCGTAACAAGAAAGTATTTTATTTATTTATTTATATATATATATATATTCGTGTAATTAAACTAAGGCTAGCATAAGGTCGTTTTAAGCTTCATTCATGTTCCCATGCATAAGTTAAACTTAAGGTATTTTACATCATGCCAGAACAAGCATAAGGGTATCCTATTTTCATGCATATTTAAGTTAGAAACATCTCCTATTATTCACGAACAAGCATAAAGTAAAGGCATTTTATATCATACATGAATAAAATAAGCTAAGTTAGAGTAGACATAGAATTCTTACTTGGAGCGGCAGGATTGGAGCTTGATGTGTGTGTAGTGGAAAGGCAGATCCGCTCTGATACCAACCTGTCACGCCCGCCCTTCCGGGACCCTAAATGTCCGGAGAGGCGGCGCGTGACGCGACCATTCATACATTACATACAGCGGAAGACTTTATACCTACTTCTTAATACTTACAGCGGAAGACTTTAGACATACTTCTTAATACTTTTTTTTTTTTTTTTAAACATAAACATGCGTTAACACATATATATATATATATATATATATATATATATATATATACTTCTTCTTCTTAGCATAGAGTATGCTTCATAGCGTGGATAGATACTTCTTCTTACTTCTTCTTTACTTCTTCTTCTTAACATAGAGCATGCATCATATATGTAGATACTTAGTGCTTAGTAAATTCATAACATCATCATCATAAGGAGACATAAGTGAGGACATGAATAGACATCTTTATCATAGGTAAACATGTTTAGACCTAACGGATCTTCTCCACCATGCCACTACCACACACATTGGCCCCTCCTGCTGCTCCCTTTAGTTTATCCATCCCTTACCCTTATCTGCGATCTGAGGAAAGATAAACTATAAGCACATAGGCTTAGTAAGATCTCCTACTCACTAAAACCATACATTATCATTAATCATGGCATGCAGCATTCACAACATAGAAGCAATATAACATGTAACATACTTGGTGTCATCAACTTAACATGTAGCATAAGTAACGTAAGTGAAATATAGCATGGATCACCGTATCATCAAACATAACTTGTAATGTGTCTAACGTAAACATGTAAACATTCATAGCATATCATAAAGCATAACTTTCATAACGTCTCTAGCGTAAGCATGTAAACATTCATAACATATCATAAAGCATAACTTTCATTCATGGCATATAACTTAACATTCTTGGCATATCGTTTAACATAACATGTAACTTAACAATCATGGCATATTATTTAACGTACATGTAATTTAACAATCATGGCATATCGTTTAACATAACATGTAACTTAACAATCATGGCATATTATTTAACATACATGTAATTTAACAACCATGGCATATCGTTTAACGTAACATGTAACTTAACAATCATGACATACATTTAACGTAACATGTAACTTAACAATCATGACATACATATGCAAGATGCTTTTGGAAATATATATATTAGGTACGTAAATATAAATCTCAACATATTTGGGCCCGGCATTGTACCACTTCTTCATTATCATATCGCGCATCCCTAAATAGGCCGAGGTAGCAAGTCTCGAACCTAATAGGTTTCTAGGCCCGAGTCTTATTCCATCGACCTAGGGCAATCGTCATAGCGTAGAAGCCCATCCTAGGCCGAGTCTTACTCCATCGACCTAAGGCATCTTGGAGCCCATCCGTACTAGGCGAATCTTATTCCATCGACCTAGGGCAATCATCATAGCGTAGAAGCCCATCCTAGGCCGAGTCTTATTCCATCGACCTAGGGCATCTTAGCCCATCCTTCTTTGGACCTTGTTAAGGTCTTGGTACAAGCCATGCAGAAGGTAAAATACTTATATGCTTACTTTACTACATGTCTTATTAACATAGCATAGCATACTTCGTTTCATAACACATCATGCTTCATTTCATTAACATAGCATAGCATACTTCATTTCATACACATCATGCTTCAATTCATTTTCATGACATGGCATAATTCATTTCATACACATCATGCTTCATTTCATTTACATAGCATGGCATACTTCATTTCATAACAACATATCCTATTTCATTAACATAGCATGGCATACTTTATTTCATAACAACATAACTTATTTCATTAACATAGCATGGCATACTTCATTTCATAACAACTTATTTCATTAACATAGCATAGCATACTTCTCTTCATAACAACATAACTTCATTTCATTTTCATGACATGGCATTATTCATTTCATACACATCATGCTTCATTTCATTAACATAGCATAGCTTACTTCATTTCATAACAACATAACTTATTTCATTAACATAGCATGGCATACAATTCATGGTATGGACTTCATTGTACCCTAAAGACCCAAGGTGGCCGAATGGTCCATGTAGGGCCTTTAGGTTTAACTTTGACCTAATCCCCTTTTAAAACCTTAACCTCATCATCTAGTTACAAAACATAGTATGAAACTTCATTGAAACCCTATGGTGGGGTTTGGCCGAATAGGTCTTGTTGTTCCTTAGGGTTAGCTTTTGTTCTAATCCATTTTAAACCCTAAAATCATCATCTAGTTCCCATAATATGGCATGGAACTTCATTGAAACCCTAAAAGTAGGGTTTGGCCGAATAGAACTAAAGTGTTCATTAGGGTTAGCTTTGGTTCTAACCCACTTTAAACCCTAACATCATGATCTAGTTATAAACATAGCATAAACATAGCATAGAGCTTCTTTGAGACCCTAGTTCATGACTTGGCCGAATGGGTCATGGAGGCCTCTAGGGTTAGATCTTTACCCTAATCCCTATAACATGCTAACATCATCACTTGCAAGCAAAACAAGATATAACTTCAATAAAACACTAACAAAACTCATGTTGGCCGAATGGTTCATAGGGTTTCCTAGGTTTAACTTTTGACCTAATCCATTTCAAGCCCTCACATCATCATCTAATTACAAAAAGCATACAACTTCATGGAAACCCTAGATCATATCTTGGCGAAAATAACTATATAGATTTCTTTTATAAAATGTCAGCAGAAGCTACTCGTATGCAGTGAGGATACTTACATCCTTGGCGTTGCTTTTGGTGGAATACAACCTAAAGAACCAACCTAGCCCTAGCTTTCTTGCTTGGATGAGGCTCGGCCAAAAGAGGGAAATGGAGAGGGAAGCCTTGGAATTTCGGTGAGAAGAGGAAGAGAAGAAGAGAGGAAGTAAACAATTTCAATCTTCCCTCTTCTTTATAAAGGGAGGAGGAAGAGAAGTTCCTCTTTTCTTTTCTATGCCTCTTCATTTACCCTTAGTTCCATTTATCTATAGTTCTCCCCCTTTCCTTAATCATACAATCCTATTGGGCTTATGGTTAGTGGGTACATCTATAGGGCTTGGCTATCTCTAGAGGTCTGGAGTTCAATTCCTAGGTCTTGTATCCATTTTTGGCTTATTTTCTTTTGTTTTGGAAAAAGGCCTACATAAAGCCCATTATCATCAAGCCAAAAATTCTTGTAAAATTGCTAGGAATTTTACGGGCGTTACAATCCTTCATACCTTTAAAAAGTTTCGTCCTCGAAACTTAGAACAATTGTGGGTACTTCTTCTTCTCCTCCTCGCGTTCCCGGGTAGCCTCCTCGTGCAGATTGATTACGGACCTTTACTAAGGGTACCTCTTTGTTCCTTAGCCTCTTGATTTCTCGGTCTAGTATTTGGATAGGCCGACTTTCAATACTTAGGTCCTCTTGAACTTGTACTGTTTGTGGCTCGATCACTTGGTCTGTACTGGAAATGCATTTCTTGAGCACAGAGACATGGAACACGTTGTGAATAGCCGACATCTCTTGAGGCAGCTCTAGCTTGTAAGCTACATTGCCAATCCTCTGCGATATCGGATACGGTCCCACGTAACGTGGACTCAGTTTACCCTTCTTTCCGAACCTCATTACTCCCTTCATGGGAGCCACTTTGAGGAATACTAGGTCCCCAACCTCGAATTCTAATGGTCTACGCCTCTTATCCGCATAGCTCTTTTGTCGGCTTTGGGCAGTTTCAATCCTTTGGCGGATGTTCCGTATAGCTGGTGGTGTCATCGATGAAATCCGTCTGGAGTCCCATCCTCTTCTTTTCACCACCCTCGTACCAGCATATGGGAGATCTACATTTCCTCCCGTATAGAGCCTCGTAGGGTGCCATTCCAATAGTAGCTTGGTAGCTATTATTGTGTTTAATTCTCGAAACATAAGTATCGACACGGCTACCTTTGAAATCCAGGGCGCAGGCTCTTAACATATCTTCCAGTACTTGATTTACCCTTTCGATCTGTCCGTCCGTCTGGGGATGGAAAGCAGTACTGAACAATAGCTTTGTGCCTAAGGCCTTCTGAACGAACTCCAAGAAATGGGAAATAAAGAGACAATCTCTATCAGAAATGATGGTCTTAGCGATTCCAAGGAGTCGTATGATTTCCCTAGCATATAATCGATTGCTCGCGTCGAATAGGTCATCTTGATTGCTAAGAAATGAGCGGACTTCGTCAAACTGTCTACAATCACCCATATAGCATCGTAACCGCTTGTCGCCTTGGGCAATCCCGAGATGAAATCCATAGAAATGTCCTCACATTTCCATTCTGGAATCTGGATCGGCTGCAGTGTTACTCCAGGTCTTTGGTGCTCTGCCTTAACCCTTTGGCAGGTCAGGCAAGTACTGACATACTGAGCCACATCTCTTTTCATTCCAAACCACCAAAACTTTCGTTTCAGGTCTTGGTACATCTTGGTGGTTCCAGGATGCATCGCATAAGGAGTCCGTGAGCTTCCTCAAGTATCTCCTTCCGTAATTACGGATCGTCGGGAATACACTGGCGATCCCCGAGGTAGAGTACTCCACTATCGGAGATCCAAAACCCGTCGTCCTTTCCTCTAGGACCTCTTGCTTGATCCTCTCAAGGCTTGGGTCACGGGCTTGCTTTTCCAAAGATATATCATCGGCAGTCGGTGCTATCGCCAGGGTTGAGAGCCGTCCGGAAATGATTTCCACCCCGTAACGCATAATCTCTTTTTCTAAGGGTCGAGATAGCACTGAGAGGGATATCAAGGTGGCGCAGGACTTCATGCTGAGTGCATCAGCCACCTTGTTAGCTTTCCTGATGGTAAAGAATCTCGCGATCATAATCCTTGACGAGCTCGAGCCATCTGTCTCATGTTCAGTCATACGTGTGAAGAAATATTTGGACTGTGTGTATAAATCCTACACTGAGCTCCATAGAGATAATGCCTCCATGTTTTGAGAGCAAAGACCACGGCTGCTAGCTCTAAATCGTGGGTGGGGTAATTCCTTTCGTGTTCCTTGAGTTGCCTAGGCGTGGCAATGACCTTGCTTCGCATAAGTACAGAGTCGTCCCATCTTGGAAGCGTCACTGTACATGTCGAAGCCTTCGTTACTGTCCGGAAGAGCAAGAATTGGAGCGCTGGTCAGTCTCCTTTTCAACTCTGTGAAACTCCTCTCGCAGGTGTCCGTCCACTCATATTTCTTGTCCTTTCTAACCGACATTGATCAACTATACCACATACATCCCATGCAATGGACTAATCACTAATTCAAGGAATGAGCTCATCATTTCTTATTCATACTTTCTGAAAGGAAAAATGTTAATATATAACATTCCTTATTTCTAATTGAAACAAAACTACTTGAGAAGATAGTTTATTACGACTCCCACTAGGACAAACCCTAGTGCAGTTGTAATCATTTTTAGTCCTATCTTCCTTGGCCTTATTAGGGTAGTCTCAGGCTGGCCAGTAAGTTGACTGTTTGTAGAACCCTCCACATTCTTCTCGAGGCGAGTTACCACAGGATTCTCTTGAACCTTGTGCTCCAGTAGTTCCCAGCACAGCTCAGCATAGGTTATCCGCCCTTCGTAACGGCCCCACACGTGGTGTGCAACTACCATGAACTCATTTTGGCGAACGGACCAAGGCCCATATCTTATAATTGTCCGAATGTGAAACTCTTGCCGCTCGAGTCTCCTAAAAGACAATCGAGCCTTTTCATGTGTCTGATGACCCCACCGTCTGGTTTATAAACTATCTCTTCAATAGCTTCCCTTAATCGGTTTCGTGACACATCACGACGGGTCATGGTGGTCATCGTCCGTGCCATCTGAAATTGAAATAATTGAAGTCAGTACCAAAACCGACCAACCCGTACGAAACTGGCTTAATTCAATTCAGATGAGCATAGACCTTACAAATAATTACGAAAATCAATTTTCGCAAGAAAAGTATTTTATTTATTTATTTATATATATATATATATTCGTAATTAAACTAAGGCTAGCATAAGGTCGTTTTAAGCTTCATTCATGTTCCCATGCATAAGTTAAACTTAAGGTATTTTACATCATGCCAGAACAAGCATAAGGGTATCCTATTTTCATGCATATTTAAGTTAGAAACATTTCCTATTATTCACGAACAAGCATAAAGTAAAGGCATTTTATATCATACATGAATAAAATAAGCTAAGTTAGAGTAGACATAGAATTCTTACTTGGAGCGGGGATTGGAGCTTGATGTGTGTGTAGTGGAAAGCGCGATCCGCTCGATACCAACTGTCACGCCCGCCTTCCGGGACCCTAAATATCCGAGAGGCGTGTGTGTGACGCTATTCATACATTACTTACAGCGGAAGACTTTAGACATACTTCTTAATACTTACAGCGGAAGACTTTAGACATACTTCTTAATACTTTTTTTTTTTTTAAACATAAACATGCGTTAACACATATATATATATATATATATATATATACTTCTTCTTCTTAGCATAGAGTATGCTTCATAGCGTGGATAGATACTTCTTCTTACTTCTTCTTTACTTCTTCTTCTTAACATAGAGCATGCATCATATATGTAGATACTTAGTGCTTAGTAAATTCATAACATCATCATCATAAGGAGACATAAGTGAGGACATGAATAGACATCTTTATCATAGGTAAACATGTTTAGACCTAACGGATCTTCTCCACCATGCCACTACCACACACATTGGCCCCTCCTGCTGCTCCCTTTAGTTTATCCATCCCTTACCCTTATCTGCAGGACGAGGGAAAGATAAACTATAAGCACATAGGCTTAGTAAGATCCTGTCCTACTCACTAAAACCATACATTATCATTAATCATGGCATGCAGCATTCACAACATAGAAGCAATATAACATGTAACATACTTGGTGTCATCAACTTAACATGTAGCATAAGTAACGTAAGTGAAATATAGCATGGATCACCGTATCATCAAACATAACTTGAAACATGTAAACATTCATAGCATATCATAAAGCATAACTTTCATAACGTCTCTAGCGTAAGCATGTAAACATTCATAACATATCATAAAGCATAACTTTCATTCATGGCATATAACTTAACATTCTTGGCATATCGTTTAACATAACATGTAACTTAACAATCATGGCATATTATTTAACGTACATGTAATTTAACAATCATGGCATATCGTTTAACATAACATGTAACTTAACAATCATGGCATATTATTTAACATACATGTAATTTAACAACCATGGCATATCGTTTAACGTAACATGTAACTTAACAATCATGACATACATTTAACGTAACATGTAACTTAACAATCATGACATACATATGCAAGATGCTTTTGGAAATATATATATTAGGTACGTAAATATAAATCTCAACATATTTGGGCCCGGCATTGTACCACTTCTTCATTATCATAGCGCGCATCCCTAAATAGGCCCGAGGTAGCAAGTCTCGAACCTAATAGGTTTCTAGGCCCGAGTCTTATTCCATCGACCTAGGGCAATCGTCATAGCGTAGAAGCCCATCCTAGGCCCGAGTCTTACTCCATCGACCTAAGGCATCTTGGAGCCCATCCCGTACTAGGCCCGAATCTTATTCCATCGACCTAGGGGCAATCATACATAGAAGCCCATCCTAGGCCCGAGTCTTATTCCATCGACCTAGGGCATCTTAGGAGCCCATCCCTTCTTTGGACCTTGTTAAGGTCTTGGTACAAGCCATGCAGAAGGTAAAATACTTATATGCTTACTGTACTACATGTCTTATTAACATAGCATAGCATACTTCGTTTCATAACACATCATGCTTCATTTCATTAACATAGCATAGCATACTTCATTTCATACACATCATGCTTCAATTCATTTTCATGACATGGCATAATTCATTTCATACACATCATGCTTCATTTCATTTACATAGCATGGCATACTTCATTTCATAACAACATATCCTATTTCATTAACATAGCATGGCATACTTTATTTCATAACAACATAACTTATTTCATTAACATAGCATGGCATACTTCATTCCATAACAACATAACTTATTTCATTAACATAGCATAGCATACTTCTCTTCATAACACATCATGCTTCATTTCATTTTCATGACATGGCATTATTCATTTCATACACATCATGCTTCATTTCATTAACATAGCATAGCTTACTTCATTTCATAACAACATAACTTATTTCATTAACATAGCATGGCATACAATTCATGGTATGGACTTCATTGTACCCTAAAGACCCAAGGTGGCCGAATGGTCCATGTAGGGCCTTTAGGTTTAACTTTGACCTAATCCCCTTTTAAAACCTTAACCTCATCATCTAGTTACAAAACATAGTATGAAACTTCATTGAAACCCTATGGTGGGGTTTGGCCGAATAGGTCTTGTTGTTCCTTAGGGTTAGCTTTTGTTCTAATCCATTTTAAACCCTAAAATCATCATCTAGTTCCCATAATATGGCATGGAACTTCATTGAAACCCTAAAAGTAGGGTTTGGCCGAATAGAACTAAAGTGTTCATTAGGGTTAGCTTTGGTTCTAACCCACTTTAAACCCTAACATCATGATCTAGTTATAAACATAGCATAAACATAGCATAGAGCTTCTTTGAGACCCTAGTTCATGACTTGGCCGAATGGGTCATGGAGGCCTCTAGGGTTAGATCTTTACCCTAATCCCTATAACATGCTAACATCATCACTTGCAAGCAAAACAAGATATAACTTCAATAAAACACTAACAAAACTCATGTTGGCCGAATGGTTCATAGGGTTTCCTAGGTTTAACTTTTGACCTAATCCATTTCAAGCCCTAACATCATCATCTAATTACAAAAGCATGGCATACAACTTCATGGAAACCCTAGATCATATCTTGGCCGAAAATAACTATATAGATTTCTTTTATAAAACGTCAACCGAAGCTACTCGTATGCGGTGAGGATACTTACATCCTTGGCGTTGCTTTTGGTGGAGAAGACAACCTAAAGAACCAACCTAGCCCTAGCTTTCTTGCTTGGATGAGGCTCGGCCAAGAGGGAAATGGAGAGGGAAGCCTTGGAATTTCGGTGAGAAGAGGAAGAGAAGAAGAGAGGAAGTAAACAATTTCAATCTTCCCTCTTCTTTATAAAGGGGGGAGGAAGAGAAGTTCCTCTTTTCTTTTTCTATGCCTCTTCATTTACCCTTAGTTCCATTTATCTATAGTTCCCCCCCTTTCCTTAATCATACAATCCTATTGGGCTTATGGTTAGTGGGTACATCTATAGGGCTTGGCTATCTCTAGAGGTCTGGAGTTCAATTCCTAGGTCTTGTATCCATTTTTGGCTTTTTTTCTTTTGTTTTGGAAAAAGGCCTACCTAAAGCCCATTATCATCAAGCCAAAAATTCTTGTAAAATTGCTAGGAATTTTACGGGCGTTACATGAAGTCACCATGGTTCCCTACATAAGGAGTTGCATAATTTGGCTTCGTCAAATGCCACCCGTAAATGGGTGGACTATAAAGACGATTACTGGGTATGTGACAAATTATGCAGAGGGATGTGAGTGATGTAGATGGGATCTATCCCTCCTATATGATGGGGGTGACATCAATATTCTTGATAGAGTGAGACCACGAAGTGCATTGCCATGCCCAATTGAGTCAATATGAGATATTGAGCTCATTTGATTAGAGTGAGTCTACTTGGAGTTCAAGATATAGATTGTACCGAGGATGACACGGTGTATGTCTCAATTAGTCAATCTAGATGTCAAAGATAGAGGGACATTATCACATATTGTGAGAGTCACAATTAGTAGTCACAAAGGTGATGTTGGAGCTCAACATTCTTGTAACTTGGGTAGCAATGATGTGTTGCTAGATATCGTTCATTGCTTATGTTCCTAAATTAGTTTAGGAGCATTGCCAATGTTACAAGAACCTATAGGGTTACACACAAAGGGCAATTAGATGGAGATTAGGTTCATATGATGAACCATGAGGATTATGTTCATGGGATGAACCAAATTGGATTAAGAGTAATCCAAATTAGACTAATTGAGTTAGACTCAAGTTGATTCAAGTGTTGAATGAGTCTAATTTAGATTTGATTCATTTAGTCAATTTAAATTAATGAATAGAGATTCATTAAATCAAATTGACTTGAATCAAGTGGTTAGATTTGATCAACCATGGGAGATAAGAGGTCAAGTTTGACTTGACTTGAGAGGGAAGATGAAATGTCAAATTTGACTTGACCAAATGCCATGTCATGATGATGACTTGGCATGGCCGGCCAATGATGATGCTCTACATCATCATTGACTTATCATGTGGTGCCACCTCATGAGGGAGACCAAGAGCCATTGGCTCTTGGAGTTATATGCATGCATGCATGTAACCCCCCAAGTCATGAAGTGGCCGACTACTCCATTTGATGGGTGTAATTGATTTTGGTGAGTTACTAGAACTTCATCTTCTTCCTTGGATCATCTTCTCAAGCTCTCCCATCCCTCATCTTGGCCGAACCATCCAAGGGTGCTAGCACACTCAAGGTTGTGTTTTCTCCACCTATTGCTTGTGTGGATACCAATAGAGGAGTGTACACTTGACACTCTAGAGTTCCGACAAGCTATTTGGACGAGCGGGATTTGCGAAGAGCGTCACATCGAGGGTAACATTCTAAACTTCTAGATCTAAGGTAGATCTAGGTTTACTTAGCACATACATGTTTTTATTTTAATATATCTTCCCACGGATCCGTGGCCGGACTTTCGGGGTTTCTGCAACGAAAAAAGCAGTTTTTGTGGCTCGGAACATCCAACAGTGTATTCGTTCATTGGAATGCCAACGTGGATTAGGTCGTTGTCTCACAATGGCTACAGGAGCAGTCGACTGGGGCCTTATGGTAGTCCACTACCAGGTGCGAAATCAGCCCGAGACAAGCATAAAAGGAGGAGCTTGGAAAGGATTTCCATAGCGATTTTTGGTGAGATTTTGGAGGGGAATTGCTGCTGCATTCCAAACCTTCAAGAGCAAACTGAAGCAAGCAACAAGTGATCAAAGTAAAGTGTTGTAAAGTTTTCTTTATTTGTATTTCATATTGTCTTTGTATTTTTTTTGTACTTTTGTATTATATTTTGTAATTGCTTGTATGAGATTTCTCCACCTCTGACTTGTTGTCGAGAAGGAGTTTGAATAGTGGTGTGTTCATCACTTAAGCTCATTGAGCTCACCTCGTGGAGTATGAACCCTAAGGTTCCGAACAACGTATATCGATTGTGTCTTTTGTGTTGTATTTGTATTTCGTATTTGTATCTATTATTTCCGCTGTGCATATTGACGATCATTGTAGACAATCACGCAAGAACGATCGAAATCCGTCAAGTATCGAATCGGGCTATTCATCCCCCTGTCTAGTCGGGCCACGATCCTCCAACATGTGGTATCAAAGTGAGGGGTTGTCATCGGACTCACCTCCGTGACAACGACCAAAATCTCCGGTATCAACATCCAACCATCAAAATTCAAAGGAGAATTCTCATGGTGAAAGAAACGGATGGAGGTATACTTCGAAACCGATTTTGACATTATGCTAATTATTGAAAATGATTTTGAAGTGCCTAGGGATAAGGAAAAAACCAATAGAAAAATCAAGATGGACCAAGGAACAAATCAAGGAGTTCAAGATAAATATCAAGGTAATCAAAATACATTCCTAACAATATTTGATCTAGATTAGAGAATTATATGGATGCAAAGGATTTGTGGAATAAGGTGGTAAAATTCCATGAAAATTCTGAACCGACATAAGTAGAAAAGGAAGCCGAGGAAGAAGGTCCATTAACATTCGAGGATGTGGATGAATTGGAGGAAACCTCCACCTCTAGCATTGAGGGGGAGGAGAGATCATCCATCTCTGAGCAAGAATAAGAAGAAGCATCTACATCCGGGAGAAGTGAAGATCAAGAGGCTTCCACTATCTTAGATAACTCAAATGCAATTTATAAAAATAAGGATCACATAATTTTCTTTGAGTGTAGGGAGAAAGGGCATTATAAGAGCAAATGCCCAAGATTGGCTAAGGAGAAAGCGGCGACACCAAAAGTTCAAGAAAAATCAAAGGATCCTCGTTAAGAAAACAAAGAGCATATTATGTGCTTCAAGTACAATCAATGGGGACACTACCGAAACCAATGCCCTATGGGGAAAAAGCAGGGCAAGAAGGAGAAATACAAGTAGGAGGAGCTTCTAAAGCTAATCCTAAAGTATATTTTAATGCACCTTCTAGTTCTAGCGTTAAAAAGCATGCTAGAAATTATTTTAATACTCTTGCAATTGTTAATAATCATGAAAAGCATGCTAGTAAAAATAAATACTATTGTTAGGTGCCAAGCATGTAGATTTATCTAAGGACAAACCTAGGACCAATAACACTAAAATAATTTCACCTAGGGAGAGTATTAGGAGGATAGGAGAAAATTTAGGCATTAACCCTAAGAAGGGTAGACACATGCCTAAGAAAAAGAGTCATTCCCAAAAGATTAATGAACAATCAAAATTGGGACAGTTAGAATTAGAAAATTAAGCTTTGAGGTCAAAGCTTGAAAAATTAGAGAAGACCCTAGCAAAAATGACAAACTCATTTAAAGGGTCTAATGATCAAAATCAAAGACCTTGGAGACAATAACCATCCAAGGGCAAGAAAGGTTTCGATCACAAACCTAAGTCCCACCACAATATTCCATTCGATTATGGAACAATATCTAGGTTTAGGAAAATCAAGGTTAATAGGGAAGTCATCCCTAAGGGTAACCAAGGTAGGTGTCTAATGACTAAGGTTTCAAGGAAACCTAAGGAAACAACTAAGAAGGTTACAAGGGGAGTTATTCCTAGAGTTAATCTAGGAAAGATTCAAATGACTAAGGCTTCAAAGCCAAAAAGGGTCATTAGGAAGGTATCTAGGAAAGTTATCCCTAGTGAATACCTTGTTAACCCAAGGAGCTCCAATAGATATTGGGTTCCTAGGAGCGTGATCGATTCACGCTAGATGGGTTAGGGTGTGTCAACCCTAAGTGGATGGGTAGTTAACCTAACTATGGTAGAGTTGACACTTTATCATGTGCCCATGTATTTTGAGAAGTTTTAATATTAATAAAATTGGCGCAATTAGGGTTAGAGGTCTTGGTGCGACATTTTGGGTTTTGACACACATGGTAGAGTTGGTTAATATGGCAAAATAAACTTAATTCTACCAAATGACAACTAATATTAAAATTTAGGTATTCCTATACCTTTACCATTTATTTGTCATGCTTTGATTGTCATTTACTATGTCATGACATCATATTTATTTCTATCATATAAAATGTCATGATTTATGCTTAGGAGTGTCATGTTATGCTTAAGTTTATATCACATGTTATGACATCATGATTATTGACACATGCTTTTATTTATGCTATCATTTATGTCATATTATTATTCATGCATTAAATAAAATTGAGTTAAGGACAATGACATAATTTGAAGTCCCATGCATAAGGGAATTAAATAGTGTTGCCTAGAAAAATACATGAGACCCTAAATGAATAAAACCCACATCTCACAAGATTTCACACACTTAGATATAAGTGAGATGTTAGGAGAATGAATTTAAGGTTTTAAAATCATTTCAAAACCATTTTGAAAAATTTTGGTGAAGTCTATCTTTTGATATCAATAACTATTGACGGAGGTGATAGAAAGTAGGGTCAAACATTGAAAATTTTAATAGTTTTGAACTTTGTGTCAATCTCACTAGTTTATGGGTATTTTAATTTTTAACTATTTTTCACCCATAATGATTGTTATAAGTAATGTATGTATAAATTTTTAAGATTTTTTAAAATACATATTTTTACTTATGAATTTTCAAAATTTGATTCTGAGGTCTGATTTATGCACAATGCATAAATCAGTCGACTGCGATGGATGGGAATCGACTGGCATCAAGGGCAATCGACTCGTGACTATGAGAGTCAACTGCCAATGTTGATTTCGGGTAAACAAAGTTTGTTAGACCCATGTTCAGCTATGTCTAGATTCCCTATCTGTTCCTAACCCTAGGATATGCTTTGGAGGGCATTGGAAGGGTGGAAATCTATTAAAAATGGATTAGGAGAATTGTTTAGGGTGTATATTGATTTTAAGGGAGGTGAAAGTTCAATGTTGAATCTTTGTCCTTAATTTCGATTGTTTAGTGTTGATATTGGCTTAGGGACTCTCCAAGGACATTGTTGTTGTAATGGTTAAGGGGGGAGAAAGCCTTTAGGGGGAGGTTATCCATCTTGGGATGATAGATGTATTTCTCCTCATGGGAGGAGAATTGGGGGATTGTCTCTCTTAAGTGATATGAGACTTATCACTATGAAGAGTGAAGGCATCCTAGATGTGTTTTTGGATCAAGGGGGAGATTGTAAGATCTCATTGAGATATGAGACATTTATACTCTTGGGGAGAACCTTTTTGATGTATGTCAAAAAGGGAAAGAAGGTACCAATTGGGGTTAGTTGGAATTCTCACAAGGTGTGAGAATTGCAAATTGGGGATAATTGGTAGACTTGAGTTAGGTCACCTAACTCAAAGGTGTTTGTGGTTTTGTCAAATATCAAAAAGGGAGAGATTGTTGGTGCAAACAACCTAGGTCACGATTGACCAGACTTGAGTTTGACTTGAATAATATTTTGATGTTAGAAAAAACATATGACATGTAATTGTCATGGGAAGACCAAGTGTGTAGCCTTGGCCACACAAGTCCAAGTGTAGCATTGGCGGTGAAAGTCCAAGCATGAGACTTGGCATTGGAAGTCCAACATGGAGTTGGCAAGGGAAGACCAAGTGTGTAGCCTTGGCCACGTAAGTCCAAGTGTGTAGCCTTGGTGGTGAAAGTCCAACATGGGTTGACATTGGCAATGGGAAGTCCAACTGTGTAGCCTTGGCCACATAAGTCCAAGTGTATAGCTTTTGCAATTAAAGCCTAATATGGAGTTGGCATTGGGAAAGTCTAAGTGTGTAGCCTTGGTAATGGGAAAGTCTTGAGTACTTGGCAAGGTAACTCATCTCATGGCTCGGGTCCTTGAGTCGGTGAAGGATGACATTGGAGAAACCATGAGCTTGGTGCATCCGAGGGACCATCGGATGAGGAGAAAATGGAGTGAAGAAAAAGGAAGCAGACTTCAGGACAAGACGCGAAGGATGACAATAGAGGAGCCGCGAGCTTAGTGCATCCGAGGGACATAGCTAGACGAAGAGAGCTTCGGTGAGGGACTCCATGGGAGGATGAGGTGAACTTGGCCAAGTGGCTAAGATCAATGTAGGATGCTCAAACATTGGTGTTTGAGGTTTTACCCGACGGTCGGATGCTCAAACAACTTGTGTTTGAGGTTTTATCTCGACAACAATCGACTCGTTTTATGTCCCAATCGACTGGTGAAAGTTGACTGCTGTTTGACTGCGTCATATACCATGGTAGTCGACTACCAATATTGGACAATCGACTGATGGCTTCAATAGTCAACTGCCATGGATGACAGTCAACTACTGGTCGAGGATGCGAGAGCAGAATGCTCGATAGCCGACTGATCACTCGACTACGAGGTTGGCAGTTGACTGATGGTAATTGGCAGTCGACTGCCAATGTATCCATTGGCTAGAATGCCAACGTGGATTAGGTCGTTGTCTCATAACGACTACAGGAGCAATCGACTAGGGCCTTATGGCAGTGGACTGCTAGGCGCGGAATCAACTTGAGACAAACATAAAAGGAGGAGCTTGGGGAGGATTTCCATAGCGATTTTTGGTGAGATTTTGGAGGGGAATTGCTGTTGCATTCCAGACCTTCAAGAGCAAACCAAAACAAACAACAAGTGATCAAAGCAAAGTATTGTAAAGTTTTCTTTACCTATATTTTATATTGTCTTTATATTTTGTTTGTACTTTTGTATTCTGTTTTGTAATTGCTTGTACGAGGTTTCTCCACCTCCGATTTGTTGTTGAGAAGGAGTTTGAGTAGTGGTGTGTTCATCACTCAAGCTCGTTTAGCTCACCCTGTGGAGTAGGAACCTTAAGGTTCTAAACCACATATATCGATTGTGTCTTGTATGTTGTATTTGTATCTCTTATTTTCGCTATGCATATTGACGATCATTGTAGACAATCACGCAAGAATGATCGAAATCCATCAACCATTGAATCGGGCTATTCATCCCCTCTTCTAGCTGGGCCACGATTCTCCAACAGGATATGTGTTCCTAGGAGAACATATGGAAGACACAGTCAAAAAGATTGAGTCTCGTGATGTTGTATTTCTTAAAAATGATTTTCCTAAAATAGGAGCCATCGATCAAGACTTCACTTTTTATGAGATGGACGAGCCTAACAACTCAGTTGATCCCAGCGGTGGGATTCAAGACCTAGAAGTGGATCTTGGTCCTAGTGGTAGTGGTTAATCTCAAGTTGAGGATGCTCTCTCTCCTCATCGGAGTGGTCAGGTAAATGTACCTCATCATCATTTCTTGATTGAGAATGAGATATTCATTGTGACTCCTGAGAATGAGGATGATCCGAAGACTTTGAGATAGACCCTCGAAGGTTCTGCAAAAGATCAATGGTTAAAGGTCATGTAGGATGAAATAAAATCGATGGAAGTCAACAAAGTCTGAGAGCTAGTTGACTTGCCTGAGAGTAGAAAGGCTATTGGGGAACAAGTGGGTTCTCAAAATCAAGAGGAAGACTGACGGATCGATTGAGAGGTATAAAGTGCCCGTTTGGTAGCCAAGGGTTACACATAGACAAAGGGCATTAACTACGAGGAGACCTTTTCCCCTGTAATCAAGTTTACTTCGATTCATTTACTTTTAGTGATTGTCGCGAGTTTAGATCTAGAATTACATCAGATGAATGTAAAGACTGCCTTCCTTAATGGAAGTTTGGATGAGGAGATCTACATGGAATAACCTGCTGGGTTCATTCTAGTAGGTCAAGAGGATAAGGTCTGCCGACTTCAGAAGTAGATATATGACCTTAAGCAATCAACCAAGCAGTGGTACTTAATATTTCATGAGAAGGTGATATCCTATGGCTTTACAATGGTCGAAGAGGATCATTGTGTCTATCTGATAAGATCTAATAACTCATTTGTGATTCTGTCACTATATGTGGATAACATAATGTTGGCTGGGAACAACATTGAGTATCTGATAACTATTAAAACATGGTTATCATCCACTTTTGACATGAAAGACATGGGTAAATCTGAGTTCATCCTTGGAGTACATATCCAGAGGGATCACTTAAGAAGATTTCTAGCTCTTTCATAAGAAGCTTATATTAAGAAAATTCTCGAGTGCTTTGGGATAAGTGATTGTAATCTCATAAATACTCCAATCGCTAAAAGTGATGGTCTTAGTTTGATGATTGTCCTAAAACTCAGGAAGAAATAAGGGAAATGAGTAAAATATCTTATTCTAATGTAGTTAGGAGTCTCATGTATGCAATGTTGTGTACACGACCAAACATATGTTATGCAATCGGTTTGGTATGTAGATATCAAACAAATTCTGGAAGGGATCATTGGAAAGTAGTGGGAAGGATTTTTCAATATCTTAAAGGAACTGCAAACTTCTCTCTATGTTATGGGGGAGGTGATTTGCATCTCGTGGGATTCAAATGCCGATTGGGGAGACAATCTAGATAAACGCAAATCAACATCAGGTTTTGCTTTCTTGCTCAATGGCAGGGTTATCTCTTGGAGCAGCAAGAAGAAAACCTGTGTTGCTCTATCTACGATAGAGGTTGAGTTTGTGGCATGCTCAGTAGCAGTTCAGGAGAGTGTTTAGCTCAGAAGACTATTAGATGACTTAAGATTGTAGCGGATAGTGGGAGGCCAATTATGATTTATTGTGATAATCAGGCTGCTATTGCTTACACATGAGACCCTAAGTTTCATAGTAGAATCAAATATATAGATACCAGATATCATTATATAAGAGATATTATTGAGAAGAATGAAGTGACTGTCATATACATTTCAACACAACATGGTGGCTAACCCTATTACTAAACCTATAACAAGAGACTCCTTTGTGGGACATAGAGAGTCATTAGGTTTGGATGTTTTATGAAAATTTTCAACTTGTACTTTATTGACAATAGATGCTTAATGAGATATATAAATTCTTGTGCATTAATTCGTCACACTTAAATTTTATACATTTGATATATATATGATCTAATAGATATGTCAGGCAAACATGTTCACTCTCTCACATGAGTAACCACCTCCAAGAGTGGAGATAAGACAGTTTCTAGTTGTAAAGGTTTTGAGAATAACCCTACTAGAACTTAAGTCGTCATGATATGTGTTCAGGATGAGATCATGTGAGACATGATCGACATGGAAGTAATCACATCCATGTAGTATGTAGGTAGCCAAGTTTGAGATCTCAAAAATCACCTACAGTTTGTGATACTGTCTTTGAGAGATTCTCTCTAAGATCTCTAGGTAGAGTCTTATGTGTAGACTGAGTCCATACATGCATAATGTTAGAGAAATCTGTCATATGCCCTTATGAAAAATAGGGAATAACACCTTGGCATGTGTTTCATACCACGTATGATAAAACGACTAAGAAAACTGGGAGCACTAATACGTAAGACAGTAAATGATTATCCTCGAGCCCAACTGTGTGAAATTCAAAATTCTCTGGGTGTGATTTCTTATACCCTTATTACTTTCAATTGTTTCTTGAAGTCTTGATTTAGTATTTTCTACTTAAGTTTTTTTACTGATAGTCCGAAAGATAAATTGAGGTATGAGAGACAGGTCTAGGAAAGCAGCTAAGTCGTGGCTGATGGATTCGTGTTTGGAAAAAAGGAAGACCAATTGACAATACATCATTATTATGATATTCACCCACCGGTCTTTTATGTTTATTCGTATAGGGATTAAACATATTAGTGAATATAATGTCGAGCATATTCTGGGGATACTTTCGAGGAGGAAAGTAGCTCGATGGATGTAATTAGTCTTGGATCTGGGGTGTAGCGAGATTGTATCTTATGACACAATGATAACTACTCTATCATCCTAACAGGTGTATGGAGCAATCTTTATTTGCAGGTGTACTTGCAAGTCGCACGACGTCCAATCATGTATGAAAGTCTAATATGGTGATGAGTCACATGAGTTGTGATCTAATGATGAAAGTTATATGCCCTTGTGTACAAGTGGGAGATGTAGGTAATGGATTATCTACGTGTGTAAGTAACCTCCCCAATAACATAATAAGTTTAGTAACTTCTCCATCCACTATCTACATGTGTAATTAACCTCTCCCCAATAACATGATGAGTTTAGTAACTTCTCTATCCACTATCTACATATTATTGGTATCTGGTTTATAAAGTGCAATCTGAGTACGAACAGAATAATTGCATAACACCGCTTAGGCGAAGTCAAGGTTAGAGTTGGACTCTATCTCCTTAAGACGAATTTGCTCTACACACGGTGCTCACGAAATATGACAATCATCTCCCAAGATACCACGACTTTATCTTGCGATAGCAATACTACAAATCGCAAGATCTCCGATCCGAAGAAGCTTTTCGAACTCTCTAGAATGCAAGTATGCAATGCTTGCTTTTCCTTGAATTTGAATGAATTGGATGAAAACAAATGAAATGAGGGATCTTATTTGTACTTGTGAAGGGATAAAGGAACCTCTTGGTTCAATCAAATCTCATCCATTCAATTTAAATGGATGATCTAGATTGCATCCCTTCCCAAGAGATACAATGTCTCTTCATTTGGATGCATCTAAGCCTTTTATTTTGAATTTAATGACCAAGATTAAGTCATCAAAAAGGTACTTATGCCCCTTCATTTGAATGAACCAGATTTATCCATCTTATCTAACGATCTAGATTAAGCCATATTAATTTCTCATTCATCTAATTGAGAAAATTATTTATTTGATCAATTATTTTTCCAATAATCTCCTATATGAATGAAAATTTAATGCATGCATATATGTTGACACCAAAGGAGAGTTCAATCGAAAGATTATTGCATAAGGAGAGGTAGCTTGTGGCTTTGAACCTTCCGTAGTAAAATACCATCGAATTTTACTAGGCTGCTTAGTGAACTACTCAACCGTTTGTATAAACCAAGACAATGGTACATATGCAATAATATTTCTCACATCTTTTATGGTTCTCAAGGTTATGTCCATTTTTGCTATTGACAACATCTTGAATTCATAAGTGTTTCATTGAAGCGACCCGTCTTTACACTTATATAGGTGACCTCCTATCAAGAGTATCCTTCCATATTCTACTTTTATTAGTATAGGAGTCATTAAAAGTTTATAACTTAACCTCACTACATGTGATAGGAAGCACTTTTTCATCCTAGGAATGAGAGGGAAACTAGTCCAAGTGATCATATGAATTTTCATAATTTTGTTGTCCCATTAAACCAAGATCTTAGGATCTCCAGTCAACAAGGATGAGTTACCACTTTGAATGTTCTTATTTGTAGATTTTTAATCTCATTCCTCTTGATGTGCAATATATTTGATCTCTGCTTAAACCTTTTGTTAATGTATCCGCCAAGTTATCTTTTGATTTGACATAATCAACAGAGATAACTTCAATTGAGATCAACTGCCTAATGGTGTTATGTTGTCGATGAATATGTCACGATTTGCCATTGTACAAGCTGTTTTGTGCCCTTCCAATTGTCGATTGATTATCACAATATATAATTATGGAAGACACTGTCTTTGCCCAACACGGGATATCTTCTAAGAGGTTACGAAACCACTCGACCTCATCTGCGGCTTTATCCAAAACTATAAACTCCAATTCCATAGTTGATTGAGTTATACATGTTTGTTTTGTAGAATTCCATGACACCACTCCTCCACTAGTGGCAAATACATATCCACTGGTGGATTTAGAGTCTTTTATGTCAGATGTCCAATTTACATCACAATAGCCTTCTAGCACAGCTAGATATTTAGCATAATATAATTCATACTCTAAAGTGCATCTTAAATATTTAAGAGCCCTTATTAATGTCTTCCCGTGGCTATCATTTGGATTACTTGTAAATCTACTTAATTTGTTGACTGCATAAGCAATATCAGGACGTGTGTAGTTAGCGATATACATTAAACTACTAATTATCCTCGAATAATCCAATTGTGATACGGGTTAACCATAGTTTTTAGCCAAACATAAGCTTAAGTTCATTGGTGTTTTTATAGGAGAAAGATCATGCATTAAATTTGTTAGTATGAGCCCTTAGTGCCAATTATGAGATGATTGGTGAGGGAGACGTTTGTATTATATTCTTATATTAATAAAGGCAAAGAGTGATTATTATATTTCTTTATGCGTGTAAATATAATAATAATGCCCATGAATAGTAGATTATTATCTATAGTATATCAATTAGTAGAATTGATTATGAGAAGCTGTAGAGAACACTATTCTTAAAAATTCCTAGTCGAGTATTGTATTAATAGACAAGAGCTATATTGATACATTGAGACTAGCATGTAGGTCAATGGATGACTTGGTCTCACAAGTCATGGATATGTGATATCACATTGATACATGAGTATATATATTGGAGACTATATATATTGAATTGACCCACCATGAGAAAGTATCATGGATCGTTATATGAGTGTCATATACTTTCTCATGTGACTATTGGTATGAATAGTCCTTAGACCTGAAGTCACTATGGTTTCCTACATAAGGAGTTATGTACTTTGGTATCGTCTAACGTCACACCGTAACTGGGTGACTATAACGGCGATCACTGAGTATGTAACGAATTATGCGGAGGGATGTGAGTGATGTAGATGAGATCTATCCCTCCCATATGACGGGAGAGATATCTTTGGCCTCTTGATAGAGTAGGACCACGAAATGCATGGCCATGCTCAAATGAGTCAATATGAGATATTGAGCTCATTTGTTTGAGTGAGTCTACTTGGGGATCAAGAAACATAAAGATTGATAAGAGGGTGACACGGTCTATGCCTCATTGATCGATCTGAGATATCAAGGATAGAAAGACACTGTCATATGATAATAGTCACTGAAGAGGTTGTCGGATCTCGACATTCTCATCACTTGGGTAGCAATGATGTATTGCTAGATGCCGCTCATTGCTTATGTATCTAAAATGGTTTTGGATACATTGCCAATATTATGAGAGCCTATAGGGTCACACACAAAGAACATATTATTTTGGAGAGGAAATCATTTTAGTTTGACTAAAATGAATTATTAGTTAATTGGATTAACTAGAATGAGTAAGACTCATTACTTGGCTAAATTTGAGTTGAACTCAAATTGGTTTATGTTGAGTAAGACTCGAGTCAAACCAAGTGAAGAAGGCTTAAATGATTAATTGTGATTAATCATATTTTTTCATGATTAATTATGATTAATCATGTGATCACACGAATTATTGAAATAGAGTTTTAAATGAGATTTAAAGTCTCATTTAAGGTGCATTAAATGAGCATTAATGGTTTTCCTATTTTTCATTCACGTTGAAAGAAAGATTAGGAAAAATGGTAATGCATTTAATGTATCATTAAAGTGCATTAATTTGATTAATGCATCGTGTGTGTTTGAATGATGATTTGATTCTCATTTTTTTCTATTGAGGGTTCGGTTCGTAAAAAAAAAAGAAAAAGAAGATCGAAGGACTTCTTCCTTGTAGCCGAGTAAGAAGAAAGGGAGTGGACGGATATTTTGTGGTTGCTAGCACAATCATTAGTTCACTTCTTCTCTCTAAGTGTGTGTGTGTGTGCACCGTAGAGGCGTGGACATTCTGACCACGCTGAGATCCGCAAGTGTTACTGACGGGAATTCGAAGGGCACGCATCGAAGGTAATCTCGATTCCTATAGGATAGAATCGATAATAGAAATGAGTATGATTTTTCGCTTGGATCTCTGGAGGGATCCTAAGTTTTTCGCTGCAAAAATTTTGTTTATCGCTCGGGATCCCTACAGTGGTATCAGATCCACTTGTGAAAAAATCATACACATTTTTTTAGATGTTTTATGTGATATAAACATGAGAATAGTTTTATTATGTTTTTTTTACCGAGTAAAAATCCCGATGGGATTTTTCGAGTGCCGACTCGGTCTATGTCCGAGTTGATTTAGCCAAGCAGATAGTCTGCCAAGTGGGCTGAATCAAGTCGGATGGTGCCGACTTCGCCTGTGTCCGAGTTGATTCAGCCAAGTAGATGGTCTGCCAAGTGGGCTGGTTCAAGTCGGACGGTGCCGAACACACCTGGCCATCTGGAGGTCTCGGGTTCAAAGATTTAGACAAAGTGGGAAGCAACTCATAAGATGAGTTAGTAGAAAAAAAAAATCAAAAACCCCGCAAGGGGCGCTGCCCCTTGACCCCGCCCGCTAACCGGCTAGCAAGACCGCCATGGTGTAACAGCTTATCGGCATAGCGGCTTAAAAATCGCACATAATAAAACTGATAAATAAAATAATTTATTAAATCATTGTGAATGATTTGTATATGGTGCATGGTTATGGCCTAGGACCCAATATGATTGTGGTTATGTGTTGTAATTCATAATACGGCCTGCGTGCCGTCATATGTATGTGGGTGTTGTACTTCTTTACACGGTCTGCGTGTCGTGCCTTCACTACTATTTTCTAGTTGTAAAATAGATTAAGACTCGAATGTAACTTGAGTGTTCTCATTTTGTAATGTACAAAATAAATAAGCAATGGAAAGTCCATTGAAGGTGGATGTTACAAGGACGATGCTAACAACACATGCTGACCAAAGGAAGCGCTTGGAGAAGATGCTATCCCTAGGGTAACCAATCGATTTTCTCATTGGCTTGAGAAATCATAGAATAAGGGTCATAACCATGTCACGTTTAGCGTATATGTGATATATGTTGTGTGTATGTGATGCATGCTAGATAATTTGTTATCTTAAAATTAAGTCAAATGAATATGCCTACCAAAGTTTGGTACTCATAAACTACCTCGATCATTTGTGTTGGGTTTGCCAAAGCAAAGCAACGCATTTTATCTTGGTAGAGTGCGAGAGGACAATAGTGATGTCCCACTATCAAACTTTGGATGAGACTATCTCAATTAGATTGAGAAAAACTTAGAGGCATTTCCTAATAGTTAGGAGACACGGATAAGAGAACATTTATACTAAGTCTTGGGCGATTAGCCAAAGCTAACTCGAGATGATGTATAATGTGAATCTTGATCCTTTATTCCAAGAGTTGCATACGATGCAATTGGTAAAATGTTACCTACCTAGTGATACTAAATCTTGGGTGATTAGCCAAAGCTAACTCAAGGTGAGGTATGATGTGGATCTTGTCCCACATGAACTTGAAGCTCAATAGAACTGGTATGACTAGATCCTATTGAAGCTAAAGGAATCAGTGGGAGTATCATTTAATTAAAGGCCTAATTAAATGATTTTAGATATAATACTCATTTCTGCATATTATTTCTGTTGTAGATTACTATGTCTTCAAATAAGTCAAATACCCTCTCTCTGCGATCGGTCCTTGAGAAGGACAAGCTCAATGGAGCAAACTTCATTGACTGGTTCAGAAATTTGAGAATAGTTCTCAAACAGGAGTGGAAACTCTATGTCCTAGAGCAACCCATTCCTGAACCACCCGCCAATAATGCTACTCGTGCAGATAAGGATGCATACAAGAAGCAAAGATGATGCATTAGATGCATCATGCCTTATGCTTGCAACCATGAACTCTGAGCTTCAGAAGTAACATGAGAACATGGATGCCTTTGATACGGTTGCACACTTGAAGCAACTATATCAAGGGCAGGCGAGGCACGAGAGATCTGAGGTATCTAAGGCATTATTTTCATGCAAAATGCAAGAAGGAACACCCGTAGGAACTCATGTACTCAAGATGATTGGGTATGTTGAGAACCTTGAAAGATTGGGGTTTCCTTTAGGCCAAGAGTTGGCCACTGACCTTATTCTGTATTCGCTGCCTAGAGGCTTTAGTCAATTTGTCATGAATTATTACATGAGTGAAATTGAGAAACCATTGCCTGAGCTCTTAAGCATGTTGAGAACTACTGAGAGCAATCTTAAGAAGATGCAACCTGGTACTAGTGATGTACTTATGGTTAAAAAGGGCAAGGGTAAGAAAAAGTCTAAAGGCAAGGGTAAGACCCAGAATAAAGATAAGGATAAAGCATTGAAGCCTAAAGGTGGGGTGGCCAAGGAAGGGACTTGCTTCCACTGCAAGGAAGCTGGACATTGGAAGAGGAACTGCAAAAAGTACCTCGAGGAAGTTCAGAAGAAGAAAGGAAGTGAGACTTCCACTTCAGGTATACATGTTATAGAAGTCAATCTATCTATTTCTTCCTCATGGGTATTAGATACCGGTTGTGCTTCTCACATTTGTACTAATGTGCAGAGCTTGAGAAGAAGTAGATCTTTGACAAAAGGAGAAGTGGACCTACGTGTTGGCGATGGTGCAAGAGTTACTGCTATAGCTGTAGGAACATATTTCTTATCATTACTGAGTGGTTTAATTCTAGAACTTGAAGAGTGTTATTTGGTACCTACAATAACTAATAACATTATATCTGTGTCTTGTTTGGACAAGAAAGGTTTTTCATTTATAATTAAGGACAAGTGTTGTTCTGTATATTTAAATGAAATGTTCTATTATAGTGCACACTTGATGAATGGACTCTATGTTCTAGACCTTGAAAACCCAGTCTATAACATAAATACCAAACAATTCAAATCTAATGATTTGAATCAGACATATCTTTTGCATTGTCGCTTGGGTCACATAAATGAGAAACATTTGTCCCAGCTCCATAAGGATGGATTACTGGACTCATTTGATTTTGAATCATATGAGGTATGTGAATCTTGTCTTTTAGGCAAGATGACCAAGACTCCATTTAGTGGACAAGGCGAACGAGCGACATATTTGTTAGGCCTCATACATAGTGATGTATGTGGTCCTTTCAAAGGAGGTTATCAGTACTTCATCACATTTACTGATGATTTCAGTAGATATGGATATGTGTATCTTATGAGACACAAATCAGAATCCTTTGAAAAGTTCAAAGAATTCAAGAATGAAGTACAGAACCAACTTGGTAAGAGTATTAAGATGCTTCGATCAGATCGAGGTGGGGAATACCTAAGCCAAGAGTTTTGTGACTATCTAGTTGAGTGTGGGATAAGATCTCAGCTCACTCCACCTGGAACACCACAGTGGAATGGTGTATCTGAGAGGGGAAATCGTACTCTATTAGATATGGTACGATCAATGATGAGTCATACAGAACTTCCTCCTTCCTTCTGGGGATATGCTCTAGAGACCGTCGCTTTCACACTTAACTGTGTTCCTTCTAAGGCAGTTGTAAAGACACCATATGAGATATGGATTGGGAAGAGTCCCAAGATGTATTTTATGAAGATTTGGGGTTGTGAGGCTTACGTACGATGTCAAGTTTCAGATAAACTAGGCCCCAAATCAGATAGATGCTATTTCGTTGGATATCCCAAGGAAACTAAGGGATATTGCTTTTACAACCCCACACAAGGCAAAGTGTTTGTTGCTAGAAATGGTGTTTTTCTAGAAAGGGAATTTATTTCTAGAAAAATAAATGGGAGTAAAATTGATCTTGAAGAAGTTCAAGATACACAAAATAGCACTGATACCTTAATAGAACAAGAACAGTCATCACAAGGAGTTGTGGTACAAGTAGAAGTTCTGCGAAGGTCTGATAGGATACGTCGTCAACCCGAGAGATATTCTTTTCTCTTGGATGACAATGATGGTATCATGCTTGATGAGCCGACATCCTATCAGGAAGCTGTAATGAGCCCAGATTCTATGAAATGGCTTGAGGCCATGAAATCCGAAATGGAATCCATGTACACTAACCAAGTATGGACTTTGGTTGATCCACCTGAAGGGGTCAAACCCATTGGGTGTAAGTGGGTCTTTAGGAGAAAGACTGACATGGAAGGTAATGTGCATACCTATAAAGGGCGATTGGTAGCAAAAGGATTCAAGAAGATTCATGGTATTGACTATGATGAAACCTTTTCTCCAGTTGCGATGCTCAAATCCATTCGGATCATGCTTGCTATTGTAGCTTACTATGACTATGAGATCTGGAAGATGGATGTCAAAACATCATTTCTTAACGGAAATCTACTCGAGGATGTGTATATGACACAACCTGAGGGTTTTGTCGATCCAAAGGATGCTGGAAAGGTTTGTAAGTTGCATAGGTCCATTTATGGTTTAAAGCAAGCTTCTAGAAGCTGGAATCTTCGTTTCGATAATGCGATCAAAACGTTTGGTTTCATTAAGAATGAAGATGAACCTTGTGTCTACAAGAAGGTTAGTGGGAGCTCAATTGTTTTCCTCATATTGTATGTAGATGACATACTGCTCATTGGAAATGATATCCCTATGATGCAGTCTGTGAAGACTTGCCTTGGGAATTGTTTCTCAATGAAAGACTTAGGTGAAGCAGCCTATATTCTAGGCATCAAGATCTATAGAGATAGATCTAAGAGATTGCTTGGCTTGAGTCAGAGTACATATGTTGACAAGGTGCTTAAGCGTTTTGCCATGCAGAATTCCAAGAAGGGATTTTTGCCAATGTCACATGGTGTGAATCTTTCGAAGACTCAATCTCCCTCTTCTAAGGAGAAGAGAGATTGTATGGATCAGATCCCTTATGCATCAGCTATAGGATCTATCATGTACGCCATGATTTGTACTCGCCCTGATGTCTCGTATGCTTTAAGCATGACGAGCAGGTACCAGTCAGATCCCGGTGAATGTCTGGACAGCTGTCAAGAATATTCTTAAGTGCTTGCGAAGGACAAAAGAATATTTCTTGATATTTGGAGGCGATGAGGAGCTAGCTGTAAAGGGTTACAGTGATGCAAGCTTCCAAACTGATAAGGATGACTCCAGATCACAGTCAGGGTATGTATTTTGCTTGAATGGTGGCGCTGTGAGCTGGAAGAGTTCGAAGTAGGACACAGTCGCAGATTCTACAAGGAGTATATTGCTTCGCCGCAACAAAGGAGGTTGTTTGGATCCGAAAGTTCATCACTGAACTTGGGGTGGTTCCTAGCATAGCGGACCCTATAGACCTCTATTGTGACAACAATGGAGCTATTGCTCAGGCTAAGGAACCTCGCTCTCATCAGAGGACCAAACACATACTGCGGCGATAGCACCTCATTCGAGAGATCATTGATAGAGGAGATGTTCAGATATGCAGAGTAGACACTGATGCTAACATTGCGGATCCCTTGACCAAGGCTTTGGCACAGTGGAAGCATGATGGTCACACTAGGTCACTGGGTCTTAGAGATTACAGTGATCGGCACTAGTGCTAGTGGGAGATTGTTAGTATGAGCCCTTAGTGCCAATTATGAGATGATTGGTGAGGGAGACGTTTGTATTATATTCTTATATTAATAAAGGCAAAGAGTGATTATTATATTTCTTTATGCGTGTGCCAGCTAAATAAATATAATAATGCCCATGAATAGTAGGTTATTATCTACAGTATATCAATTGGTAGAATTGATTATGAGAAGCTGTAGAGAACACTATTCTTAAAAATTCCTAGTCGAGTATTGTATTAATAGACAAGGGCTATATTAATACATTGAGACTAGCATGTAGGTCAATGGATGACTTGGTCTCACAAGTCATGGATATGTGATATCACATTGATACATGAGTATATGTATTGGAGACTATATATATTGAATTGACCCACCATGAGAAAGTATCATGGATCATTATATGAGTGTCATATACTTTCTCATGTGACTATTGGTATGAATAGTCTTTAGACCTGAAGTCACTATGCTTCCCTACATAAGGAGTTATGTACTTTGGTATCGTCTAACGTCACACTGTAACTGGGTGACTATAACGGCGATCACTGAGTATGTAACGAATTATGCAGAGGGATGTGAGTGATATAGATGAGATCTATCCCTCCCATATGACGGGAGAGATATCTTTGGCCTCTTGATAGAGTAGGACCACGAAATGCATGACCATGCTCAAATGAGTCAATATGAGATATTAAGCTCATTTGTTTGAGTGAGTCTACTTGGGGATCAAGAAACATAAAGATTGATAAGAGGGTGACACGGTCTATGCCTCATTGATCGATCTGAGATATCAAGGATAGAAAGACACTGTCATATGATAATAGTCACTGAAGAGGTTGTCGGATCATGACATTCTCATCACTTGGGTAACAATGATGTATTGCTAGATGCCGCTCATTGCTTATGTATCTAAAATGGTTTTGGATACATTGCCAACGTTATGAGAGCCTATAGGGTCACACAAAAATAACATATTATTTTGGAGAGGAAATCATTTTAGTTTGACTAAAATGAATTATTAGTTAATTGAATTAACTAGAATGAGTAAGACTCATTACTTGGCTAAATTTGAGTTGGACTCAAATTGGTTTATGTTGAGTAAGACTCGAGTCAAACCAAGTGAAGAAGGCTTAAATGATTAATTGTGATTAATCATATTTTCGCATGATTAATTATGATTAATCATGTGATCACATGAATTATTGAAATATAGTTTTAAATGAGATTTAAAGTCTCATTTAAGGTGCATTAAATGAGCATTAAATGAGCATTAATGGTTTTCCTATTTTTCATTCACGTTGAAAGAAAGATTAGGAAAAATGGTAATGCATTTAATGTATCATTAAAGTGCATTAATTTGATTAATGCATCGTGTGTGTTTGAATGATGATTTGATTCTCATTTTTTTCTATTGAGGGTTCGGTTCATAAAAAAAAAAAGAAAAAGAAGATCGAAGGACTTCTTCCTTCTAGCCGAGTAAGAAGAAAGGGAGTGGACGGATATTTTGTGGTTGCTAGCACAATCATTAGTTCACTTCTTCTCTCCAAGTGTGTGTGTGTGTGTGCACCGTAGAGGCGTGGACATTCTGACCATGCTGAGATCCGCAAGTGTTACTGACGGGAATTCGAAGGGCACACATCGAAGGTAATCTCGATTCCTATAGGATAGAATCGATAATAGAAACGAGTATGATTTTTTGCTTGGATCTCTGGAGGGATCCTAAGTTTTCCGCTGCGAAAATTTTGTTTATCACTTGGGATCCCTACAAAATTTCCTTAGCACTGTCTCAATATAATGAGACTACGAAAGGACAATTCCTTCTAATGTCTTAGTGATCTTAATCCTATGCATAATATCTTCTATACCCATACTTTTATGTCAAAGGTTTGGATCAACATCCTTTTAGTAGTCATGATTATATCATGATTACTCTCCAATGAGCATATCGTCTACGTATAGATAGATGATGACAAATGAGTCAGGTGTGCCTTTGATATATATGCACTTATCACACTCATTAATTTTAAATCCATTTGTCATCATAATTTTGTCAAATTTATCGTGCTACTGTTTTGATGCTTGTTTTAGTCCATAAAGTGACTTTACAAGTCTGCACATCTTATTTTCTTGTCCTAGAGCTATAAACATTTCAGGTTGCTCCATATATATTTCTTCTTTTAATTCACCATTTAGAAAGACTATTTTCACATCCATTTGATGTATCTCAAAGTTATATATTGCAGCAATAGCAATGAGTATTCGAATGAATGTGATCCTTGTTACTGTGAATATGTATCGAAGAAGTCAAGGCCTGCCTTTTGTTTGAATCCTTTGGCTACTAGCCTTGTCTTATACTTGTCAAAAAATCCATTGGTCTTATATTTCCTCTTTAGGATCCATTTACATCCTAATGGCTTGATTCCAGGTGGAATATCTATCAATTCTTAAGTGTGATTTTGCATGATGGAATTTATTTCACTATTGAGGGCTTCTTTCCAAAAAGGAGCCTTAAGACTTGATAAGATTTCGCTTATTGTTCTTGGTTTATTTTCCAACATATAAGTTATAAAATCAGGACCAAATAATTTTTCTATTTTAGTCCTCTTACTACATCTTGGTTCTTCATTATTTTCAAGGTTATCCAAATTTGTAGCTTTGTAAGTTCTTTTAGTTGAACTTTCTTCTTTCCTTTCTTTGCAAGGAAAGATACCTTCAAAAAACATAACATTCCTTGATTCTATAGTTGTTCTGATATGTATATCAGGAATTACTGATTTGTGCACCAAAAATCAATATGCACTACTATTATTGGCATATCCAATAAAGATGCAATTGATTATTTTTTGTCATATCTTACTTTGCTTTAGTTTAGGCACTTCGACCTTAGCCAAACACCCTCACACTTTTAGATATTCATAAGAAGGCTTATGACCCTTCTATAACTTATAAGGAGTTTTATTATTTTTTTTGTGAGGAATTTGATTAAGAATATGATTTTCCGATAAAACAACTTTCCCCAACAAATTTTGGAGTAAGCCTGAACTTATCAACATAGCATTCATCATTTCTTTAAGAGTTCAATTCTTACGTTCGACAATCTCATTCGATTGAGGAGAGTAAGGAGCTATTATTTGATGAATAATGTCATATTCTGTTCATAATTCAGCAAACGGACCATCATATTCTCCTCCTCGATCACTTCGAATTACTTTAATTCGTTGACCGATTTGATTCTCAACTTCATTCTTATAATGTTTGAATGCTACTAAAGCTTCATCTTTGCCTTTCCACCGAATGTATCTAGTACATTCGTCGATGAAAGTGACAAAGTATTTTTTCCCTCCTCTAGTTTGAACATATATCACTGTGAATTAACTCTAGAGGAGTCGTCTTTCTTTCCACCGAATGGAAAGATAACTTTGTCATTTTAGCTTCAATACATATTTCACATTTATGTGTTGGATCAACATTAAATATTGGCTATAAATGTAAATTCACAAGTTGTCGTAAAATGTTAAAATTTACATGTCCAAGTCTAATATGATATAAATTACAACACTCAATCAAAAAAGCATAATTTATAATTTTATTTCTATTGAAGTCACGGTGTACAACCATTATATTCATTTTAAACATACCATTCTCCATGTACCTTCTACTTATGAATTGACCATATTTTGCCAATATAAATTTATTGGACTCAAACACTAATTTGAAACCAACTTTAACAAGAGCCGACCCTGACATTAAATTCTTTCGAATGTCGGAAACATGAAGTACATCAATTAGTGTCACTTCTTTACATGACGTCATTTTCAATACCATTTTGCTAAGACCAACAATGTTGGAAGTTGTAGAGTTACTCATGATTAACTTTCTCCCATTGATAGGGGTATAGGTTGAAAATTGGGCCTTGTCAGAACATATATGTCGCGTAGCATCGGTGTCGACCCACCACTGCCTTGGATTATCCACCAAGTTGGCTTCAAATACAATAATAGTCAATTCTAATTCTGACATATCTATTGGCACTGACTTATCTACGGCCATGTGCACTTTGATTGGCTTTCTTTGGACGTCGCCAGTCTTTGGCCTTGTGGTTTGGTTTGCCACAATTGTGACATGTTCTTTGGAACTTCTTGGCCTTCCCTTGGCTTTGTCCTTTGGCTGGATACTTTCTTTTCTTGCCAGTGTTTGATTCCAGCAGATTTGCTTTAGCATACATAATCATTTTTTATTGATTCTGATTGTTCTTCAATTCGTAATCTTACAATCAGATCCTCAAGTCCCATCTCCTTTCGTTTGTGCTTTAAATAATTTTTGAATTCCTTCCACGAAGGTGGGAGTTTCTCAATTATCGTGGCAACTTGAAAGGACTCATTCATTGTCATACCCCTCGACATGCAAATTATGTAGGATCAACTGCAATTCTTAGACTTGAGCCATCACAGTTTTGGAATCAATCATTTTGAAGTTTAAGAATTTGTCGATGATGAATTTTTTCAATCCAGCATCTTTTGTTTTGTGCTTCCGTTCAAGAGATTCCCATAATTCTTTTGCAGTTGTTTTGGAACTATACACGTTATATAATGTGTTTTCCAAGCCATTGAGGATATAATTTCTACATAAGAAATCACTTTGTCCCCAAGCATCATATGCCACTTTTTTTTCTCTATCAATTTCTCCTGGAGAGATAGTGGGGGGCATCTTCACATAAGAACCTCACAAGGTATAATGTGGTTAAGTAAAACATCTTTTGTTGTCATCTTTTGAAATCAGTACCGGTAAACTTCTTTGGTTTCTCATCATGTGTTGGTGGAATAAAGATCGTTGATGATGAATCCATAGCAGATTACAGAGAAAGAATTCGTCTTAAGATTGTTAGTGTCTAGTTTATAAAATGCAATCTGAGTGCGGGCAAAATAACAGTAAAACACTACTTAGGCGAAGTCGAGGCTAGAGTTGGACTCTATCTTCTTAAGATGAATTTGCCCCACACACGGTGCTCATGAAATATGACAATCGTCTCCCAAGATATCACGACTTTACCTTGCGATAGCAACACTACAAATTGCAAGACCTCCAAACCGAAGATGCTTTTCAAACTCTCCAGAATGCAAGTATGCAATGCAATGCTCGCTTTTCCTTGAATTGGAATGAATTGGATGAAACAAATGAAATGAATCTTATTTATACTTGTGAAGGGATAGAGGAACCTCTTAGTTCAATCAAATCTTATTCATTCAATTTAAATGGATTATCTAGATTGTATCCCTTCCTAAGAGAAACAATGTCTCTTTGGATGCATCTAAGTCTTTTATTTTGAATTTAATGACCAAGATTAAGTCATCAAAAAGGTACTTATGCCCCTTCATTTGAATGGTCCAGATTTATCCATCTTAATCCGATGATCTAGATTAAGCCATATTAATTTCTCATTTATCTAATTGAGAAAATTATTTATTTGATCAATAAATTTTCCAACACATATAACCTCCCCACTAATATGATGAGTATTAATAACTTCTCCACTAACATGAATGCTTGTTAGTAACCTCCCCATATCTTCTTGTATATATATAAACATACTTGAGTGAAGTTGTTAAGTGAGGATAAAAAAAGGCGGAGAGAGTTGTTTGCGTGAGAAGAGGGAGATCGAGATGATATAGGTCTCACAATAGAACGAGACGAGGTCTCCTAGAGGAGAAGGAGAGCGTACGAGTTGTGTATAGAAGAGATTGTAGGCATGCTTACAGGCAATATTTGTGATCTGTGTACTCATCTCTTGTTAAATAGAATAAGAGGATCGTCACAATCATAGGGCTGTGGAATGAGACATTGTGAATCTGTGGTGAAAGTTCATAACATCTCGTGACTTTCATCTCGACTGTGAGTCTTCGACAAGGATCAAAGCTTGCAGTAAAAATTTCTGAGCAGAACAGTGTTGAAGAATTTATATCTATTTGAGGTATATTTATATTTCCATATTATTTTGCATAAGTAATTCTAACATGAACATTTTGGAAAACTCACGAAAGCACGTACTTCTTTTGATAAATTTGAAAATAAAGTCTAAGGGACATGTATAATTCTAGACGTCGTATCCCTTTTACGTAAAAGGTTTCATTTTATTGGACTGGAAGGCAACAGGAGGAACTATTGATTCTCCATTTTGATGTCATCACGGGATGGTGCGATGATAAAATAGAGTGTTACTCATAGAATGGACAGGATTCGATGTCGAATGAGGAATTTAAAATCTCCTTTGGTTTCAGATGAATCCATCCCTGTCTTGTCACCGTGTCAAAGGACTTTGTCCCCCTCGTGATTTACCCTCTTTCTCGTCAGTATCTTGGGACGGATGACAAGGAATTACTAGTTGGACAGATTCCCAACTTTTAGAGATTCTCCACTTGTATGATTTATACTTTAACATTCTTTTCCAATTTCACTTGGTCCACTTGGATTGATGACAGCAGTAGCAAAGTAAAGATGTCATTTGTCCTAGTATCATATGAAATTTGTAGCTTGCTACCTTTTGTTGTTCCTTTCGTAGAATTCCATTTGAATTTTTGGTTGTTTTTTTCTTCCATGTGGAAAGAAAAATAAAATCTAATCCTTAGATATGGATCACGAGTTCCAGCAGAATTCTTACTCTCTGTTCAAGTTTCCGTTGAAAAATTAATTTTGAACCAATAAATCAAATGAATTTCATCTAATAAATTTATAATTTGAATAGATAATTTTATTTTTAAAATCAATTTTAAATGAATGAAAAATTAATTATGATTTAATCTGGATTATCATGATAAATCAAGTTCATCAGAATGGAAAGGCATAAGTGTTACTTTGGATGATTCAATTTCAACTACCGAATTCAAAATGGAATACTCAAATGCATCCAAACGAAGAGACAATGCTCTTTCAATTGAAACACAATTTGAGCCATTAGTTTCAAAATGGATGAACTTTGATGAATCCAAGTGAAGGATATTGCGTTCCTTAGAAATGGATGCGATTTGGATTGTCTAATTAAACTGAACGGATGAAATTTGATTAAATCAAGAGGTTTCTCTATCCTTTCACAAAGTATAAATAAGACTGATCACTGTCATTTGATCATTCAATTCAAAGCAAAGCAAGTATTACACTATATACTTATATTTTGAAGAGTTTGAGGAGCTTCTTCGGTTCGGATGTCTTGTAATTTGCAGTGTTGTTATTGCAAGACAAAGTCATATTTTGAGAGACGATTGTTATATTTCATAAGCACTGTGTGTGGTGCAAAGCCATCTTAAGGAGATAGAGTCTAACTCTAGCCTCGATTTCACCTAAGCGATGTTATATTATCATTTTGCCAGTACTCGAATTATGCCACCTTCGCCAAATCCAACAATCTTAAGACTATTTTTTTCGTACAATCTACTATGGATTCATTATCAACGGACCCTACTTTATCAACACATGTCAAGAAATCAGAGAAGTTTACCGGTATTGATTTCAAAAAATGGTAGCAAAAGATGCTATTTTATCTAACGATGTTGAACATTGCGAGGTTTTTACATGAAGATGCCCCCACCATTTTTTCAAATGACACTAATAAAGAGAAGAGGGCAACATATAATGTTTGGGGGCATAGTGATTTTTTATGTCGAAATTATGTCCTTAATAACTTGGAAAATCTGTTATACAATATGTATAGTCCCATGACAACTATAAAGGAATTATGGAAAACTCTTGAAAGGAAGTACAAAACAAAAGATGTCGGACTTAAGAAACTTATTGTAGGGAAATTTTTAGACTTCAAGATAATTGATTATAAAGCTTTAATGACTCAAGTCTAAGAATTGTAGTTGATCCTACAAAGTTTGCATGCTGAGGGCATGACAATGAATGAATCCTTTTAAGTTGTTATGATAATCGAGAAACTCTTACTTTCGTGAAGAGAATTCAAAAATTATCTAAAACATAAGAGAAAGGAGATGAGACTTGAGGATCTAATTGTAAGACCGTGGATAGAAGAAGATAATCGCAAACAATCAAAATCAATAAAAATGTCTATGTGTGCCAAGGCAAATCTGATGGAACTAAATACTGACAAGAAGAGAAAGTATTATTGGTGCAATTGATCCAAATCATGATTGATCAAACTCAAGTAGTATTTTAATGTTTGACAAAACGATTGACAATGTAATTGTCATGGGAAGTCCAAGAATAGTCTTGACATTTGAGAAGTCCAAGTCATGTGTATTTGGTAATGAAAAGTTCAAGTCATGGGTACTTGGCAAAGGAAAGTCCAAGTCATAGATTCTTGGCAATTGAGAAGTCTAAGCATGAGTCTGGCATAGAAAAAGTCCAAGCATGGGCCTTGGTAATAGTAAAGTCCAAATCATGAGTACTTAGCAAGGAAAGTCCAAAGGTATAGTCTTGGCGACATAAGTCTAAGTGTGTAGTCTTGGCAGCATAAAGTCCAAGTGAACTTTGGCGGTGAAAGTCTAAGTATGAATACTTGACAATTGAGAAGTCCAAGGGTATGCTATTGATAGCGTAAAGTCAAAGCTGCAGTATTGGCGGCATAAGTCCAATATTTGGTGGTGTAAAGTCCATGCGTTTATCTTGGCAGCATAAGTCCAAATGTACCTTGACAAAGAACCTAGTTAGCATGACAATAGCTGATAGAAGCACCTGAAGGCTAGCATATAGATGAACAAGTTATGGAGGACTTGGAGGGATCCGATAGGCGTGAGGCTGATGGAGGTGGCTAGAGAAGGCTTAGGTCTAGGCTAAGGGTGATCTATCAAGTATAAGGAGATCATACTTAAGTTAAACCTCATGTTTGAGATTTATCATTTGACTGGGGTTATGGATCAATCGACTGACTAAGTGTTTAACACTTGGTAGCCTAGTAAACTCAGAGCAGTCGACTGGAATTATGACCAGTCAACTGGTCGAGTAGTCGACTGAGCTTTGACTACTCGGGTGAAGCTCTGGCAGTCGACTGCTAGCCTTAGGCAATTGATTGGCATTAGGTAGTCGACTGCCATAGATGGAAGTCGACTGGTTTAAGCGACTATGAGCACAGAAGCTCTAGTAATCGACTGGACAGTCAACTATCGGGTAGTAATCCACTTATGGTAAGGACAGTCAACTAATGATGTATCCATTGGTTGGAATGTTAACATAGATCAAGTCCATTATGAGATAATGACATTGTAGGTAGTCGTTTGTCAAGCATGAAATTAGCCTGTTGTAGGTTTATAAAAGGAGTAGTTCGTGAAGGATTTCAGCTATGGTTCTTGAAGCGGTTCTAGGGGCAATTTGAGGCGAAGTGCTAGTACATTTTAGGGTTCTTCAAGCTCCTCCAAGCAACCAATAAGTAAAGCATTCAAAGAGATCTTTTGTAAAGATTTCTTTACATCGTTATTGTATTTCCTTGTATCTTTATTCTTATTGTTGTAACTTTATTATAAGAGGTTTCTCCACCTCCGGTGTGTCACCGTGAAAGAGTTTATTAGTGGTGGTATGCATCACTAGAGCTCACTTGAGCTCGACCCGTGGAGTAGGAACCCTAGGTTTCGAACCATGTTATATCTATTGGGGATCTTTGGAAGGCTAGAGGGGGGTGAATAGCCTTTTTCGTTTCTACAAGCAAGGTTAGCGGAAGCAAAATAAGAAACTAAAAGAAATTAAGAAGCAAACAAACAATCGCTAACAAGAGAGCTTTTACGTGGTTCGGAGATTAAGCTCCTACTTCACGGTGATCCTTAAGGTGGATCGATCTAATGAATCTCCACTAAGAAAGCTTCCTTTACAAACACTCTCCTCTTCTTACAATTGATGATGATGAAGTTTAGAGAAGAGGAGAATTTAAAACACTTAGAAAGCTTAGAAAATCATGGGGAGCTTGAGAGTAATGTTGGAAGATAAGCACTAGCCTCATCAAGCATCCCATGACCTCTTTTTATAGAGAAGAGGCTGATTTTCCCGTTGAGCCTCGATCAGTCGACTAATGGTCTCCATCAGTCGATTGATGCTGTAGCCGATGCGATCCAATGGCTTCTGACAAGCCAGATCTGCAATTGTCACTGTTCAACGGGAGGCTGATCAGTCGACTGATGATATCATTAGTCCACTAATTAGGTGATCAGTCGAGTGTTCCAAGCGATCACTAGACTGATGACCTTTCTATGTCGAAGTCGACTTATAGCAGTCGACTGATGGGTGGATCAGTCGACTGTTCTACCCTAAATTCAGTCGTCTCCAGTCGAGTGAATGATCAGTCAACTGAGACAAGGCTCTAGTCGACTGGTACTTAAAGTATGATGAAAAATCATACTTGAAACTAACTCCCTAGACCTAGACTTAACCTTCTAGCTCTTCCTTTAGCCTTGCGCCTCCAGGATCCCTCCGAGTCCATGACTTGTTCATCCTTTGTGCTTGCTTCCAAGAACTTCCTTCGGTTTCGTCATGTCTCAGGTTTCTCTTTGCCAAAGTACGCTTGGATTTTACGCTGCTAAGACTACATACTTGGACTTACGCTGTCAAGACTTGCCTTTGGGCTTCCTTTGCCAAGGTCTGCTTGAACTTTACGTCGCTAAGACTATATGCTTGGACTTACGCCGCCAAGACCTTTCCTTGGACTTCTCTTGCCAAGATCACACTTGGACTTTTCCTTTACTAAGTTTTCATACTTGAATTTTCTTGTCACTTAAACATGTTCACAATTAGATTACAAATATTGCCTAACTTAGATGATTATCCAAACATCAAAACATATAAATGCTTGGGGCATTGTTGCACCAACAATCTCCCCCTTTTTGATGTTTGACAATCATTTAAATTAGGTCTTAACATATAATGAAAGCATCATATTTTCAATATGAATTCTAACTTAAAGTTTCCTTCTCCCCGTTTGATATACATCAAAAAGAGAAGGATTCATACAATGATAAGTACTTGAAAGAATTAAATTTGTTATATCTTGAACTAAGGTATAAGATAGATATGAGGCTTCCCCTTAATCCAAGACATGGTTAATGATGTGTGAATAACATGTGGAGCAAAACATAAACAATAGATATAAAGTTATGTCCTAACTTTGCACCAACAATATAATTTTAGGGATGAAAAGATTTCACTATGAAGCTCCCCCTAAAACAATGCATTAATTAGTTCTATCCCTTTTTAATTACTTGAATTCTCATACCATAGGGTTAGGATACTTAAGAGTACACTTAAGACCAAAAAATAAAGCTGATTTGTAGAAAAATCAGAGTTGCAGTCGACTAGTATATGAGGCTGCTGACTGCCACACCTGAAACGACAATTTTAGGCAATTTTAGCCTTTTCATCCCAACTTTGAAAATGTGCTAAAAATTTCAGAAATATCAAAAAATCACAAAATTTTGTGTACCTATTTCTGAAATCATTGTCTATCAAGGAAAAATAATTTGAAAAATATATGTTTTCCAAATTTCGAAATTGATATAAATTTGAAAACTAGCAAAAGCTTCAAGTATTTTGCAAACTTTGTATCACTTTTACTTAGCAATTGAAAACTATTTTTCAAAGTATGATAAACATAGTTTAAAATATATTTTGTTTGACATTTTCAATCATATTCTTAGAGCTATATGCACATCAATTGTACATAAGCCTTCCCAATGATTGGTCCAATGAAGGATTAATGTCTCTAGATGATATTTTGGTTCATAGTAATACATCATAACAAGCATGATGAACCAAATGCATCTTCCTAACATCTCACATATTGTCTAAGTGTCTCAATACAAAAATCATGGTTTCTTAGGTCTTTTGTGAGATGCTTAGAGGTATACATCCTAGGATTTCTATAGGATCATGCAAACCTAGACCTCTATTCTACTAAGCACATCCCAAGTTCTCTCCTAAGTGATGAAAATTTTGCTTCGTGGAGAGCTTTGGTGAATATGTCGGCTAGGTTGGACTTGGATTCTATGTAATTGAGTTCAATGTCCCCCTTAGCTACATGATCTCTAATGAAGTGATGCTTCACTTCAATGTGCTTAGTCTAGAGTGATGTACCGGATTTTTCATCAAATTTATGGTACTCACATTATCACAATAAACTTTGATATTGGAGTAGCGTAGCTCATAATCTTCTAATGTGTATCTCATCCAAAGTAATTGAGCCACACAACCACCCATGGCTATATATTCGGCCTCGGTGGTGGACAAAGCAACACAAGGTTGTTTTCTACTACTCCAACTCACTATGGAGGAGCCAAGAAATTGACATCCACCGCTAGTACTCTTCTGATCCAACTTGCAACCCACATAGTCAGAGTCGGTGTACCCAACCAAATCAAAAGACTTAGTCCTAGGGTACCAAAGTCTTACATTTAGTGTGCCTTTGATATATCTTAGAATTCTCTTAACGACCACTAAATGAGACTCTTTGGCATAAGATTGATATCTTGCACACATACCCACCGCAAATAAAATATCGAGTCTACTAGCGGTTAAGTATAAAAGACTATCAATTATGCTTCTATAAAGTTTAAGGTCAATTGATTTTCCTTTATGATCATTATCTATTTTTGCATTGGTTGTCATAGGAGTTGAAAGTACCTTAGCATTACCCAAACCAAATTTTTTAATCATTTCTTTAGCATATTTGGTTTGGTATACATAGGTTCCTTCATTGGCTTGTTTGACTTGTAATCCTAAGAAGAATTTTAATTCTTCAACTAGACTCATTTCAAATTCATTTTCCATATTTTTGATGAAATCTTGAAGGAGTTCATTATTGGTTGACCCAAAAATTATATCATCTACATATACTTGGGCTACAAATATATCCTTTGATTTTGATTTTATGAAGAGGGTTTGATCTACTTGACCCCTTCTAAACCCCTTTGACACTAAGAAAGATGACAATCTTTTATACCAAGCTTGGAGAGCTTGTTTTAATCCGTATAAAGCTTTTCTAAGCTTGTATACATGGTTAGGGTAATCTATATTTTCAAACCTGGGAGGTTGTTCTACATATATCTCTTCCTTAATGAACCCATTTAGGAATGCCGATTTGACATCCATTTGATGGAGTTTAAAACCCATGTAGGTGGCATATCCTAATAGGAATCTAATGGATTCTAACCTAGCAACCGGGGCATATGTTTCATCATAATCAAGTCCTTCAACTTGATTGAAACCCCTTACAACTAGCTTTGCCTTATTCCTAGTTATATTGCCTTGATCATCTAGTTTGTTCCTAAAAACCCATCTTGTAGTAATGATGGTACTATCATTAGGTCTAGGAACTAACTCCCATACTTGAATCCTTTCAAATTGAGCCAATTCATCTTACATTGCTAAGATCCAATCCGGATCAAGTAATGCATCATCAATTGATTTGGGCTCAATTTAGGAGATAAGAGCTATTTGACTAGAGGAAGATCTATGGAATGACCTAGTTCTAACACCTTGAGATAATTCTCCTACAACATGATCAAGAGGATGATTTTGATTAATTCTTAATGTTCTAGGAGGTGTATTAAATTGATTTTGATCATAATTATCCTCAATCCTCCTTTCATCATCCAAATCTCCTCTTGCTCCCCCTTGATTATTACTCTCTGCTCCTCCCCCTTGATTATTACCCCCTAAGGTCATGTTTTGAAATTTTTGGGTAATTTCTTGATTTTTGTCATTGATATCATCATCAATGGGTGATTTCCTAGGGTAAGTGGTAGAGATTTCATCAAATTGAACATTTGATGACTCCTAAACTATTTGGGTCCTTTTGTTATATACTCTATAGCCCCTACTAGTGGATGAGTATCCAACTAGGATTCCCTCATCCACTTTGGACTCAAATTTCCCCAAATTGTCTTTGGTGTTTAAGATATAGGTTTTACATCTAAAGACCCTAAAGTAGTGAATTGTTGGAATTGAGCCATTCCATAATTCAAATGGAGTTTTTTCTAAAAACCTATGGATTTGGACTCTATTTTAGATATAGCAAGCGGTATTAACTGCTTCCACCCACAAGTAGCTAGGTAATGAGTATGCATTAAGCATAGTCCTAGCGACTTCTTGTATGACATAATTTCTCCTTTTCATCACTCCATTTTGTTGAGGTGTTCTAGGACAAGAACATTTGTGCTTGTACCCTTGTTCTAAGCAAAATTTGGAGAAATTAGAATTCTCAAATTCTCCACCATGATCACTACGGATCCGATTGATTTTGAGATTTCTCTCATTCTCTACTCTTTTGCTAAAGCCTATGATTATTTCTAGGGTATTGTCCTTATGTTTCATGAAATACACCCAAGTATATATAGGAAAATCTACTATAACTAAGCAATATTTGCTACAATTTAATGAAGGAGTACTATGACAATCAAATAAATCTAAATGAATGAGCTCTAAAGATAATGAAGTACTAATTAAATTTTTACCCTTGTGTGATGACCTTGATTGTTTCCCTTCTTGGCATGCATCACACATTTTATTCTTCATGTACTTCACTTTTGGCAATCCAGACCCCAGTATGCAACGAAAAACAAGTTTCGTCGCCAAGGCATGGGAGCGTAGATTCCGGTACTTGAGCCACTTCCTCTCTCCCCATTGCAAGCCTCCCAGTCGTCGTGTCTTTTCTAGGGCTTGGGAGCCCTGGGGCGGCTCCCCTCATAATCCCCAACCTCTTAGATGAGTTTCCTATATATACAGGTGGCTCCGACTTTCCATAAATGCTCGGAAAAACTGAATTTCTTTGAATTTGTGGCACCGCCACACGACTGTGTGAATTTCACACGGTCGGCCATCTTCAAGGCCTCCTCTTCGGATTCAGACTTGGATTCATCCTCGGGTTCAGATCCATCTTCTTGCTTGAGAGGTGGCTTGCTCTTTCCCTTTCTTCTTTAACCTGCAAGCAAGACAACTCCTTTCTTGGCCCGAACCATGTTAGTTTGTTTGTGAAGTTTGAATTCCGAAAACATTTCATCTAATCTAAGTTTAGAGAGGTCCTTAGAAACCTTGTAGACATCGACCATGGATGCCCACAAGGTAGTCCTAGGAAACTCATTTAGAGCATACCTTATAAGGTCTCGGTTTTTGACCTTTTGTCCGATGGAGTGCAGGCTATTGATGATGTCTTGGATTCGTACATGTAGTTGGGTTGCCGTCTCATGTTCCTGCATCTTAAGGTTATACAAATTATTGAAAAGTAAGTCACGTTTACACACCTTTGTGTCGTCGGTTCCTTCGTGTAGTTCTACGAGTTTGTTCCATAGATCTTTCGCACTGATGAAGGGGCCGATGCGATTTAGCTCCTCTTTGGACAAGGCACATTTAAGAATTTGGGTTGCCTTGGTGTCGGCTTCCACTTGTCTTTTCATGGCATTTGCCCATTGATCGTAATCCAACGATGAACCAACTTCATTAGTAGGAAGTGTGAACCCAGTTTGAATTACAATCTACATCTTGATTTGGGATTTTAGGAAGCACTCCATCCGACCCTTCCAATAACGGAAGTCATCTCCGTTGTAAAATGGAGGTCGGACGGAGCTAAACCCTTCGAGATGGGCCATTTAGACGAAAAGAGAGAACCTTGCAAAACAAAAACAACACAAATGTGTTGGAGTATTGGGAATACAATCAAATTCTCACATTGGTAAGACATGGAAAAGATCATGTGCTTATAAGATGAAAAGATATCTCCATTGGTATGAGACTGTTTGGATAAAGCTCAAAAACAAAACCATGAGAGATTAGGCCCAAAGTGGACAATATCATACCATTGTGGAGATATGTGAATCTTATAGGCACTAACAATTGGTATCAGATCCATGGTCCATGTTAAGCCAAGAACCTTGAACGAAGGAAGTTGAGCTCCCATGTCCGGATCAAGAGTACTAGACACCAGGCATGAAGTCCAGTTGGGCCAGAAGGGCTAGACAATTGGCAAGAAGTCCAGCTGGGTCAAGAGGGCTAGACAGTTGGCAGGAAGTCTTGGTGGGTTTAGGATCGGACATCAAGCAAAGGATGTCCTTCGAGGATGGATAGGCTTGAGGGGGGGTAAATGTGGTCCTTCGTTTGAGGGGGGATTGTTGGAGTATTGGAAATACAATCAAAGTCCTACATTGGTAAGACATGGAAAAGATTATGTGCTTATAAGATGAAAAGATATCTCCATTGGTATGAGACCTTTTGGATATAGATAAAAAACAAAATCATGAGACCTTAGGTCCAAAGTGGACAATATCATGCCATTGTGGAGATATGTGAATCTTATAGGCACTAACAAAATGTATCAAGACTCTCATCTTGGATTAGTAGTGCAAGAGAATGAATTTAAACGAAACGAAAAAGTAAAAAAAAACAAAAAACAAAAAAAAAATCTATAAAACATTGCTAGATTGGTGGTTTCACCAAATCGTAGCGCCTCCGGCTCTGATACCAATTGTTGGATCGAAATGAGCGCCAGAGGGGGGGTGGGTGAATAGCGCAAGATAATTCTTTTCGTTCGTTCTCGTTCGTTTGATAATATAAAGAGTTAAAGTAGTGGAAATATAAAAGACACAAGTTGTTTTACTTGGTTCACAGCCTACCAGCTGCTAATCCAAGGCCCTAGTGGTCCAAGACCATGTATGGAGGGCAATTCACTAAAGCACTCTTCCTCGTTGGAGGTAGGAGTTGATGGATACAAAAGCTCGAGAAAACTTGAGGTAGAGAGACACACCCCTCTCTCCTCGTTATGATAAAAAGATCGATTCAAGAAATGAAATACAATGTAAAAGAAGATGATAACTTAAAGTAATACTGACGACTAAGTGGTTGAAGGATGAGGTCGTGCCATCGGCTTTTCGACAGTGCTTCGTCGTCGTAGAGTCGTCGAAAAGTCACGACGTTGCGGGAGCACTTTGGAAGCTTTGGTATGCTGAAAAAGGAGTGGAATGGCCTTTATTTTATAGCCCTAGAACCCCCTCAATGTTCTAGATGGAGATCCTATCATCAAAGCTGCCTCACCCTTGAAGAAAGGGATGAGTTTTGACTCTCCTCAAAGCTATAATTCAAATAGTAGTTGTACTGGCTGGTTGAACTGGCCCAGTTGAACTAGCCGGTTGAACTGATGGCTAGGGTTTTCGACTACATTAAGAGTCAGCTCGAAAATGACATTGAAATAAGCATTTTCGATGGCTGCCAACCATTCGATCTCGACTTAGACCTTCTATGGGAAGTTTTAGTCGGATCGTCGCCTAAGAACGTCCCCGTATGGAGGACATGACCTTACTTACACTCACTCACATGAGCTTACCTCAAGCTTTACCTTTGTAGCTTTTGCTCCCTGTCTCCACCCGATTTCTTCGGCTCCCTTCGAAGTCCTCTCGGTGTCGCCCGACCACCACAGTTTCTCAACACGAGAACCTCGGGTGACGCCAACCTTCAGCTTAGCTTAGTATTCTTGCATACTTGATTCTCCTTGTGAGATAACGATATAAACTTAACTTTGTGTCTTTGCCATAATCAAAACATAGGTTCGATTAATTGGTGCCCCTGCACCAACAGTGGCTTTTGAAGATAAAACTTGAGCTCAACGTCTAGGGTTCTCAAAGTCTATAAAAGAAGGAGTGTTCTTCACCATTTTCATCAATTAAAAAAGCTCTCCAAATGCCTCTGCAACACTGCTACTCTACGACGATCATACGATGCCGAAGCGCTGCAGAAACGCTGATGACACAAGCTCCACTTCCACTCTTTGAGTCATCAGTATCAATTCACTTTAATTCTTATTTCAAAATTGTTGTAATCAGTTTATTATTGAGCTTTTATCATAACGAAGAGAGAGGGGTTTGTCTCTCTACCTTGACCTTTTCGTGTTTTTGTAATCGTCATCTCCTACCTCCAACGAGGAGGAGAGTTTTAGTGAATTTCCCTCTGTCTGTGATCTCAGATTGCTAGGGCCTTGGATTAGCAACCGAAGGCTGTGAACTAAGTAAAAATAAATTTGTGTTCTTTTATTTTCTGCTGCATAACTCTTTGTATTATCAAACGAACAAAAATGAATGAAGATTTGTCGTGCGCTATTCACCCCCCCTCTAGCGCTTATTCCGATCCAACAATTGGTATCAGAGTGGGGCCGCTAAGATTTGGTGCAACTACCAATCTAGCATTTTTTGGGTTTATTTTCGTATTTATTGTCTTAAGTTTTTTCTCTCGCACTACTCATCCAAGACAAAGTCTTGGTACCCTTTTTTTTTTGTTGTGTGTTTGCAAGTCTCTTCGCTTCCGGAGTAGCTCACAGTAAAACGGGCATAACTTTTTATACAAGTGAACCCACAAAATGTGCTACCCACCAAATCGAAGCTCTCTTAGATATCTACACTTCTTAGGAGGGTTTACCCTCGTAACAAGCTATTTTATCCCCAAAAAATGACATTTAGTACTCTTTTGGAGACATTGAAGGTCGTAAGTTCTTAGTTTTTGTTTAGATTTTTATTTTTTTCATTTATTCCTTTTATTTATTTTCATTTCCTGCATTACTAATCCAAGGCGAAGCCTTGGAACTTTTTTCGTATTTTTTTTGTGTGCAAGGTTTTCCTTTTCTTCTAAATGACCCATCTCGAAGGGTTTAGCACCGTCCGACCTCCGTTTTACAATGGAGATGACTTCCAGTACTGGAAGGGTCAGATGGAATGCTTTCTAAAAACCCAAATCGAGATGTGGATCATAATCCAAATCGGGTTCACACTTCCTACTAATGAAGTTGGTGAATCATTGGATTACAATCAATGGATGAACGCCATGAAAAGACAAGTGGAAGCCGACACCAAGGCTACCCAAATTCTACAATGTGGTTTGTCCAAAGAATAGCTCAACCGCATCAGCCCCTTAATCAGTGGGAAGGATTTATGGAACAAGCTTGTAGAGCTACACGAAGGAACCGACGATGCGAAGGTATGTAAAAGGGACCTTTTATTTAATAAATTATATAATCTTAAAATGCAGGAACATGAAACGGCTACCCAATTACATGCTCGCATACAAGATATCATCAATAGCCTACACTCAATTAGACAGAAGGTGGAAAATCAGGATCTAATAAGGTATGCTCTAAACGTGTTCCCTAGGACTATCTTGTAGGCATCCATGGTCGATGTCTACAAGGTTTCTAAGGACCTTTCTAAAATTAGATTAGATGAATTATTCTCGAAATTTGAACATCATGAAAAAACTAACGCGGTCTGGGCCGAGAAAGGAGTTGCCTTGCTTGCAGGTTAAAGAAGAAAAGAAAAGAGCAAGCCACCTCCCGAGCAAGAAGATGAATCTGAACCCGAAGGTGAATTCGAGTCCGAATCTGAAGAGGAGGCCACGATAGTAAACATGGTGCGGAGAATAATTCAAAAAGAAAGGGGACAATCAAAGAACAAAAAGAAAGGCCAATTCAAACCAAAACAAAAGGGAGCAAAGAAAGTTTTTCGTGCAACTTGGGACAATGAAGAAGAAGGCATCGACATAGCATACATGGCAAGACCAGAAGAGTCCGAGTCAGAGTCCGAAGTCGAATACGAGTTTAACTCCAACTCCGACCTCGAAACTGACTTCGAGAAGAGACTCAAAGCTGGGTCGAAAGAGAAAGTAAAGGTTGGTCGTTCATTAATTAATATGCTTTATCATACAATTAAAATGCTAAGTAGGAAATTAGCTAAGTCCAAGTCTAGGGTCGAGTCCTTGCTTGAGGAGGTTGAAACCCTCAAGCAAGAGGCCACCCTAACCTCTTCGACAAGTCAAGTTCGAGAGGAGGACTCAACTCGAGTTGAAAAACTCGAAGAAGAGAACTCACTCTTGAAAGGACAAGTCCAAGAGCTCGAGGCTCGGTTGGACAAGTTCTTAACGGGATCCAAGAATCTTAACCGACTTCTTAGAACTTAGAGAGTTGTGTACAATAGAATCAGACTTGGGTTTAGTTCAAAGACTACGAATAGATCGTACATGTATATTGTAAATCATAGTAATCAATGAGTCTAATCATGGGTCCCAAAGGTTTTATTAAACTCACAGATAAGGACCAATGAGTATTGGATTCCCCAGGATCAAGTCCATTTTCTCGATAGACCATATTAGTTCAATGGTCCAGGGGGAGCTAATACCAAAATAGTATACCCACTACCTTAGCATGATCAAACTTTTATTTTACTTTTTAGAATGCCTAGATAAGACAAGTAGTTAGTCAACTCTTGATAACATAGTATCAGGACACGGCGAGATGATAGTATGTTAGGGAAATGAAGTCCAGTGTATCCAAGTTAGATAATGTTAGTGAAAGCCCTAGAGCCAATCATGTGATGATTGTTGTATGGACTTTATTGTATCATATTCCTATTTATAAAGGCATGGTTATTATATTTACTTGTATTGGTGCCAAATAACTAAATATAATAATGTCCTTGAGTAGTAGGTTCTTATCTATATCAAATCGATTGGTTGAATCGATAATGAGATGATATAGAGAACACTACTCTTAATCATTCCTAGTCGAGTATTAACATTCAGGGACAACGTTAATGCGTAGAGACTAGCATGTAGGTCAACACGATGACTTGATCTCACAAGTCATGGATATGAGATATCAAGTTGACACATGGGTATGCATTGGAGAATGTATACTGAATGACTCGCCATGAGAAAGTATTATGGATCGTTATATGAGTGTCATATACTTTCTCATGTGGCTATTAGTATGACTATTAGTCCTTAGACCCGAAGTCACCATGGTTCCCTACATAAGGAGTTGCATACTTTGGTTTCGTCAAACGTCACCCGTAAATGGGTGGACTATAAAGGCGATTACTGGGTATGTAACAAATTATGCGGAGGGATGTGAGTGATGTAGATGGGATCTATCCCTCCTATATGACGGGGGTGACATCGATATTCTTGATAGAGTGAGACCACGAAGTGCATGGCCATGCCCAAATGAGTCAATATGAGATATTGAGCTCATTTGATTAGAGTGAGTCTACTTGGAGATCAAGATTTAGATTGTACCGAGGATGACACGGTCTATGCCTCGATTGGTCAATCTAGATATCAAGGATAGAGGGACATTGTCACATATTATGAGAGTCACAATTAGTAGTCGCAAAGGTGATGTTGGAGCTCAACATTCTTGTAACTTGGGTAGCAATGATGTGTTGCTAGATACCGCTCATTGCTTATGTTCCTAAATCCGTTTAGGGACATTGCCAATGTTACAAGAACCTATAGGGTCACACACATAAGAGTAATTAGATGGAGATTAGGTTCATATGATGAACCATGAGGACTAGGTTCATGGGATGAACCAAATTGGATTAAGAGTAATCCAAATTAGACTAATTGAGTTAGACTCAAGTTTATTCAAGTGTTGAATGAGTCTAATTTACAATTGATTCATCAAATCAATTTAAATTAATTAATAGAGATTCATTAAATTAAATTGACTTGAGTCAAGTGGTTAGATTTGATCAACCATGGGAGATTTGAGGTCAAGTTTGACTTGACTTGAGAGGGAAGATGAAAGGTCAAGTTTGACTTGACCAAATGCCATGTCATGATGATGACTTGGCATGGCCGGCCAATGATGATGCTCCACATCATCATTGACTTGGTCAATTGGTGCCACATCATGAAGGAGACCAAGGGTCATGGGAGTTACATGCATGCATGTAACCCCCCTTCCATGAAGTGGCCGGCCACCATTCCATTAGTGAGGAATTCATTTGGTGAGTTACTCATTCCATCATCTTCTTCCTTGGTGCTCTTCCTCTCAAGCTCTCCCTCTCCTTCCTCATCTTGCCGAGATCTTCTAGGAGTGCTAGCACACTCAAGCTTGTCTCTTTCTCCACCTATTGCTTGTGTGGATACCAATAGAGGAGTGTGCACTTGACACTCTCGAGTTCCGGCGAACTTTTGGACGAGCAGGATAAGCGAAGGGCGTCGCATCGAGGGTAATGATCTCACCTCTTAGATCTAAGGTAGATCTAGGGTTTTTAGTAAGCACATACATGTTTTATTTTAATATATCTTCGCAAGGATCCGTGGTCGGGGATTCCGAGGTTTCCGCAACGTAAAAAGCGGTTTTTGCGGCTCGGAAAAACCCAACAGTGGTATCAGAGCCACGTGCGAAGCATGTATGTGTTTCGTTTTAGTAATTTTTGTATTAGATATAAAAATTACAGATTTATATGTTTCTGTAAATTTCCTAATTTTATAGAATTTTTGGGTATTTTTCTCAAAGAGTCGAAGCAACGAGTGTTGGGACACTTGTAGGCTTCAACCGTCGAGAAAAACTCTCCGAAACGGCGAGTTCTCGCTTTAGGTTTTTGGGACAGCGACTTAAGTCACTGTAGGATCGCATTAGGGACACTCGCAAAGTTAATTTTGCGAGTATGGGCACTGGCCCTATCCCCGAAAGGGTCTTTGTCCCGCGATCGCGCCCAGAAACCGCTTAGCGGGACCATTACGGAGAGGTGACTCATTAATTTGAAAAAAAAAATTAGGAAAAATTATAGAAATTTCTGTAAAAATACATAATTTAGAATTATGTATAATTCTGTGATTTTCATGGCCCAATGACCCCAATTTGATTGGATTATGTGTGTTGTAATTCATAATACGGCCTGCGTGCCGTTTTGTGGTTGTGCGTGTTGTATAGTGTATGCGACCTGCACGTCGTACCTCTTCTTTTGATATTCTAGTTGTAAATAGTTTTAGACTCGAATGTAACTCGAGTTTCATATTTGTAATGTACAAAATGGAGCGGTGGAAAGTCCACTCGAAGACGAGATTACGAGAAGGGTGACGACGACACATGGCGGTCAAAGGAAGCGCTTGGAGAAGCCGCTAGCCTTAGGTTGACCGTCCGATATTCTCATTGGCTTGAGAAGATCGTAGTAGGGCCATGACTATATCACATTTAATTATATATATATATGTTGATATATATATATATATATATATATATATATATATATATATATTTAATTGATTTTGCTTGTATGTATGTGATGCATGCTAGTAGAATAATGCTTGTATGTATATGATGCATGCTAGGATAATTTTCTTGTATGTATATGATGCATGCTAGAATAATGAATGTATGTATGTGATGCATGCTAATATAGGATAATAAAGGCCTAAATGCGTATAAAATACACATTACAATTAGATTAGATCATAATCGAATCAACTCGAAAATGCCTACCGAGCCTTGATACCCATCACTACCTCGATCATTTGTTGTTGTTGAATCTGCCAAAGCAGAGTAATGCATATTATCTTGGTAGGGTGTGGAGGGACAATCTTGGTCCCATCTATCACGCTTGGGTTAGAGTAAGCTCAATTAGATTGAGCAAAACTAGTTAAACTCAATTGGATCGAGTAGAACTATAGGCATATTCCAATCGTTGGAAAGATAGGTTAAGATCACATTTACACTAAATCTTGGGCGATTTAGCCAAAGCTAACTCAAGATCTTTTGTAAATGTGGGTCTTGATCCTATAAACAAGAGTTGCATAGAGATGTAATCGGTAATGTGTTATCCACTGATCGTACTAAGTCTTGGGCGATTTAGCCAAAGCTAACTCAAGGCTTAGTATGATGTGGATCTTGTCCCACAAGAATTATAGCTAGTTTGTATGAATCTAGTAATATGGTTTGACCACATCAATAACTCGATTCTACAAAATTCCTATAATTTAGTGGGAGCATCATTTGATTAAAGGCCTAATTAAATGATAAAAGGAATATGATATTAATTCTCTGCATTGTATGTTGTAGATAACTATGTCGACAAACACGAACACTCTCTCTCTGTGTTCTGTCCTTGAGAAGGACAAGCTCAATGGAGCAAATTTCCTGGACTGGTACAGGAACCTGAGAATTGTTCTCACCCAAGAAAGGAAGCTGTACGTCCTGGAGCAGCTCATTCCGGAGGCACCTCCTGCCACTGCCTCGCGAGCTGACAAAGATGCTTACAAGAAGCATAAAGATGATGCATTAGATGTGTCATGTCTTATGCTCGCGACCATGAACTCTGAGCTTCAGAAGCAACACGAGTTCATGAATGCTTATGATATGGTTGGACATCTTCGTCAACTATATCAAGGACAAGCTAGGCATGAGAGATATGAAGTCTCTAAGGCATTATTTGGGTCCAAAATGCAAGAAGGGACTCCCGTAGGTACATATGTACTCAAGATGATTGGGTACGTAGAAAACCTACAAAGGCTGGGATTCCCACTTGGCCAAGAGCTGGCCACTGACCTGATCTTGCAATCTTTGCCACAAGCCTTAAATCAATTTGTCATGAATTATAACATGAATGAAATTGATAAGCTATTGCCTGAAATGCTCAGCATGTTGAGAATTACTGAGCTTAACCTTAAGAAGGGAAAATCTGACACCATTTTGATGGTGCAGAAGAAGAAAGGCAAGGGCAAGCCTAAAGGTAAGGGAAAGTCCCAAGCCAAGGGAAAAGGCAAAGAACTTAAACCCAAAGGAGGGGTAGCCAAGGAAGGGGCTTGCTTCCACTGCAAGGAAGCCGACACCGAAGCGTAATCGCAAAGCTTAAGAAGAAAAGAAGTGAGACTTCTACTTCAGGTATAAATGTTATAGAAGTCAATCTATCTATTTCTTCATCATGGGTATTAGATACCGGATGTGCATCTCACATTTGTACCAATGTGCAGGCGCTGAAAAATAGCAGGGCATTGACAAAGGGCGAGGTGGACCTACGAGTAGGCAATGGAGCAAGAGTTGCTGCTGTTGCTGTAGGAACTTATGATCTATCTCTGCCCTCTGGGCTTGTATTAGAATTAGATGAATGTTGTTATGTGCCTGCCTTAACCAAGAACATCATTTCAGTTTCTTGTTTGGACAAAAAAGGATTTTCATTTATAATAAAGAACAAATGTTGTTTAGTTTATTTAAATGATATGTTCTATTGTAGTGCACCTCTAATGAATGGACTCTACTTTCTAGACTTAGAGAGCCCTATCTATAACATAAGTACCAAGAGGTTCAAGACAAATGAGTTGAACCAAACCTATCTCTGGCACTGTCGCTTAGGTCACATAAATGAGAGTCGCTTATCTCAGCTCCATAAGGATGGGCTGCTAGACTCATTTGATTTTGAATCATATGAGACATGCGAGTCTTGCCTTTTAGGCAAGATGACCAAGACTCCCTTTAGTGGACACAGCGAAAGAGCAATAGATTTGTTAGGACTTATACATAGTGATGTATGTGGTCCTTTCAATGTTGCTGCTAGAGGTGGTTACAGGTACTTCATTATATTTACTGATAACTTTAGTAGATATGGTTATGTGTATCTCATGACACACAAATCAGAATCCTTTGAAAAGTTCAAAGAATTCAAGAATGAAGTACAAAACCAGCTTGGCAAGAGTATTAAGATACTTCAATCAGATCGAGGTGGAGAATACCTTAGCCATGAGTTTCGTGACTATCTAGCTGAGTGTGGGATTCTATCCCAACTCACTCCTCCTGGAACACCACAGTGGAATGGTGTATCCGAAAGGAGGAATCGTACCCTATTAGATATGGTACGATCTATGATGAGTCACACAGATCTTTCTATATCCTTTTGGGGATATGCTCTAGACACAGCAGCCTTTACCCTTAACCGTGTACCATCCAAGGCTGTGATAAAGACACCATATACGATATGGACAGGGAGAAATCCCATGATGTCTTTCATGAGGATTTGGGGTTGTGAGGCTTACGTTCGACGTCAAGTCTCAGACAAACTGGGACCCAAATCCGATAGGTGCTATTTTGTTGGATATCCCAAGGATACAAAGGGATATTACTTCTACATTCCCAGTCAGCACAAAGTGTTTGTGGCAAAGACTGAGATTTTTCTAGAAAGAGATTTTGTTTCTAGAAAAACTAGTGGGAGTACCTTCGATCTTGAAGAAATTCAAGATAAGGACCATAGCACTGAGGCCTTGATGGAGGTTGAACAGGAACCACAAAGTGTTGTGGGTGATGAGGTTTTTGCACAAAGAGTTGTGGAATAACCACCTGTTCAGGTAGACCTATCTCTTCGCAGGTCTGATAGGGTACGTCGTCAGCCTGAGAGATACTCATTTCTCTTGTTTGACCATGATGACGTTATGCTCATTGAGAATGAGCCTACCTCCTATCAGGAAGCTGTGATGAGCCCAGATTCTGAGAAATGGCTAGAGGCCATGAGATTCGAGATGGAATCCATGTACACTAACCAAGTATGGACTTTTGTTGATCCACCTGAAGGGGTCAAACCCATTGGGTGTAAGTGGGTCTTTAGGAGAAAGACTGACATGGATGGACTTACACATACCTATAAGGGCTGATTGGTGGCTAAAGGTTTCAAGCAGATTCATGGTATTGACTATGATGAAACCTTTTCTCCATGGCGATGTTTAAGTCCATTCGGATCTTGCTTGCTATTGCGGCATACCACGATTATGAGATCGGATGGATGTCAAAACGCGTTTACGAATGGAAACTTACTCGAGGATGTGTACATGACACACACTGAGGTTTTGTAGATCCACGACATCTTTGGGAAGGTATGCAAGGCTGCAAGGTCCATTTATGGGCTAAAGCAAGCTTCTCGAATTTGGAATCTTGATTGATGATGCGATCAAAGTTTGGTTTCATCAAGAATGAAGATGAACCTGTGTCTACAAGAGGGTTAATGGGAACACAGTTGTCTTCCTTGTATTGTATGTGGATGACATCTACTCATTGGGAATGACATCCCTTAGCTCTGATGCAGTGAAGACTTGGCTCGGGGCGTGCTTCTCAATGAAGGACTTAGGTGAAGCGGCGTATTCTAGGCATCAAGATCTATAGAGATAGATCTAAGAGATTGCTTGGCCTAAGTCGACATACATTGACAGTATTACTTGGTTTGCCATGCGAATTCCAAGAAAGGACTTACATCGATGTCACATGGTGTGAGTCTTTCGAAGACTCAAAGTCCCTCTTCTAGAGAGGAGAGACCGCATGGATAAGATCCCTTCGCGCATGCTATAGGATCTATCATATGCGCCATCTTTGTGTACTCGTCACGATGTCTCGTATGCTTTGAGCATGGCGGTAGATACTAGATCGGATCCAGGTGAGCGTCACTGGATAGTAGTCAAGAATATTCTTAGGTACTTGAGAAGGACTAAAGAATATTTCTTGAAATTTGGAGGCGATGAGGAGCTAGCTGTAAAGGGTTATAACGATGCCAACTTCCAAACTGACCAGGAAGATTATAGATCGCAGTCAGGGTTTGTGTTTTGCTTGAATGGTGGTGCTGTGAGCTGGAAGAGTTCCAAGCAGGACACAGTTGCTGATTCTACAACAGAGGCCGAATATATATCGGTGCTTCCATCTCATTCGAGAGATTATCGATAGAGGAGATGTGAAGATTAGCAGAGTACCCACAGAGGCTAACATCGCAGATCCCTTGACCAAGGCTTTGGCACAGAAAAAGCATGATGGTCACACTAGATCATTGGGTATTAGATACTACGGTGATTGACACTAGTGCTAGTGGGAGATTGTTAGTGAAAGCCCTAGAGCCAATCATGTGATGATTGTTGTATGGACTTTATTGTATCATATTCCTATTTATAAAGGCAAGGTTATTATATTTACTTGTATTGGTGCCAAATAACTAAATATAATAATGTCCTTGAGTAGTAGGTTCTTATCTATATCAAATCTATTGGTTGAATCGATAATGAGATGATATAGAGAACACTACTCTTAATCATTCCTAGTCGAGTATTAACATTCAGGGACAATGTTAATGCGTAGAGACTAGCATGTAGGTCAACATGATGACTTGATCTCACAAGTCATGGATATGAGATATCAAGTTGACACATGGGTATGCATTGGAGAATGTAGACTGAATGACCCGCCATGAGAAAGTATCATGGATCGTTATATGAGTGTCATATACTTTCTCATGTGGCTATTAGTATGACTATTAGTCCTTAGACCTGAAGTCACCATGGTTCCCTACATAAGGAGTTGCATACTTTGGCCGTCAGCGTCACCCGTAAATGGGTAGACTATAAAGCGATTCGGGTATGTAACAAATTATGCGGAGGATGTGAGTGATGTAGATGGGATCTATCCCTCCTATATGTGGGGTGACATCGATATTCTTGATAGAGTGAGACCACGAAGTGCATGGTCATGCCCAAATGAGTCAATATGAGATATTGAGCTCATTTGATTAAGTGAGTCTACTTGGAGATCAAGATTTAGATTATGAGGATGACACGGTCTATGCCTCGATTGGTCAATCTAGATGTCAAGGATAGAGGGACATTGTCACATATTGTGAGAGTCACAATTAGTAGTCACAAAGGTGATGTTGGAGCTCAACATTCTTGTAACTTGGGTAGCAATGATGTGTTTCTAGATACCGCTCATTGCTTATGTTCCTAAATCAATTTAGGGACATTGCCAATGTTATAAGAACCTATAGGGTCACACACATAAGAGAAATTAGATGGAGATTAGGTTCATATGATGAACCATGAGGACTAGGTTCATGGGATGAACCAAATTGGATTAAGAGTAATCCAAATTAGACTAATTGAGTTAGACTCAAGTTGATTCAAGTGTTGAATGAGTCTAATTTAGAATTGATTCATCAAATCAATTTAAATTAATGAATAGAGATTCATTAAATTAAAATGACTTGAGTCAAGTGGTTAGATTTGATCAACCATGGGAGATTAGAGGTCAAGTTTGACTTGACTTGAGAGGGAAGATGAAAGGTCAAGTTTGACTTAACAAAATGCCATGTCATGATGATGACTTGGCATGGCTGGCCAATGATGATGCTCCACATCATCATTGACTTGGTCAATTGGTGCCACATCATGAAGGAGACCAAGGGTCATAGGAGTTACATGCATGCATGTAACCCCCCTTCCATGAAGTGGCCGACCACCATTCCATTAGTGAGGAATTCATTTGGTGAGTTACTCATTCCATCATCTTCTTCCTTGGTGCTCTTCCTCTCAAGCTCTCCCTCTCCTTCCTCATCTTGCCGAGATCTTCTAGGAGTGCTAGCACACTCAAGTTTGTCTCTTTCTCCACCTATTGCTTGTGTGAATACCAATAGAGGAGTGTGCACTTGACACTCTCGAGTTCCGGCGAACTTTTGGACGAGCGGGATAAGCGAAGGGCGTCGCATCGAGGGTAATGATCTCACCTCTTAGATCTAAGGTAGATCTAGGGTTTTTAGTAAGCACATACATGTTTTATTTTAATATATCTTCGCACGGATCCGTGGCCGGGGATTCTGAGGTTTCCGCAATGCAAAAAACGGTTTTTGTGGCTCGAAAAAACCCAACAGATAAGGCGTATCTAGCTCGGTGCACTTGACTAAGTGGAACTAGCTGAAGCTACCTCACCATATCCTAAACTAGTTAGACCAGGAAGTAGTCTTAAGTGACTCAAGTTATCATTTTCTTGAACTTGGCTTTGTTTAAGGAAGTGATCGTTGTTCCGATCAAAGAAGGCTCCTGTGCCTCGCCACAATCTGGAAGCCAATTTCTTGAAAAGGTTACTTGATGAGCTTAGGTTTAAATCCGAATCTAACCCAAGGTTGACTAATTTAATTGAGTTCAAATCATCTCACAAAATATATAAGTTGAACACATTTTGAGACACATAGAATGGGTGAGATATTTAAGATAATTCAAATACACTTAACATAAGTTTTTCAAAAAGCTACCTATTCTTTCAATTATTGTGCTTAAATGAATAATTATAATTAACCAATACTAACTATACAAATCTCTAGGCCAAAGTTTAATGCCCCCTAACTCTCTTATATCTTATATATTTGACTAAGGGGGAGAGCAAACTAATCCTAAGGGTTATATCACAAAATTTTTAAAGTTTTCCTTAAAAAATCACTTATAAGTATTTTGGAAATTAAAAATGTTTCAAAAAAAAACTTATTGGTGGTGCAGAGGGATAAACCTCGAACCAATTTAACCAAGTTAGAGATGCATTCTTGGACTCAATTTCATTTTTTTATGCATGCTATACTATTATGTTTTTCAAACCCCTTATTTTATTTTATAAAAAACCCCAACCTTAATTTTGATTTAATGCAAATAAAAGGGGAAGAAGAGTGTAAGTTACGGGAGAGTACCACAAAAATTTAAATTTAAACAATTAAAGTATTTCTTTCAAAACTCACCTAGGGTTAAGGGAGAGTTTTTTAAAGTGAGTTTATCATTTACTTGTCTCATGCTTTAAATTTTCCTTAACTTTGCGTTGATTTGCCATAGATCAAAAAGGGGGAGATTGTTGGTGCAGGGGCACTAGATAATCGAACATATATTTTGATTATAGAAAAGACACAAAGTTAAGCTTATATCATTATCTCATGAGCTGAATTAAGTGTGCAGGGATATTAAGCTAAGTTGAAGGTTGATGACACCCAAAGGTTCTTATGTTGAGAAACTGTGGTGGTCGGGCAACACAGGGAGGACTTTGGAGGGAGCCAAAGAAATCAGGTAGAGACCAAAAGCAAAGCTACAAAGGTAAAACTTAAGGTAAGCTCGTGTGTGCGAGAGAATGCATGGTCGAGTCCTCCGTATGGGGACGTCCTTAGGAGATGATTCGACTAAGACATCCTATGGAAGGTCTATGTCAAGATCGAATGGTAAGTGACTGCCAAAATCACTTGTATTACTTGCATTTTCAAGCTAACTTTTTATTACAGTTGGAAACCCTAGTAATAGTTGACTGATGGCTTGTATCAGTCGACTGCTTCCTCCATAAGTTGACTGCTAGGGTTGATCAGTCGACTAATGTTCAAATTCCAGCTTCGAGGATAGTCAAAACCTCATCCCCTTATCTTAGGGTGAGGTGGCTTTTGAAGATAAGAATTGAGCTCAACGTCTAGGGTTCTCAAAGGCTATAAGAGTGTTCTTCACCATTTTCATCAATTAAAAAATCTCTCCAAACACCTCCACAACGCAGCTACTCTACGACAATCATACGATGCCGAAGTGCTGCAGAAACACTGACGACACAAGATCCACTTACACTCTTTGAGTTGTCAGTATCAGTTCACTTTAATTCTTATTTCTAAATTGTTGTAATCAGTTTATTATCGAGCTTTTATCGTAATGAGGAGAGAGGGGTTTGTCTCTCTACCTCGAGCTTTTCGTGTTTTTGTAATCGTCATCTCCTACCTCCAACAAGGTGGAGAGTTTTAGTGAATTGCCCTCCGTGTGCGATCTTGGATCGCTAGGGCCTTGGATTAGTAGCTGAAGGCTGTGAATCAAGTAAAAATAAATTTGTGTTCTTTTATTTTCTGCTGCATAACTCTTTGTATTATCGAATGAACGAAAATGAACGAAGATTTGTCATGCACTATTCACCCCCTCTAGCGCTTATTCCGATCCAACAGACTGATCGCCTGGATCACTCAACTAATGGCTCTATCAGTTGACTGATAGGGCCGATCAGTCGACTGATTAGGGAGCCATTGGCTGGATGCCAATGTGGATGAAGCCGTTGTAAGGCAACAACAATAGTCGACTAATGGCTTCATCAATCGACTGCTCGCTGCCTAACGAGAAGAATGAACTCTTCCCTATGAGAAGAGGCCTTGGATGACTTGGGGAGCCTAATGCTTCTACTCTAAAGTTCTCCCAAGTGCTCCATACGATTTTCCACTCCTCTTCTTGTGTTTATTTCAATTCTATTGTAAGAGGTAGTAAATTTTGTAAGAAAGGTTTACCTCCACCTTGAAGGAGAGATTAGTGATTGTTGAAGGGATGATTCATCTGAACAAATCATCCGTGGATTAGTGGCAAGGGTCGTAAACCACGTTACACAATCTTGTTAGCGTTTGTTTTCTTTGCTTGTCTTGTTTTGTCTTAATTATCTTATTTAGCACCATATTTTTGCTGCGCTAATAGTATTTGTAGATGATTAAGAAGCGATCGATTTCCATCGTACACATTGAGGGCTATTCACCCCCTCTAGTCGGGCCACGATCCTCCAACAAGTGGTATCAGAGCAAGGAGCTTGTCAACTGACTCATCGTCAAAACAAGCACGACAAGAAATGGCCGGCTCCAACATTCATCCACCTAAGTTCGAAGGTGATTTCTCTTGGTGGGAAAAGAGAATGGAGGTATTCTTCGAAACAGACTTTGATATAATGCTAATCATAGATAGTGGTTTCGAGATACCTAGGGTGTAACGATCGGGCCCCTGTTGGCGGAATTCGGCGACCCCTATTGGTCGGCGATCGCCGCTGTTGCGAAATCGACGACTTCGTCGACGGCCGCCGCCTCGCTGGCCGTCGTTACTCATCCGTCTTCCCACCTCGAAGTGGGTTTTTGCCTTCCCGTGATTCGAACTCTAGACCTCCGTGTTAAGTACTAAAGTTTGCGAATCGGCAACTGCGGCGATCATTGTTGATTCATAAACTTTAGTAGCTCGAGGTTCAGAGTTCGATCGGGAAGGTACCTCATCCGGTGAAGACAGATGAATAACGACGCCAACAGGCGACGTCGACCGCAGGGGTCGCCGATTTCCACCAGGCGACGGATAATGGGTCGCCTCAACAGGCCCGATCGCCACAATAAAAGCGCCTTTTATTTCGGGCCTCGCTGCGGAATTCGACGAATTCCGGTCGACGATTACCTCCAAGGCCCGCCGACTTCTGGTCGGCCAACCTGGCCCCTATTGGCCCGTCGTTACTCACATGGTCTTCCCACCGAAGTGGGTTTTGCCTTCCCGTGATTCGAACTCTAGACCTCCGGTGTTAAGTACTAAAGTTTTGAATCACGCAACCAAGTGATCAAGCTTATTGTAGAGAGGCCTGTTGGCGGGTCGGTGACTTATGGTCATAAGTCGCTGTTGGCGAGTCATTTATTGGTGTCGAAGTCGCTGGCTGCCGTCGTTACCGACTTCCCACCGAAGTGGGTTTTGCCTTCCCATTGAACTCTAGACCTCAGCAGTACTAAAGTTTATGAATCACGGCAACCAAGTGATCTTGGATCACTTGGTTACCGTGATTCATAAACTTTAGTACTTAGCCCGAGGTCTAGAGTTCAACTCGGGAAGGCAAAACCCACCTGTGGGTGGGAAGTCCAGTGAGTAACGACGGCCAACAGGGCGACGCCGACCAATAGGTCACCGACTCACTAACAGGGCGATCGAGCCGACCAATAGGGTCACCGAATTCGCGCCAACAGGCCCTTTGTTAATAAAAAGCGCCTTATCGTTATTGAGGGCCCTGTTGGCCGACTTATTGGTCGACCATCGTCGTGTTGGCGATTGGTGACGCCGTTATTCGTGACGCTGTTGGCCGTCGTCACTGGACTTCCCACCGAAGTGGGTTTTGCCTTTCAGATTGAACTCTAGACCTCCAGGCTAAGTACTAAAGTTTATGAATCCAACCAAGTGATCTTGGATCACGGTTACCGTGATTCATAAACTTTAGTACTTAGCCCGGAGGTCTAGAGTTCAACTCGGGAAGGCAAAACCCACTTCCAGGTGGGAAGTCCAGTGAGTAACGACGGGCCAACAGGCGACGTCGACCAACAGGGTCACCGACCGCCAACAGGCGACTTGACCAACAGGGGTCACCGATTCCGCCAACAGGCCCGGCCGCTATAACGATGGCGCTTTTTATTGTGAATGATCGGCCTTGGTGGCCTATTGGTCACTTATGTCGGTCATCGCGCCGCGATCGGTGACTTATTCGTCCGTCGCCGTCGCTGCTCACCACCGACAGAAGTGGGTTTTGCCTTCCCAGACTCTCCTCGGTGCATTACTAAAGTTTATGAATCTCGCAACCAAGTGATCCAAGATCACTCGGTTACCGTGATTCATAAACTTTAGTACTTAGCCCGGAGGTCTAGAGTTCAACTCGGGAAGGCAAAACCCACTTTGAAGTCCAGTGAGTAACGACGGCCAACAGCGGCGACGATCACGACTCAATAGGGGTCACCGATTCCGCCAACAGGCGACTCGTTGACCAATAGTCACCGATTCGCCAACAGGCCGCTACAATAAAATTTATTTGTATCGAGCGCCTAGGTTTTCGAGTTCCTAGGGTTTTGGATTTTCGAGTTCGCCATGTATTGCAGGTTTTGATGCAGGTAATTTGGAAATTTTGGATTGGTATGGATTTCACGATTTTATGTTTTGAAATTCGAGGATTTTACGAGATTAATATGGGGTTTTCACTCATCGACCTTCTCCGACGGTGAAATAGGTATGATGATAAATTTGGTATGTTTTTATTTATGGTAATATCCGTATTCATTTAACAGATATGAGACGAGGTGGGCGTGCCTACGAGAGCGTGGTGTGACGGCCACGCCAGAGGGACCCAGAGATCTTTGATGACCGACTTGCAGAGATCTACCGAGGATGAGCATATTGATCGTGGTCGATTCCAGGTGCTACGGAGTTGTGGATCCTCGATCCTCGGCGGATCCTCCTCCCGAGATACCTTCTTTGGGCATCCGATGTACCGGGAGATCCTCTTGCTACACATCGTAATCCCGCCGCAGGGACCTTCTACTACGTGCACTCGACAGGCCCATCACGAGCGACCGACTCACTCAGATGCCCCCTACTTATCCTATTGATGTAGTGCCGCACGAGCTCGGATTCCGTGATTGGCTAAGTCGATGAAGAGCGGCTCACTTTATTCAATCGGAGAGACCGATCCGATCGTGGCTCGCCTTGATCGAGACGATGGAGCGTACCTTCTACTATATATGGTCTCCGCCCGAGTGGGAGAAGGCGAGTTAGCACCTTCCATTCACAGGCGGTGTCCCCAAATGTGACGATTCTTCTTCATGGATATATTTTCGGTGTATTTTGACTTAACGCTTAGATTAAGTCAAATTGATATGCTAGTAGGATAGCTTACAATAACATTTTCATGTTTATATGCCCGATATATTTTTTGGTGCCTACTAGATACATGCATGTGTTAGATATGATTATATTTACTGCTTGATATGGATCATAGTACATGGATTAGGATATGTATATATATTGGTTGTACATATCATTTGGATAGATATTATGAGTAGGATTTACATGCTTTAGTATCATGCACCATTTTCGCATGATTGCATGCTAGCCGGACGGGTTCAGGGGTTCCATTATTGAGCATGACTAGTAACTGCACACTTTGCCACTCGTGGGTTAGTGGTACATCGGGAGGTGTGTCACGATTGCTCTGTCGAGCTCATTGGAGCTCATAGGTAGCGGCGATGAGCGTGGTAGCGGCGAGGATCCCTCCTCGGCCTATGACACGGAGATGAGCTTAGCTCCCCACTATGTTTGGGGCGGGAGGATAGGTGTACTCGGCATCCTGTCCACTCGGTCACTCGGGGCGATGATGGCGAGTGCCGATTGTCATAGCCCTACCCCTCGGCTTCACCATTGCGTGTGAGGCGGTGGTAGCGTCGGGTGACCATGTCATTACAACATGCACTGCATGATTGCATTGTATTGTGTTTCTTTGCATTATTTATTGATGCCTTGGATGTGCATATGATTGTCATGCATCTGAGGATACATGTTATATATATCAGGACTTTATTACTTCTAGTCAGCACATGCTCCTATATCGAGTAGGAGATTGAGTAAAATCTGATCATTTTGTATTTCTTGCTTGCATACCCTATTTATGTGAGGCTATCTTGGCATGATATTTTTATTAGCTATACGATTTTGCATATCTACTATACATGAGTTCTTTGAACTCACCCGTTGATTTATATCTATTTCGGGATGAAGGTATCGGGAGAGTGCGATTCTTAGGACCCCACTCGTCGTAAAGTTTTGATTTGGATATTTGTTTTTATGGTATTTGGATATTTTGGTTAGAGGACATGTATAGGTTTGGAGATTGATTTTGTATTTGGTTTTGGTGTCCTTATGGACCTTATTTGGATTTTGGTTTGGTTGGATTTTGTTGAGTATTCTGCCCGGATGGCGGAAGGGTAGTCTATTTATTTTAGATTTGTTTGTCATATTATTTTGGATGATGGCACGAGGCAAATTATATAGCGTGTGAGTTTGGATTCGGTCGTGTTGGCCCGATGTATAGTGGGTGTAGGCCTTGTATGTAAATTGGGATTGTCACCCGTCTGAGAGATCTTTGCCGGATTTTTGTGCAGTGGGGTCTCCTTCGGGCGTGACAATTTATTTGATCGAGCGAGTTTGATTCATAAACTTTAGTACTTAGCACGAGGTCTAGAGTTGAATCTGGGAAGGCAAAAACCCACTTCGGTGGGAAGTCGGTGAGTACGTGAGAAACGACGGCGATGGTCGATAGATAAATCGCCAATTCATGCGAGCGGCGTGACAATAGGGTCGAATTTCGCCAATAGGGGCCCATCGTTACATAGGGATGAAGAGAGAATGTTGGATCGAGAAGCGTAAGCTAGAGGAGGGTGAATAGGAGTGTAAATCTTTTCATCGTTTAGTTAGGGTAAACATTAATGAAAATAAAGAGACACGCTTATTTTACTTGGTTCACAACCCAATGGTTGCTACTCAAGGCCCTATCGGTCCTAGACCCGTCGGAGGCAAAGCACTAAAATGTCTCGTTGGAGGTAGGAGACAACGATCCAACCGATATACGAGGATGAAGCAACAAGCTCACCTCGTTACGAATAAAAACGAATACAATATCAAAATATATTACTAGATGTTCTTTGCGAAGAAGATCGAACTTGTTGTCGTGTCTATAGCTGTTGGGCGTGCAGAGCACATGATGAATAAACTTGATGATCTTTGGAGTTGGAATCCTCCCCTCCTTTTATAGATTTTAGCCTCTGAATTTGTCTCCTCTTTTTTTGGAACAGATCACGAAGTTGTATAATTTTTATCGCGAAGTGGCCGCGTCAAACCTTACCTTTTTAACTTAGTGCAAGATTCATGGCCATCGGTGTTTGATGCCTCATCGATCGGTATGTGCTCATACGCTCAAATCATTACGGCTGGCCACTTCCCTACAATAAGAGGTTAGCTCAGAAAATGATAAATGCGACGATTTCTAACTGTCTGATCTCGACCTAGACCTTTCACAGGAAGTCTTAGTCGGATCGCCGCCTATGGTCATCCCCGTAAAGAGGACATGACCTTACAATCTATCACTCACACAAGCTTTTCTCGATACTTACCTTGTAGTTCTTGCTTCCGGCCTTCCACTCGATTCCTTCGGTTCCCTCAGAAGTCACTCGAGTGTCGCCCGACCACCACGACTTCCTCCGGGTGTCGCTAGCCTTCAGCTCCAGCTTTAGTACTTTTCTGCACACTCGATTTAGCTCGTGAGATAACGATGTAAACTTAACTTTGTGTCTTTTCCATAATCAAAACACAGGTTCGATTATCTAGTGCCCCTACACCAACAGAGAATGCTCGAAAAATCAAGGTGGACCAAGAAGCAAAGAGAGGAGCACCTTGCGAATTCAAAATCCAAACATCACCTCTACAACGTGTTCCCTCAACAAGAAATTAATAGGATTGGAGAGTGCGCTAATGCCAAGGAGATATGGGAAAAGCTAGTGGAGCTTCACGAAGGCACATCCAAAGCTAAGCTAGCAAGAAGGGACCTCCTCCGCTCTAAACTAAATAACATCAAATTAGATAAATGGGAGAAGGTATTATCTCTTCATTCTTGGTTTAAAGAAATAGTTAATGGGTTATCTAGTGTAGGGGAGAAGCTCTCCAACCGGGACATGATCATGAAGGCAATAGATGCTTTTCCCCGATCATCAGAGTGGAGCTCAATGGTGGACTCCTTCTACATATCAAAGAATCTAGAGGTAAGTACTCTAGAAGAATTTTTCTCTACTATGGAGCTTCACGAAACTAGACTTGAAGGTATAGTAGAAGAACCAAGGAGTCAACCAAGGGGAGTGGCACTAGTAGCAAACAAAGAAAAGAAGAATATGTCCTCACCATCCTCATCGGAAGATGAATCATCCTCTTCAATGGATAGCAATGAGGAGGCCTACATGGTAAGAAAGGTGAGACGTGCTTTAAAGAGTTTTAAATTTAACAAGTCTCATGATAGGAGAAGGCCAAGAAGAAAGATTATTTGCTATAATTGCCAAGGAGAGGGACACATGAGGGATGAGTGTCCCTTGTTAAAAGCAAAGGAAGAAAAGAAGAAGGAAAAGAAGAAAGGAAGCAAGAAGAAGGATGAAAAGAAATCAAAAGAAAAAGGAAAGGGCAAAGCACATAATTTGAAGGCCACATGGGATGATCCATCCTCATCGGAGGAAGAAGTAGCATTCACAAGCCTCTCACTAATGGCGATAAATGACTTGGAATCCACCTCATCTGAAAGAGAAGAAGAAAGCTCAAGTGAGGAGGAGCGCTCAAATGTAGGGGGAGCATCATCATCATCATCGGAATCGGAGGAAGAAGATATGGTAAGTATGGTAAGAAATCTTCCTACTCAAGAAATTGTTTCCATGATTTCAAGTCTTACTAGAGATTTATTTAGGGCTAAAAAGAAAAACAAATGCATTCGTGATGATATTAGAAAATTAGAAGAAAAACTTGAAAAAGTATGTTCACATGATGATTGTATTTCTTCTAGTATTAATGATGCATGTGTAAAAGAAAATAAGGCCTTAAGGGAAAAGGTAGATCATTTAACTAAGGCCCTAGAAAAAATTGCCATTAGCTCAAATACCCTAAACATGATTATCGGGAGCCAAAGGGCTAGTTTCAACAAGAAAGGCTTAGGCTATAAGGGATCTAAAAATGAAAAAGCCTACCATTGTCTAATTGCTAGGGGCAAAACAACAATGGTAGCTAGGAAATAGATCCCAAAGGAGTACTTGGTGAACTCCATTGGAAAGAATTTATATTGGGTTCCCAAGTCCATCCTTAGTGGTTAGAGAAACCTAGGATAGTCAACCATATTGGAATTATTTTATATCATGCTAAATGATTGACTTATGTTGAAGTTGGGGAGTATTTAAGTTATTATGAGCATGGTGGATGATTTGGATGTAATATTTAAATCATGATTTGTACTTGATTTTATTCTTGATGAATGATCATGATTTATGAATTGAATGTTATATTTGTATTATGATCATAATATGTAAATTAAATGATAATATTTGTGTTATGATCATGATGGGTATTTTTGAATGATATATTGACCTTATATGATATAGAGATAATTTGAGCATATATGTTGATGATAATTAAATAGCTATTTGAGATTTCAACAATAATCACAATTTAGATTATTCATGACATATAAGATCATGGTTGGATACAAATTCATTTTCAAGAAGTTCATGTTGAAGTTTCTAAACTAGCTCAAGTGATTTAAACAACCTTTGTTTTTAATTTTCAAAAAGAATGATTTATAACCGATGAGAAATTTTATTATTTAATTCATATTAATTTTAATATATTCGAATTGAATAAGCTTTTAATGCCAAAATATTGATATAAAACATATTTATTGATGAATTTATTATTTTCTTCCATTTGACTATTTTTTTCCATAATTTGATGTTTTTGTGCAAATATGAATTTTGTTTGTTGAAAGCAAAACATCTATTGTCATGTCTATGAGTGACACAAGTGAGTTGATCCATGGTATTAAAGTAAGACATATCAAGTAAGTGAGTCGTTTGGTGTTGATCTTAGCGATATTGAACTTTTATAAGTCTAAAAAATTGTTGATGGTTAGAAACCATCTAAATCCATCACATATTTCTTCTACTTGTTTGAATTGAAATTCTCTAATTGAATTATTTAATTATTTTTTTTTAAACTCGAATTGAAATAAAATTAAATAGGATCAGTGGGCAAAAGGAACTAAAAGCAAGGTAACCCATCTTGTCTGGTAAGCAGGTGAAACTTATCCTCAATTGCAGTGAGGTGGGGATCTCAAGTGTAGGACATAGATTCATATCTTAAATACAATTACAAAGCTCTCAGCGCCTCCAAAGCGGCTCTTCTCTGACGATGCCACTGGCGTAGTCTGAACATGAAGCTTCCCCGTTAAAGTGTTGGTAATCGTTTTAGTCGCGTAATTTAAGTGGTGTTTTTCGAGCGTTTATATCAAAAGGAGAGGGGCTCTCATCCTTGTGTTTTTGTCGAAAGTTTTGTAATCGTAACTCCTACCTCCAACGAGGAGGAGTGTTTTAGTGATTGCCCTCTGTACGTGGTCTAGGACCATTAGGGCCTTGGATTAGCAGTCGGTTGGCTGTGAACCAAGTAAAACTCCTTGTGTCCATCTCTTTTTCGCTGCGTTTATCTCTCACTTATGTTGGAGATTTGACTCCGCTAGAGGTGAATAATTTATTAAATCGTAGATGGAAATTGTTCGATCGTCTACAAAATTATTATCGCAGGAATAGAAATAATAAAAGCAATAACGAAAAGATACAATCACGAACACAAAGATATAACGTGGTTCGGAACCGCACGGTTCCTACTCCATGGATCGGGCTCAAACGAGCCCTAGTGATGCCAATCACACACCACTAAGCAATAACTCCTTCTCGACAACAAGTCGGAGGTGGAAAAACCTCGTACAATGGATTACAACAAGTAATACACAAAAATACAAGAAAAATACAAGGAAATGTAAAGAACACTTTACAAACTAGGGTTTTGAGCGCTTGATTGTTGGTTGCTTGGATGAGCTTGAAGGACCCTGAAATGCACCTGCAAATCACCTTCAAATCGCCTCACCAAAGCTCCCAAAAATCTGATTCTTGAGCCTTCCACGAACAACTGCTTTTATCCTCCATCGGTGGATTTCGCCAGCGATCATTCCATAAGTCCCTGACTTTCGATATGTGAGACAACGGCCAATCCTTGGACAAGTTCCGGGACTCTTGCGGCCGCCAACATTGTGATCATCGGCGATCATTGATGCTCGATAGCGATCAGCGGGCGATTCGCTCTTAAATGGTGAACTTAAGTCGACTCACGGCGTCGAACCGGCCATAATGCGGTCGCCAAAAGATGAGGTTTTAACCCAAGTATGGTGCCCCCATACTTGCTAGACCACCCTTAGCCTAGACCTAAACCTTCTAGCCACCTCCATCAGCCTCACGCCTCTCGGATCCCTCCAAGTCATCCATGACTTGTTCATCCATCGCGCTAGCCTCCAGTGCTTCCTCGGCTATGTCCTAGCGGTGTCTCATTGGTGAAAGCCCTAGAGCCAATCATGTGATGATTGTTGTATGGACTTTATTGTATCATATTCCTATTTATAAAGGCATGGTTATTATATTTACTTGTATTGGTGCCAAATAACTAAATATAATAATGTCCTTGAGTAGTAGGTTCTTATCTATATCAATCGATTGGTTGAATCGATAATGAGATGATATAGAGAACACTACTCTTAATTATTCCTAGTCAGTATTAACATTCAGTGGACAATGTTAATGCATAGAGACTAGCATGTAGGTCAACAAGATGACTTGATCTCACAAGTCATGGATATGAGATATCAAGTTGACACATGGGTATGCATTGGAGAATGTATCTTGAATGACCCATGAGAAAGTATCATGGATCGTTATATGAGTGTCATATACTTTCTCATGTGGCTATTAGTATGACTATTAGTCCTTAGAAGTCACCATGGTTCCCTACATAAGGAGTTGCATACTTTGGCCGTCAAGCGTCACCCGTAAATGGGTGGACTATAAAGCGATTCTTGGGTATGTAACAAATTATGTGGAGGATGTGAGTGATGTAGATGGGATCTATCCCTCCTATATGACGGGGTGACATCGATATTCTTGATAGAGTGAGACCACGAAGTGCATGGCCATGCCCAAATGAGTCAATATGAGATATTGAGCTCATTTGATTAAGTGAGTCTACTTGGGGTTCAAGATTTAGATTGTATGCAGAGGATGACACGGTCTATGCCTCGATTGGTCAATCTAGATGTCAAGGATAGAGGGACATTGTCACATATTGTGAGAGTCACAATTAGTAGTCACAAAGGTGATGTTGGAGCTCAACATTCTTGTAACTTAGGTAGCAATGATGTGTTGCTAGATACGCTCATTGCTTATGTTCCTAAATCGGTTTAGGGACATTGCCAACGTTACAAGAACCTATAGGGTCACACACACAAGGGCAATTAGATGGAGATTAGGTTCATATGATGAACCATGAGGATTAGGTTCATGGGATGAACCAAATTGGATTAAGAGTAATCCAAATTAGACTAATTGAGTTAGACTCAAGTTGATTCAAGTGTTGAATGAGTCTAATTTAGATTTGATTCATCAAATCAATTTAAATTAATGAATAGAGATTCATTAAATTAAATTGACTTGAATCAAATGGTTGGATTTGATCAACCATGGGAGATAATAGGTCAAGTTTGACTTGACTTGAGAGGGAAGATGAATGGTCAATTTTGACTTGACCAAATTGCCATGTCATGATGATGACTTGGCATGGGGCGCCAATGATGATGCTCCACATCATCATGGACACATCATGGGGTGCCACCTCATGAGGGAGACCAAGAGCCATTGGCTCTTGGAGTTACATGCATGCATGTAACCCCCTTATAGTGGGTTATGGATGATGTGAAGTTAAGTTGTGTAACTTCATCTTCTTCCTCTCTCTCTTCCCTCAAGCTCTCTCTTCCTCATCTAGCCATGAACGTCCAAGGGGTGCTAGCACACTCTAGGATGCTTTTCTCCACCTATTGCTTGTGTGGATACCGATAGAGTGTACACTTGACACTCTCGAGTTGTTCAAACCATTTGACGAGCGGGATAAGCGAAGGGCGTCGCTACGAGGGTAACACTCACCTTCTAGATCTAAGGTAGATCTAGTTTTTTTATATAAACACATACATGTTTTGTTTTAATACATCTTCGCACGGATCCGTGGCCGGGGCTTCCGAGGTTTCCGCAACGCAAAAAGCGGTTTTTGCGGCTCGGAAAAACCCAACAGTGGTATCAGAGCCACGTGCGAAGCATGTATGTGTTTCATTTTTGTAGTTTTTATATTAGATATAAAAATTACAGATTTATATGTTTCTGTAAATTTTCTTATTTTATAGAATTTTTGGGTATTTTTCTCGTAGAGTCGAAACAGCAGTGTTGGGACACTGTAGGCTTCAACCGTCGAGAAAACTCTCGAATCGGTGAGTTCTCGCTTTAGGTTTTTGGGACAGCGACTTAAGTCGCTGTAAGATCATTGTAGGGACACTCGCGAAGTTTATTTTTGCAGTAGGGGCTCTGCCCTATCCCGAAGGGGCCATGTCCCGCGATCGCGCTTAGAAACCGCTTAAGCGGACCGTTGTGACTCATAAATTCGAAATAAATTAGGAAAAATTATAGAAATTTTCTGTAAAAATACATAATTTAGAATTATGTATAATTCTGTGATTGTCATGGCCCAATAACCCAATTGGATGGGATTATGTGTGTTGTAATTCATAATACGGCCTGCGTGCCGTTTTGTGGTTGTGCGTGTTGTAAAATGTTTTGCGACTGCGTGTCGACCTATTCTTTTAATATTCTAGTTGTAAATAGTTTTAGACTCGAATGTAACTCGAGTTTCGTATTTGTAATGTACAAAATGGAGCGGTGGAAAGTCCACTTGAAGACGAGCTTACGAGAAGGGTGACGACGACACATGGCGGTCAAAGGAAGCGCTTGAGAAGCCGCTAGCCTTAGGTTGACCGTCCGATCTTCTCATTGGCTTGAGAAGATCGTAGTAGGGCCATGACTATATCACATTTAATGATATATATATATGTTGATATATATATATGTATATTTAATTGATTTTGCTTGTATGTATGTGATGCATGCCAAGAGAAAATGTTTGTATGTATATGATGCATGCTAGGTTAATTTTCTTGTATGTATATGATGCATGCTAGAATAATTAATGTATGTATATGATGCATGCTAATATAGGATAATAAAGGCCTAAATGCGTATAAGATACACATTACGATTAGATTAGATCATAATCGAATCAACTCGAAAATGCCTACCAGAGCCTTGATACCCATCACTACCTCGATCATTTGTTGTTGTTGAATCGCCAAAGCGAGCAACGCATATTATCTTGGTAAGTGCGGAGGGACAATCTTGGTCCTGCCTATCACGACTCGGGTTAGAGTAAGCTCAATTAGATTGAGCAAAACTAGTTAACTCAATTGGATCGAGTAGAACTATAGGCATATTCCAATCGTTGGAAAGATAGGTTAAGATCGCATTTACACTAAATCTTGGCGATTTAGCCAAAGCTAACTCAAGGTCTTTTGTAAATGTGGGTCTTAATCCTATAAACAAGAGTTGCATAGAGATGTAATCGGTAATGTGTTACCCACCGATCGTACTAAGTCTTAATTTAGCCAAAGCTAACTCAAGGCTTAGTATGATGTGGATCTTGTCCCAAGGATTATAGCTAGTTTGTATGAATCTAGTAAAAGTGGTTTGACCACATCCATAACTCGATTCTACAAAATTCCTATAATTTAGTGGGAGCATCATTTGATTAAAGGCCTAATTAAATGATAAAAGGAATATGATATTAATTCTCTGCATTGTATGTTGTAGATAACTATGTCGACAAACACGAACACTCTCTCTCTGCGTTCTGTCCTTGAGAAGGACAAGCTCAATGGAGCAAATTTCGGTGCAGAACACAGAATTGTTCTCACCCAAGAAAGGAAGTTGCGTCTGGGCGGCCCATTCGGAGGCACCTCCTGCCAATGCCTCGCGAGCTGACAAAGATGCTTACAAGAAGCATCAAGATGATGCATTAGATGTGTCATGTCTAATGCTCGCGACCATGAACTCTGAGATTCAGAAGCAACACGAGTTCATGAATGCTTATGATATGGTTGGACATCTTCGTCAACTATATCAAGGACAAGCTAGGCATGAGAGATATGAAGTCTCTAAGGCATTATTTGGGTCCAAAATGCAAGAAGGGACTCCCGTAGGTACATATGTACTCAAGATGATTGGGTATGTAGAAAACCTACAAAGGTTGGGATTCCCACTTGGCCACCTAATCTTGCAATCTTTGCCACAAGCCTTCAATCAATTTGTCATGAATTATAACATGAATGAAATTGATAAGCCATTGCCTGAAATGCTCAGCATGTTGAGAACTGCTGAGCTTAACCTTAAGAAGGGTAAATCTGACACCATTTTGATGGTGCAGAAGAAGAAAGGCAAGGGCAAGCCTAAAGGTAAGGGAAAATCCCAAGCCAAGGGCAAAGGCAAAGAACTTAAACCCAAAGGAGGGGTAGCCAAGGAAGGGGCTTGCTTCTTGTGAGCGAGGACCTTTAGGCGTAAGCTGCAAGGCATACGGAAGATCTTAGAAGAAGAGAAGTTATAATTCTACTTTATGTATTAATGTTATAGAATTCATTCTATTTATTTTTTAATCTTGGGTATTAGATACAGGATGTGATTCTCACATTTGTACCAATGTGTGTGAGAAATAGCAGGCATTGACAAAGGCGAGGTGGACCTACGAGTAGGCAATGGAGCAAGGGTTCTGCTTTATTCTTTGTAGGAACTTATGATCTATCTCTACGCCCTCTGGGCTTGTACTAGAATTAGATGAATGTTGTTATGTATGCGCCTTAACTAAGAACATCATTTGATTTCTTGTTTGGACAAGAAAGGTTTTTCATTTATAATAAAGAACAAATGTTGTTCAGTTTATTTAAATGATATGTTCTATTGTAGTGCACCTCTAATGAACAAACTCTACTTTCTAGACTTAGAGAGCCCTATCTATAACATAAGTACCAAGAGGTTCAAGTCAAATGAGTTGAACCAAACCTATCTCTGGCATTGTCGCAGGTCACATAAATGAGAGTCGCTTATCTCAGCTCCATAAGGATGGGCTGCTAGACTCATTTGATTTTGAATCATATGAGACATGCGAGTCTTGCCTTTTAGGCAAGATGACCAAGACTCCCTTTAGTGGACATAGCAAAAGAGCAACAGATTTGTTAGGACTTATACATAGTGATGTATGTGGTCCTTTCAATGTTGCTGCTAGAGGTGGTTACAGGTACTTCATTACATTTACTGATGACTTCAGTAGATATGGTTATGTGTATCTTATGACACATAAATCTGAATCCTTTGAAAAGTTCAAAGAATTCAAGAATGAAGTACAAAACCAGCTTGGCAAGAGTATTAAGATACTTCGATCAGATCGAGGTGGTGAATACCTTAGCCATGAGTTTCGTGACTATCTAGCTGAGTGTGGGATTCTATCCCAACTCACTCCTCCTGGAACACCATAGTGGAATGGTGTATCCGAAAGGAGGAATCGTACCCTATTGGATATGGTACGATCTATGATGAGTCACACAGATCTTCCTATATCCTTGTGGGGATATGCTCTAGACACAGCAGCCTTTACCCTTAACCGTGTACCATCCAAGGCTGTGGTAAAGACACCATATACGATATGGACAGGGAAAAATCCCAAGATGTCTTTTATGAGGATTTGGGGTTGTGAGGCTTACGTTTGACGTCAAGTCTCAGACAAACTGGGACCCAAATCCGATAGGTGCTATTTTGTTGGATATCCCAAGGATACAAAGGGATATTACTTCTACATTCCCAGTCAGCACAAAGTGTTTGTGGCAAAGACTGGGGTTTTTCTAGAAAGGGATTTTGTTTCTAGAAAAACTAGTGGGAGTACCTTCGATCTTGAAGAAATTCAAGATAAGGACCATAGCACTGAGGCCTTGATGGAGGTTGAACAGGAACCACAAAGTGTTGTGGGTGATGAGGTTGTTGCACAAAGAGTTGTGGAACAACCACCTGTTCAAGTAGACCTACCTCTTCGCAGGTCTGATAGGGTACGTCGTCAGCCTGAGAGATACTCATTTCTCTTGTCTGACCATGATGACATTATGCTCATTGAGAATGAGCCTACCTCCTATCAGGAAGCTGTGATGAGCCCAGATTCTGAGAAATGGCTAGACGCCATGAGATCCGAGATGGAATCCATGTACACTAACCAAGTATGGACTTTGGTTGATCCACCTGAAGGGGTCAAACCCATTGGGTGTAAGTGGGTCTTTAGGAGAAAGACTGACATGGATGGACTTACGCATACCTATAAGGGCCGATTGGTGGCTAAAGGTTTCGAGCAAATTCATGGTATTGACTATGATGAAACCTTTTCTCCAGTGGCGATGTTTAAGTCCATTCGGATCTTGCTTGCTATTGCAGCATACCACGATTATGAGATCTGGCAGATGGATGTCAAAACGGTGTTTCTGAATGGAAACTTACTCGAGGATGTGTACATGACACAACCTGAGGGTTTTGAATATCCACAGCATACTGGGATGGTATGCAAGCTGCAAAGGTCCATTTATGGGCTAAAGCAAGCTTCTCGGAGCTGGAATCTTCGATTCGATGATGCGATCAAACAGTTTGGTTTCATCAAGAATGAAGATGAACCCTGTGTCTACAAGAGGGTTAATGGGAACACAGTTGTGTTCCTTGTATTGTATGTGGATGACATACTACTCATTGGGAATGACATCCCTTCGCTACAGTCTATGAAGACTTGGCTGGGGACGTGCTTCTCAATGAAGAACTTAGGTGAAGCAGCCTGTATTCTAGGCATCGAGATCTATAGAGAAAGATCTAAGAGATTGCTTGGCCTAAGTCAGAGTACATACATTAACACGGTATTACTTCGGTTTGCCATGCAGAATTCCAAGAAAGGACTTCTGCCGATGTCACATGGTGTGAGTCTTTCGAAGACTCAAAGTCCCTCTTCTAGAGAGGAGAGAGACCGCATGGATAAGATCCCTGCCGCAGCTGCTATAGGATCTATCATGTACGCCATGCTGTGTACTCGTCCTGATGTCTCGTATGCTTTGAGCATGACGAGTAGATACCAGTCAGATCCAGGTGAGCGTCACTGGATAGCAGTCAAGAATATTCTTAAGTACTTGAGAAGGACTAAAGAATATTTCTTGATATTTGGAGGCGATGAGGAGCTAGCTGTAAAGGGTTCTACGATGCGGCTTCCAAATGACGGGATGATTATAGATCGCGGTCGAGGTTCGTGTTTTGCTTGAATAGGTAGCCGTGAGTCGAAGAGTTCCAAGTAGGACACAGTTATTGATTCTACAACAGAGGCCGAATATATATCGGTGCTTCCATCTCATTCGTGAGATTGTCGATCGAGGAGATGTGAAGATTTGCAGAGTACCCACAGAGGCTAACATCGCAGATCCCTTGACCAAGGCTTTGGCACAAAAAAAAAGCATGATGGTCACACTAGGTCATTGGGTATTAGATACTACGGTGATTGGCACTAGTGCTAGTGGGAGATTGTTAGTGAAAGCCCTAGAGCCAATCATGTGATGATTGTTGTATGGACTTTATTGTATCATATTCCTATTTATAAAGGCATGGTTATTATATTTACTTGTATTGGTGCCAAATAACTAAATATAATAATGTCCTTGAGTAGTAGATTCTTATCTATATCAATCGATTGGTTGAATCGATAATGAGATGATATAGAGAACACTACTCTTAATTATTCCTAGTCGAGTATTAACATTCAGGGACAATGTTAATGCATAGAGACTAGCATGTAGGTCAACAAGATGACTTGATCTCACAAGTCATGGATATGAGATATCAAGTTGACACATGGGTATGCATTGGAGAATGTATACTGAATGACCCGCCATGAGAAAGTATCATGGATCGTTATATGAGTGTCATATACTTTCTCATGTGGCTATTAGTATGACTATTAGTCCTTAGAACTGAAGTCACCATGGTTCCCTACATAAGGAGTTGCATACTTTGGCTTCGTCAAACGTCACCCGTAAATGGGTGGACTATAAAGGCGATTACTGGGTATGTAACGAATTATGTGGAGGGATGTGAGTGATGTAGATGGGATCTATCCCTCCTATATGACGGGGGTGATATCGATATTCTTGATAGAGTGAGACCACGAAGTGCATGGCCATGCCCAAATGAGTCAATATGAGATATTGAGCTCATTTGATTAGAGTGAGTCTACTTGGGGTTCAAGATTTAGATTGTACCGAGGATGACACGGTCTATGCCTCGATTGGTCAATCTAGATGTCAAGGATAGAGGGACATTGTCACATATTGTGAGAGTCACAATTAGTAGTCACAAAGGTGATGTTGGAGCTCAACATTCTTGTAACTTGGGTAGCAATGATGTGTTGCTAGATACCGCTCATTGCTTATGTTCCTAAATCGGTTTAGGGACATTGCCAACGTTACAAGAACCTATAGGGTCACACACATAATGGCAATTAGATGGAGATTAGGTTCATATGATGAACCATGAGGATTAGGTTCATGGGATGAACCAAATTGGATTAAGAGTAATCCAAATTAGACTAATTGAGTTAGACTCAAGTTGATTCAAGTGTTGAATGAGTCTAATTTAGATTTGATTCATCAAATCAATTTAAATTAATGAATAGAGATTCATTAAATTAAAATTGACTTGAATCAAATGGTTGGATTTGATCAACCATAGGAGATAATAGGTCAAGTTTGACTTGACTTGAGAGGGAAGATGAATGGTCAATTTTGACTTGACCAATTGCCATGTCATGGTGACTTGGCATGGGCCCGGCCAATGATGATGCTCCACATCATCATGGACATATCATGGGGTGCCACCTCATGAGGGAGACCAAGAGCCATTGGCTCTTGGAGTTACATGCATGCATGTAACCCCCTTATAGTGGGTTATGGATGATGTGAAGTTAAGTTGTGTAACTTCATCTTCTTCCTCTCTCTCTTCCCTCAAGCTCTCTCTTCCTCATCTAGCCATGAACGTCCAAGGGGTGCTAGCACACTCTAGGATGCTTTTCTCCACCTATTGCTTGTGTGGATACCGATAGAGGAGTGTACACTTGACACTCTCGAGTTCCGGCAAACCATTTGGACGAGCGGGATAAGCGAAGGGCGTCGCTACGAGGGTAACACTCTCACCTTCTAGATCTAAGGTAGATCTAGGGTTTTTATATAAACACATACATGTTTTGTTTTAATACATCTTCGCACGGATCCGTGGCCGGGGCTTCCGAGGTTTCCGCAACGCAAAAAGCGGTTTTTGCGGCTCGGAAAAACCCAACATCTACACCGCCAAGGCACATTGGACTTACGCCGCCAAGACTCCGCTTGGACTTTACGCTGCCAATATCAATCCCCTTGGACTTCCCAAATGCCAAGACTCAAGCTTGGACTTTCCCTTGCCAACCCATGTTGGACTTTCCATGCCAAGACCCATGCTTGGACTTTCCATTTGCCAAGACCCATGCTTGGACTTCTCATTTGCCAAGACCCATGCTTGGACTTCCCATGCGCCAAGTGTCCCACTTGGACTTTTCATGCCAAGTACTCAAGACTTGGACTTTACCAAATGCCAAGTGTCCCACTTGGACTTTCCATGCCAAGTACCCATGACTTGGACTTTACCTTGCCAAGACCCATGCTTGGACTTTCCCATAATCACATGGTCAACCCCAGTCAACCATCAAGGTCTTCCTCGAGTCAAACTCGAGTCCGGTCAAACATGACCCGGGTCGATTGCTCCAACAATCTCCCTAACATATTAACCGACATTAATGTCAAACATCAATGCCAAACCACTTTGTCAAATCCCTTTGTCAAACATCAAAACATCACTCGAGTCAAACTCGAGTCTGGTCAATCGTGACCTGGGCCGATTGCACCAATAATCTCCCCCTTTTTTATGTTTGACAAAAACCAAACAAATCATCTGAGTTAGACCACTAACTCAAATCCCTTACCAATTATCCCAAATTGGTAAACACTCTCCAAATGTTCTCCCCCAAACATTCTCCTCCTTTTTGACTAACATCAAAAAGGTTTTCTCTCCAAGGAGGTCAATGTCTCATATCCCAATGAGATCTTACAATCTCCCCCTTGATCCAAAAATTAATACCTAGGATGCCTACCATCTTCCTAGTGATAATTCACATATCACTCAAGAGAGACAATCCTATACTCTCTCCCAATTTCCAAATTGGGTATCAAAAATCCATCAATTTTCCCAATTGATGATACTCTCCCAATAACTTCTCCCCCTTCAAGAAGAGAAACACATCCATCATCCCACGATGGATACCTCCCCCTAAAGGCTTGCTCCCCCTTGACCATTGCACCAACAATGTCCTTGGGAAGCCCCTAAGCCAATAGGAACTCTAAACCATCAAAATTAAGGTTCTAAGTTCAATATAGAACTTTCACTCACCCTAAATTTGATACTTTGACCTAACACAGCTCCTAATCCATATCCAATGGATTTTCACCCTTTATAATGCTTCCTAAAGCATATCCTAGGGTTAGGAGTGATTAGGAACCTTTTCCATAGCTGAAAATGGGCTAAACAAACCTTGTTAACCCAAAGTCGACTGGCAAGCGATCGACTCGATAAGAATCGATCATTGCCACTCATATCGATCGACATTGTAGGCGATCGATAATCGAAAATCTCGATTTTCAGCTATCAGAAATGAATTTTGAAAATTCATAAATAATTATACGTAATTCGAAAAATTGTGAAAATTCATACGTATACTACTTATGACACACACAATGGGTGAAAAATATTTGAAAATTATTTTACCCATAAAATAGTGAGTTTGATACAAAACTCAAAACTATTGAAATTTTCAATGTTTTGGCCCTATTTTGTATCAACTCTATCAATGGTGATTGCTATCAAAAGATAGACTTCACCAAGGTTTTTCAAAATGATTTTAAAATATTTTCAAAACCTTATTTTGGATCATATTCCTTGGGCTCTATGTACATGACTTGTACACATGCTCTCCCAATGATCCACAAATGAAACAAGATGAGTTTTAGTTCATCTAGATGCAAAAACTATGCACCTTGAACTCAACTCATATCCTAGCATCTCACATGTATCTAAGGTGTATAAATACACATACATGTCAATTGGATGTGAGATGTGGGTTTTGTTCATCATAATCTAGGGTTTCATGCATTCTCTAAGGCAACCCTACTTGATTCCCTTATAAATGGGACTTCAAGTCATGCCATAGTCCTTAATTCAATTTCAACCAAATTGTCTTAAATGCATGAATGATTATGGCATTAGAAATGTTATAAATAAGCATATGCTCATAATCATGATGTCATGGCATAAGATGAAATCTAAAAACACATGACATTTGAAACCTTAATCCTAAACATGAACATGACATATAAAATCATAGAACTAGGCATGATGTCATGACATGTCATATGACAATCAAAGCATGACATATAAAATATATAGGTATAGTAATACCTAAATTTTAATATTAATTGTCATTTGATACAATTAGATATATTTTGCCATATTAACCTTAATCTCCCTAGTGTGCCAAAAACCCAAAATGACACACTAACCTCTAAACCTAAATTGTGCCAATTTAATTGATTTTTCTTAAATTCAAAAGTGCATTGGCACATCCTAAAATCTTTTAGGATATTGATTCAAATCTATTTCCAAGGTAACCATAACCTTGAAAACATCCTAAAGTGCCACCTTTACCATGATTGAGTTAACTACCCATCCAATCAAGGTCGGCACACCCTAAACCCATCTAGCATGAATCAATCACGCTCTTAGGAACCCAAAACCGATTTGAGCTCCTAGGGTTAATTAGGTATTCCTTAGGGATAACCTCCCTAGATACCTTCCTAATGACCCTCCTAGGCTTGTTAGCCTTGGTCATTTGGGTCTTACCTAGGTTGACTCTAGGGGTAACTCCCCTTGCAACCTTCTTAGTGGCCACCCTAGGTTTCCTTGAAACCCTAGCCACTAGGCACACCCTTTGGTCAACTCTAGGGATGACTTCCCTATTGACCTTGGTCTTCCTAGACCTAGTTTGTGTTCCATAGTCAAATGGAACACTATGATAAGCCACTTTAGGCTTAGGTTTGTGACCCAAACCTTGCTTTCCCTTGGTTGACTTTTGACTCTTAGGTCCTAGGTGTTGACTTTGACTTTTGGACCCTTGATTTTGACCACTAGACCCTTTAAATTGATTTTGTATCTTATTTAGGGTCTTTTCAAGTTTTTCAAGCCTTGACCTCAAGACTTGATTTTCCTTTTCTAATTGCCCAATTTTAGAATTTTGATTTAAATCTTGGGCATTGGACTTCCTAGGCATATGCCTAGTCCATTTAGGGTTTAGACCTAGGTGCTCTTGCACCTTTCTAATTGTCTCCCTAGGTAAAATTTTTTTAGAGTTATTTGACCTAGGTTTGTCCTTAGATAAGTTGTTTTTAGGGACATTAGTCCCAAATTTCTCCCTATTATCTAAGTGAATATTTTTAGCTCCTAAACAAAAGTATTTATTTCTATTAGCATGCTTTTCATGGCAAATTGCTAGGGAATTGAAATTTCTAGCATGCTTTAGTCTATTAACTAAAGAAAGAGCATTATTGACTTGATATACCTTAGGGTTAGCCTTAGTAGCTCCCTACTTGTGATGCTCCCTTGCCCCTTCTTCTCCCCCTTCGGCATTGACTCGTAATGACCGGTAGTGACATTTGAAGCAAATCACTTGCTCCTTGCTCTTTTTCATTGAGGCACCGGTCTCCTTGACTTTTGGCACGGGTGGAGTCTTCTTAACCCGTTTAGGACACTTACTCTTGTAGTGTCCTTTCTCCCTACACTCAAAGCATATAATATTCATTTTATTATTAATTGACATGCTTGAGTTACCTAGGGTGGTTGTGGTGGTCGGAGTGGATTCTTGAGCTTGCTCTTCCTCTCTACCGGATGTAGATGGTTCTTCTTGTTGCTCCGGTGTTGAGGAAACTCTAATCTCCTCCTCAATCCTAGAAGTGGATGCTTCTTCCACTTCCTCCACCAACCTGGAAATTGACTCCCTATCAACTTCCGATTCTACTTCCTCTTCCTCTTTGGATGTTGATGAGGGTGATGCATTAGCCTCTTCGGTCTCTTCCTCTTGGACCATTGATGGGCTTTCATGGAGCTTGGCCACTTGGCTCCATAGCTCATTTGCATCTACATAATTACCTAACTACACAAGATATTGTTAGGTATTAAATCAATTAACAACATCATTACCTTCTCATTCTTTTCGAAGGCTTGGACTTGCTCTTCGGTCCAACTCTTTTTCTTGAGAAATCCACCTTTTGGTCCTCTTGGATAGCTATATCCTTCCATTAAGATAGACCATTCTTCGAAGTCCCTCATCATTAGGAAGTCTTCAATTCTTGACTTCCATTGCTTAAACCCTTCTTGTCCATAGAAGGAGTAAGGGATCGGTGTGTTAATGTTCCATCCCAATTGTTCTTCCATCTTCACCCTCTAGCTTCTTTGTCCTAGCTCCCGGCGATTAGTCCGTAGAAGAGCCCCGAGCTCTGATACCACTTGTTGGAGATTTGACGCCGCTAGAGGGGGGGTGAATAGCGTTGAATTCGTACGTAGATGGAAATCGTTCGCGATCATCTCTACAAAATTCGTTATGCGCAGTGGAATAGAAATAATAAAAGCAATAACGAAAAGATACAATCACGAACACAAAGATATAACGTGGTTCGGAACCGCACGGTTCCTACTCCACGGATCGGGCTCAAACGAGCCCTAGTGATGCCAATCACACACCACTAAGCAATAACTCCTTCTCGACAACAAGTCGGAGGTGGAGAAACCTCGTACAATGGATTACAACAAGTAATACACAAAAATACAAGCAAAATACAAGGAAATGTAAAGAACACTTTACAAACTAGGGTTTTGAGCACTTGCTTGTTGGTTGCTTGGATGAGCTTGAAGGACCCTGAAATCTTCGTTCCAGTTGCATTGCTAAGCTCCCAAAATATGATTCTTGAGCCTTCCACGAACAACGCTTTTATCCTCCATCGATGGATTCCACTAGCGATCACGCCATAAGTCCCGATCATTGCGGCCGATAGTGAGACAACGACTTAATCCGCGTTGGACAAGTTCCAACGGGACTCTTCGATCGGTCAACATTGGCGATCGGCTAGCCCATAATCGGCCGGCGTCACTGGCGTTATGCTCGACAGAACTAGCGATCGCCAACCCTTGGTAGTCGGCGCGTGACATCGATTATTGCTCCGATGAGCGTCGGCGAGCGATTCGGCTCTTAAATGGCAGTCGAACTCAAGTCGACTCATGACAGTCGAACCGGCCAAAATGCCAGTCGACTGCCAACCTCAAAGATGAGGTTTTAACCCAAGTATGGTGCCCCCATACTTGCTAGACCACCCTTAGCCTAGACCTAAGCCTTCTAGCCACCTCCATCGCCTCGCCTCTCAGATCCCTCCAAGTCATCCATGACTTGTTCATCCATCGCGCTAGCCTCCAGGTGCTTCCCTCGGCTATGTCATGCTAACGGTGTCTACACCGCCAAGGCACATTGGACTTACGCCGCCAAGACTCCGCTTGGACTTTACGCTGCCAATATCAATCCCCTTGGACATCCCAAATGCCAAGACTCAAGCTTGGACTTTCCCTTGCCAACCCATGTTGGACTTTCCATGCCAAGACCCATGCTTGGACTTTCCATTTGCCAAGACCCATGCTTGGACTTCTCATTTGCCAAGACCCATGCTTGGACTTCCCATGCGCCAAGTGTCCCACTTGGACTTTTCATGCCAAGTACTCAAGACTTGGACTTTACCAAATGCCAAGTGTCCCACTTGGACTTTCTATGCCAAGTACCCATGACTTGGACTTTACCTTGCCAAGACCCATGCTTGGACTTTCCCATAATCACATGGTCAACCCCAGTCAACCATCAAGGTCTTCCTCGAGTCAAACTCGAGTCCGGTCAAACATGACCCGAGTCGATTGCTCCAACAATCTCCCCAACATATTAACCGAAATTAATGTCAAACATCAATGCCAAACCACTTTGTCAAATCCCTTTGTCAAACATCAAAACATCACTCGAGTCAAACTCGAGTCTGGTCAATCGTGACCTGGGCCGATTGCACCAACAACTTATCGTTTTTACAACAAAAGAAAAGAAAAACCATTTTGCGCTATTCAACCCCCCTCTAGCGCTCATTTCGATCCTACAATTGGTATTAGAGCCGGGGGCACTCAAATTTGGTGAAACCACTAATTTGAGTAATTTTTATTTCTTTTGTTTCCTTTGTTTCTATCTACGTTAATTTTTGTGTTTTTTTTAATTTTTCTAAATTTTCTTTCAGACTTTTCTTTAATTTAATTTTATCGCTTTTAATCTTTCTATTGATCATCCTAACAAAAAAAACTCTTAATTACGATTTTTTAATTCTATTACTGATTAAAATTAGTTTTTCCCAGAATTAAAAATTCTTTCATATTTTTTTTTAAAACACTTGAATTTTTCAAACCCTAAAATCTTCATATTTCGTTTTATAAAGTTTTCTCGTTAATCTTAGCATTGAATTAAATCTTATTTCCACTAAAATAGATTTTTAATCAATTTTCAAATTTAATCAATTAAAAACTTATTTTAATTTTTAAATCTTGTCTAGAATATAAGTTTGGTTTTTCAATATTTTTTACTTAATTTCAACATTAGATTTTTTTTCTACAAAATAGTTTTTAATTAATTTTCGAAATTAATTAATTAATTTTTTTTTTACAGAATTAAAATTAATTTTCTAATTAGTTAATCTATTGATTGATTTATTTATCTTTTCTTCTTCCCGCACTACTAATCCAAGACGCAAGTCTTGGGACCTTTGTTGTCTGTGTGTTTTTTCTTTTTTTCTCTTCTTACCGTTTCGTGTTAATGGCCCATCTCGAGGGTTTTAGCACCGTCCGACCACCGTTTTACAATGGTGACGATTTCCATTATTGGAAAGGTCGGATGGAGTGCTTCCTAAAAATCCAAATAGAGATGTGGATTGTGATCCAAACCGGGTTCACCCTTCCTACTAATGAAGAAGGTGAATCCTTGGATTACAATCAGTGGTCCATTACCACTAAACGACAAGTCGAGGCAGATGCAAAGGTGACTCAAATCCTGCAGCGGGCTATCCAAGGAGGAGCAACAGTGGACCCTTCATCGCGCAAGAGATCTCAGGCGAGGTGATCGAGTTACGAAGGATCAGATCAAGCTAAGGTTTGTAAATGCGATTTGTTGTTCAATAAATTGTACACACTAAAAATGCAGGAACACGAGACAAGAATACACAATTGCACGCCGCGTCCCGTGACATAGTCAACCACCATTCAATAGGACAGAAAGTCGAAAACCGAGATCTAATCAGGTATGTTCTAAATTCTTTCCCTAGGACCACCTTGTGGGCATCCATGGCCGATGCCTACAAGGTATCTAAGGACCTAGCTAAAGTTAGAATAGACGAATTATTCTCAGATTTCGAATTACATGAGCAGTCCAACTCGGAACCCGAGAGGGGTATAGCCTTGTTTGCAAGTTCAAAGAAGAAGAAAATCGCAAGCAAGCCACCACCAACCGAGGAGGAAGACGAGTCCGAAGAAGAAGATGACCTGGAGTTGACTGCCGAACTAATGAACCTAGCTCGAAGGATAGCCAAGGGACGAAAGCGAACCACGACTCGACCCAACCAAGGTAAGCCTAAAAGTTCTAATATTAGGTGTTATGAGTGTAACAGGTTTGGACATATCAAGTCCGAGTGCCCCAAGCTCAACCACCAAGCACCTAAGCACAAGAAGGCCCTCAACGCGACATGGGAAGAAGCGTCATCCGAAGAAGACAAAGACCACGCCTTCATGGCAAAATCGATTGAGTCAGACACGGAGACCGAACCTGAACTTGAGTCAGAACCTGAGGATGACTCGGACTATGAAGCTACCTTCAAGTCAAGCCACGGATACGCATCCGGTTCAAAAGATACCCTTAAAGTGAGTCGAACTTTATTTAATACTTTACATAATACGGTTAGGTTTTTGTCTAGGAAATTAGTTAAGTCCGAGTCCAAGGTCGAGACCCTGGTTGAGGAGGTCAAACTCCTCAAACACAAGGTCTCCCTAACCTCTTCGACTAGTCAAGTTCGAGAAGAGGACCCAACTCGAGATGAAAAGCTCGAAGTTGAGAACTTTCTCTTGAAAAGTCAAGTTGAAGATCTTAGGAACACGTTGGAAAGGTTCACTTCGAGATCCAAAGGACTTGACCTCCTACTTGGATCTCAAAGGGCCGTGTACAACAAGGCTGGACTAGGGTTTAACTCAAACACGACTAATAGGTCGTATATGTCGATTGTAAGTCGACATAGGAAACATGTCCAAGCATGGGTCCCTAAGAACTTTTTGATTTCAACTCTAGGATCCAACCCGTACTGGGTTCCCAAGGACCAAATCCACTATGTGGATAGACCGAACCGATTCAACGGTCTAGGGGGAGCCAGTACAAAACATGTTTGTGCTTTAACTTAGAAATTGCATGTTTGTTTTTTTTTTAAAACTTGTGAACTCACTTAGAACATGTACATAACCAACTAAAATCCTTCGAAAAGATTGAGCCTCGGGGAGCCTCTTTTCAAAAATAACCAGTTAGACTAGGAAATAGTCTTAGGTGAGTCAAGTCATCATTTTCTTGAAAATGGCTTTGTCTAAGGAAGTGGTCGATGATCCGATAAAAGAAGGCCCCTGTGCCTCGCCACGACCTGGAAGCCATGATCTTGAAAAGGTAAACTTGACAAGCCTAGGGTCAAATCCAAATCTAACATAAAATTACTTGAACCTAAATGCACTTAATCAACTTAATTGGAAGTCATCTCACAAAAAACACATAAGTATAATATGCTTGATCATATAGACACAGGTGAGATGACCTAGGTTTAACAACTTACAACCAATTTTTTTTTTAAAAAAAATCTAACATCCAATCCAACCACCTTGTGTGTAGGATCAATGGATGTTGGACAGTGGTTGCTCCCGACACATGACCGGGGATCAACTCAAATTCACGAAGCTTCGATTCAAACGACAAGGATCGGTAGCCTTTGGGAATAACGGCAAGCTCAAAATCATCGGATCAGGTGATATCGAGCTTAACTCGAATTTTGTTATTAAAAATGTATTACTTGTAGAGAATTTTGAATATAACCTGCTTAGCGTAAGCCAATTATATGACAATAACTATAAGGTCGTATTTTTAGAAAATGAATGTGTAATTAAAACAAATAAAATAGCTAAAACAATACTCAAAGGAACTAAGACAAATAACATTTATACAATTAACTTAATCAAATCCTCAGCCAAATGTCTTATGACACAGGAAGAGGAATCATGGTTGTGGCACCGACGACTCGGTCACTCGCACCCAAGACTCGTCCACAAGATGAGTCAGAGTGGCTTAGTCAGAGGCTTACCCAACCTCAACAATTTGGTTAATAAAATCTGTAATGCTTGTCAACAAGGAAAACAACCTAGGACACAACACAAGTTAACTAACCAAGAACGAACCTCAAGTGTACTTGAGCTCCACGTGATATGGATCTATTCGATTCACATGGAGCCAAGTCACTCAATAGAAGTCAATATTGCTTAGTCATAATTGGCGACTACTCGAGTTTACTCAGGTTAGGTTCATCAAACATAAAAATGATACCCTAGATCAATTAATCAATCTATTCAAATTAATCGAGAATCAAAAAAACCTTAAGGTTAAAAGACTTAGAAGCGATCATGGTGGTGAATTCGAAAATCAAAGGTTCATCGACTTCTGTAACCTAAACGGATACCACCATGAATTCTCTTGCCCTAGGAGCCCTCAACAAAATGGCCTAGTGGAGCGGAAAAACTGAACTCTACAAGAAGCCGCTAGGACCATGTTGAACGAATACGACCTACCTGATAGGTTTTGGGCAGAAGCCGTTAGCACGACTTGCTATGTCCAGAATAGGATCCTTATGGTAAAGAGGCACCTTAAGACCTCGTACGAGATTTATCACAATAAAGTACCCAACATCAAGTACTTTAGGATATTTGGATGTAAAGTACATATCTTAAACACTAAGAACCACCTAGGGAAATTCAAATCCAAAACCTACACCGGAATCTTCTTAGGATACTCAACCACGAGTAGGGCCTATAGGGTATATAACCACGATACCCTTAAAGTCGAAGAGACTATTAATGTAGTGTTTGATGAAGTACCCGAACCTACAAAACCCTTAATGACCCCAAGTGTTGAGCCCATTGATACCAAACTCATCTCCAACCCTGAGATCGAGTCTAATCCACATCAACCAACTTCTCTTATCGACCAAGTGATAAGTGATCCGAGTCAAACTAGTGTTCAACCAAGTCACCCCATTGATCAAGCATTAGGTGACACAAACCCAACCCAATCTAGGATTCAGACTAACCACCCTATCGATCAAGTGATAGGAGATCCTAATCTAGGAGTTCGAACTAGAGCATCCTATAGGAACCTTAGTCAAATTTCCTTAATTTCAAAGATAGAACCCAAATCAATTGAACAAGCTCTTCTTGATCCCAATTGGATTATTGCAATGCAAGAAGAGCTAGCTCAATTTACTAGGAATGAAGTGTGGGAATTAGTACCACCACCTAAAGACAAAACGATAATTGGAACAAGGTGGGTGTTTCGAAATAAGCTTGATGATAAAGGTGAAGTAGTTAGAAACAAGGCTAGGTTAGTCGCCAAAGGGTTTAGTCAAGTCGAAGGCTTAGATTACGACGAAACCTATGCCCGATGGCTAGACTCGAATCCATTCGAATGTTGCTAGCTTATGCCGCACATCGAGGATTTAAGCTGTTTCAAATGGATGTTAAGTCGGCATTCCTAAATGGATACATTAAAGAAGAAGTTTATGTTAGCCAATCCCCCGGATTCGAAAATCTAGATAAACCCGACCATGTTCTAAAACTTAAGAAAGCTCTCTATGGACTTAAACAAGCTCCTCGAGCTTGGTACGAGAGACTTTCAATCCATCTTAAGTCAAAAGGGTTTAACCAAGGCTTAGTTGACCCAACTCTCTTCGTAAAAACCTTAGGTAAAGAAATATTGATAGCTCAAATTTACATAGACGATATAATTTTTGGAACCTCTAACTCAGCCTTACTAAACGAGTTCGTTTCACTCATGGAAAGTGAGTTCGAAATGAACTTGGTAGGCGAGTTAAGTTTCTTTTTAGGTCTACAAATTAAACAAACTAAGGATGGTATATACCTATATCAACAAAAATACACTAAGGAGTTAATTAAAAGATTTGGAATGCAAGACGCTAAGATAATAAACACCCCAATGGCGATTAATGTTAACATAGGAGCAGACCTAGAAAGTAAGTCCATTGACTTAAAGTACTATAGGAGCGCGATAGGAAGTCTCCTATACTTAACTGCGAGTCGACCCGACATCCTATTCGCAGTAAGTATGTGCGCCAGGTTTCAAACCTATGCTAAGGAGTCTCACCTAACCCTAGTTAAGCGTATCCTTAGATATCTTAAGGGTACACTTAACGTTGGTATTTGGTACCCTAGATCTATGGAGTTCGAACTAATCGGCTACTTCGATTCGGATTATGCCGGTAGTAAACTTGATAGAAAGAGCACGAGTGGTTGTTGTCAACTACTCGACTCGAGTCTAGTGAGTTTGTGTAGTAGGAAGCAACATTGTGTTGCCTTATCTACCACCGAAGTCGAATACGTTACGATGGGTGAGTGTGTAACTCAGCTTCTTTGGATGAAGCACACTCTCCGAGACTTTAGGTTGGACTTTGTTGGGTTTCCGACACCGCGGCGTGTGTGTGTTCGATCATGTTTCGTAAACATGAGCACAGCGGAAGCAATTAAAAATAATAAATCTATATTTATTACAACACACACAACACACGCATGCTATTACAACAAGTGTAGACATAACCGTAAATTAAAATTTGCAATAAAAGAAATTATCTACGTTATACCTTTCGTATGACGTGTAGTGGGAACGGCATCAATCGGAACGATCCTCGTAAGAATCGTCTCTATCCGTATCCACGCCGAGCTCCTCGGGATGACTTCGCTAAGTCACGAGCTCCGTCTTCGTACGGGTTACTAGCCTCGTGTTGAAGACGACGTGATCGAGAGATGATCACGATCCGAATCCAAATTCGGATCCTAAAACGAGTTCTCAAAACTCGCTTCTCCGGAGAGGTATTCGTCAACCAATTGACGAATCCTTCGTCCTCCACCTCAGAGGATTACCGGAGATCAAATCCCCGGTAAGTTAGGCGCTATCGGAGCACTAACCGTCGTCCAAACGACGCTCCGACAACAAAGAAACAAGCTGTCCAGAAAAACTGGACAGCTTTTGGTGGAGGAATAGAGGCCGGCCAAGGAGAGATGGAAGCTCACCTTATCACCGAACCTAGAGGAGATCACCGGAGGGTCGCCGGAGCATCGCCGGCTGAAGCTTGGATGCCGGCGGCAAGGAGGTGGCAGCAGCTCCATGAAGTTGGCGGCAACACCATGTTGGGCGGCAACAACATGTTGGGCGGCTACAACTTGTTGGGCGGCAACAACTTCATTAGAGTTAGGGTTAGGGTTTAAGCCCTATTTTATAGAGAACTAATTCTCTTAATGGTTAATGGATCATATCCATAAAGCCCGTTAACCCGCTCCATTAAGATAAGTTAAAATAAACCAAACCATGATGGTTTATTTTAAGTTAAAACGAACCGAACAAACCTTTGGTTCATTCGTTTAATATAAACCAAACCCTTTGGTTTATTCTCATCCATTGGATTAGAACCAAACCATTTTGGTCCATCCATTATGTCTTCATAAGACACGGCCCATCCACGCTTCCATTGCGACTGAAACAATTTCATGCTCGCTTTATGTTTGGTCCAACCAAACATAGTTTCTCTCGGTCTGAGAATTCCATTCTCAAGCTCGTTTTAAATCCTTTGGATTACACTCGTTGTGCGTGTGACCAAATAGGTTCTCGGTTTATGTTGGCCGTCTATAATTAACCATTAATTATAGAACGATCATGAGTGGCACCTAGTAGTACATCATGATCCCCAATTAACCGAAAAGATCAACGGTTGATCCAGAACTATTTCTGAAACCCTTCAGTAGCTCGAATGAATCGTGCCCCATTCCCTTCACTCATCTTATACCCACTTGGTTCAGGACATGGTCTATTGTGTCAGTCCCCACTAGGCTGACTACGTCACACCTAGCCCAAGTATCATTTCCTCGTCCTACGGATTCTAGTTACTCCACATGTATCAAAGAGTACCTTACTCTAAACATGTAATGCTTTGGCCAAAGACTTTAGTAACAATCCGACGAGAGGCCATGGGTATACATCTCCTCGCAAGGAGTGGTGAATCCTTTATAGGCTATTCAAACACCTTCGATCACTTCGACTTATACCCAATCATCCCGGGTCCACATCTCCTCGGAGATGTTTGCTTAAGATGTCAAAGCATAAGTCTCCATGATCAAGATGACTTGAATACCGCAAGTCAAAGGAACATCGCACTTAAGCCACAGTAAGAACTTCATTGACATATCTATATATGCAGAGAACCATATGAAGTCTTACTGGTCACTCAATGAACTAGTTACCATAACTAGCATCCACGATTAACTCCGGACATCACTATGTCTCCGGCCCGGTGAGAATCACCGCTTGGATACACCAAGGAGTATACCTCGTGCTAGTCTCGGCGAATTGATGGTGTCCAAATCCATCAATTCATCGACTAGGATAATTCCGATACATCACAATTACACATGTAGAGATACTCACTAGTTGTGATCCAATCACAAATTCTCTCATCTTTGTGAATCGTATCGTGGATATTCGATAAATGAGTTTAAGATCAATCGAATACATAAAACATGTATACTCGAATAGTGAATCTTCATTTATCATATAAATGGTTCATACATAAAGCGATTGCCTTAGGACATCTCTCATATATTACTAACGGACTCCCACTTGGCTAATGCCAATCGCTACGGTATCGATACCATAAGCTCTAACATGACCCTCGAGCTTACTTTGAGGTAATGCTTTAGTCAAAGGATCGCTAAGTTCCTTTCGTTAGGAATTTTCTCGATTTGTATTTCGTTCCCTACTTATGATCTCTACGATAAGATGATAGCGGCGAAGCACATGTTTGGATCATTGATGAGACCACATCAAGTTCATAGATGAACTTCTTGATCCAAACCGCTTCCTTTCTTTGCTTCCAGCTGCAGCGTATTTTACCTTAGTGGCGAGAATCGCTATAGTGTCAAGCTTGGAACCTTTCCAGCTTATTGCGCCTCCATTCTAGGTGAATACATACCCAGACTGTGACATGAAATCATCCTTGTCTGTCTGGAGCTAGCATCCGTATACCCACGTATCACCATGTACCCTTCTCCATATATTAGGAACGCATCCTTAGTTCTTCTCAAGCACTTAAGGATCGTCTTAACGACCACCCAATGATCCATTCTGGATCGGTGGTATCTGCTCGTGACACTCGAGCATCACGATACATCGGGCCTCGTACATAACATAGCATACATGATAGATCCTATTGCGGATGCATAGGGAATCTTACTCATGCAAATCCTCTCGTCTTACGTGCGCGGACACATAGACTTGAAAGGTGTACCCCATGCACGATGGGTAGGAAACCTTTCTTGGATTAGACATGCTAAACCTCTTTGCTTTTCGGTCTATATATGAAGCTGCGAAAGACCAAGCAACCGTTTCGATCTATCTCTATAGATCTTAATCCCAAGGATGTAGGTTGCTTCTCCCAGGTCTTTCATGGAGAATGTCTTGGATAACCAAACCTTAACTGACTGTAAGATTGACACATCGTTTCCTATAAGTAATATGTCATCGACATACAATACTAGGAACACGACTGCACTCCCACTAACCTTCTTGTACACACAAGGTTCGTCTGGATTTTGTGAGAAATCAAACTTTTTGATTGTCTCATCAAAACGAATATTCCAGCTCCTGGATGCTTGCTTCAATCCATAAATGGATCGTCGCAATTTGCATACCTTGGTTTTATCAACCGATGTGAAACCCTCAGGCTGTATCATATACACGTCCTCGAGCAGGTTTCCATTAAGGAAAGCTGTTTTCACATCCATCTGCCATATCTCATAATCATAATGAGCCGCTATGGCCAGGAGCATCCGAATGGATTTAAGCATAGCTACAGGTGAATAGGTTTCGTCATAATCAACACCTTGTTTTTGACGATATCCTTTCGCCACCAATCTAGCCTTATAGGTAATCACATTACCATCCATGTCGGTTTTCTTCTTGAAAACCCACTTGCACCCTATAGGCTTTATCCCTTGGTGGGTCAACCAAGTTCCAAACTTGGTTTCGTACATGGAATCCATTTTGACTTCATGGCACCAAGCCACTTATCCCTTTACGAACTTGTATCGGCCACTTCTTCATAAGCTGGTAGGCTCCTCATCATCAATGAGTAACACGTCGTTCGATTCACTTACGAGAAATCCATATCTCTCAGGAATATTGCGTGTTCTACCAGATCTACGAAGATGTGGTGTTACAATAGGTCCAGCCGATTGCTCATCACTATGAGTTGTCGGCTGTTGTGCTTCACCAGGTATCTCATTAATGTCTATTTGAGTTTCTCGAGCCTCCTCAAGCTCGACGACACTCCCCTTTGTTTTCTTGCAAGAGAAACTCTTTCTCTAGAAACAGCATGCCTTGAAACAAACACCTTTTGTTCCACAGGATGATAGAATTAGTAACCCCTTGTTTCCTTAGGGTATCCAATAAATAGACATTTATCGGACTTAGCATCCAATTTATGCGTCTGATCCGCTTCACATAAGCGAGACAACCCCATATCTTCAAGTAAGATACATGAGGTTTCTTACTATTCCATATCTCATATGGAGTAGTTGAGACTACCTTGGTAGGCATTACATTTAACAAGTAAGCGGTATGCGAGTGCATAACCCCAAGGACTTGGGAAGAGTCGCATGATTCATCATTGACTGACCATGTCCAACAAAGGTCGATTCGCCTCTCGGATACACCATTATCTTTGTGGTGTATATGGCGGAGTCCATTGAGACAATATGCCATTGTCTCTTAGATAATCAAGAAACTCTTGACTTAAGTATTCACCACCTCGATCCGATTGAAGTATTTTAATACTTTTGTCATGTTGTTTCTCTACTTCATTTCTGAATTCTTTGAACCTTTCAAAGGCTTCAGACTTGTGTTTCATCAAGAACACTTACCCAAACCATGAGTGATCATCGGTGAAGGTAATGAAGTAGCTATAGCCTCCTAAAGATTGAGTTGACATAGGTCCATATACATCACTATGTATTAGGCCTAGCAACTCTCCCACTCATTCACCTTTTCCCGTAAAAGGTAACTTAGTCATCTGGCCTTTTAAGCATGATTCGCATGTATCGTATGAATCCAATTCAAACGATTCCAGAATTCCACATCGGTGTAATTCGGACATGCGTTTCTTGCTTACATGGCCAAGACGACAATGCCACATGTAGGAGTCTATTTGATTATCCTTTCGAGCACTCTTGTTGCTCGCCGATATTGAAAATATCCTTTGGATCGTCAGCGTATAAACACCATTGCTTAAAGTTCCAGTCCCATAAAGAACCCCATTCAAAGTTATGTAACAACAATTGTTACTAAACGTCAAATGGAAACCATTTCTATTTAAACAAGAAATAGAAATGATGTTCTTTATCAACAAAGGAATATAAAAGCAATTGTCCAGTTCTAAGACAAGTCCTGCAAGGAGTTTCAACAAATACGTTCCGATAGCGAGTGCAACAACCTTTGCTTCATTCCCAACACGTAAATTTGACTCTCCCCTTGATGAGTCTTCTTCTATTCCTTAGCCCATGTATGTCATTACATATATGTGACCCACACCCAGTATTAAATACCCAAGTGTCTGAGGAAATAGAATGACAATCAATAAAGAATATTTCTGAAGAAGATGGGGCATCCGATACCTTATCCTTCTTCACGGACTCAAGATAAATCTTGCACTTTCTTCGCAAATGGCTCTCCTTGCCATAATGATGGCAAGTTTCCTTTTGTGCTAGTTCTACCTTCTTAGCCCTTCTCTTCTTTCCCTTCTGCTGTTCCTTTGACTTCCTCTTAGAACCTTTCTTCGAGGAATCAACTACGACATCCCTGCTCATGCTTCTCGAGAAGACTCCATAGTCTTGATATTGAAAGCAGATGAACCTCCTAGCATCTCAGAGGTGAAGAGGAGCTTTGAGACTTCGAACCTTTCGAATCTCACTTGCTCATCAACCAACTCACAAAGATGAAGGACTACGATATGAGCATCCATATGCTCATGTTGCTTTCGTAGCTTGGGTTCCATGGTGGCTAGCATGATGCAACTCATTTGTTCAGAATCACTCACATGTTTCTGATAGGCCAACAATTGGTCCAGAGTTGCATCGTCACTAGGACGGGCGGGAAGAGGCGCTTCGAGGACATTTACAAGCTTTTCACCTTGAGAACAATTCTCAAGTTTCTAAGCCAGTCCAAGAAGTTCGGCCCAGTCAATTTATTTGAATCCAAAATGGAACGCAAATTCAAACACATCATGATCAATATATTAACTTAGAAATACAAAACGAGCATATATGAGAAAGATGATTTTAAAATGCATCAATATACATTTATAAATCCCATTCATTTTTCGAATTTCAAAAATCCCAAAATCACTTCGGGAGATCGTAGGTCCATCTCCGAATGGGCTGATATCCATCATAGTTATGAACAACCTTGGAGAGAGTCCAACAAGCCATTCATAACTACGACGGTAGGTATCATCTATACCGATTGCATATCCCGTATATGCAACTATCACAATGTGCTATCAACTAATTGAATGTTCACACATACATCGGGTTGTTAACACATTAACAAGTATGCATCATATGCATAGCACCCAACTTCACCTCCCTTTACATCGACCTTTGAGAGAGTCCAACAAGCCGATGCTCCAGGTTAAAGCCAGCCCATTAATCAGGACATAGTTTTAATATGGTTAGAGCGCATTCAACCAATTAGCCCAGCTTGGAGAGAGTCCAACAACCAAAGCTAACGATTGACCTCTGACTCTTACCATATTAGTATTAAACTATTCCATGGTTTGAACATATTCAGGTTCGAGCCGGGCTTGGAGAGAGTCCAACAACCCAAACAAGAAACAGAACTCTGGTTCTAACCATATTAATGGAAGGTGTAGGCTTTAATATTGATTAAGGGTTTTTATGTCTCATCCTCTTTGCATGCAAATAACTATTATCTACATGACATGGCATACATCTATATGTCACGACACGCATGGCATAATGTTATGCATCTAATGCAATTACATGATATACAATTATGTCATGTATATAATTTCCTTATATGTCATAACTATTTATGGAAATAAAATATGTTTAAGATTTGATTCTCCAAATCAAATCATAATTAAATTAGGAAACAAATTTCCAAATCTAATCACATATTTTATTCATGGAATTATTTGATTAAGGAAAATCTATTTAGGAAACCAATTTCCTAAATCATTAAAACTACTTATGGAAATAAAATATTTTAAGATTTGATTTCCCAAATCAAATCATGATTAAATTAGGAAACAAATTTCCAGAATCTAATCAAATATTTTATTTATGGAAAATATCAATTTCCATAAATAATTCTAACTTTCCAAAAGTGGAAGATTTCCATAAATACTTCTAGACTTTCCAAAATTGGAAAATTTCCATAAATACTTCTAAATTTCCAAAATTTAGAAAATTTCCAGAAATACATTATGACTATCGCAAAACCAATTTTACGATTATGTCGAAACACAACCTGGGCTCTGATACCACTGTTGGGTTTCCGGCACCGCGGCGTGTGTGTGTTCGATCATATTTCGTAAACATGAGCATAGCGGAAGCAATTAAAAATAATAAATCTATATTTATTACAACACACACAACACACGCATGCTATTACAACAAGTGTAGACATAACCGTAAATTAAAATTTGCAATAAAAGAAATTATCTACGTTATACCTTTCGTATGACGTGTAGCGGGATCGACATCAACCGGAACGATCCTCGTAAGAATCGTCTCTATCCGTATCCACGCCGAGCTCCTCGGGATGATTTCGCTAAGTCACGAGCTTCGTCTTCGTACGGGTTACTAGCCTCGTGTTGAAGATGACGTGATCGAGAGATGATCACGATCCGAATCCAAATTCGGATCCTAAAACGAGTTCTCAAAACTCGCTTCTCCGGAGAGGTATTCGTCAACCAATTGACGAATCCTTCGTCCTCCACCTTAGAGGATTACCGGAGATCAAATCCCCGATAAGTTAGGCGCTATCGGAGCACTAACCGTCGTCCAAACGACGCTCCGACAACAAAGAAACAAGCTGTCCAGAAAAACTGGACAGCTTTTGGTGGAGGAATAGAGGCCGGCCAAGGAGAGATGGAAGCTCACCTTATCACCGAACCTAGAGGAGATCACCGGAGGGTCGCCGGAGCATCGCCGGCTGAAGCTTGGATGCCGGCGGCAAGGAGGTGGCAGCAGCTCCATGAAGTTGGCGGCAACACCATGTTGGGCGGCAACAACATGTTGGGCGGCTACAACTTGTTCAACTTCATTAGAGTTAGGGTTAGGGTTTAAGCCCTATTTTATAGAGAACTAATTCTCTTAATGGTTAATGGATCATATCCATAAAGCCCATTAACCCGCTCCATTAAGATAAGTTAAAATAAACCAAACCATGATGGTTTATTTTAAGTTAAAACGAACCGAACAAACCTTTGGTTCATTCGTTTAATATAAACCAAACCCTTTGGTTTATTCTCATCCATTGGATTAGAACCAAACCATTTTGGTCCATCCATTATGTCTTCATAAGACACGACCCATCCACGCTTCCATTGCGACTGAAACAATTTCATGCTCGCTTTATGTTTGGTCCAACCAAACATAGTTTCTCTCGGTCTGAGAATTCCATTCTCAAGCTCGTTTTAAATCCTTTGGATTACACTCGTTGTGCGTGTGACCAAATAGGTTCTCGGTTTATGTTGGCCGTCTATAATTAACCATTAATTATAGAACGATCATGAGTGGCACCTAGTAGTACATCATGATCCCCAATTAACCAAAAGATCAGCGGTTGATCGAACTATTTACGAAACCCTTGATAGCTCGAATGAATCGTGCCCCATTCCCTTCACTCATCTTATACCCACTTGGTTCGGGACATGGTCTATTGTGTCGATCCCCACTAAAGTGACTCGTCACACCTAGCCCAAGTATCATTTCCTCGTCCTACTGTTCTAGTTACTCCACATGTATCGAAGAGTACCTTACTCTAAACATGTAATGCTTTGGCAAAGACTTTAGTAACAATCCGGCGAGAGGCCATGGGTATACATCTCCTCGCAAGGAGTGGTGAATCCTTTATAGGCTATTCAAACACCTTGATCACTTGACTTATACCCAATCATCCGGGTCCACATCTCCTCGGAGATGTTTGCTTAAGATGTCAAAGCATAAGTCTCCATGATCAAGATGACTTGAATACCGCAAGTCAAAGGAACATCGCTTAAGCCACGGAACTTCATTGACATATCTATATATGCGAACCATATGAAGTCTTACGGTGGTCACTCCAATGAACTAGTTACCATAACTAGCATCCACGATTAACTCCGGACATCACTATGTCTCCAGCCAGTGAGAATCAGCTGCTTGGATACACCAAGGAGTATACCTCGTGCTAGTCTCGACAGAATTGATGGTGTCCAAATCCATCAATTCATCGACTAGGGATAATTCCGATACATCACAATTACACATGTAGAGATACTCACTAGTTGTGATCCAATCACAAATTCTCTCATCTTTGTGAATCGTATCGTGGACATTGATAAATGAGTTTAAGATCCAATCAAATACATTAAACATGTATACTCAAATAGTGAATCTTCATTTATCATATAAATGGTTCATACATAAGGCGATTGCCTTAGGACATCTCTCATATATTACTAACAGACTTCACCAAAACTAAAATTTTTGTAGACAACATAAGTTCGATAAATCTAACTAAGAACCCTATATGCCATTCAAGGACAAAGCATATAGAGGTAAAACACCATTTCATTCGAGAACATGTAGCCAACGGCTCCATACAACTCGAATATGTTGACTCAGTCTAACCTAGCGACCTATTTACTAAACCACTACCCGGCGAATTTAGTCTCTTGAGACGAAAATTGGGCTTGTGCGTAATAGAATAGGTTAGCAAAAGTTTTCAAATGCTATTTTCAAAAATTTTATTTTCGAATTTTATTTTTCTTATTTTTTTTCTTTATGCAAATGGAACTAGTTTAGGACTTCCCCTAGATATCACGATCCTATAGATTTAAGGAGCTAACACATCTCACAACACATAGGGTTAATGTGTTTGTGTATTAAGCCACCTAGAACGGCGTGAGATGTTAGGACCCTACTCCAGGTTCCAAGATGTAGATCAAGTGCGTCAATATGAACCTCGGAGTATAAATATGCAACTAATATTAACCAACTCTAATCAGGACTTGTTGATAATATCATTTCAATCAAGTCAAACTAGAGTTGAACATTTAGATGAATTATTTTCACATACTATTTTCAAAATCATCATGCTTGGACTTAGGGTTTTCTTAAACCCCCCCCCCTACTTTTTCTTGATTTATGTCAAAGGGGAAGAAAAGGCCAAAGTTAAGGTTCAATAAATTCAAATTTTGAATTTGATAACTTAACTTAAAACTTTGATTCGCCTATGTTAAGGGGGAGTAAGGTTTAGGTTTCAACTCTTCGGAATTGAAAACTTTAAAGGCCCAAGTTAAGAAATCAAAAGTTAAACCTTTTGAATAATTAACCTTTTGACTTAACTTTTGATTACTTAACTTGCACTTATTTTTGACTCTAAAGAGCCTAAGTTATGTAATGCCATTTACTTAACTCGTTATCTTTTGTGTTTGGAGAACTAAAAGTCTTTTTCAAGTACTCGCCCTCGGTCGAGGGGAGGGTTCCTCTAAGGGAGAACTTGAGAAATATTTTTACTACTCCTACTTTTGCTTCATGTCTTTACTGTTTCATGCACTTAATTTCCTTAACTTTGTGTGTTTTTGCCATAGATCAAAAAGGGGGAGATTGTTGGTGCAGTGAGGCACCGAAATCGAACCTGTGTTTTGATTATAGCAAAGACACAAGGTTAAGTCTATTTTGTTATCTCATGAGTCTACTTGAGTGTGCGAAGCGAGGTTAAGCTTGAGTTGGAGATCTGCGACACAGTAAGTGCAAGGAAAGACTCGTGTCCGACGAGCGTAAGTGAGGTCGGATCCTCCGTTTAGGAGTTGATCTTAGGCGACAATCCGACCCAAAACTTTCCATGAAAGTCTAAGTCAAGATCGGATGGTTAGAAACCATCTAAATCCATCACATTTAATATTTCTACATATTGCTTTGAGCTAACCCTTGTTTGAATTCGAAATTACTCTAATTTGAATTAAAATTAGAATTCGAATTTATTCGAATTCGAATTAAAATTAGAACTCGAATTGAAATAAAATTAAATAACTAAAGTATCCTGAAAATGGGCAAAAGGAACTAAAAGCAAGGTGGCAACTTATCCCCCAAATCTTGGTGAGGTGGCCGGTCAAAAGCAAGGTGGAAACTTATCCCTCAATTGGTGGTGAGGTGGCCGGATCTCAAGTGGGCGGACAAGGCTTCAAATAGAGGGGGGTGCTTCACATCTTAGATACAACAATTATTACAAAGCTCTCAAACGCCTCCACAACGCCACTCTTCTACGACGACGCCACTACAATGAAGTGCTGCCAACACAAAGCTTCACCGTTAAAGTGTTGGTAATCGTTTTAGTCGATTAATTTAAGTTGTGTTTTTCGAGCTTTTATATCAAAAAGGAGAGAGGGGCTTGTCTCTCATCCTTGTGTTTTTGTCGAAAGTTTTGTAATCGTAACTCCTACCTCCAACGAGGAGGAGTGTTTTAGTGATTGCCCTACGTACGTGGTCTAGGACCATTAGGGCCTTGGATTAGCAGCCGGTTGGCTGTGAACCAAGTAAAACTCCTTGTGTCCATCTCTTTTTCGCTGCGTTTATCTCTCACTTATCATTTTTACAACAAAAGAAAAGAAAAACCGTTTTGCGCTATTCACACCCCCCTCTAGCGCTCATTTCGATCCTACAGTTTTTTATGGTGTCAAAGGGGGAGAAATGTGAGAGTTTAAGTTAATCATGCTAGGGAGAGAATTAACATGTGCTAAGAGGGAGTTGCATGTATTAAGGGAGAGTGTTTGATACTCATATTTGTTTTATATGCTTTCTTGCCTTATGTATTTTGGTTAATGTTTACCTAACTTAAACATGGTTTCCACACATCAAAAAAGGGGAGATTGTTAGGGCAATCAACCCATGTATGGTTTGGTTTTGATGTGTGTGGCAAAGGTTTAAGTTAGGTTGTTATGGATTTGATATGTTTGTTTAAGTTGTGCAGAACTTAGTAAATCACACATGGTTAGCTTGATGTTAGCATTGGTGGGTTCACCATCTCATAACTGAAGTCCTTGAGTAAGCGAAGGATGACATTGTGGAAGTCGTTTTCTTGGTGCATCCGAGGGACCGTCGAACGAGGAGCATTGAAGTGAAGCCAAAGGAAGCAGACTTCAGGGCGAGACGTGAAGGATGACATTGCGAATCCGTGAGCTTGGTGCATCTGAGAGACATGGCCAGACGAAGAGAGCTTCGAGGCGAGGGATTCCAAGGGAAATGAGAGTGAGTGATTGTAACCAGGGACAGGATAGCTTATAGGTGAACTTGGTCGAATGACTAAGTTAAGTGTCGAACGCTCAAGCTTAAGGTTTCAGGTTTTACCTGACAAGTCGGATGCTCAAACTTAAGTTTAAAGTTTTACCCGATGTTTGGATAAGTCGGATGCTCAAACATGAGTTTGAGGTTTATATCCGACGATTGGAAGCGTCGGATGCTCAAAAATGTGGTTTGAAGTTTACTCGACCGTCGGAGGCTCAAACAAATATTTTTTGTGAGGTTTTACCCGACACCAGTAGACTGATATAAATATCAGTCAATTGCTATGGGTCGATGGCACTTGGATGGTGCTTGATCGGTGTTCGACTGATGGCTTTTTGGCCCAATAGTAGACTGCTAGGGTTTGATAGTCAACTGATGCACCATCAGTTGATTGTCAAGGGACGACAGTCGACTAATGAAGGTGGTCGCGGGCATAGAGGGTTTGGGAGTCGACTGATCACCTGGATCACTCGACTGATGGCTCAATCAGTCGATTGATAGGGCTGATCAGTCGACTGATTAGGGAATCGTTAGCTGGACACCAACGTGGATGAAGTCGTTACAAGGCAACAACAATAATCAACTGATGGCTTCATCAGTCGACTGCTCACTGCCCAACGAGAAGAATGACCTCTTCCCTATAAGAAGAGGCCTTGGGTGACTTGGGGAGCCTAATGCTTCTACTCTAAAGTTCTCCCAAATGCTCGATACTATTTTCCACTCCTCTTCTTGTGTTTATTTCAATTCTATTGTAAGAGGGAGTGAATTTTGTAAGAAAGATTTACCTCCACCTTGAAGGAGAGATTAGTGATTGTTTAGGGGGTGATTCACCTGAATAAGTAGTCCGTGGATTAGTGGCAAGGGCCATGAACCACGTTACACAATCTTGTTAGTGTTTGTTTTCTTTGCTTGTCTTATTTTATCTTAATTGTCTTATTTAGCATCATATTTCCGTTGTGCTAATAGTATTTGTAGATGATTAAGAAGCGATCAATTTCCATCGTACACATTAAGGGTATTCACCCCCTCTAGCCAGGCCACGATCCTCCAATAGGAATTCGATCATTCTTGTCATCTAAATAATCATTAGCACAACGGAAATACTATAACAAAAAAAAATTAAGCTAAACAAAGATAAAAAGAGAGCAAACGCTAACGAAAGATGTAACATGGTTCATGGCTCTTGCCGCTAGTCCACGGACAATTCGTTTGGCGAATCACTCCCTCAACTAATGCACTAAGCTTCTCCTTTGCTCAACCAAGGTGGTGAAGAAACCTTTTTACACAAAATCCTCCCTCTTACAATATGATTGAGATGAGAACAAGGAAAAGGAGGTTTGGAACATTTAGGGCACTTGGGGAGCACTTAGGAGTGGAAACATTAACCTCCCCAAGGCATCCAACCCTTCTTTTTATAGAGAAGAAGGGTTTCTTCCAGTTGGGCATGCAACAGTCGACTGATGCATGCCATCAGTCCACTGTCGCTGTAACGACAATCTTCCACTGTCTTCTGACTTGCAATCATCACCGTCCAATGACACCCTTGGCAATCGACTTTTGTTATCGCTCAATGATCGTTGCCTCGTAGTGATCGATTAGTCACCTATGAGCGGTTATGTGCTGCGTTCACCTGATAGCATTCGCCATCCTTGCTGATCGATGTTAAAGCATTCGACTGCCATCCCTTGGTAGTCGACTGTTAGGCCACAAAACCCTAGTTGACACCGGTCGACTGTCATTACTTAGCAGTCGACTGTTATCGGGTAAAACCTCAAACATCAAGATGTTTGAGCATTTGACCTTCAGATAAAACCTCAAATACAATGTTTAAGCATCCGACACTTGATCTTAGCCACTTATCCAAGTTCACCTATTTAAGATACCCCGTCCTGGGTTATAATCGCTCAATCTCTCATCTCCCATGGAGTCCCTCACTGAAGCTCTCTTCGTCCGGCCTACGTCCCTCGGATGCACTAAGCCTGCGACTTCTCCCATGCCATTCTTCGTGTCTTGGTCCACAGTCTGCTTCCTTTGGCCTCACTCCATTTACTTCTTGTCCGGCGATCTCTCGGATGCACCAAGCTCACGGTTTCTCCCTGTGCCATCCTTCACCGACTCAAGGACCCGAGCCATGAGATGATGAACTCACCAATGCTTCATCAAGCTAACCATGTGTGATTTACTAAGTCTTGCACAATTTAAACACACACATCAAACATATAACAACCTAACTTAAACCCTTTTCCATACACATCAAAACCAAATATATACTTGGGTTGATTGCCCTAATAATCTCCCCCTTTTTGATGTGTGGCAACATGTTTAAGTTAGGTAAAATATTAACAAAATACATAAGGAAAGAAAGCATGTAAATCATAACATGAGTATCAAAAACTCCCCCTTAACATATGTTAATTCGCCCTAGCATGATTAACTTAAACTTCAATATTTCTCTCCCTTTGACACCATCAAAAATATCATACATATGTTATATAATGAGGTATCACTATCTAAGGGAAAAAAATTACCAAAACATGCTAAAAATTACTCAAAGTAGGTTACTGTGCTCGTGAACAGTCCATCAGTCGACTGCATCAGAACGCCAGTCGATTAGCACATGAAAATAAGCATTTTTTGATTTTTGAAGCCAACTTCAGAAATGCATTAAAAATTCATGAAAATTTGAAAAATCAAGAAAGTTTGGGTAACACATTTCTAATGAGTTCCTCTATCAAGGAAAAATTATTTTTCATGAAAATACATTCAATTTTTGAAAATTAGGCAAAAATTCAAAAGTTGTAAATGTTAGTAATATATGAGAGGTGTCCTAAGGCAATCACCTTATGATTGTACCATTTATTTGATAAATGAAGATTCACTATTTGAGTGTACATGTTTTCATGCATTTGATTGGATCTTAAACTCAATTACTGAATGTTCACAATACGATTCATAGCATGAGAGAATTTGTGATTGGATCACAACTACTGAGTATCTCTACATATGTAATTGTGATGTATTAAAATTATCCCTAGTCGATGAATTGATGGATTCATACGCCATTAATTTTGTTGAGACTAGCACAAGTCATACTCTTTGGTTTTTCCAAGTAGCTGTTTCTCATTGGCTGGAGACATTGGGATGTCCGGAGTTGATTGTGGATGCTAGTTATGGTAACTAGTTCATTGGATTGACCAATTGTAAGACTTCATTTTGTTCTCTACATATACAGATATGTCAATGAAGTCCTTACTGTAGCTTAAGTGCGATGTTCCTTCGACTTGTGGTATTCAAATCATCTTGGTCATGAAGACTTATGCTTTGACATTTTAAGCAAGCATTTCCGAGGAGATGTGGACCCGGGATTTTTGGGTATAAGTCGAAGTGGCCAAAGGTGTTTTGAATAACCTACAGAGGATTCACCACTCCTTTTGAGGATATGTATACCCTATGGTCTCTCGTCGGATTGTTACTAAAGTCTTTGGCCAAAGCATTACATGTTTAGAGTATGGTACTCTTGGATACATGTGTAGTAACTAGAATCCGTAGGATGAGAAAATGATACTTGGGCTAGGTGTGATGTAGTCAGCCTAGTGGGGACTGACACTATAGACCATGTCCTGAACCAAGTGGGTATAAGATGAGTGAAGGGAACGGGGCACGATTCATTGTAGCTGCTGAAGGGTTTCAGAAATGGTTCTGGGATCAACCATTGATTTTTCGGTTAATTGGGGATCATGATGTACTACTAGGTGCCACTTATCATCATTATATAATTAATGGTTAATTATAGACGACCAACATAAACCAGGAACCTATTTGGTCACATGCACAATGAGCATAATCCAAACAATTTAAAACGAGCTTGAAAATTGGATTCTCAGATTGAGAGAGACTTGGTTTGGTTGGACCAAACAAATAGCGAGTATGAAATTGTTTCAGTCACATCGGAAGCATGGATGGGCAGAGTCTTATGAAGATATGATGGATGAACCAAATCGATTTGGTTCTAATCCAATGGTGGAAAATAAACCAAAGTGGTTTGATTTGTTTTAAACGAATGAACCAAAGTTGGTTTGGTTCGTTTTAACTTAAAATAGACCAACGCGGTTTGGTTTATTTTAACTTAAGTTATTGGAGTGGGTTAACGAGTTTTGGTTATGAACCAATAACTGTTAGGAGAATGTGTTCTCTATAAAAATACGGTTTAAGGGTTTTGTGAAACCCTAATCATCAATCAAGAGTTGCCGCCCAACCCTAGGAGAGGAGCCCTTGCTCTTGCCGCCCAAGGTGTTGCCACCCATTTCTTGTGCCACCGCCCAAACTTGTTGCAACTCTTCCTCCTCACCGCCAGCGACCCACCAACTGCCGACGACTCCTCTGGCCATCCTCCCTTGGCCGCCGGTGACCAAGGAGCAATCGACCATTGATTGGATGATCATCTTCTCCACCAAAATAAGCTGTCCAGTTTTGGACAGCTTGTTTCTCTCTTCGTAGATAGGTTTGTTAAGACCTGTGCGCCCGCTAGAGGGTGAATAGCAGGTCATTGTTTGCTTGGTGGAATTTGATCGTGTGCTTGTCTACAACACTTGTTATACGTAGCGAAAATAATAACAATAAAACAAATACAAGAAGAACACAAGCACAACACCAAATATAACGTGGTTTGGAACTGTATGGTTCCTACTCCATGGATTGGGCTCAAATGAGCTCTAGTGATGCACACGCAACCACTAATCAATAACTCCTTCTCGAAACAATCTGGAGGTGGAGAAAACCTCTTACAATAGTTCTTACAACAATAAGAATAAAATACAAGCAATTAAATGAAATTCAACAAAAGAATGCAAAGAAAACTTTACAATCGATCTTTTGGAAGCTTGCTTGTTTGGTTGCTTGAGTTGCACTTGGAGATCTCGAATTGCAGCAACAAATCAACCCAAAACTCCTCAAGAAACCTTAGCCAAATCTCTGTCCATGAGCTACTTTTATAACCTACATTCGGGCTGGATTTTGCCTAACAGTCAACTGATTAGGACCATCAGTCGGCTGCTCCTGTAGCCGTTGTTGTCTCACAACGACATGAGCCACATTGGATAAGTTCCAACGGATAGACCATCAGTCGACTGATCATGCCCATCAGTCGACTGATCGAGTTATCACTCGACTGTCAAACCCTATCAATCTGTAGGGTCGATGTTGGCCGGTTAGAGGGGGGTGAATAGCCCTCAATCGTCGTATGGTGGAATTCGTTCGTTCTTGCGTGCTTGTCTATAATTATCGTTAATATATGCAGCGGAATAACAATAGAAATAATAATAATAATACAATCGCATGCAATACACAAAGATATACGTGGTTCGGAACCGAATGGTTCCTACTCCACGGGCGAGCTCACTGAGCTCTAGTTATGCGCACGACACTAACTAACACTCCTTCTCGACAACACATTGGAGGTAGAGAAACCTCTCACAAGCAATTACAATGTAATATAGAAATACAAGCAAATACACAAATACAATACACAAGAAAACTTTCACCGATTGCTTTGATCGCTTTGCTTGTTGCTTGCTTTAGATGGCTCTTGAAGGTCTGGAATGCAGTAGCAATTCACCTGGGCCATACTGGGGTCGTGGTTGGACGGGTCCGCAGACATGGCCATGTATGTGCATTGCTGATATATATGTATGCATGTATTCGATATATGTTTTACATATGCCTGTGAGATGCTGCATTTGATTGAGCTATGATTGCTGCATATGCTTGTAAATCATGATACATGTCATTTGCATATTATATACTGCTGTGTGTTGAGCATGATATATGTGTTGGTCTAGACTGTTGTATGCATTTGATTAGAGTCATGTCATAGTGTGGTATGGACCGGGATGTTATTACATGTGATTATATACTGTTCATATGTCTGAGTGTTGGTCAGATTTGGGATTGACTTTATACGTTATATGGGTTATGTTATTGTATATCTGTTCAGGATGATATAGCTTATGGTGTTGCAGACTGTCAGGTACGTTGGTACATTACTTCATGTTCAGTTGATCAATTTACTATATGCATTGGGTATGACTATACTGTGGTTACTTGTTATTAGATTTGGATAGAACTATATATCTATTGGACTCATGCTGTATACCTATAGATCTTCACATGTATACTTGTAGATCTCTATATCCTGTATGTTGTTCATGCACTTTCTATAGATTACCCCTGATTTTATACTCACCACCCCGAACCCTGGGTTTCTTGTCGCCCAGGTAATAGGTAGAAGATTTCCTTGGATGTTCGGAGCTCCGCCAGCTGATCCCATCTCACACTGAATGGATGGTTATTTATTCCGTATTGTTGTATTTTTTTGTGGATTGCCATTTTGGGATTTTTCCCTGTATTGCTTCTGTATTTGTGATATACGAATGTGTTGTATGTATTTGGCCTTTGATGTGGTTTCTATTATGTTTTTTGTCGTGTCAAGTCACTCCGGAGTGCACAGTTGGGTCTTTGTATCTTGTTTTATCTGTTAGTATGTTTCCGCTATGTTTGGTATGTTGATATCTTTATATTATATTATTGTTGTGGGCCTACGGGCCTTGTATTAACCCGAAATATTGCCACGTACAGGGGAGATGCCGTCCGTTTGCTTTTCGGCACGGCATACTCTCGGGGTGTGACAATTTTATTGGTATCAAAGCCCTAGGTTGCGAATTCCACTTTTGGATTTTATTTCATTCGGACATCGAGTTTTGCTTTACTCAGTTTTGGTTTTGTGAGTTCTGGGATCTGGTTGTTGCGGACATCTCCGAGCTACAAGGTTTAAGGTATGATAACTGTTATCACATATCCTTCTGTTGGCTATGCATTTAGTTGCTTATAACAAGGATGACTTGTAGGGTGTTGGTTAGTTTTCATAACCGTGGTTTAAGTTAACCACGGGAACGACATATTGAGGTTATTACCTTTTCGATAGCAGGTAATTACCTATCGAAAAGGTAATTACCTTTGAGAGCCGACTGGTACCGAGTCGGAAAGCAGGGATTAGGTAGTCACAGTTCATGCGAAAATCAAAGATTACAGTCTTAAGAATTTTCACTAATTATGCTTGTTAGATTATTACCTGAGGTGTAATGGACTAAGCGAGTATACTATTGCTGATGCAGATAGTAGAAAATTAGTGAATGATATTCATAGGGATTTTGATCCCTAAGTTGTTCGTGTTAGGTTGTATAACTTTGAGAGTACTTTTGAGTACTTAACTCGTGTTATACGAAGAAAGTAGTGTTAGTGGAATACTATTATCCGGATCTAGTCGGTACTTGGTGGAAGAGATAGGAAATAACTTTTGGGAAATCACACATCACTTGGCCACGGTGTAGTGATGTTGTGAGAGAGTATTTTCCCACGTCATCTTCTTTGACTCATTGTCAGGGATTTCTTGAGCTTTAGGTTGAGTGATCGTTTGGTGACGAAAGTACCATGCAGAGTTGTTAGACTTGCGAGGGTTATGACCACCTAATAGCTCGAGAATATGATCGACATGTCTTAAGCCACCTACGATTTATTGGTTGACATCTTGATCATGATGTTTGGATCTCCTATCAGATCCTACTGGAAGGCATTAGACCGAGTCATGTGTATAGAAATGACTCCGTAGCAAGTGTTTTAAGAGTTGGAGATTTGATAAGCAGATATTGCAAGTCAAATTATTAGAATCCGAAGTCTCCAAATGTTGGATAAAAGGAGCGAGATTGGAGTCATGAGTCATGAGCTACTATTGGAGAGTTTTCCGACCATAGAAGACCGACTGAAGATCAACATCATCTTCTCATGTTTATCAGTGAACTAAGAAGAAAGACTTCGAAAGGATTATGTGCATATAGTGTGAGTCACGATGACACGCAAAGTCAGATTATCCGATGGATCATTTCATCCGTTTATACTATAAGCAGCCAGTACCTACGAGGAGAGTATATACCTTGAAGACTCAGTTGAAGACTATGGATGATGCTTTCGAGAGGATGATCCAAAACCTCGAAAGCCGAGATCATTACAGAAGATTGGGTTATCACATCAGCAGCGATTTACCACCTCATATATAGTTGGAGCTCTTTGATACTTCCAGCCGAGAGAAGCGAGTTACTCAGCACTATCAGCAGAGGACATCTCAGAAGACTCAGACATTCAGACAACAACTGTTACCTCTCCAGACGACAACAACGATTACCTTTCCAGGCATGCTTATGCTTTGTACAAATGAGAGCTTATACGACGATGGTCGTATCTATTCTACATTCTTCAGTGGCAGCTATACTATTTGCAGAGTTAGAGCATGCTACGATGTTGACAAATTTTCAGTATTTTATAGCCGGATGTGTACCCTTTGCCAGTACAACAGTGTTTACCATCTCCATTGCAGAGACTTGGGGTATTGTATCTCTGTTCAACAGTTGATTTCAGTTCCTCCATGGTAGACTTTTGCAGCTACTTGAGCTCAACCGTCAAGAACAGATGTTAGGCGAGTTTTCATGATTACTCGAGAGGAGGTATAGAAGACCGAAGAATTGGTCATGTGGGGTATTACTTTAGGTTACCCTATTTGTGGATATATCGAGGGATACTGATAGTTACAGGTGCTAGGTCTAGAATATTCTTGGATAGGATTTGAAGGGTTCCTATCGACTTGTGGGTTGGTGATTGTTCTCTACCGTCAGGTGAGATGTTGATCAATGACCAAGAAGTCAAGGGATACCCTTAGCCTTTGCTAGACATACCTTCACTATAAAACATATCCTTATGGGTAGTTAAATTGTTGAAATGAGGGTATAACATGCATCTCGGATGTGCATATAATTCGAGAGTATTCGGATATAGTTTCGGATGAACTGTCGGGTTTGCCACTGCATGGGCAAGTAGGAATATGCGATTGGGGTGATTTCGGGAATAGTTTTGATATTGAAGACCTCATACCGGGAGATGATTTTACGGGTATTAGTGTTTCTAAACACTATGGGAGATTTATCTTTCCTAGTGTTTCTTCTTGAGAAGACTCGTAACTCTTTGTTAAAAGAGAGATGGACCTTTTAGGTTATGCGTCGATTATCGATGATTGGAATGCAGTAGTTGAGAATGAATACCCTTCGTTGAGGATAAAGGATCTGTTTAGATCAGCTAAAGGACACCTGTGTATATCCTAGGGTTGATCTACGATTGGAGGGTTGATATTGTAGTGACTTAGTATCATACAATTATCTTTGTCGGTGTGATGATTGAGCTATCATCAGCTTAGAGTAAAAAGGATGCAGGTGTGTAGAAGATGACATTTCATACTTGGTATGAATTTTAAGAGATGTTGATAATGTCGTTAGACTTATTAACGATTTAGTCATTCATGAAGCGACTGGACCCGTTGGTGGTTGCCTTCTTAGATGATTTGTTGGAAGGTGATGGAAATCACTTGGTCGGAAGCTTGGGAAGCTAGGTTTCAAGGCCTAGAAGGGGGCTGACTTTTGTGTCAGTGTTAGTTAATCCGTTCGATATGGATGGAAGGGTATTGTACGCAGATGCATCATTTCAGGGATTAGGAGCGATCCCGATGCAGTTGAATGAGACGTATATTATGTGTATGCTAGTTGAGAAACTAGCGAGATTAGTCATTATAGTCTTCCAATTACTTTCAGTTCCGTGTGATAGAATGAATTTTGGACATTAGATTAATTTCTCTTGTGAGGATAAATCTCCGTCTCTAGGAAGGATAGTAGTTCCCAGAGTTGCATTCGCTTTAGGAAGAGTTGTTTCAGGAGACTCTTCATTCGAGAGTGGTGATTTATTTGGAGTGTATCCGAAAATAGTGAGTATTGAGACGTTCATGTTGGTGGAACGATATATGGGACATGGCTGATTTCGTAGCTAGATGTTGGGTATGCCAATAGGCAAAGGTGGAATATTGTGACCGGTAGGGTTACGTACCGTGATGAAGTGGGAGTCTAGTACATTAGACTGTGTTGAGAGACTATCTAGAATTTGGAAAGGACTGGATGTGATTTGGGTAATCGATGATCGATTAGCTAGGTCCGTTCATTTCCTTCCGAGCCGTAAGATGGATTTCGTTGGATCGCTTGACGGAATTATATTCATGGAGTATCCTGGAGTATTATTACCGATAGAGATTCATGATTCACCTTACGATTTTGGCAAAGTCTCTAATAGGTCACGTATATAGAGCTCCACTTTGGTACGATTATTTACCTTTTTGGTAGATGGTCCATAGGAAGGTGGTATTCAGACTTTAAAAGGGTCTGTTGAGAGTATCCATGATAGTTTATAGAGGATCAGTACCCCACTTAGTCACTTGAGGTGTATGACTTTTCTCTAGATACTTGATATAGTTGTGACCTCTTATACTCGTACATGAGTCAGAAATTTGGGGACCAAATTTTTATTAGTGGGGGAGAATGTAAAATATGGGAAAAAAAATAAAATAAAATAAAATACTCTTGTTAAATTGAAAAATTGTCTTATATAATTTTACAGAAATTTATAGAATTTTTTCCGGATTCAAAAGGAGTCCATATGATGAAGATTAAAGCCTAAATGGGTATTTGAGTTAAACCTAGGTTAGCCTGAGGTTAAACTTGGGCTAGCTCAAGTTAGTTGGTTGACCCCTTTAAGTTCCGGTCTCGGTTTTTCTTGCGCTGCATCCCTTATTCGCGATTTCTTCCTCCCTTCACCGCGCGTCGATTTCTTCCTCATTGTCGACTTTTTCCCCGATTCTTCTTCCTCACCATCGCCGATGGCTACCTCTCGATCTCGACGGCAGCGGCTCCTTTTCCTTCTGGTGTCAAGCTCCGTCGTGAGGTTTGCTCCTCTTCTCCGTCATTTCTTCCTATCTTCTCCAATCGACAGCTTTCCTTCTTCCCCATTTTTGACTTTCCTCTTCGATTTCAATCTGAGGCTCGAACCATTACTCGTTTCAATGGTTGCCACGAGCTCAATCTTGCTGTCAGATTCCCTTGAGTGAGCTTAGCTCAGAGACAGGGCATCGTTGCCTTCTTCCATCGTGATCAACTCCAATGTCACAACTTCACCGCCGATTTGTGATCCTGTGTTAAGCTACTGTGTCGGCCATCTCAGTCACGAGGTTGATCGGCTGTTTCCATCACTGCCTTGGCATTAGTTAGCTGTTTGTGAGATCAACATGGCGATGTCTTCACATCCGCAGCTCCTCGGCCTCATTACGTCCGAATGGTGATTTGCTGCAGTCGATTGTCATGGAGCAAGCGGGCGATGTGTGCTCGGTTATGCTTTGCTTCTCTGGATTTTGCAAGCAGATGTTGAGGCCAAGAGGGAGATCCGGCGGCTAAGGTTGGAATGGGAAGTATTGATGAGCTGTGAGCTCAGATCTGGTGAAACGACAATGGAGACCGATTTGTGACTTAAGACCATGGGTCAAGAAACGATGGAAGCAAGGCGCAGATGGATCTAATACCTATACTTGGATTTGGACAGCTGTGATTGAAGTTGCACTAGGTGAGTTACAGTTGTGAGGTAGGTTTGTGTATTTTTGTTTACAGCAGTTGATGAGGATGGGTTATTGTTGTTCACAGTAACATTAAGCTTGGATAATTTTGTTTGCAACAGAGCTTAGACTTCCTGACAGCAATCAGAGTCACTGAGCTATTTTCCCTATGGTGTGATCCGATCGGTGTGTAAGACTAGATGGACTTTAATTGTCATAGATACATGGACATGGGGACGGATAGCACGGATTGCATATTAGGTGGGTAATATCTACCCTGGTCAGGTAGTTTGATCTGAATCTGGTGCATGAATTTGGACTTATGTTATTACTTTGATCTTAGATCCACTCTTATTTAATCATATGCTTGTACTGCCTTGACCTTTGAGATATATTGTTGTTACTTCATTGATTATCTAGCACAGATAGGAACTATAAACCCTATTATGTGTTAGCTGATGGATGTTCAGTAAGTATAGGTGGTTAGGGTTATCTTTGTGACCTCAGATTGGGTTACTGTGTTACATCACTAGGGTTAGGTGATGGATTAGATTACGGAGTCGATTGTTGTATCGTATACTTATTAGTTGTGCATCTATGGTGGATCTAGTTGTCTATGCATAGATAAGTATGTGGTGGTCAGTATGTGGCTAAGGACTAGGGGTCCTAGCGTGATGATATATCCATTATGGATTGTGTGTCGGTGTATGGTTATATGGACGGTCGATAGTATCTCGCTACTGACTAGAGGTCTTAGCATGGTTGACTGTCAGATGTGTATGACTCTTTGTGCGATAGAGAGAGTCTTGTGGATTGTAGTCCTTGCATAGTTGACTTTTGGTTGACCAGGACTCCTCATGGGATAGGGAGTGTTGCGAGGATCCGTATATGGAGTTATGCATCATTACATTTGCATGCATGCTGTCGACTGGGGTCTCCCTTGTGGTTGAGATGGGTCGTCAGTCATCTTGCCTCCCCGACCACTCGGGGTAGTAGCAGCAAGGTTGAGGGTAGAGCATTGGATGTGCCGCGCTCGACCACTATAGATGGTGGTAGCTGGAAATGCGCACCTGCCCACTATGCAGAGTGGTGTTAGAACTCGCCCACTATAGATGGTGGTTGTGTGACGTGCAGTTATCCTGTGTGCGGAGCTCATCTACTCATGGGTAGTGATGGAGCGGCCAGCAGCAGGGACCCCCGTGGAGTAATAAGCTTTTTACGCTTATATGCTACTCATTCATACTACCCAACTTGATCACTCGAGAGTAGTGGCAGTTGGAGTCGGGCTAGTCATCTTGTCGTGCCACCCGGGCCATATTGGGGTCGTGGTTGGACGGGTCCGCAGACATGGCCATACATGTGCATTGCTGATATATATGTATGCATGTATTCGATATATGTTTTACATATGCCTGTGAGATGTTGCATTTGATTGAGCTATGATTGCTGCATATGCTTGTACATCATGATACATGTCATTTGTATATTATATACTGTTGTGTGTTGAGCATGATATATGTGTTGGTCTAGACTGTTGTATGCATTTGATTAGAGTCATGTCATAGTGTGGTATGGACCGAGATGTTATTACATGTGATTATATACTGTTCATATATCTAAGTGTTGCTCAGATTTGGGATTGACTTTGTATGTTATATGGGTTATGTTATTGTATATCTGTTCAGAATGATATAGCTTATGGTGTTGCAGACTGTCAGGTACGTTGGTACATTACTTCATGTTCAGTTGATCAGTTTAGTATATGCATTGGGTATGACTATACTGTGGTTACTTGTTATTAGATTTGGATAGGACTGTATGTCTATTGGACTCATGCTGTATACCTGTAGATCTTCACATGTATACTTGTAGATCTCTATATCCTATATGTTGTTCATGCACTTTCTATATATTACCCCTGAGTTTATACTCACCACCCTGGACCTTGGGTTTCCTGTCGCCCAGGTAACAGGTAGAAGATTTTCTTGGATGTTCGGAGCTCCGTCGCTGATCTCATCTCACACTGAACGGATGGTTATTTATTCCATATTGTTGTATTTTTTTGTGGATTGCCATTTTGGGATTTTACCCTGTATTCTTTCCGTATTTGTGATATACGGATGTGTTGTATGTATTTGGCCTTTGATGTGGTTTTTATTATGTTTCTTGTCATGTCAAGTCACTCCGGAGTGAACAGTTGGGTATTTGTATCTTGTTTTATCTGTCAGTATGTTTTCGCTATGTTTGGTATGTTGATATCTTTATATTATATTATTATTGTGGGCCTATGGGCCTTGTATTAACCCGAAATGTTGCCACCTACAGGGGAGATGTCGTCCGTTTGCTTTTCGACACAGTATACTCTCGGGGCATGACATAAATTCCTTGGCAGAAAGTTCTTGCGGAAGTGGCAAGGTGAAAAGTCCAAGAAGGGTAAATTCCTTGGCAGAAAGTCCTTGTGGAAGTGGCAAAGTGAAAAGTCCAAGAACGGTAAATTCCTTGGCACGAAGTCCTTGCGGAAGTGGCAAGGTGAAAAGTCCAAGAAGGATAAATTCCTTGCGGGTGTGGCAAAGTGAAAAGACCAAGAATGGCTGATGGCTGGAGTCTTGGCAAGTAAAGAGTCTATGGGTAGAGTCTTTACTAGACGTGTTTCAGTCTTAGAGTTGACTGAAACATTGGGCCTAAGGACAATAATGGGTTGACACCTCAACTTTTTCCCTTATCGTACTTATTATGTTTCTCCTATCGTACTTATTAACTCTAAAGTTCACTACCCAAAAGAGACGAGAACTAGAACAAGTGTATCGTACACTTGTATAATGAAGGCTCTTCCTACTGAGCAGTCGAGGTGGTAACTCGACTGGTAGAGTACTGGGGCAGCGAAACTTGGAGAAAGCTTTACTTGTCCATGGAAGTGTATTTCTCAAGTGCAGTCGGGGTGGCACCTTGACTAATCATGCGCAGAAGCGAGCTGCACTCGATTGGTGCTTCGACTGATGTGTAATGAGTTAGCAGTTATGTTAACATTTATCTGTTCTGATTTTCTTGGTTTGATCTGATCGTGCAGGAACTTATTGACAAAAGGATGACCAAATCTTATGGATAGGGAAGTCATCCTTAGGGATTGAATTTTATCCGAAATACAAGTCATTCTTATTTGCATGGATCTGCAGGTTCGACTAGTGATAGATGCAGGTTCTAGATAAGCTCAACAGGTTTATAAAAATAGGAATTTTGAATGAATTTGTGGGCATGCATATATGAAAAACAACGATCTAAACCAAGCTTGCTGCGATTGAACACTGAAGGCTTCAATTTGCACCCAGTTTCCCTGCTTTCTCAAACCCTTACAGTTTCTCTGCTCTCTTCTGCAACCTGAACATCTGCTCATCATTATCTATACGGTTAGGAGCTTGAGGAGAAATTCTGTAAAGTTCTTTTTATTTAGATTCCTATGCTTAATTCATATATTTAGAATCTGTAAACTGTAAGTGATTTAAGAGGTTTCTTCACCTTCGAAGCATTCTTCGAAAAGGAGAAAATATAGAGGTAGGGCTTGGACTAGCATCTCTAGGAGAGAGTTGTGAACCAAGTAAAAATCAGCTGTCACTTGTGTTTGTTTTCTTTTCATTCTGTTTGTTTTGGTTGTGCTGTTCTTTTTAGTATATCCGCTACATAAATTTAGATTGTATTTTAATGTAACGCCCATAAAATTCCTAGCAATTTTACAAGAATTTTTGGCTTGATGATCATGGGCTTTATGTGGGTTTTTTTTTTCCAAAAAAATAAAAGAAATAAGCCAAAAGGGGGTGCAAGGCCTAGGAATTGAACTCCAAACCTCTAGAGATAGCCAAACCCTATAGATGCACCCACTAACCAAAAGCCCAATAGGACTACATCATTAGATGAAAGGGGGGGATTATAGATAAGGGAGATAAAGGTAAATGAAGAGGCATGGAAGAAGAGAAGAGAAACTTCTCTTCCTCCCTTTATAAAGAAGAGGGAAGGTTCTAATTTGCCACTTCCTCTCTTCTTCTTCTTCTCACCGAAATCAAGCTCCTTCTCCACCCCTTGGCCGAAACTCCTCCAAGCAAGAAGAAAGGGCTAGGTTTTGTGTTAGGTTATCTTCTTCACACTACAAGCAAAGCAAAGGATGTAAGTATCCCTCACCTGCATACGAGTAGCTTCGATTGCTATTTTGTAAAAGAAACCCATATGACATATTCGGCCAAAATGAAGTTTGGGTGTTTGATTGAAAGTCTATATCATGTTTGTAAGAAGAAGATGTTGTTAGTGACTAGATGATGATGTTAGGATGGAAAGAGGGTTTAGGTTAAAGGCTAACCCTAATAACCACTAAAGCCTATTCGGCCAAGCCATGATTTAGGGTTCAATGAGGCTCTATGCCATGTTTTTTTTATAACTAGATGATGATGCTAGGATTTAAAATGGATTAGGACCAAAGTTAACCCTAATAGCCACTAAGGTTCATTCGGCCAACCTATGATTTAGGGTTTCCATGAAGTTATATGCTATGTCTAGTAACTAGATGATGATGTTAGGATGGAAAAAGGGTTTAGGTTAAAGGTTAACCCTAGTAACCACTAAAGCCTATTCGGCCAAGCCATGATTTAGGGTTTCCATGAAGTTATATGCTATGTCTAGTAACTAGATGATGATGTTAGGATGGAAAAAGGGTTTAGGTTAAAGGTTAACCCTAGTAACCACTAAAGCCTATTCGGCCAAGCCATGATTTAGGGTTTCCATGAAGTTATATGCTATGTTTTTTGTAACTATATGATGATGTTAAGGTTTAAAATGGATTAGGTCAAAAGTTAAACCCAAAGGCCAACAAGGACCATTCGGCCATCCCTAGATATTGATGACCCAATGAGGTTTCAATCCATGTTTTGTAGGGTTATGATGTTGTTGTTATGTTTAATGAATTAGGTTAAAGGCTAACCCCAAAACCCCTACATGGACCATTCGGCCACCATAAACCTTGGGTGATTAGATGAAGTCTAATTCATGTTCTATATGCATATGAAGTTGTTGTGATGAATTAGGTTAACATGTGTTTTATGTTGGGTGAATTCATGTTGACTTATGATATTAAATGATGCTAAATGAGGATAACATGTTATAGTTTAGCATTTACTTACTTTGATGCCATGCCTTATGCCATGCCTTATGTGTATTGTGATATCTAAGATGTGATATGAAATGAAGTATGCTATGCTATGTTAATGCAATGAAGCATGATGTGTTATGAAATGAAGTATGCTATGCTATGTTAATTAAATGAAGCATGATGTGTTATGAAATGAAGTATGCTATGCTATGTTAATGCAATGAAGCATGATGCGTTATGAAATAAAGTATGCTATGCTATGTTAATGAAATGAAGCATGATGTGTTATGAAATGAAGTATGCTATGCTATGTTAATGCAATGAAGCATGATGCGTTATGAAATGAAGTATGCTATGCTATGTTAATGAAATGAAGTATGCCATGCTATGTTAATGAAATAAGCTATGTTGTACAAATAAGCATATAAGTATTTTACCTTCTGCATGGCTTGTACCAAGACCTTAACAAGGTCCAAGAAGGGATGGGCTCCTAAGATGCCCTAGGTCGATGGAATAAGACTCGGGCCTAGGATGGGCTTCTATGTATGATTGCCCCTAGGTCGATGGAATAAGATTCGGGCCTAGTACGGGATGGGCTCCAAGATGCCTTAGGTCGATGGAGTAAGACTCGGGCCTAGGATGGGCTTCTACGCTATGACGATTGCCCCTAGGTCGATGGAATAAGACTCGGGCCTAAAAACCTATTAGGTTCGAGACTTGCTACCTCGGGCCTATTTAGGGATGCGCGCTATGATAATGAAGAAGTGGTACAATGCCGGGCCCAAATATGTTGAGATTTATGTTTACGTACCTAAAAATATATGTTTTCAAAGCATCCTGCATATGTTTACCTGCTAATTGTTATGTTTACATGCTTATGTTATATATGTTTCCATGTTATGTTTGATGATATGTTAGGAATGTTTACATGCTTATGTTATATACGTTACCCGTTATGTTTGAGGATATGCTATGATGTTTATGTTACTAAGTTACATACGATGCATGTTATGTTGGTTAAGCATATATTCATGTTATGTTGCTAAGTTATGGATGATACATGTTATATTTACTTATGTTACTTATGCTACATGTTAAGTTGATGATGCCACGTATGTTACATATTATATTGCTTATATGTCATGAATGCTACATGCCATGATTAACGTCGATGTATGGTTTTTGTGAGTAGGACAGGATCTTACTAAGCCTATGTGCTTATAGTTTATCTTTCCCTTGTACTGCAGATAAGGGTAAGGGATGGATAAACTAATGGGAGCAGCAAGAGGGGCCAAATGTGTGTGGTAGTGGCATGGTGGAGAAGATCCGTTAGGTCTACATATATATGTGTTTACCTATGATGATGATGTCTATGGATGTCCTTATTATGCCTGCTTATTTGTCGTTAAGAACTTGAACTAAGCACTAAGTACCTATCTATGTTATGATGCATGTTCTATACTAATAAGAAGAAGTAAAGAAGAAGTAAGAAGAAGTATCTATATATGCTATGATGCATGCTCTATGTGAAGAAGAAGAAGTATATATATATATATATATATGTCAATGCATGTTTATGTTTTAAAGAGAAAAAAAATGTCTAAAGTCTTCCGCTGTAAGAATTAAGAAGTATGCATAAAGTCTTCCGCTGTATGTAATGTAAGTATGTACGGTCGCGTCACGCACCGCCCCTCCGGACATTCAGGGTCTGGAAAAGGGCGGGCGTTACATTTAAAACACTATTCATCCCCCCTCTACCGTAGTCATAGGTCCTATCAGTGGAATATATAGGGTACTTGTGGGATGTTAAGATGATGGTGCCTACAAGGATGCAGAGTGAGTTGGGTGTTAGTTGATTGATTGGGAGGTCGTAGTAAAAAATGATGTGGTAGAGTGGTTTTGGAAGGGGAAAGCGAAGGCCTCCTTCTATTTTTCCTGTGAATTGGGTGGTTGTTCCAGATGGAGGTTGATGGGGGCGTTGGGATTTGTTAGGGATTATGACAGTGGTATCTTTAGGGAGGTATTTAGGGTTGCAATGGAAAAAGAAATGATTAAAGGTGAGTTGACTGGGTGTGATTTCGTACAAGGGGGCGATGGAGGAAGACGAGGCCAGGAAGAAGAGAGGACGAGAAGTGTGAAGAAGGCAGAGAAGGGATCTAGGGTTTTTTTGAAGAGAATTGCAGTCGAATGGGAAGGTGTAGCAGAAGCCAAAATTTTGGAAGAAGAGTATGCGGGTTAATTATGGGGTGCGGTGAGAGTGAAAGATAAAGTTAGGATATTTTTTATTAAAGCATAGTATTTTCCTAGGGAGTTTTTATTTTTTGCAAAGGTATTTCGGAAATTATTTAAGGCATTTCATGCCTATTATGGAACTTATGGGGAAATGAAGAGGTTCTTTTGGGGGGGGGGGTTGCTGATTTGTTTAAGTAATTTTGGGTTATTTAATGGAATGCAGGAGGGGTTTCTTGGATTCTTTTATGGATGTGTTGTGAAACTAATGCAGGCTCTATGCCTACTATAATAGCTTAATAGCTAAATAGTTATTTTCCCCCATGGGGAACTATAACGCCTTTATATGACATATATAAATATTCTCATGACCCTCTTATAAAAGCCTAAGGGCTAGATAGTTATTTTCTCCCACAGGGAAATATAACGCCAGCTATAAGGGGAAGGTAACATGCTAATAGGGCTCAATGCCTCCTATAATATTCTAAGGCATAAACACCTCATACAACATTTAAGGCATAAACGTCTCATACAATATCTTTGGTATAAGCATCTCATATATTAGTTATGGAGCAGTGCCTTATACAGTGTGCAAGGGTCAATGCATGGTGTATCAGTATAATGGATGTAGTTGAGGGAGATTAGTATGATAGTGCTTTCGCATTCATGAGAACTTGTAAAATTTTACTAGACTTCGCTCCTCAGTTTTACTAAAGAGGGTGAACTTATGATGGGTGTGGAGTCTATTTCAAGTTAAGGAAGAGAAATTTTTGTTGTAGACACTTGTAAAACTTTACTCGAATTTGCTCTTCAGTTTTACTAAAGAGGGGAAACTTATGATAGGGTCGGGGTTTCTAGAGCAATATGAATATTTCCAAGGCAGTCTTATTAGTTCCAGAGCAGTATATGTATCTTTAGCATAGTATGTGCAATTCTCGAGTTGTATGAGTATTTTTCTGGGTAGTACGATAAATTACAGAGCAGTATATGTAATTCCAAAACAGTATGGGTATTTACAAGAGCGGAATGGGTATTTCTGGGGCAGTCTGATCAGTTACAGAGCAGTATGTTTAGTTCCAGAGTAGTATGTGTACTTACTAAGAAGTATGTTTGGTTCTAGAGCAATATGTGCACTTACATAGTAGTATGTTTAGTTCTAGAGCAGTACGTGTACTTACAAAGCAGTATGTTCAGTGCCAGAGCAGTATGTATAGTTCTAGGGCAATGTGTTTCCAGGATAGTATGTGCAAATTCCAGAATAGTGTATGTAATTCTCGAGCAGTATGTTTAATTACCGAGCGGTATGTGTGTTTTCTGAACAGTATGTGTATTTCTCGAGCCGTGAATGTAGTTTCTGAAGGTAGGTTGTGTAGTGTTCGGAAGGAAGGAGTAGCATGGGCAGAGCGATTTAGGTATTCTCTGAGCAATATGCGTAATTCCTGAGAAGTATGTATAATTCCTGGGCAGTATGTGTGTTTCCTGAGCATTATGTGTATTTCCTAAGATGTGAGTATAGTTTTCGAAGGTAGGGTGTGCAGTGCTCGAAAGGAACGAGCATCATAGGCAGAGCAATTCATGTATTCTCCGAGCAGTATGTGTAATTCCCGAGCGGCATGTCTAATTCTTGGACGGTATGTGTGTTTCCCAAGAGGTATGTGTATTTCCTGAGCCGTGAATGTAGTTTTCGAAGGTAGGGTGTGCAGTGCTCGGAAGGAAGGAGCGACATAGGCAGAGTGATTCATGTATTCTCCAAGCAGTATGCGTAATTCTCGAGCAGTATGTATAATTCCCAGGTAGTATGTGTGTTTCTCGAGTAGTATGTGTATTTTTCGAGCCGTGAATGTAGTTTCCAAAGGTAGGTTGTGTAGTGCTCGGAAGGAAGGAGCAGCAGGCGTAGAGCGATTCATGTATTCTCTGAGCAGTATGTGTAATTCCCGAGTGGTATGTCTAATTCTTGGGCAGTATGCGTGTTTCCCGAGCAGTATGTGTATTTCTCGAGCCGTGAATGTAGTTTCTAATGGTGGGTGTGCAGTGCTCTGAAGGAAGGAGCAACATGGGCAGAGTGATTCATGTATTTTCTTAGCAGTGTGTATTTCCTGAGTAGTATGCCAATTTCCCGAGCAATTTGTGTATTTCTCCAGCTAGGCAAGGAGGTTTAGGGTTCCTTTTGTATTTGGTAAAATCAAGAAGAGAGGATGATTAGGGATAGTAGGAGGAGGTCGAGGAAGATAAATATGATTAATATAAGATATTTTATCATTTATTTATTTATATATTTTTGTATGTGATTAATGCTTGGTAGGGAAATATAAGGCACATGAAGCATTTGAAAGAGACATTTTAAATATGGGCAGGAAAAGCGGTTACGATGACAACTTGACAAAGGGCATTAAAGTAAATTTACCCTAAGAGGAGGCGGGGTGAACCATCTATAAAAGGGGTAGAGGTGGAAGGAAGTTGGGGATGGTTGTTTCTTCACTATTCGGTACCTCTAAGATCTCTTTCCTACTTCTTCTTCTACATTTCATTACTTTCTCCATACTCTTACTAACTTGAGCGTCGGAGTGGCAGTGTCAAATAGTCGGTCCATATCTCACATTTCTTCTTCGAGCAATAGATCTAACTCTACTTGTAAGAGCTCAGGTGATTCTAGGAGTGTATCTCTTTTTATCTCATTTTCAATTTTCTTTGGTATTAGATCTAGCAATCCCTAAGGAGGGGGAGGGAGATCTCAGCAGGCCGAAGAAGCTAACATCATCAATAATGTTTAATTTAATTCCACTAAATGTTTAATTAGACACAAGAACTTGAATGATTGCATGTTAGTTGGATATAAGAAATCGAATATTTATTATATTGATTTATCCTATGCTTCTAATATTTTTACTAAGTGTCTTATGACAAAAGAAGAGGAAGGTTGGCTATGACATAAGAGGCTTGGACATGTCAACATGAAGAGCATAGCCAAGGTAGCCAAATTGGAGTTAGTAAAAGGGCTACCAAAGATCAAGTACATTAAAGACAAATTATGTGATGCATGCCAAGAAGGAAAGCAATCTAAATCATCACACAAAGTTAAAACCCTAACTAGTACTTCATTACCACTAGACTATTGCATCTAGATTTATTTAATTGTCATAGTATTCCTTCATTAAATAAGTATTGCTTAGTTATAGTAGATGACTTCTCTAGGTATACATGGGTTTACTTTTTGAAACATAAGGATGATACATTAGGAGCAATCATATGATTAAGCAAAAGAGTTGAAAAATGAAAAGAATCAAAATCAACCGAATCTGTAGTGATAATGGTGGAGAATTTAAGAATTCAAATTTTTCTTAGAACAAGGGACAAGCATGAATTCTTATGTCCTAGAACACCCTAACCAAATTGGGTGGCGGAAAGGAGAAATCATGCCCTACAAGAGGCGGCTAGGACAATGCTTATGAATACTCCTTGCCAATCTACTTGGGGGTGGAAGCAGTTAACACAGCTTGCTATGTCAAAAATCGAGTCTTAGTCCATAGGTTTTTAAGGAAAAACACTTTTTGAATTATGGAATAGTAAAACTCCTACAATTCACTATTTTAAGATTTTTGGATGTAAAGTATACACTTTAAATACCAAAGACAATCTAGGAAAATTTGAGTCTAAGGTAGATGAGGGAATCCTGGTTGGATACTCATCCACTAGTAGAGATTATAGGATATACAATAAGAGGACTCAAAAGGTTGAGGAATCCTCCAATGTTGAATTTGATGAGTCCTCTAGCACCTATCCTAGAAAATCCTCCATTGATAAAGATATTAATGACAAAATTCAAGATATTATCCAAGGACTTCAAAATTTAAATTTAGGAGTCAATGGTCAAGAGGGAGACTTAGGAAGTAATAATCAAGGGGGAGGAAGAGGATATTTTGATTATGAAAGAAGAAAGGATAACCATGATCTAAATCTATTTGATTCACCCCTAGGACCTTAAGGATTCATCAAAATCATCCACTAGACCAAGTAGTAGGAGAATTATCAGAAGGAGTAACGACTAGATCCTTCTATAGGGCTCCTACTAGTCAAATAGCAATCATCTCCCAAATTGAGCCTAAATCAATTAATGATGCATTACTTGATCTGGATTGGATTTTGTCAATGCAAGAAGAATTGACTCATGATGCGCATGAACGAGACCTTAAATCTCGTGATGGAGACCGTCGAGGACTCAAAGCGCATGCTCGTGCTCAACGCTCGCAAGGGTACCGATGTCATCAAGTAATAAAAAGATTATCGATCCCATAAGAACTGAGATTCAAGTACCGAATTCGTAAGTGGACGTTATTGTTTGGAATTCAGTTGTAAGAGTTTTGATTTCGAGGGTTGACGACAGTCCTAACTTAATATGGTGTCACATGAAAGAAGAAAGAAACTAGTTGCGAATCTTTGGAAGGGATTCTAGGATTTCGATTTCATTTGTGTGTCACAGAACACGCTGTCAATTGGATTTTGTCTAGGGTTCTAGTTACGGTTTTGTGGAAAGGACATCATAAACTCCCCCGATGAGCCTTCGCATCTATTAGAAGCTACCTCTACCATTACCAGGTCGACCCCTGGACTTAGAACAGGATAGTCGGTATGAGGATGTCGAATCGATCCCTGCAACAAGTCGAAAACAGGGCACATTTCCTACTCTATCGCATCCTTCTACCCACGGTTGCGGGAGATGAGGTCAACCCCTAGGTTCCTCCTTGATTCTCTTAAATCTTAGATACGAGGGTTGTCACCCCTCGTATCGGCTAGCACATTAGATAGAAAACTAAAACAATAACTAAAACTCTAAAACCAAATGCCAATTGCAAATAAAAATTCAAGAATAGAATTCAAATTTGGAATAACATATTCTACGTACACAAACTACTCCCTAATCCTAGAATCGAAGAGTCTACTCCATAAATAAGAGAGGAGAAACACAAAGCACGATCATGTTCGTATAAACAATAGAAATTAAGCAAAGAATAGAAATTACAATGCAATGTGACTCTTCTCTCCGGCGTTGAAGTGCAGAATTTGGATCTCCGGTGACTTTCTTCCTCCCCATTGCGAGTTTTCGAAGCTTTTTAGGGCATCAGAGTGTCATCCCAGTCGTCGTGCCTCCTCCCTAAGGTTTGGACGTAGCCTCCTTTATATAGACATCAGCCTAGATCTCTCTAAAACCTGAAAAATATCCGACTCACATCGGAATCGCACAATGCCACATGACTGTGTGTGGCACCATGGTAGCCAATTTCGCCCCTTGGACATGGCCATGAGTAGCTACACGCCCTGGTCATGTCCCTTTCTGTGTCCAGCTATAAAATGTTCTTCTTTTGCTCCGAAAGTGCACCGTTTTCCCCATGAAATGCTATCCGGCATACAAAAGTACAAAGAGCAGATCTCCGAACCAGAAAATATGAAATGCATGCAAAACAACTTAAAATATGCATGAAACAAACATAAAATGTAATGAGATGTGAGCGAAAACTACTCCTAAAACCCTATATGTTTTGCTCACATCAAATCCCCCAGACTTAAATCTTTGCTTGTCCTCAAGCAAACCTTGGTGCCATGAAATTTTAAAAGGTATTGTTTCATACTTAGCATGTTAACTAGATTTATCAAGTGGTATTTTCAATCAAAGCAAAATAGATATGTTCTAGAAATTCACCAAGTTAGCTCCTCGTGCTCGTGCTAAGTGAATTTTCTTAGGAGATACTCGTTCCATGGTAAGTTAAGTTGTCATCCTATACCTTTTCTAAGGTCTCCTACTCTTAGGCACTTACCTGCCCACATCGAGGGTCGTTCCCTAGATCTAGCACAAAGTCTCAAAGGCGTGCTCGGTATTGAGAGAAATCAGTAGGTATTTCTCCAGTAACCTAACTCAGTCTCAAAGGGGCACCTAACCATTTCTACCCATGACAATTATTTTTTTATCCCTCATAATTTTTTTTTCAATTTTTTTACTCTCTTTTTTTATTCCATTTTTTTCTTCTCTCTCTCTTGGGATTTTGATTTTTCCAAATAGGCTTCCACAATCCGAGCATCTCCAGTAACTAAAATGCTAAATCTAGAGTCACCTATGGATTCTAAAGTATTAGACTACTGAGATGAATCATAACTAGGTACGCACTAGATTTTCTCTTTCAGAATGTTCATCATGTGTAGGTGTAAAAATAAAAGCAAACTAGTGTAAGTCTAGAACATTCATTAGAGCAAATAAAATAAAAAACCACGAAGTAAATGAAGTTAAGCTACCCATAGAAACAACTCATAAAAGAAAACTCTAAAAATACTACTGAGGTAGCTTAAAGATAGCAAAAATTAAGTACTGATGAAACTAAAAAACTCTACAAATGAATGCTAACTAAAATAAATGTAAGTGACATGAAAGAAACTACTACTAGAAAAGAATAAATCAAAAATTAGGGTCCCCCCAGACTTATATGAGATCGTACCGCTAATATGGTGGTCGAGGTGGGAAGTCCAACAGTCTCGGCATGTCAAGCTCCTGGGTAAACCTGGTGCTAAGCCACTGATGCCACATGTACATGTGGTCGATCTGAGAGCTGGTGGATGTAGCGGCCACTCTGTGCTCCTCCCGGGTCCACTGTGCCTACTGGGAATGCATGTGCTGCCACATCTCCTAGCGGTAGGTGGCCTCATCCGTGGCGACGGGCAGCCTCCTCCTGGAAGTAGACGTGGGCCTCGTCGTAGAACTCCTCAGCCCGTTGAAAGTACTCCCGAAATCCCTGAATCTTTGCTTGCGTGTAAGCGTACTGCTCCTCCCATCGCTGCCTCTATGTCTGTTGCTCGACATATATGTCGTTGAGGCGCGATTGGAACTACAAAAAATCATAAGCAGATGTACCTGCATCCTGCTCAAAAGTAGAAAAAGGTGGTGGTGCAAGTGCTGGGACTGGAGGGAGAGTGATGTAAAGGGGTGGAGCAGATGTACCTGCATCCTTCTCTACGTGGACTACGTGGGCTCCTATGAATGCATGGACTGGAGGGAGAGTGATGTAAAGGGGGAGAGATGGGTGCCGATATGGATGGTCCCTCATATGGTGGGGACTCCACTATCAGGTCTAAGCACCAGTTGGTGCGTGTGGTGATGGTAGTACGATTAGGGTCGGAGAGCCTAAGGGATGATAGGTTTTTCCTTACAAAGTACAAGGAGTGTCCCTCTCTAACTATCATCTTCATGACCATACACACTCCTAAGTCGATCCTAGGGCTCCCCTCTATGCTATATAGTGAAGTGTAGTTGTACCCCATCCTATGACAAATGTGGGTAAGTAGGCCACCCATAATAATCTCTCCTCTCGCTACTTTGCCCATTTTCACTAGGTGTCTAATGAAATGAGACCCTACATCAATGCTAATCCTTTCTTGTAGTATGTCCCACAAGTAAAACAGCTCACTAGCTCGCACTACACCATCACTCTCCCCACAACTAAAAATAGTATTTGCCATGATTAGGTGTAGGTACCAGAAAATACGGTTTTGGAGGCGCGATGCTTTGGCCCTAGAACGGTCGTATGTGTGCTCTCCTGTCAATTCACTCCAAAAGATCCAAGAGTTGAATCCAATAGGGGTTCTTCTCTCTTCCCCACTAGGCAAGCCAAAATATGTGCTCCATTGGTGTAGTGTCCATTCATGCTCAATGTTAAATAACCTAAATGTAATCCTACTCTCTTCACTCTCTCTTCTCGTTAAAACCTCATCTTTTAAAGAACTTAAAAACTTAAAAACTATCCTAGGGTAGGTTGGGTGTCTTATCCCCATTATCTCTCCCCACCCCATTTTTACAAATAGGGCTTGAATATCACCAAACAAACCTAGGGATTCAAGTAAATATTCATCAAGATATCTAGTTGCAGTGATTCTTCTAGTAGCATGCATGTTATATCTATCCCTATGCTCATTATTTTGAAAAAGGAGGGTTGGAAGAGCATTACCTTCCTCCGGAGCTTGAGGAGCATCCATTCTCCTTGTTCTTCGCTTCGAAGCACCGAATCGAGATGTCACTTGCTTGGTTCTCCTCATCCTTACTTCTTTTAAGCTTCCTTGAAGGTTGGAAAGGCTTCTAGGTAGTGGGGAAGAAGGATTCACAAGTCTAGGGCAAGAGGAACCAAAACACATAGTGCAATTGGGGTGAAAACACACGGCTTGGCCATTTAACCCCTGCACGACACGACCATGTGAAAACACATGGCCATGTCGTGTGCGTCACTGGAAGGTGGGACACGACCGTGTGAAAACACACCGCCAGGTCGTGTGTCCCCTGTTTCCTTCTCATGGTGCACAACAGTCTGCATTATTCTTACTCGCTTAATCGTGTGGGTTCAAAGTGAAGTTCGAAGGATATATTCCTATTTCTGAAAATAGGATTGAATCCGTCAACAAGGATGATATGGAAATAGGAGAAGCAGAGCAAGAAATTTTGGCTGTTATCACCACAGAAGAACTAGTACTTGAAGTACTAAAAACAAATCCCGAAGCAAAGATACCCACAAGGAAGACGGAAGGATCAATCGGGTATGACCTTTCAATATGCTATAATTATGAAATCCATCCAGGAGGCAGAGCATTAATCGAAACTGGATTAGCGTTCGCTATTCCGGAAGGACACTACGGAAGGACAATGGGGACAAAATGGTTACCCGCTTCAATTCCAATACAACCTTCCTCATTATAAAAGGACTAGAGTGGTAGGAGGTTTGACACACTCGAGCAACACCGAGTACATCATTCCTCAAGTTCAAGTTTCTAGTTTCAAGTTTGAAGTTCTTGTGAGTTTGAGTTTGAAGTAAGTTTGCAAGTGTTCTGTTCTTTCTTTAAATAAAATTCAGGACATAGTCCAGGTTTTATGTGGAGAAGGACATTTTGCAAGAGAATGTCGAAACAAAACAGGAAACAAGGAGAGAATAGCAATGCTTAACGAAATTAATCTACCAGAAGAATTTGATGTTGTATCAGTAGACCAAGATGAAACCGAAAGTGACGCCATTTGCAGCATATCAGAAGGAGAGATGGATATTGATCTTTGTAGGTATTGTCATTCAGGGTTTTATAGTTAAAAACCATTCTTTCCTTTCCTCTTACTTCCCTCTTTGTAATAGGATCAATACTAGTACCTGACTGTACAATCATGGCCAAACCACTTCTTCAGTGTCAGATAATATCTCATCACCTTCATCTTCATCGTTCAATGTTGTTTTTGAAGAATAGAATGTTTCCTCTTCTTAGCAGTACTCAGATGGGTACATAAGCATGGGACAAACTTTCCAGGTCAGGTAGCTGCTGGACTTGGGCTTTGATCTATTTCACAATTTTCCAATCTGAGTCCTTCATTCTTTTATCCCCGTGAGGAGATGTTTTCTCATATAATGGTCCCAACTTAGTGCTTAAGTTGGGAATGTATGTCCTTGCATAATTAAGAATTCCTAACCAAGATCGAAGACCATTCTTGGTTTTTAACTGCTCCTCCTTGAACTCAGCAATCTTCTTGATTATATGAGGTTGAAGCTTGTTGCTTGACTCCTTCCCAGTGTCGCCTGCAATAAAAGTCTGATTCTTTTACCTACTGAATCAGCTCCAGCTCTTTGAAGGAGAAAGAAAAAGTTGATTGATTGATTCTTCTTCAATTTCTGCCATTCTTTTTCTTTTGCATGTTCCTCTAGAGGGAAGTGCAATTAATTATGAACCTGATTTTGGTATCCCTTCCACAGAATTTGCACCCAGCATAAATGGTCTGGACTTCTTTGTTATGTAGCCATGTGTGATCACAATAAGCTTGTTCCTCAGGGATATTAATTTAAACCTGCCAGCCTTTATCTTCACCAAAAAGAACAAACAAAAATTCTTTTTCAGGAAAAGTAGCTGTTACCATGCTACAATGTTGTTCAGTATCCATCTCTCCTTCTGATATGCTACAAATGACATCACTTTCGATTTCATCTTGGTCTACTGATACAACATCAAATTCTTCTGGTAGATTTTCTTGCTCACCTGACGGGACACGACTCTCCCTGGAGTCTTACGTTCACTGTGGTCTTTTGCAATCAATTAACAAAATTGTTCGCCTTATCATAAACCATTCTTGATCGGAGTCTCCCCAAGATGGGGTAATAAGACTCATATCCCAATCATGCTTTGGTATTGTGTATTTGACATAATAGTCAAATTTTCCACTGGGCTGCCCCAAAGTATCCTAGATTTCTTCTGTATTTTGAGAATTTTGAGAACTTCCCTCTCATGATACAAAGTCTCCTCTACTGATTTCCTATTGAGCCTGCCAATTTCCATCATCATTCTGGAATTTTCTGCCAACAGAAAAGTAATATATTCCGTTAACTCCTTGATCAGTGCTTTATCATTGTGCTGGATAGGTGCTGGTTCTGTTACTACTTCCTGCTTTAAGTAGTAATCTACACAAGGTGCACAAGCTGTTAGATTACAATTACTGTAATTAATTCTGGACCTGATTTTGGTATCCCTTCCATAGAATTTGCACCCAGCATAAATGGTCTGGACTTCTTTGTTATGTAGCCATGTGTGATCACAATAATCTTGTTCCTCAGGGATATTAATTTGAACCTGCCAGCCTTTATCTTCACCAAAAAGAACAAATCAGAAATAGGAATATAGCCTTCGAACTGTAGTGAAACACTTCCATCTAAGAGTGCCCTTGTCTCTACCCTGGTTGGTGCCACAGGGTTTCTTCTGGCTGATGGCCTTAGTATCCATCTTTGTTGTTGTAGTTCTTCAGTAGTGAATCTTGTGCCTGGGATTGCATTGACTCCTCTACTAACCAGGTAGTCTGTAACATTCTGAACATTGTAGGAGAAATTAGTGAAACTAGTATTGGTTAAACGCCCTACCATCATCCTTGTGATTAGTAGATTGCTAGTTCCTCCCTGCCACTCCTGATATCCATGTGTTTGAATAGATAACTCAATGTTATTTGCAAAGTCTTCAACATTAATCATCAGGTCAGGGATAACATATTCTCTCCTTGTTTTCTATTTTGTTTCGACATTCTCTTGCAAATGTCCTTCTTCTCCACATATGTATCATTTGCACTTTCTTACCTTGGTTCTGTCATGCTGGTACTTCTTTTTGATCACACGAACGTGTGATTTGTGAGGTTTTCCTTTGTAACTCTGGGCCTTCCTCAAACCATACTTTTTCTGGTAGTAACTGGGCAGAGGTATTTGTGAACAAAACTGCAAGTCTTTTAGGCTCCTTTGAAGTGAAGCCTGTTTGCACATTTCCATGAGTTCTTGATAAGACAGAACATTTTGCGTTTCATCTGCTGCATTGATTAGCTTATCATATTGATCAGGGAAGCATTATTGTGTTATTTTGTTTAACAAGGACCCTTTGGTATTCGAAGGAGGTTTTGTATTGTGATGGTATTGCAAAACCTATTGTCGGTGGCTCTATAACTTCTGTTGTTTTTAAGATTTTTAGGTATGAGCTTTCAACAGACTGATTTTCTAATTCGCTCATCCACCTATTAAGCTTTTCACTTCTTGCAGGACTTGTTCTATTTTTCTGACACTTGTCCTTAACTCTTTTGCTAGAACTTCTTCCTCCACTAGGATTGGTTGTATTTGCAGATTCACTATCCAGGTTAATTGAAGAAAAGGAGGAAGCCATCCACATGATCATAACTGAGGATGAATGGACAAGGATCATGCATCCTGATACAACTATCTGAATATTCAGGAGAAAGTCGATTATGCTATGGAGCCATCAAATCCAAAAATTTTCAGAAGGCATGAGGAGTTAATTGAAAAATTGAAGAATCAGGGATATATAGGCGAAGACCCACTGAAATATTGGTCAAAAAACAAAATTCTGTGCAAAATAGATATTATCAATCCTGATATTAAAAGGACTAGAGTGGTAGGAGGTTTGACACACTCGAGCAACACCGAGTACATCATTCCTCAAGTTCAAGTTTCTAGTTTCAAGTTTGAAGTTCTTGTGAGTTTGAGTTTGAAGTAAGTTTGCAAGTGTTCTGTTCTTTCTTTAAATAAAATTTTGCTCTTCTTGTTCTGGAAATTTCTAGTTGCTCTTCCGGATCTACTTGACTTTCAATAGATCTTCTGTATCTCCTTTGGTTGGGGAATATCCTTTTTTGAAGATTATAAAGCATCCTTTGACCCTGCCTGTAGTCTCGTATTTGATTTTCTGAGATTGGTACTTGAACGGCTGATGATGTACCAATAGCAGGTGGTCGGGTGCTAGTGGAATGTCTTGCACTTGAAGACATTTGTAAGGATTCATCCTTCCGGCTGGTCTTGATGCAAGTCCATATTGTGGAGGACCCATGACTGAATCCATTTGCGAAAGGTGGTGGAGAGGGAAGTTCTCAAAATTCTCAAAATACAGAAGAAATCTGGGATACTTTGGGGCAGCCCAGTGGAAATAAACACAAAATCTAAACTTGGGTTGCCTCCCAAGAAACACTTTGTTTAAGGTCTTTTAGCTCGACCTTACTCCATTGTCTTAACTTGGCTCCAGAGGTTCTGTGAACCTCCATTCATCTATCTTGGAGTTAACATTTGGTGGGTTCAACTCTACCCTACTAAAAGTGTAGCTGTCTAGGAAGGGCACTCAACATTCTGACAGACTGAAAATGATGATCTCCCCGTCTACCTCCAAGAAGATCTTGTGTGCCTTTATGTCTATTAATGCTCCCGTAGTCGCCAGAAAGGGTCTTCCCAAAATGATGGGATTCTAGAGATTTTGTCCTGTGTCCAATATAATAAAATTCGTGTGTATCACAAAATTCTCAATGACCACAGGCACCTGTTCTAACATGCTAACGGGCTTCTTGATCGTGTCATCTACCATGCGAATACCTATGCCTATTGGTTGTATACTACCCAACTCCATCTCTAGGTAGAATGTGTAGGGCATCACGCTAACTGATGACCCCAAGTCGCACAATGCTTCATCGAAGCTTTCCCCATAAATCGAGCAGGGGATAACAAATTCACCAGGGTCCTCAAGCTGTGATGGAATTTTATCTTTAATTTCAGCTTGGTCGGGTAGCGTTGATATCATGGATGTACACCCCTTGGCGGATCTGTTCTTCTGACCCACTCTTTCGCTGAGTATTCCCTCCTCCTTGACTTGACTCGGCTTGGGTAGTGTTGGAGAACTATCAATAAATTGTGATACAGTTTGGGCTATCTAGGCCACTTGTGTTTCCAACATCCTCATGTAACTTGCAAGACCGTCAACAGTGACCTTCAAATCCCTAAGTGACTCTTCTATTTTCTGATGTTGTCATCGAAACTCTTCATTGGCCTTTGTTTGGGTAGCAATGAAGTCTTCCATCATCAATTCTAGCCTAGACTTCTGTGGTTGTTGCTGCCCATTGCCCTGTTGTTGCCCATACCCTCCTGATGGTTGGAAATTCCCCGAGTTATTCCGATAGAAAAAGTTCGGATGGTTCTTCCATCTGGGATTGTAAGTACTGAAGTATGGGTTGTTGGGCCTTTGATTGTAATCCCCAACCGTATCAAAATGCTTAATCTGCTCTTCTAAGCCACCTGACCCTTCATAGTGGTCCTCCCGATACGCTGCTGCTCCTTCTCCAAAGTCATTGACCGCACATGTAGAAATAGGATTTAAAAAGTCGAATCATCTACTAAGCGTGTCTAACCTTGCTGCCATGTGGTCCATGGAGTTGGCAACATTTCGTCCCACGACAGGAACTGTGTGACTACATTCGGAAGCCCATTGATGGTGGTTCTAGGCCACCTCTTCTATTAGCTCCTCTGCTTCCTCGATAGTCTTGTTCATAAGTGCTCCTTCTGTGGTTGAATCAAGGGACATCTTTGTGACGTACGTGATCCCATTATAGAAGATGTGGATCACCAACCACATTTCCAGTCCATGATGGGGGCATTGGTATAGTAACCCCTTGTAGCGATCCCAGGCTTCAAATAGGGACTCCCCTTCCTTATGACAGAAGCTCGTTATTAGATAACGCATGTGAGCAGTCTTGCTAGGTGGGAAGTATTTATTCAAGAACTGTTGCTCACATTACTCTAGGTAGTAATGCTTCCTCAAGGTAGAGAGTGAAGTCATGCCTTAGCCTTATCCTGAAATGAGAATGGGAATAGGCTCATGCGAATCGCATATGTAGGGACTCCATTAATCTTCATTGTTGAGAAGATTTCCAAGAATGTCTCCAGGTGTCGGTTCGGGTCTTCAGTCGAGCTCCCCCGAATTGACTCTGTTAGACCATGTGAATGAGTGTCGATTTTAGCTCAAAGTTGTTTGCTGAAATAGATGGTCCAACTATACTCGGCCTAAATCCTCTAGCACTAATGGATGCGTAATCCCACAAAGGTTGGCTGCCTATATTCACCTCGGATGTAGCTTGGTCCTCCATTCTCTTCTGTTCAGCTCTCCGGCGATGATAGGTTCGTTCGATTTCTAGATTGATCAGAATCAAGCTTTCCGATCCTAAGTGTCTATGCATACGAGGAACCGAGCCACAAAATTAGGAGTATTACCTAATATTTAATTAAAATTGAAAATAGTCTAAACTAATACTAAATCAAATGCAGAACATTTAACTAAAAGTTACAACAATGTACTTACTAAAATAAATCTAAACTTCTCTAGATATTAAAAATCTAAAATTGAAGAAAATAAAAATAAATGAAAGAAATAAAAGCAAGGAAAGTAAATAAATCTACCTTAAGTCCGATCCAATTATCCGCTTCTTGATTCGATATCAATCAGTCCCCGATAATGGTGCCAAAAACTTGATGCACGTGAATGCCACCTCAAATCTTGCAACAGAGACCATCGAGGACTCGAAGCACACGCTCACACTCAACACCCACAAGTGCACGGATGTCGTCAAGTAATAAAAAGATTATCGATCCAATCGGGACTGAGATTCGAGTACCGATTTGGTAAGTGGACGTTATTGTTCGGAATTCAGTTCTAAGAGTTTTGATTTCGAGGGTTGACAGCGGTCCTAACTCAATACGGTGTCACACGGAAGAAGAAAAAAACTAGTTGCAAGTCTTTGGAAGGGATTCTAGGATTTCAGTTTCATTTGTGTGTCGTAGAACACGTTGTCAATTGGATTTTGTCTCGGTTTCTAGTTACAGTTTTGTGGATAGGACATCATACACTCCCTCGATGAGCCTTCACATCTATCGAAAGCTACCTCTGCCATTACTAGGTCGACCCCTAGACTTAGGATGGAATAGTCGGTACGAGGATGCCAAATCGATCCCTGCAATGAGTCGAAAACGGGGAGTGTTTCCTACTCTATCTCATCCTTCTACCCACGGTTACAAGAGATGAGGTCAACCCCTATGTTCTTCCTTGATTCTCCTAAATCTTAGATATGAGGGTTGTCACCCCTCGTATCGGCTAGCACAGTAGATAGAAAACCAAAACAATAACTATAACTCTAAAACCAAATGCCAATTTCAAATAAAAATTCAAGAACAGAATTCAAATTTGGTATAACATGTTCTACGCACACAAACTACTCCCTAATCCTAGAATCGGAGAGTCTACTCCATAAATAAGAGAGGAGAAACACAAAGCACGATCATGTTCGTATAAACAATTGAAATTAAGCAAAGGACAAAAATTACAATGCAATGTTACTCTTCTCTCTGGCGTTGAAGTGCATAATTTGGATCTCTGGCGACTTTCTTCCTCCCCGTTGCGAGTTCTTGAAGCTTTTTAGGGTGTCGGAGTGTTGTCCCAACTGTCGTGCCTCCTCACTAGAGTTTGGGTGTAGCCTCCTTTATATAGACATCAGCCTAGATCTCCTTAAAACCTAGAAAATAACTAACTCGTGTCGGAATCGCGCAGTGCCACACGACTATGTGTTTTCACACAGCCAAGCTGTGTGTGGCGCCGTGGTGGCCAATTTCACCCCTTGGACACGACCATGTGTAGCCACATCCCCTGGTCGTGTCCCCTTCTGTGTCCAGCTGTAAAATGCCCTTCTTTTTCTTCGAAAGTCCTCTGTTTTCCCCATGAAATGCTATCCTTCACACAAAAGTACAAAGAGCATATCTCCGCACCAGAAAATATGAAATGCATGAAAAACAAAGTAAAATATGCATGAAACAAACATAAAATGTAATGAGATGTGAGCGAAAACTATTCCTAAAACCCTATATATTTTGTTCACATCAACTCAATTTGAGAGAAGTCAAGTATGAGAGCTATTTCCTAGACCCAATGATAGTACTATTGTTAACACAAGATTGGTTTTTAGGATCAAGTTGGATGATCAAGGTAATATAACTGGAAACAAAACTAGGTTAGTAGCTCGAGGATTTAATCAAGTTGAAGGACTTGATTATGATGAAACCTATGCTTCGGTTTCTAGGTTAGCGCCCATAAGAATCCTATTAGGGTATGCCGCTCACATGGGTTTTAAACTCTATCAAATGGATGTGAAATCTACATTCTTAAATGGGTTTATTAAGGAAGAGGTTTATGTAGAACAATCTCCAGGGTTTGAGAATGTAGATTACCCAAACCATATTTATAAGCTTAGAAAAGCTTTATATGGGTTAGAACAAGCTCCTCGACACGTGGTATGAAAGACTATCATCTTTCTTAATCTCTAAGGATTTTAGAAGTGGTCAAGTAGATCAAACCCTATTTATAATGTACAAGTCAAAAGACATCTTTGTTGCCCAAGTGTATGTTGATGATATCAATTTTGGGTCAACAAATGATGAACTCCTTCAATGAGTTTGAAATGAGTATAGTTGGAGAATTAAATTTCTTCTTAGGTCTATAAGTTAAACAAACTAATGATGGAATTCATATATACCAAACCAAATATGCCAAAGAAATGATCAAGAAATTTAGTTTGGAAAATGCTAAGGTAGTAACTACTCCTATAGAAACCAACACTAAGATAGACAATGATCATCAAGGAAAATTAATTGACTCAAAACTTTATAGGAGTATAATTGGTATTTTGTTATTTCTAACCGCTAGTAGACTCGATATTTTATTTACGGTAGGTATGTGTGCATGATACCAATTTTGTGCCAAAGAGTCTCACTTAGTAGTGCTAAACGAATCTTAAGATACATCGGAGGCACACTAAGTGTAGGACTTTGGTACCCTAAGACTAGGTCTTTTGATTTGATTGGGTACACCGATTCCGATTATGCAAATTGCAAATTGGATTGGAAGAGTACTAGTGGTGGATGCCAATTTCTTAGATCCTCCCTAGTTAGTTGGAGTAGTAGGAAGCAACCTTGTGTTGCTTTATCCACCACCGAGGCTGAGTATATTGTTATGGGTGATTGTGTAGCTCAATTACTATTGATGAGACATACACTAGAAGACTATGAGCTACATTACTCCAAAGTTAAGGTCTTTTGTGATAATATGAGTACCATCAATTTGACTAAAAATCCTATATATCACCCTAGGACAAAGCACATTGAAGTGAAGCATCACTTCATTGGAGATCATGTGGCAAGAGGAGACATTGAACTTAATTACATTGAATCCAAGTCTAACCTTGACGACATTTTAACTAAGACTCTTCCCAAAGCAGAATTTACATCATTAAGGAGAGAGCTCGACATATGTTTTGTAGAGTAGTGGTATAGGTTTGCATGATCCTTTAGCATAATCTAGGACTATACCTCAAAGCATCTTACAAAACACTTAAGATTCCATGATTTTTGTAATGAGCCACTTAGATATCATGTGAGATATTAGGAAGTTAGTTCATCATGCTTGTTATGATGCATTACTATGAACCAAAGTAACATCTAAAGACATTGATCCTTAATTGAACCAATCATTGGAAAGACTTATGTACAATCGATGTGCATATAGCTCTAAGAACATAGTTGAAAATATCAAATAAAATATCTTTTAAACTATGTTTGTCATATTTTGAAAAACAATTTTTAATTTATAGGCAAAAGTAGTACAAAGTTTTGAAAATTCTTTAGAGTTTTTGCTAGTTTTCAAAGTTTTGTCAATTTCAAAATATAAAAAAGATATATTTTTCAAATTATTTTTTCTTGATAGAAAATGACTTGACAAATATGTCTACAAAATTTCATGAAATTTTGACACTTCTTGAATTATTTATACATTTCTGGAGTTGGGCAAAAAATTTGAACTGGGTGTATCAAGGATGGCAGTCGATTGATGCAGTAACCAGTCGATTGTTAACACTAATTTTTCATAGAATAGCTTGATTTCCTTTTCTAGAGTCAACTCTAAGGTATCTAACCCCATGGTATGATTAATATAGAAATTAAGGGGGAGTCAAAAAAATTAATGCATTGGTTTAGGGGGGAGTTCTCTTACGATATCCTTTTAATCCAAAAATCTATATGCACATGGTATTGTTTGTGCAAAGTTAAGATATATTCATACTTATGTTTCATGCTTTTCTCAACATGATTTTTCACACATATGTCTTGGATTAACGGGGAGCTTTAAGTTTATTTTATACCTTAGTTCAAGACATATACAATTTATTCATCAATTGCTTTATTGTCTATATGTCTTTCTCTTTTTGATGTGTGTCAAAGGGGGAGAAGGATTTTAAGTTAGATTCACATTTGTATCTTATTGCATACGTTTTAAGACCTAATTTAAATGATTGACAATCATTAAAAAGGGGGAGATTGTTGGTGCAAGAATGCTCCAATCATTATGTATTTTGATGTTTGGATAATCATTTGAAGTTAGGCAATAATTGTGATATAAATATGAAAGTTTATGTTGTTGGAATCGTGCTTCTCCGGAATGCTCATTGGCTCCCATGTCCCCGGATTAAAATTTTCACTAATGAAAACTAATCCGGATGGGATGAGTTTCCTAAGCACAACCAATTCGTCATCGTGCTAACGACTTGAGCGATTGCTTGAACAAACTAGTTGTTCAAGCAACACAACTCTTCTAGTCGGTTAGCCGCGGAAGAGACGACGGACGGATCTCCGGTTTTTGTGTTTCTTATCGGGGTCCATGATTATACAAATACATACAAATGTAAACTAGTATAATCAACACATACATAAAGTAAGCATCCACACAAAACATGCATATAATTGAAAAGCAATTATAAACATAATACAAAAGAACATAAATCAAAATAAACAAGATTATACCTCTTGTTATACCTCTTGATCTTCTATTGTATGTCCTCCCTCCTTTTGGACGTCGTGTGGGCGACGATCTACCAAAAGTTGAAGCCTCCTAGATCACCAATCTTCCTTTCCTTGTTCACTAGGAACAAAGGAAGATCCTAAAACAAAACTCATCTTCCTTTCTAGAACCGGCCACCAAGTCAATAAACTCGATGTTGCCGCCGGCCAAGGAAGATAAAATGGAGTATGGAAACCAACCAAAAGAGAAACACCAAGGGTATGGGCGCTGGCCAACACTTGGAGAAAGGAAAGGAAAACAATCCTCCTCCTTGTTGCCGCCCAAACCCTAGGAAAAACTCTCCTAATTTCTGGCCAAGGATGAAGGGAAGGAGAATAGGTTGAGCTCCGGCCAAGGTAGAGGGAACAAGGATAGTGGCCGACCAACACTTAGAAGGAAGAAGAAAAGGATCTTCTGTTGGTGCAATCGGCTCAGGTCATGATTGACCAGGACTCGAGTTTGACTCGAGTGATGTTTTGATGTTTCGACAAAAACATATGACAATGTAATTGTCATGGGAAAGTCCAAGTCTTGTGTACTTGGCATGGAAAGTCCAAGTGGAACACTTGGCATTTGGTAAAGTCCAAGTCTTGAGTACTTGGCATGAAAAGTCCAAGTGGGACACTTGGCACATGAAAAGTCCAAGCATGGGTCTTGGCAATGTAAAAGTCCAACATGGGTTGGCAAGGGAAAGTCCAAGCATGGTCTTGGCATTTGAGAAGTCCAACATGGGTTGGCAAGGGAAAAGTCCAAGCATGGGTCTTGGAAATATAAAAGTCCAACATGGGTTGGCAAGGGAAAGTTCAAGCTTGAGTCTTGGCATGAGAAGTCCAAGGGGTTTGATTTTGGCTGCGTAAAGTCCAAGCGGGAGTCTTGGCAGCATAAGTCCAATGGTTGGCGGCGTAAAGTCCAAGCGGAGTCTTGGCGGCGTAAGTCCAATGTGCCTTGGCGGTGTAGATACCGTTAGCATGACATAGCCGACGGAAGCACCTAGAGGCTAGCGCGATGGATGAACAAGTCATGGATGACTTGGAGGGATCCGAGAGGCATGAGGATGATGGAGGTGGCTAGAAGGCTTAGGTCTAGGCTAAGGGTGGTCTAGCAAGTATGGGGGCACCATACTTGGGTTAAAACCTCATTTGCTCATTGGAGCGATCGGCGGTGTCGACAGCGATCATTGCCAAGAGTCGACGATCGATTGCGGTCAATGATCGAGCGAACGCCCGTGAGCCGATCGTGGCCGAATTGGCGATCGCGGTATTGCGATCGACTACCAATGTTGGCGATCATCGCTAAGAGATCCGTTAGAGTTTTTCCAGCGTGGATCGAGCCGTTGTCTCACGACAACAGTGGCATCAGTCGACTGGTGACTTATGGCAGTCGACTGATGGGCGGAAATCCAGGTCATGCGCAAGGATAAAAGGAGCTCGACGGGAGGGTTTTTGGCACCGATTTTCTTGGACGTTTTAAAGCGATTTGCTGCTGCAAATCAGGGCTTTCAAGTGCTAGTCCAAGGCAATCAACAAGCAAGCTTCTAAAGAGTTTTTGTAAAGTGTTCTTTACTTCTCTTGTTGTATTTCCTATTATATTTGCTTGTTGTATTTAGATTATTGTTGTAATCTTATTGTAAGAGATTTCTCCACCTCCGACTTGTGTCAAGAAGGAGTATTTATCATAGTGGTGTGTGATTGGCATCGCTAGGGTTCGTACGAACCCAATCCGTGGAGTAGGAACCGTTTCGGTTCCGAACCATGTTATATCTTTGTGTTTGCGTGTTGTATGTTTTGTTATCATTATTATTCTTGTTATTCCGCTGCGTACTAACGAAATTGTAGACAAGCACGCAAACGATTTCCATCTACGTACGGTCAAACGCAATTCACCCCTCTAGCAACGTCAAATTTCGAACATCTTCATCTTCTAGTTTCCACCCACCCTAATCCCAAAACCCTAACCCTAGCCGCCCAACCCCAATCCTTTCCCATCTAAGATTTGATTGCCGCCCAAGGGAAGCTATCCTAATGCCATCCAACCTAAGCCATAGAAGGAAGGGAGAAGCTTGGGCGCCGGCCAAACCAAGGAGGAAAAGGGAAGAAGGGTTGCCGACCATCATTGGGAAGAAGAAGAAGTGGCTTCTTCTTCTTATTGCCGCCCAACACAATGAACCAAACCCTAACCCTAACCTCCTCCTATTTCTTGCCGCCCAAGCCACCTTCTCTCAATTAGGTTTTTCCATTCTTCTTTTTTTCCGCCCAAGCCAAAGCCCATATATATAGAGTTAGGTTTAGGCCTCGGTTTAATCTTCTCCATTGGATCTAGGGTTTTAATCTCAACCGTCGGATCTAGAGATTTGATCTCAACCGTCGGTTCTAGAGATTTAATCTCCACCGTCGGTTCTAGAGATTTAATCTCCACCGTCGGTTCTAGAGATTTAATCCCAACCATCGGATCTAGAGATTTAATCTCAACCGTCGGTTCTAGGGATTTAATCCCAACCGTCGGATCTAGAGATCTAATCTCCACCATCGGATCAAAGGTTTTGTTTTCCTTCATTGGATTTAGACTTCATGAGGTGTTAATAGGCTACAATAGGGACCATGAGGAGGAGTTGGATCTTGGCCACCCGATGGATCGGAACCACACATACTTGATCCATCAATGATGTTCCATTCCACTAGAGGATCATCATTGAATTACCTCACCAACCCCCATAAATTAATATGGGCTCCATATATTATTTGTACATCCGTCTCCCCGTGTTTAAGATATCGAATGTCCGTCAATTGATTGATTTACTGACCATCAATCAATTAACATCTAACTCCTCGAGTAGTACCACTCAACCTTATCATCATGTTGACTAAGTCAACCTGCAGGGTTTACATGATGAACCTTATGAGCTCCTCAAGGGACATCATCAACCTAATATATAGGACACGGTTTCCTCCTATAATCAGCACACCATGTAAATAAGATCATGTCTCAACTTACCGGGCATATTGATTTAATCCATCTAACTCTCCCCCTTTGGTAAATCAAAGAAATAAATACTAAGTACATGTGCCCGTTATTATATCGGGATTAAGAGCATGTACAACATAATATCCGAGGTCCGATTCAATTATGTAGTCAGCAATAAATTGAATCACCTCTATGTCGGTCTGCTCGATACACCTAAGTGTACTAGTGTAACTCTATGTTCAAGACAAAACAATACCAAGCTACACTACAACCATGCCAATGGTTTGTCCAAAACCATCTTGGTTGTGAGCCTCTACTTATACTCTACAAGGTGATAACATGATCTTACGTACCACACCAAGCACCATGTTATCTACAATGTAAAGTATTAGACAATATGCACTATATCATAAATATAAAGTGTAAACAAAGATCATGTGATTCTTATTTCAAAATAAAGATGTTCATCTACAAAAGAGCTAGGCTTTGATATACATCCCAACAATCTCCCACTTATACTAAAGACTATCTTTGTCCATTATACTTGCCATACATCTAATTCCCCTTCCCTCCACATGCCTATCAAGCTCTCGCTAGAAGGGCCTTAGTGAAAGTCTGCAGGTCATCTCTCGATGCAATCTAGGCGACAACAACTTCTACCTCCTTTCTGCGATTTCTCGTATCGGGTGGTACTTGCGCTCTATGTGTTTACTAGCCTTATGGGCTCGTGGTTCCTTGAGTTTGCAAGCTGCACCATTATTATCACAATAAATTGTGATAGTTACGGGCAAACCGGGAATCACATCCAAGTCCATCGAGGAAGTTCTGAGCCATACAACTTCTTTGGCGCCTCGAAGTGCCACATACTCGACTTCCATGGTAGAGTCCGCCCACGCATTTACCGACACTCCTCCATACTATGGCTCCACCTCCAAAGTAAACACAAAACACAGGTAGACTTACTCTTGTTATCCCTATCGATTGGAAATCAAATCCGTGTAACCCACAGGAATAATTGAGTGCAGCGGTAAACTAGCATATAATCCCTAGTCCTTCTCGGGCACTACAATATATGTTTTACGCAATCAATGTCACATCTGGATTACTCTGATATCTGCTGACCATGCCCACGGCAAAGCAGATATCTGGTCTCGTACATAGCATAGCATACATTAGGCTTCCTACCGTCGAAGCATAAGGAACTGCCTATATCTCCTCTATCTTTTCAGATGATCTAGGACACATCTCCTTAGATAAAGGAACTCCATGCCTGAAAGGTAGAAAACCCTTCTTGGAGTTCTGCATGCTAAAACGATCCAAAATCATGTCTATGTATGAAGCTTGGGATAAGCACAACATCCTTTTCCTGCGATCCTTATAACCTTGATCTCGGGATGTGTCTCACCTTCTCCCAAGTCCTTCATATCTAACTATTTAGACAACCATACCCTTACGTCTGATAACACTTCGATGTTGTTGCCAACCACCAAAATGTCATCTACGTATAGTACAAAAATACCACTACGTTTCCGTCACATCTCTTGTATACACAAGACTCATCCGAACTTTGAATAAATCCATAAGACTGATTTACCTCCTCAAAGCGAAATGTTCCAAGACCTCGAAGCTTGCTTCAATCTATAAATGGACCGATTAAGCTTACATACAAGATGCTCTTTGCCCTTAGCAATGAATCCCTCTGGTTGCTTCATGTAGATGTTTTCCTCAAGACTTCCATCAATGGAAAGCTGTCTTGACATCCATATACCACACCTCATAATCCATATGAGCTGCTATGCATAAGAGCTCTCAGACCTGATTTGAATCTATAGATTCAATCTCAGTATTCATTGCACTTTGCCAAGATGCTGCATCTATATCTTGGATTGCCTTTGTCATATTTTCAGGGATCAGGTTCATGTTCACCAGGGACCAAATCAGAAGATTCTCCCAAGAACATGAATCTATCAGGCTGACTCACAACCCTCACACTACGACGAGGTATCCTCTGTGACACGCGGTGCAGTGACATGTTATATGTCCTCTTGTACCGGTGGTACTAAAGAAGTGACTTCCCTTTTAACTCCTCCAGAACAATTTTACCCTCGGGCTTGTGGCTCATCACATAGTCTTCCTCTAGAAATCTGGCGTTCGTGTTAACGATCACCCTCTGATCTCTAGGACTATAAAACAATCCACCCTTCATTCCCTTGGGATAGCCAATGAACATGCGTACTTCTGTACGAGGTTCCAACTTACCAATATCTGCCTTCAGCACATGTGCTGGACTCCCATATCTGAATATGTCTTAGACTAGGCTTTCGCCCAGCCTACAATTCTGTGGGAGTAGAAGGCACTGATTTAGATGGAACCAGGTTCAGAATGTATACCGTCGTATCTAGAGCATATCCCCAGAACGAATCTGGCAAGTCAGAATAACTCATCATCGATCTAACTATCTCCATAAGAGTCCTATTCCTTCGCTCTGCTACACCGTTCTGGCACAGGGTGTGCAGTGCGACAATTGGGATTGAATCGACCTCGATAAGTAGTTCCTAAACTCTCCCAAGAGGTACTCAACACCATGATCAGATCGTAGTGTCATCCGTATCTTGAACAATCATCTATGAAAAAGATGAAATGTTCAAAACTACCTCTTGTCTGGATAGACATAGGACCACACGAATCAGAATAAACCAATTTCACCACATCTTTGTATCTATATCCCTTGGCCTTGAGAGGCCTCTTGGTCATCATACCCTCTAAGCAAGATTCACAGGTTGGGAGATCCTCCACCACTAATGAACCCAAAGGTCCATCAGCTATCAACCTATTGAATTCTGCTTAGGTTAATATGGCCAAGCCTAAGATGCCAAAAGATATGTTTGGTTCATTTTCGAAGGTTCTTTTCTCTTATTGGAATTAGAAGATGAGTTATTTACTTCTATTTGCACCGTGGGAGCTTGTGGTTCAAGTTATAAATTTCCTATCTATGTACCTGAATAGATAATGTCCCTATTCCTTTTATAACAAATTTGTCATGAAAAGAAATAGATTATCCATCCATAAACAATTTAGAAATCGAAATCAATTCTTTCTAAATAAGGGTACATAAAGGAAATTCTTAAGAACCAAAACCTTTATTTTTCTCAAAAGATAAATAAAACATCTCCCACTGCAATAGCCGCCATCTTCATGGCATTGCCCAAGTAAATGGTAATATTCCCTTTAGCTAGTCGTCAGGTTTCCTGGAACCCCTGCAAAGTGTTGCAGACATGATTAGCGGCTCTCGTATCTACACATCAGGTGCCGATAGATAACACCGCTACCCATGTTTCAACGATTAGACCAAAGGATATACTTTTGTTCTGCTTTGGATTGGGACAGTCCTCCTTCCAATGTCCATCCTGCTTGTAAGTGAAGTACTTGCCTTTCGGCTTCTTCACTCCTCCCTGAGATCCTCCCACCACATTTGCCCCACCTTGTTTCTCCTTCTTCTTGCCTTTCGGCTTAGAAGTAGAAATCTTTTTGAGCAACCATGGCTTGAGGATACTCTTCGAATAGTGCATACATGTACTTCCTAGCAGATAAGACAATATTTGGATTCTTTTCCAATCAATATTATTAGGGTACAGTAAGTTTATTTCCTTTAGTATCACAATAAGTGGACTGAAAGTCATTTTGAAAATCCTAAGAATCAAATAGATCATTACTTTAGATTTCAAATATTATTGATTCCTCAAAACAATAAAATTCTGAAATCAACCAACACCTAGAATATCGAATGCCATGCAGTGTGGACGCATACGAATTCTACATTTGTAAGAGGAGGTTTTACCCATTAATTTTATTATCTTGTCAACCTTACTTTTTGACAAATAAAATTAATAGTTGGTTCCTCTTTGGCCCTACAAATAAAAGCAGTGACTCCGATGGGGAGGATACTTTATATTTGCATCTAAGTGTGCACCATTACACGATACTAAGGGAATTATTTCGGATTATGTGCCTTACCGCTGTGGAAGTACACACGCTCCTAGATAATTTCCCATAACCATTATTTGACCTAGTGATCTGCAAACAAACTCATCCGCAGGGAGGAAGGCACTCAGAGCCGACACATAAGTTTATTGCATCACACATCAAATTGTAATGGAGGCCGCGGGAATTAATTAAAATATCCCTCTCCCACTTAGTAAATTGAAAATAAGGAATTTTCAAGCACACACAACATGCATATAAAACAAATCAGCAATAAATATGGAAAAAATAGAAATTTCCAACTATTATGGCTTTGTTCTCCAATATGTGTCCCGTCGTGTCGCCACCTTGCCCGCTCCTCCTACGTCATGTACGAGCCATCCGGAGATCCGAGCCGAGAATAATCTATTTTAATTTACATCCATCGATCCTATACTCCACGAAGGAGTGTACAAATAATCTAGATTGAAAGTAAACTAAAATGATTGGCTAAACAATGCCGTATTTAATTACAAAAATTAAATACTAATCTAGCCTCGTCAACTCCGAGGATTCAAATAATATACAATCACACACAAACAATCACATACACACATATAGCCATAATAGTCGGATCTTATGCCTGCAACCAAAGAGTTAGCCTACGCACATCCTACTATTATCCAGCATACTCAGTATATGATATGTGCATGAAAGTAACCGAATCCAAGACACACAAAACCGAAAACCATGGCTCTGATACCAATTGTTGGAATCGTGCTTCTCCGGAATGCTCATTGGCTCCCATGTCCCCGGATTAAAATTTTCACTAATGAAAACTAATCCGGATGGGATGAGTTTCCTAAGCACAACCAATTCGTCGTCGTGCTAACGACTTGAGCGATTGCTTGAACAAACTAGTTGTTCAAGCAACACAACTCTTCTAGTCGGTTAGCCGTGGAAGAGACGACGGACGGATCGTCGGTTTTTGTGTTTCTTATCGGGGTCCATGATTATACAAATACATACAAATGTAAACTAGTATAATCAACACATACATAAAGTAAGCATCCACACAAAACATGCATATAATTGAAAAGCAATTATAAACATAATACAAAAGAACATTAATCAAAATAAACAAGATTATACCTCTTGTTATACCTCTTGATCTTCTATTGTATGTCCTCCCTCCTTTTGGACGTCGTGTGGGCGACGATCTACCAAAAGTTGAAGCCTCCTAGATCACCAATCTTCCTTTCCTTGTTCACTAGGAACAAAGGAAGATCCTAAAACAAAACTCATCTTCCTTTCTAGAACCGGCCACCAAGTCAATAAACTCGATGTTGCCGCCGGCCAAGGAAGATAAAATGGAATATGGAAACCAACCAAAAGAGAAACACCAAGGGTATGGGTGCCGGCCAATACTTGGAGAAAGGAAAGGAAAACAATCCTCCTTGTTGCCGCCCAAACCCTAGGAAAAGCTCTCCTAATTTCCGGCCAAGGATGAAGGGAAGGAGAATAGGTTGAGCTCCGGCCAAGGTAGAGGGAACAAGGATAGTGGCTGGCCAACACTTAGAAGGAAGAAGAAAAGGATCTTCATCTTCTAGTTGCCGCCCACCCTAATCCCAAAACCCTAACCCTAGCCGCCCAACCCCAATCCTTTCCCATCTAGGATTTGATTGCCTCCCAAGGGAAGCTATCCTAATGCCATCCAACCTAAGCCATAGAAGGAAGGGAGAAGCTTGGGCGCCAGCCAAACCAAGGAGGAAAAGGGAAGAAGGGTTGCCGGCCATCATTGGGAAGAAGAAGAAGAGGCTTCTTCTTCTTGTTGCCGCCCAACACAATGAACCAAACCCTAACCCTAACCTCCTCCTATTTCTTGCCGCCCAAGACACCTTCTCTCAATTAGGTTTTTCTATTCTTATTTTTTTCCGCCCAAGCCTAAGCCCATATATATAGAGTTAGGTTTAGGCCTTGGTTTAATCTCCTCCATTGGATCTAGGGTTTTAATCTCAACCGTCGGATCTAGAGATTTGATCTCAACCGTCGATTCTAGAGATTTAATCTCCACCGTCGGTTCTAGAGATTTAATCTCCACCGTCGGTTCTAGAGATTTAATCCCAACCGTCGGATCTAGAGATTTAATCTCAACCGTCGGTTCTAGGGATTTAATCCCAACCGTCGGATCTAGAGATCTAATCTCCACCGTCGGATCAAAGGTTTTGTTTTCCCTCATTGGATCTAGACTTCATGTGGTGTTAATAGGCTACAATAGGGACCATGAGGAGGAGTTGGATCTTGGTCACCCGATGGATCGGAACCACACATACTTGATCCATCAATGATGTTCCATTCCACTAAAGGATCATCATTGACTTACCTCACCAACCCCCATAAATTAATATGGGCTCCATATATTATTTGTACATCCATCTCCCCGTGTTTAAGATATCGAATGTCCGTCAATTGATTGATTTACTGACCATCAATCAATTAACATCTAACTCCTCGAGTAGTACCACTCAACCTTATCATCATGTTGACTAAGTCAACCTGCAGGGTTTACATGATGAACCTTATGAGCTCCTCAAGGGGACATCATTAACCTAATATATAGGACACAGTTTCCTCCTATAATCAACGACACACCATGTAAATAATATCATTTCCCAACTTACCGGGCATATTGATTTAATCCATCTAAATCTCACCCTTTGGTAAATCAAAGAAATAAATACTAAGTACATGTGCCCGTTATTATATCGGGATTAAGAGCATGTACAACATAATATCCGAGGTTCGATTCAATTATGTAGTCAGCAATAAATTGAATCACCTCTATGTCGGTCCTGCTCGATACACCTAAGTGTACTAGTGTAACTCTATGTTCAAGACAAAACAATATCAAGCTACACTACAACCATGCCAATGGTTTGTCCAAAACCATCTTGGTTGTGAGCCTCTACTTATACTCTACAAGGGACTGATAACATGATCTTCTGTGCCACACCCAAGCACCATGTTATCTTCAATGTAAAGTATTAGACAATATGCACATATATCATAAATATAAAGTGTAAACAATGATTATGTGATTCTTATTTCAAAATAAAGATGTTCATACAAAATAGCTAGGCTTTCAGTATACATCCCAACATATGTGACAATAAAATCTAAGTATGAAGACTTGCTAAAGAGAACGATCAGAAGTCATGATTCAGAAATCTCTATCGTCCCATCAAATGTGATATCCACGATTTTCAAGTTGGTGGTTTCATGGCTGCCAGTGCATGAATCGACATGCAAAATCTAACATGCCTTTAATGAAGATCTCGCCATAACTCACCCATATCTCACAAGTTCCCGAGACAAGACCCAGACTCAACACCAGTCCAGTCAATCACTCTCATGCCTCCTTCGACAAGACTAAGTGAAGGATGCCAATGGTATGGGAGAAATATACCCAAGACACGTGGCTATAATCAAGATGAGATGGAAGCCAAACTCGAGTCAAACTCAAACCTACCCATCCAAGTCAAAACCGAACTCACCCTTTCGAGTCACAATCAAGCTCATCCATCAGAGTCATGACCAAGCTCTCCCAAGTCGCGATTGAGCTCATTACGACAAAAGACATAATCTCCACTTTTATCTCAAAAAAGAGCATGATCTTTGATTTTATCTCCATGAAGACGCTGTTGGGTTTCCCCGGCACCATGGTAAGTGTGTGTTCAAACACGTTTCGTAAACATGCACACAACGAAAGCAATAAAAGTAATAAATCTAATTTATTATAACACACACATCACACGCATGTAGGATACAACATGTGTAGACATAATCGCTATTTAAAATTTTGCAATAAAAGGAAACTTATACTAGATATACCTGACATATTACGTGTAGCGGGAATGACATCAACCGTAGCGACCCTCGCTAGAATCGCCTCTATTCGTATCCACACAGAGTATCATCGGGATAGCTTCACAAAGCCACGAGCCTCGTCTTCACAAAAGTCACTAGCCTCGTGTCGAAGACGATGTGATCCGAGAGATGATCACAATCAGAATTGATAAATTCGGATCCCAAAAATGAGTTTCACAAACTCGCTTGTCGGAAGCGATTTTTGTCAACCGTTTGACAAAAACTTAACCCTCCACCTATGAGGATTGTCAGAGATCCAATCCTCGGCAAGTAGACTGCTATTGGAGCACAAAACACCGACCAAACGGCCTCTCCACGTGAAGGAAATCAAGCTGTCCAAAATTTGTGGAGGAAGAAGGGGTCGGCCAAAGGCTTGGCCGATTACTCCTTGGTCTCCGGTGGCCAAGGGAGGTTGGACGGTAGCTGAGGCTGGCCCAAGAGATGCCGGAAGCTAGTGGATGGCCGGCACCGAGGAGAGGCAGTAGCACCTTTGGGCAGCGACGACAAGGAGAAGAGGAGGAGAAGGAAAGGAGGCTAGGGTTTTCCAATGCAAAGTTGTATGAATCATCCACAAAACCCTTAAGCCGTGTTTTTATAGAGAACACATTCTTCTAATAGTTATTGGATCATAACCAAAACCCATTAACCTGCTCCAATAACTTAAGTTAAAATAAACCAAACTGCATTGGTCTATTTTAAGTTAATACAAACCGAACCAACTTTGGTTCATTCGTTTAAAACAAACCAAACCACTTTAGTTTATTTTCCACCATTGGATTAGAACCAAACCAATTTGGTTCATCCATCATGTCTTCATAAGACTCCGCCCATCCATGCTTCCGATGCGACTGAAACCATTTCATACTCGCTCTTTATTTGGTCTAACCAAACCTAGTCTCTCTCGATCTAAGAATCCTATTCTCAAACTCGTTTTAAATCCTTCGGATTACGCTCATTGTGTGTGTGATCAAATAGGTTCCCGGTTTATGTTGGTCGTCTAAAATTAACCATTAATTATAGAATGATCATGAGTGACACCTAGTAGTACATCATGATCCCCAATTAATCAAAAAATCAATGGTTGATCCCAGAACCATTTCTAAAACCCTTCAACAACTATAATGAATCCTGCCCCATTTCTTTTACTTATCTTATACCAACTTGGTTCAGGAGATGGTCTATTGTGTCAGTCCCCACCAGGTTGACTATGTCACACCTAGCCCAAGTATTACTTTCTCATCCTCCGGATTCTAGTTACTGCACATGTATTCAAGAGTACCATACTCTAAACATGTAATGCTTTGGCCAAAGACTTTAGTAACAATCCGACGAGAGGTCATAGGGTATACATCTCCTCGCAAGGAGCGGTGAATCCTCTATAGGCTATTCAAACACCTTCGGCCAATTCGACTTATACCCAATCATCCCGGGTCCACATTTCCTCAGAGATGCTTGCTTAAGATGTCAAAGCATAAGTCTTCATGACCAAGATGACTTGAATACTGCAAGTCGAAGGAACATCGCACTTAAGCTACTGTAAGAACTCCATTGACATATCCATATATGCAGATAACCATATGAAGTCTTACAACTGGTCACTCCAATGAACTAGTTACCATAACTGACATCCACAATCAACTCCGGACATCCCAATGTCACCAGTCAGTAAGAAACAACTACTTAGATAAACCAAAGAGTATACCTCGTGCTAGTCTCAACAGAATCGATGACGTCTGAATCCATCAATTCATCAACTTGGGATAATTCCAATATATCACAATTACACATGTAGAGATACTCACTAGTTGTGATTCAATCACAAATTTTCTCATGCTGTGAATCATATTGTGGACATTCAGTAAATGAGTTTAAGATCCAATCAAATACATGCAAACATATATACTCAAATAGTGAATCTTCATTTATCAAATAAATGATACAACCATAAGACAATTGTCTTAGGACACCTCTCATATATTACTAACAAACTCCTACTTGGCCTAATGTCAATCGCCACCGTATCCAATACCATAAACTCTAACATGACCCTCAAACTTACTTTGAGGTAAGACCTTAATTAAAGGGCCACTAAGTTCCTTTCAATGGGAATCTTCTTGATTTGTACTTCCTTCCTACTTATGATCTCTTTGATTAAATGATAGCGGTGAAGCACATGTTTGGATCATTAATGAGACCACATCAAGTTTAGAGATGAACTTATCGATCCAAACTGCTTCCTTTACTACTTTCGAAGCTGCAATGTATTCTGCCTCAGTGGCAAAATCCACTATGGTATCTTCCTTGGAACCTTTCCAACTTATTGCGCTTCCATTCAAGGTAAATACGTAACCAAACTGAGACCTAGAATCATCCTTGTCTGTCTGGAAGCTGGCATTCGTATACCCGCGTATTATCATATCACCTTCTCCATATATTAGGAACACATCCTTAGTTCTTCTTAAGTACTTAAGGATTATCTTAATAGCTGCCCAATGATCCATTCCTGGATCAGACTGATATCTTCTCATGACACTCAGAGCATATGATACATTTGGCCTCGTACATAACATAGCATACATGATAGATCATATTGCGGATGCATAGGAAATCTTACTCATGCAAATCCTCTCATCTTCTGTGCGCAGACACATAGACTTCGAAAGGTGTATCTCATGCCTGATGGGAAGGAAATCTTTCTTGGATTTCAACATGCTAAACCTCTTTAGCACTCGGTCTATATATGTAGACTGCGAAAGACCAAGTAACCATTTCGATCTATCTCTATAGATCTTGATCCTGAGGATGTAGGTCGCTTCTCCCAAGTCTTTCATTGAGAATGTTTTGGATAACTAATTTTTAATCGACTATAAGACAGATATATCGTTTCCTATAAGTAATATGTCATCGACATACAACACTAGGAACATGCCTGCACTCCCACTAACATTCTTATACACACATTGTTCGTCTGGATTATGTGAGAAATCAAACCTTTTGATTGTCTCATCAAAACGGATATTCAAGCTCTTGGATGCTTTCTTCAATCCATAAATGGACCGTCGAAGTTTGCATACCTTGGTTTTATCAACCGATATGAAACCCTCAGGCTGTATCATATACACGTCCTCGAGTAGGTTTCCATTAAGGAAAGTCATTTTCACATACATCTATCATATCTCATAATCATAATGAGCTGCTATGGCCAGGAGCATCTGAATGGATTTAAGCATAGCAACTAGTGAATATATCTCGTCATAATCAACACCTTGCTTTTGACGATAGCCTTTCACCACTAATCTATCCTTATAGGTAATCACATTACCATCCATGTCGGTTTTCTTCTTGAAAATTCACTTGCACCCTATAGGATTAATGCCTTCAGGTGGGTCCACCAAGTTCCAAACTTAATTTTCATACATGGAATCCATTTTCGACTTCATGGCTTCAAGTCATTTGCCCCTTTCTGAACTTTTCATAACTTCTTCATAATTGGTAGGCTCCTCATCGTCAATGAGTAACACATCATTCAATTCATTTATGAGAAATCCATATCTCTCAGGAATGTTACATGTCCTACCAGATCTACGAAGATGTGATATCACAATAGGTTCAGCCGATGTCTCATCACTATGAGTCATTGGTCGAGGTGCTTGACCAGGTACTCCTCAATGTCTATTGGAGTCTCTTGAACCTCCTCAAGTTCAACGACACTCTCACTGTTTTCTTGCAAGAGAAACTCTTTCTCTAGAAACACAACATTCCTTGAAACAAACACCTTTTGTTTCAAGGGATGATAGAATTAGTAACCCCTCGTTTCCTTAGGGTATCCAATAAATATACATTTATCAAACTTAGCATCCAATTTGTCTGACATAGTCCGCTTCACATAAGCAGGACAATCTCATATCTTTAAATAAGATAAATGAGGTTTCTTACTAGCCCATATCTCATATGAAGTAGTAGAGACTACCTTGGTCAGGACTCTGTTTAACAAGTAAACAGCTGTCTGAAGTTCATAGCCCGAAAGAACTTAGGAAGATTTGCGTGATTCATCATTGACCTAACAATGTCCAACAAGGTCCGATTTTGCCTCCTAGATACACCATTAAGATGTGGTATATACGACGAATTCCATTGAGAAATATACCATTGTCTCTTAGATAATCCAGAAACTCTTGACTCAAGTATTCACCACCTCGATCCGATCAATGTATTTTAATACTCTTGCCAAGTTGTTTCTCTACTTCGTTTCTGAAATTCTTTGAACCTTTCAAAGACTTCATACTTGTGTTTCATCAAGAACACATATCCAAACCGTGAGTGATCATCGGTGAAGGTAATGAAGTAGTTATAGCTTTTGAGAATCGTTGGAAGGCTAGAGGGGGGGGGTGAAAAGCCTCTTTTCGTTTCTACAAAGATGGTTAGCAGAAGAAAAATAAAAACTAAATGAAAATAAGAGACTAAAAGACAATCACTAACAAAATGAGTTTACGTGGTTCGGAGATTGAGCTGTTACTCCACGACGATCCTTAAGGTGGATCAATCAATCCAAGCATTTCTCCACTATAAAGCTTCTTTTACAAACACTCTCCTCTTCTTTACAATTGATGAAGATGAAATTTAGAAAAGAGGAGGATTTAAGACTCTTAGAAAGCTTAGAAATTCATGGGGAGCTTGAGAGCAAAGTTGAAAGATAAGCACTAGCCTCATCAAGCACCCCATGACCTCTTTTTATAGAGAAGAGGCTGATTTTCCCGTTGAGCTCGATTAGTCGACTGATACTGTAGCCGATGCGATCCAACGACTTCTGACAAGCCGGATCCACAATCGTCACTGTTCAACAGGAGGTTGATCAGTCGACTGATGATACCATCAGTCGACTGATTAGGTGATCAGTCGAGTGTTCTAAGCAATCACTCAACTGATGAACTTTCTATGCCGAAGTTGACTTATAGCAGTCGACTGATGGGTGGATCAATCGACTGCCAAACCCTAGCAGTTGACTGTTCGACCCTAGAATAAGCCATCTTCAGTCGAGTGAATGATCAATCTACTGAGACAAGGCTCCAGTTGACTAATACTTCAAGTATGATGAAAATCATACTTGAAACTAACTCCCTAGACCTAGACTCAACCTTCTAGCTCTTCCTTTAGCCTTGCGTCTCCAGGATTCCTCTGAGTCCGCGACTTGTTCATCCTTTGCACTTGCTTCCAAGAGCTTCTCTCGGTTTCGTCATGTCTTGGGTTTCTCTTTGCCAAAGTACGCTTGGATTTTACGCCGCCAAGACTACATGCTTGGACTTACGCTGCCAAGACTTGTCTTTTGACTTCCTTTGCTAAGGTCTGCTTAGACTTTACGCCGCCAAGACTATATGCTTGGACTTATGCCGCCAAGACCTTTCCTTGGACTTCTCTCGCCAAGATCACACTTGGACTTTTCTTTTACCAAGTCTTCATACTTGGATTTTGTCACTTAAATATGTTCACAATTAGATCACAAATATTGCCTAACTTAGATGATTATCTAAACATCAAAACATATAAATGCTTGGGGCATTGTTGCACTAACAATCCCCTCCTTTTTGATGTTTGGCAATCATTTAAGTTAGGTCTTCAAATATTCTCAGAAATCATATATTACCATATATCAATGTGAATTCTAACTTAAATCTTCCTTCTCCCCCTTTTACATACATAGAAAAGAGAAGGATTCATACAATGATAAGTACTTGAAAGAATTAAATTTGTTATATCTTGAACTAAGGTATAAGATAGATATGAGGCTCCCCCTTAATCCAAGACATGGTTCATGATGTGTGAATAACATGTGGAGAAAAACATAAACAAAAGATATAAAGTTATGTCCTAACTTTGCACCAACAATATAATTTTAGGGATGAAAATATTTCACTATGAAGCTCCCCCTAAAACAATGCATTAATTAGTCCTATACCCTTTTAATTACTTGAATTATCATACCATAGGGTTAGGATACTTAATAGTACACTTAAGACCCAAGAATAAGGCTGATATGCAAAAAAAAAAAAAAATCAGGGTGGCAGTCGACTGGTATTTTAGGCAGTCGACTGCCACACCTGAAACAACAATTTTAACCAATTTCAGACCAACTTCGAAAATGCGCTAAAAATTCCAAAAACATCGGAAAATCACTAAATTTTGTGTACATATTTATGAAATCATTGTACATCAAGGAAAAATAATTTGAAAAATATATATTTTCCATATTTCGAATTGATACAAATTTAAAAACTAGCAAAAGCTTTAAGTATTTTGCAAACTTTGTATCACTTTTGCTTAGTAATTGAAAACTATTTTTCAAAGTATGATAAACATAGTTTAAAATATATTTTGTTTGACATTTCCAATCATATTCTTAGAGCTATATGCACATCAATTGTACATAAGCCTTCCCAATGATTGGTCCAATGAAGGATTAATGTCTCTAAATGACATTTTGGTTTATAGTAATGCATCATAACAAGCATGATGAACCAAATGCATATTCCTAACATCTCACATATTGTCTAAGTGGCTCAATACAAAAATCATAGTTTCTTAGGTTTTTTGTGAGATGCTTAGAGGTATAAATCCTAGAATTTCTATAGGATCATGCAAACCTAGACCTCTATTCTACTAAGCACATTCCAAGTTCTCTCCTAAGTGATAACAATTCCACTTCGGGGAGAGCCTTGGTGAATATGTCGGCTAGGTTGGACTTGAATTCTATGTAATTAAGTTCAATGTCCCCCTTAGCTACATGATCTCTAATGAAGTGATGCTTCACTTCAATGTGCTTAGTCCTAGAGTGATGTACCGGATTTTTGGTCAAATTTATGGTACTCGTATTATCATAATAAACTTTGACATTGGAGTAATGTAGTTCATAATCTTCTAAAGTGTGTCTCATCCAAAGTAATTGAGCCACACAACCACCCATAGCCACATATTCGGCCTCGGTGGTTGACAAAGGAACATAAGGTTACTTTCTACTACTCCAACTCACTAGGGAGGAGCTAAGAAATTGGCATCCACCGCTAATACTCTTCCGATCCAACTTGCAACCCGCATAGTCGGAGTCGGTGTACCCAACCAAATTAAAAGACTTAGTCCTAGGGTACCAAAGTCCTACATTTAGTGTGACTTTGATATATCTTAGAATTCTCTTAATGGCCACTAAATGGGACTCTTTGGCACAAGATTGATATCTTGCACACATACCTACCGCAAATAAAATGTCGGGTCAACTAGTGGTTAAGTATAAAAGACTACCAATATTGATCCTATAAAGCTTAAGGTCAATTGATTTTCCTTTATGATCATTATCTATTTTTGTATTGGTTGCCATAGGAGTTGAAACTACCTTAGCATTTTCCAAACCAAATTTCTTGATCATTTCTTTGGCATATTTAGTTTGGTATACATAAGTTCCTTCATTAATTTGTTTGACTTGTAATCCTAAGAAGAATTTTAATTCTCCAACTAGACTCATTTCAAATTCATTTTCCATAATTTTGATGAAATCTTGAAGGAGTTCATCGTTGGTTGACCCAAAAATTATGTCATCTACATATACTTGGGCTATAAATATATCCTTTGATTTTGATTTAATAAAAGAGTTGGATCTATTTTACCCCTTCTAAATCCTTTTGACACTAAGAAAGATGACAATCTTTCATACCAAGCCCGGGGAGCTTGTTTTAACCCAAATAAGGCTTTTCTAAGCTTATATACGTGGTTAGGGTAATCTATATTTTCAAACCCGGGAGGTTGTTCTATATATACCTCTTCCTTAATGAACCCATTTAGGAATGCCGATTTGACATCAATTTGATGGAGTTTAAAACCCATGTAGGAGGCATATCCTAATAGGATTCTAATGGACTCTAACCAAGCAACCGAGACATATGTTTCATCATAATCAAGTCCTTCAACTTGATTGAAGCCCCTTGCAACTAACCTTGCCCTATTTCTAGTTATATTATCTTGATAATCTAGTTTGTTCCTAAAAACCCATCTTGTAATAATGATGGTACTATCATTAGGTCTAGGAACTAACTCCCATACTTGACTCCTTTCAAATTGAGTCAATTCATCTTGCATTGCTAAGATCCAAACCAGATCAAGTAATGCATCATCAATTGATTTGGGCTCAATTTGGGAGATAAGAGCTATTTGACTAGAGGAAGATCTATGAAATGACCTAGTTCTAACACCTTGAGATAATTCTCTTACAACTTGATCCAGAGGATGATTTTGATTAATTCTTAATGTTCTAGGAGGTGTATTAAGTTGATTTCGATCATAATTATCCTCAATCCTCCTTTCATCATCTGAATCTCCTCTTGCTCCCCCTTGATTACTACTCTCTAATCCTCCCCCTTGATTATTACCCCCTAAGGTCATGTTTTGAAATTTTTGGGTAATTTCTTGATTTTTGTCATTGATATCATCATCAATGGGGGATTTCCTAGGGTAAGTGGTAGAGGTTTCATCAAATTGAACATTTGAAGACTCCTCAACTATTTGGGTCCTTTTGTTATATACTCTATAGCCCCTACTAGTGGATGAGAGTATCCAACTAGGATTCCCTCATCCGCTTTTGACTTAAATTTCCTCAAATTGTCTTTGGTGTTTAAGATATAGGTTTTACATCCAAAGATCCTAAAGTAGTGAATTGTTGGAATTGAGCCATTCCATAATTCAAATGGAGTTTTCCCTAAAAACATATGGATTTGGACTCTATTTTGGATATAGCAAGCGGTATTAATCGCTTCCGCCCACAAGTAGCGAGGTAATGAGTAGGCATTAAGTATAATCCTAGCGGCTTCTTGTAGGGCACGATTTCTTCTCTCCACCACCCCATTTTGTTGAGGTGTTCTAGGACAAAAAAATTTGTGCTTGTACCCTTGTTTTAAGCAAAATTTGGAGAAATTAGAATTCTCAAATTCTCTACCATGATCACTATGGATCTGGTTGATTTTGAGATTTCTCTCATTCTCTACTCTTTTGCTAAAGCCTATGATTATTTCTAGGGTATTGTCCTTATGTTTCATGAAATACACCTAAGTATATCTAGAAAAATCATCTACTATAACTAAGCAATATTTGCTACCATTTAATGAAGAAGTACTATGACAATCAAATAAATCTAAATGAATGAGCTCTAAAGGTAACGAAATACTAACTAAATTTTTACCCTTGTGTGATAACCTTGATTGTTTCCCTTCTTGGCATGCATTACACATCTTATTCTTCATGTATTTCACTTTCGGCAATCCCTTCACTAGCTTCAATTTAGATACCTTGGCTATGTTCTTCATGTTGATATGCCCTAATCTCCTATGCCATAGCCAACTCTCTTCTTCTTTTGCCATAAGACACTTAGGGGAAATGTTAGTGGTATATGATAAATCAACATAATAAATATTTGATTTCCTATATCCAACTAACATGCAATCATTTAATTTCTTATGTCTTATAAGGAATTTAGAAAAATCAAATTGAACATCAAAATTTGCATCGCATAATTGACTTACACTAAGCAAGTTAAACTTCATGATTTCAACTAATAGTACTTTATGAATGGCAAGATTTGGGGATACCTCAATTGTGCATTTTCCTAGGATTTTAAGTTTTCCACTATTTCCAAAAGACACTTTCCCCTTGCTAATGTGGTTGATTGTTGAAAATTTGTTCTCATCACTGGTCATGTGTTTTGAGCAACCACTATCAACAATCCACAAGCTTGGTCCTCCTACCTATACAACATGAAAAATACAAGTCTTAGGCACCCAAATCTTAGGACTGGTAGCATTAACTACATAGCTCTTAGGAACCCATGCCTTTCTAACCTTGCTCCTAATGGTTGATTTTCTACTAACAAGGGAGGTAAAGGCTACTTCCTTATCCTTAGGCCTATATCCTATTCTTGCCTTGTTGTAAATAGCCCTTTGATCCTTAATTATCATATCTAGGTATTTGGAGCCATTTGTAAATTTTTCTAAGCATGCTCTTAGTTCACCTATTTCTTTTCTTAGTTCATCATTTTCATTCCTAAATGAACATGCATCATTACAAGAAGGTTCTACATCTCTAATTTTCCTAATTTATACTTTTAAGTCCTTAATCCTAGATTTTAATCTATTTAAAACATTTTGAAGACATGCAATAGTTTTATAAAGTAATTATATCCTAGGGGAGTCTTTTACCTCATTGTCACTAGAGGACGATTCATCACTTGAGGAGGAGGATGACTCTTCACTTGAGCTTCCGGCTTCATCCTCCATGGCCATGAGTGCATGGTTGCGGGTGACGTGGCAAAGCTCATCATCATCCGATGTATCTTTCAAGCTTTGTGTATCTCACATTTGGGCTACCATGGCCTCCTCCTTCTTCTTCTCCTTCTTTTCCTTCTTCTTCTTTTCCTTCTTCTTCTTTTCCTTCTCCTCCTTTAGGTCCGGGCAATTTGGCTTGATGTGCCCTTTCTATTTGCAACCATAACAAATAACATTAGGAGTAGAAATTGAACTACTAGAATTTTTACCTTTGGAGGATTGGAACATCCTCCTCACATCCTTCTTGGTGAGTTTTCTTGACCTCCCACCAAACTTCTTTACGTAGTGAGCTACCTCACTAGCCGATAGCTCCTCATCACTACTTGAGGATTCTTCCTCTGACTCGGATGATGAAGAAGCTTCCTTCTTTTCCTTTTTCTTCTTGTCCTTCTTGCCTACAACAAAAGCTATACCCTTTTCTTTTGAAGAGGTGTTAGCTTGCTCATGCAATTCGAATTCACAAAAAAGTTCATCTAATTTAACTAATAAAAGATCCCTAGACACCTTATAAGCATCTACCATTGATGCCCATAACGTTGTTCTAGGGAATGCTTGAATAATATACCTCACAAGGTCTCGATTTTCGACCTTTTCACCTATCACATGTAGTCCGTTGACTACCTCCTTGAAGCGACCGTGCATTTGGCTCACGGTATCATTAGTCTTCATGGCGAAGCTTTGGAGTTAGCCTATCAAGAGATCTCTCTTGACTCTTCTTATTTCCTTCGATCCCTCGTTGAGCTCAATTAGCTTCTCTCAAAGCTCATTTGCCGATTCGAAGGGTCCCACTTTGCTTAGTTGTTCTTTAGAAAAATCACATTGAAGTGTGGTTGTTGCTTTGGTGTTAGCTTTAGCCTTCTTGGCCATATCCCTCGTCCAATCCTTGTTCGATATAGGCGCTCCGTGTTCATTGACCGGCTTCTCAAATCCATCTACAACACTAAACCAATTGTTAATGTCGTTCATAAGGTAGTATTCCATCCTATCTTTCCAATATCTGAAATCATTGTCATTGAAGAATGGAGGCCTCGCCGTGCTATACCCTTCTTGAAATGCCATTGTGCTCCGATTGATGGTTAGATCTTCCGACGCGATCCGGGCTCTGATATCACTTGTTGAGGATCGTTGGAAGGCTAGAGGGGGGTGAATAGCCTCTTTTTGTTTTTATAAATAAGGTTAGCGGAAGCAAAACAAAAACTAAATAAAAATAAGAGACTAAAAGACAATCGCTAACAAAAAGAGTTTACGTGGTTTGGAGATTGAGCTCCTACTCCACGGTGATCCTTAAGGTGGATCAATCTAAGCAATTCTCCACTATAAAGCTTCTTTTACAAACACTCTCCTCTTCTTTATAATTGATGAAGATGAAGTTTAGAGAATAGGAGGATTTAAGACTCTTAGAAAGCTTAGAAATTTGTGGGGGGCTTGAAAGCAAAGTTGAAAGATAAGCACTAACCTCATCAAGCACCCCATGACGTCTTTTTATAGAGAAGGGACTAATTTTTCCATTGAGCTCGATCAGTCGACTGATGTTATAGCCGATGCAATCCAGCACCTTCTAACAAGCCGGATCTGCAATCGTCACTATTCAACGGGAGGCTAATCAGTCGACTGATGATACCATCAGTTGTCTGATTAGGTGATCAATCGAGTGTTCCAAGCGATCACTCGACTGATGACCTTTCTGTGCCGAAGTTGACTTATAGCAGTCGACTGCTAGGTATAGCAGTCGACTGATGGGTGGATCAATCGACTGCCAAACCCTAGCAGTCGACTGTTCGACCCCAGAATCAGCCATCTTCAGTCGAGTGAAGGATCAGTCGATTGAGATAAGGCTTCAGTCGACTGATACTTCAAGTATGATGAAAATCATACTTGAAACTAACTCCCTAGACCTAGACTCTGAAGGGTTTTGCCCCGGATGCTCTCATACCAATTTAATGGTTTTTGCTTATCGAGTCCGTGAGGGGAAACTTTGCTTCCCACTTCACCTCGGTCGTTTGATCATGGCGATCCCTTCGATGTCCCCGGATTAAAAATTTAATCCTAGACAAAAGGGATTGCCCAAACAACCAAGCCATCGTCGTGCTATTCGTTTAGTGAGGTCACTTGAATAAACTAGTTGTTCAAGCGACCATCCTCTATTCTACGAGTAGCCGCGGAATAGATGATGTTCGGATCGCCAGTTTTTGTGTTTATACTCAGGATCCAAGTATTATTTATCCATTTACATATTTATAACATGCTTATAATTGGAAAACAAAAACAAGCAACAAACAAAAGAAGAAAGTAGAATAGGTATACCTCTCGATCTTCTAATGTATGACCTTCCTCCTTTTGGACATCATGTGGGCGACGCTCTACCAAAAGTCGAAGCTCCTAGATCACAAATCTTTCTTCCTTTCTCATCCAAAGCAAGAGGAAGAATAGAAACAAGGCTCATCTCCTTCCTATATCCAACCAACAAGAAACAAAGGAAATGTTTGCCGCCGGCCAACAAGGAGAAGGAGATAATGGTGGAAACCGGCCAAGACACCAAGGGAAAACCCTATATCTTGTTTCCACCACCTAAGGAGAAGGAGAAGGGGTCTTTGGATGCCACCCAATGGCTGGGATAGGGCTGTGGACGCCGGCCACCAAGGGATGAAGAAGAAAGAAACCTTCCTTATTTGGTGCCACCCAAGCCTCCTAAACCCTAAGCCTCCAAACCCTAATCCTAGCTCTCCTTTTGGTCGGCCATGGAAGAGGGGAAGAAGAATAGGATGAGCTCATGCCAAGGTAGAGAAGAGAAGAATAGTGGCTGGCCAACCTTAGGAAGAAGAAGGAAAACCCTCATCCACTTGTGTCCACCCACCCTTAGCTCCCAAAACCCTAGCCACCCAAACCTAATCCTAAACCAACTAGGATTCCTAGCCTCCAAAGGAAGCAAACCCTAATCCCCTTATCATTAAGTTTCCGTCCAAGCCAATAAGCCTTATTTATAGTGTTGGGTTTATGCCTTGGATTAATTTCCTCCATTGGTTCTAGGGATTTAATCTCAACCGTCGGATCTAGAGATTTAATCTCAACAGTCCGATCTAGAGATTTAATCTCCACCTTTGGATCTAGAGTTTTGTTTCTATCCTTTGGATCTAAGCTTCATGAAGTGTTAATAGGCTACATTAGGGACCATGAGGAGGAGTTGGGTCTTGGCCACCCATGGATCAAGCCCACATAAAGTCCGATCCACTAATGATGATCCAATCCACTAAAAGTTCATCATTGATCTACCTCACCAACCCCCATATAATAATATGGGCTCCATATATTATTTGTATATTTTCTCCCCGTGTTTAAGATCTCAAATGTCCATCGATTAATTAATTTACTGACCATTAATTAATCAACATCTAACTCCTTGAGTAGTACCACTCAACCTTTTCATTATGCCGGACCAAGTCCACCTGCATGGTTTACATGATGAACCTTATGAGCTCCTCAAGGGGACATCATTATCCTAATATATAGGACACAGTTTCCTCCTATAATCAATGGCACACCATATAAATAATATCATCTCCCAACTTACTGAGCCTATCGATTTAATCTATAAATCTCGCTTATTGGTAAATCAAAGAGATGAGTACTAAGTATATGTGTCCGTTATTATATCGGGATTAAGAGCATGTACTAAATAATATCTGAGGTCCGATTCGATTATGTAGTCAGCAATAAATCGAATCACCTCCAAGTCGGTCCTGCTCAATACACACAAAGTGCACTAGTGTGATTCTATGGTCAAGACAAACCAACACCAAATCACACTACAACCATTCCGATGGTTTGTCCAAAGCCATCTCGGTTGTGAGCCTTTACTTATACTTTACAAGGAGCCGATAACATGATCTCCCGTGTGACACCACACGCCATGTTATCTACAATGTAACGTATTAGACAATATGCATAAAAATATGCAAACAATGATTATGTGATTCTTATTTCAAAAATAAAGATGTTCATAGAAAAGATAGACTTTTCAGTATACATCCCTACAGACTCAACCTTCTAGCTCTTCCTTTAGCCTTACGCCTCTAGGATCCATCCGAGTTCGCGACTTGTTCATCCTTTGTGGTTTCTTCCAAGAGCTTCCCTCAATTTCGTCATGTCTTGGGTTTCTCTTTTCCAAAGTTCACTTGGACTTTACGCCGCCAAGACTACATGCTGCCAAGACTTGCCTTTGGACTTCCTTTGCCAAGGTCTGCTTGGACTTTACACCACCAAAACTATATGCTTGGACTTACGCCGCCAAGACCTTTCCTTGGACTTCTTTTGCCAAGGTCACACTTGGACTTTTCTTTTACCAAGTCTTTATACTTGGATTTTCCTATCACTTAAACATGTTCACAATTAGATCACAAATATTGCCTAACTTAGATGATTATCCAGACATCAAAACATATAAATGCTTGGGGTATTGTTGCACCAATAATAACCTCCTAGAGCTTGAGTTGACATAGGTTCGCATAAATCAGTATGTATTAGACCAAGCAACTCTTCCACCATTTCACCTTTTCCCTAAAAGGTAACTTAGTCATCTTGCATTTTAATCATGATTCACATGTATCATATGAATCTAATTTAAACGATTCTAGAATTTCACATCAGTGTAATTTGGACATGTGTTTCTTGCTCACATGGCCAAGATGACAATGCCACATGTAGGAGTCTAATTTTATTATCTTTTCGAGCATGCTTTTTGCTTGCTTCGATATTGAAAATGTCACTGGATACATCCAACATATAAATACCATTGCTTAAAGTTCCAATCCTATAAAGAACGTCATTCAAAGTTATGTAACAATAATTGTTACTAAAAGTTAAATGGTACCCATTTCTATTAAAACAAGAAATAGAAATGATGTTCTTTATCAACGAAGGAACATAAAAGAAATTATCCAGTTCTAAGACAAGTCCTGTAAGGAGTTTCAACAAATATGTTCTGATGGCGAGTGCAACAACCTTTGCTCCATTCCCAATATGTAAATTTGACTCTCCCTTGATGAGTCTTCTTCTATTTCTTAGCCCATGTATGTCATTATATATGTGAGTCACACCGAGTATCCAATACCCAAGTGTTTAAAGAAATAGAATGACAATCAATAACGAAGATATTTAAAGAAGATGGGGCATTAGATGCCTTATTCTTCTTCACGGACTCTAGATAAATCTTGTAGTTTCTTCGCCAATGACCTTCCTTACCATAATGATGGAAAGTGCCCTTTTTAGCTAGTTATGCCATTTTACCATTTTTCTTCTTCCCCTTCTATCGTTCCTTTGACTTCCTCTTAGAATCATTCTTCAAGGAATCAACTAACAACACTATCCCTTGCTAATGCTTCATTGAAGGCTCCATAATCTTCAGCATGTTGAGCAGTACCATAGATGAACCTTCTTGCATCTCAGAGGTGAAGAGGAGCTTGGAGACTTCGAACCTTTCGGATCTCACTTGCTCATCAAACAACTCATAGAGATGAAAGACTACACTATGAGCATCCATATGCTCATGCTGCTTCTGCAGCTCGGGTACCATCATATCTAGCATGATGCAACTCACTAGTTCAAAATCACTCACATGTTTCTGATGGGCCAATAATTGGTCCGGAGTTGCATCATCACTAGGAGGGGCGAGAAGAGGCGCTTCGAGGACATTCACGAGTTTTTCAACCTTGAGAACAATTCTCAGGTTTCTAAGCCATTCCAAGAAGTTTGACCCAGTCAATTTATTTGAATCCAAAATAAAGTACAAATTCAAAGACGTCATGATCAATCAATTAACCTAGAAATACAAATCGAGCATATATAAGAAAGATGATTTAAAATGTATCAACATACATTTATAAATCCCATTCATTTTTCGAAATTAAAAACCCTCAAAATCAATTTAGAAGATTGTAGGTCCATCTCCGAATGGGTTGATATCCAACATAAATAAGAACAACCTTTGTGAGAGTCCAACAAGTCATTCTTAGCTACGATGGTAGGTATCAAATATACCAATTGTATATCACATATATGCAACTATCACAATGTGCTATCAACTAATTGAATGTTCACATATACATCGGATTGTTAACTCATTAACAAGTATGCATCATATGCATATCACCCAACTTCACCTCCTTTCACATCGATCTTGGAGAGAGTCCAACAAGTCGATGCTCCAAGTTAAAGCCGACCCATTAATCACGAAATAGTTTTAATACTGTTAGAGCGCATTCAACTAATTAGCTAGGTTTGAAGAGAGTCCAACAACCCAAACTAACGATTGACCTATGACTCTTACTATAATGGTAATAAACTATTCCAATAATTTGAACATGTTCAGGTTCGAGCCGGGCTTGGAGAGAGTCCAACGACCTAAACAAAAAATAGAACTTTAGTTCTAACCATATTAATGGATGGTGTAGGCTTTAATATTGTGTAAGGGTTTTAATATCTCATTCTCTTTGCATGCAAATAATTATTATCTATATGTCATGACACACATGACATACATCTACATGTCACAACATGCATAGCATAATGATATGCATCTAATGCAATAACATGACATACAATTATGGCATGTACAAATGATTTCCTTATTTATCATAACTATTTTGGAAATAAAATATGTTTTAGATTTGATTTTGCAAATCAAATCATGATTAAATTAGGAAATAAATTTCCAAATCTAATCACATATTTTATTTATGGAAAGTGTTAATTAAGGAAAGTCAAACATAATTTAAGAAATAAATTTCCTAAATTGTAATTTTCTTATCATATTAGGAAACTTCCTATTTGAATTTCTTTATTTGTCATAACTATTTATAGAAATAAAATATATTTGAGATTTGATTTCCCAAATCAAATCATGATTAAAATAGGAAATAAATTTCCAAATCTAATCACATATTTTATTTATGAAAAGTGTTAATTTCCATAAATACTTCTAAACTTTCCAAAAGTAAAAAAATTCCATAAATACTTCTAAACTTTCCAAAAGTAGAAAAGTTCCATAAATACTTTTAAACTTTCCAAAAGTAGAAATTTTCCATAAATACAATTATGACTATCGCAAAATAATTTTACAATTATGTCGGAACATAGTGTGACTATGATACCACTGTTGGGTTTCCCCGGCACTATGGCGAGTGTGTGTTCGAACACTTGTTGTACACAGCGGAAGCAATAAATATAATTTATTATAACACACAAATCACACGCATGCAGGATACAACATGTATAGGCATAATTGCTATTTAAAATTTTATAATAAAAGGAAACTTATACTAGGTATACCTGACGTATTACGTGTAATGGGAATGACATCAACCGTAGTGACCCTTGCTAGAATCGCCTCTATCCGTATCCACTAGGGGTGTAAACGAACAGAATTGATTTTTTTTTAAATTAGTATTCGAGTTCAAGTTCGAATTCGAATTGGCATATTCAAATTCGATTCGAAGTTTGAAAGTTTAATAAATTTGGGCTCGAATTCGATTCGAATCAAAGCTCGAGTTCGGATTCGATTCGAAATTTTCGAATATTAATTCAAACGGTTCAACTACTATTCGAAATTTAGGCTCAATTTAATATTTGAATGATTCTCAGTTTGATATTCAAAAATTTTTAATAAATAAAAAATTAAGGTTCGTGAGCAATCGAACAATATGATTTGGCTCGAGCTCAATTCGAAAAATATTTTCACATATTCAAGTTCGGCTCGAATTCGAACCGAATATTATTCGAGTCGGCTCAAAAAGTTCGTGAAACGGCTCGATTCGTTTACACCCCTAGTATTCACGCTGAGTATCGTCGGGATAGCTTCACAAAGCCATGAGCCTCGTCTTTGCAAAAGTCACTAGCCTCGTGTCGAAGACAATGTGATCCGAGAGACGATCAATATCCAAAATAAATTCGGATCCCAAAAACGAGTTTCACAAACTCGCTTGTCAGAAGTGGTTTTCGTCAACCGTTTGACAAAAACTTAACCCTCCACCTATGAGGATTGTCGGAGATCCAATCCCCGACAAGTAGACCGCTATCGGAGCACAAAATACTGACCAAACGACCTCTCCACATGAAGGAGATCAAGTTGTCCAAAACTGGACAGCTTGTTGTGGAGGAAGAAGGGGCCGACCAAAGACTTGGTCGGTTACTCCTTGGTCACCGGTGGCCAAGGGAGGTTGGCCGGTGGCTACTATACGGGTGGCCCAAGAGACATCGGCGGCTAGTGGATGGCCATTGGTGAGGAGAGGCAGCAGCTACTTTGGGTAGCAACAACACAAAGGTGGGTGGCGGCTACAAGGAGAAGAGGAGGAGAAGGAAAGGAGGCTAAGGTTTTCCAACACAAAGTTGTATGAATCATCCACAAAACCCTTAAGCCATATTTTTATAGAGAACACGTTCTCCTAACAGTTATTGGTTTATAACCAAAATCCATCAACCCGCTCCAATAACTTAAGTTAAAATAAACCAAACCGCGTTGGTCTATTTTAAGTTATAACAAACCGAACCAACTTTGGTCCATTTGTTTAAAACAAACCAAACCACTTTGGTTTATTTTCCACCATTGAATTAGAATCAAACCAATTTACTTCATCCATCATGTCTTCATAAGACTCGACCCATCCATTCTTCCGATGCGACTGAAATCATTTCATACTCACCAACCAAACCTAGTCTCTCTCGATCTGAGAATCCTATTCTCAAACTCGTTTTGAATTCTTCAGTTTACGCTCGTTGTGCTTGTGACCAAATAGGTTCCCGATTTATATTGACCGTCTATAATTAACCATTAAATATAGAACGATCATGTGTGACACCTAGTACATCATGATCCCCAATTAATCGGAATATCAATGGTTGATTCTAGAACCATTTCTGAAACCCTTCAGCAAATATAATGAATTGTACCCCATTCCTTTCACTCATCTTATACCCACTTGGTTCAGGACACGGTCTATTGTGTCAGTCCCCACCAGGTTGACTACATCACACCTAGCCCAAGTATTACTTCCTCGTCCTCCGGATTCTAGTTACTACACATGTATCCAAGAGTACCATACTCTAATCATTTAATGTTTTATCCAAAGACTTTAGTAAAAATCCAACGAGAGGCCATAGGACATACATCTCCTCGCAAGGAGCGGTGAATCCTCTATAGGCTATTCAAACACCTTTAACCTCTTCAACTTATACCCAATCATCCCGGGTCGACATCTCCTCAGAGATACTTGCTTAAGATGTCAAAGCATAAGTCTTCATGACCAAGATAACTTGAATACCGCAAGTCGAAGGAACATCGCACTTAAGCTACTATAAGAACTTCATTGACATATCCATATATGCAGATAACCATATGAAGTCTTACAGCTGGTCACTCAAATGAACTAGTTACCATAACTAGAATCCACAATCAACTCCGGACATCCCAATGTCACCAGCCAATGAGAAAGAACTTCTTGGATAAACCAAAGAGTATACCTCGTGCTAGTCTCAACAGAATCGATGGCGTCCGAATCCATCAATTCATCGACTAGGGATAATTCCAATACGTCACAATTACACATGTAGAGATACTCACTAGTTGTGATCCAATCACAAATTCTCTCATGCTGTGAATCGTATTCCAGATATTCAGTAAATGAGTTTAAGATCCAATCAAATACATGCAAATATGTATACTCAAATAGTGAATCTTCATTTGTCAAATAAATTGTACAATAATAAGGCGATTGCCTTAGGATACCTCTCAGACGCAATCTCCGATTTTATCTTTATAAAGACACGATCTCCTATTTTCTCTCCAAAAGAGTGTGATCTTCAATTTTATTTCTATAAAGATATGATATCCAATTTTATCTCCATAACAGTACATTCTTCTGTCTCTATAAAAAGGGTAAAGGGAAGAAGGACAAGGATCAAATAATCTCCAAGAAAACTCTACTTTTCTCTACTTTCTTTATTCTTTGCTTTCTTTATTCTCTTCTTGACTTAGATCATCAGAGTGGTTTCACCGAGGTACACCTCGACCCTCTTCTAACCTACTTTCAAATCTTCTAAACCCAAATTGATAGCTTGGGAATCTAACCTTTGGAGAAGCCTGATCTCCCAAAGTGCAAGCCATTCCCGATCTCTCAAAGAGCAAATCACACTCGATCTCCCAAAGTCATGCATGTGTCTAATCTCTCAAAGTCAAATCTGAATTGCGGAAGCTCTACGAAGTAAATCGATCTCACTACATATTGAAGATCTATCCAACTTCTACTCAGTCAATCGAAAATACTCTATCATAAGCACCCTACTAAATCATCTCATTCTTTGATATCGGACCAGATCAACATTGTTTTCCTTTGGTATCATAGAGAGAACGCCTTTAAAATCATAACATAATTCAAATCCGATAAAGCATAGGATGCGTTAAAAAAATTAAAACCATCACATTAGTAGTCCCTCCGACTGTCCCTATCGATGGATAAGATAAATCAGGATCCCAATTGATAAATGCAAAAGAAGGGGATTGGTCGATGACCTAGAATGATGAATTATTCGAAAATTGACCCTTGCTCACTGTGAATAAATTTTTTTTGTACTTAGCGATTAGGAGTTGTGTGGCTTGCATCGAAGAAATTAAAGTTAATGGATGAAGACATAATAGCAATCTCTCTCTCTCATGTTTTTTTTTTTGCATACTGGGGTCTGGATTGCCGCCCCAGTATGGCCCGACTCCAACCACGACCCCAATATGGCTCGACTCCAACTGCCACTACTCTCTAGTGACCGAGTTGGGTAGTATGAATGAGTAGCATATAAGCGTAAAAAGCTAACTACTCTACAGGGGTCCCTGCTGCTGGCGCTCCATCACTACCCATGAGTAGACAAGCTCCGCACACAGGACAACTGCATGTCACACAACCACCATTTATAGTGGGCGAGTGCTAACACCACTCTGCACAGTGGCCAGATGCGCATCTCCATCTACCACCGTCTATAGTGGCCGAGCACGACACATCCAATGCTCTACCCTCAACCTTGCTACTACTACCCCGAGTGGCCGAGGAGGCAGGATGACTGACGACCCCTCTCAACCACAAGAGAGACCCCCGTCGACAGCATGCATGCAAATGTAATGATGCATAGCTCCATATACGGATCCTCGCAACACTCCCTATCCCACGGGGAGTCCTGGTCAACCAAAAGTTAACTATGCAAGGACTACAATCCACAAGACTCTCTCTATCGCACAAAGAGTCATACACATCTGACAGTCAACCACACTAAGACCTCTAGTCAGTAGCGAGATACTATCGATCGTCCATATAACCATACACCGAGACACAATCCATAATGGATATACTATCACGCTAGGACCCCTAGTCCTTAGCCACATACTGACCACCACACACTTATCTATGCACAGACAACTAGATCCACCATAGATGCACAACTAATAAGTATACGATACAACAATCAACTCCGTAATCTAATCCATCACCTAACCCTAGTGATGTAACACAGTAACCCAATCTGAGGTCACACAGATAACCCTAACCACCTGTACTTACTGAACATCCATCAGCTAACACATAATAGGGTTTATAGTTCCTATCCGTGCTAGATAATCAATGAAGTAACAACAATATATCTCAAAGGTCAAGGCAGTACAAGCATATGATTAAATAAGAGTGGATCTAAGATCAAAGTAATATCATAAGTCCAAATTCATGCACCAGATTCAGATCAAACTACCTGACCAGGGTAGATATTGCCACCTAATATGCAATCCGTGCTATCCGTCCCCACATCCATGTATCTATGACAATTAAAGTCCATCCAATCTTACACACCGATTGGATCACACCATAGGGAAAATAGCTCATTGACTCTGATTGCTGCCGGGAAGTCCAAGCTCTGTTGCAAACAGTATTATCCAAGCTTAATGTTACTGTGAACAATAATAACCCATCCTCATCAACTGCTGTAAACAAAAATACACAAACCTACCTCACAACTGTAACTCACCTAGTGCATCTTCAATCACAGCTGCCCAAATCCAAGTATAGGTATTAGATCCATCTGCGCCTTGCTTCCATCATTTCTTGACCCATGGTCTTAAGTCAAAAATCGATCTCCATTGTCATTTCACTAGATCCGATCTCACAGCTCATCAATACTTCCCGTTCCAACCTTAGCCGCCGGATCTCCCTCTTGGCCTCATCAATTTACGCTTCTTACACTTTTCACCATGGTTCCACCCTTGGATTTCTCTAGTCGCGAAGCAATTAAACATCTTGGTCTTTTCAGGGTACTCCTTTTCCCCTTAGTTTACCGCATACTAAAAGGCATCCTGTCAATACAAGGATTGTTCGGCAGATTACACCAACTACTCTGTAAAGAAAACAAAACCGCCTTGGAAGCTCTAGAGCAGTGTCAAATTGCCCTAGAACCAAACTACTTTGGAAGCTCTAGAGAAGTGTCAAACTGCCCTTGAGCCAAGTATAAGCTAGCCAAACTACTCTGGGGCACTACTAAACTGCCTTGGGCTAACATAACAACCCTGGAAATTTTGTAGCAGCATCAAACTACCCTGTAATCAGGGATACTGCTTTGTCATGATACCAAACTGCCCTGGAAGCATGATACCAAACCGCCCCGGAATGAATCAAACTGCCCTGGAAACTCTTCAAACTGCCCTAGAAGCGCGATACCAAATCGCCCTAGAACGAATCAAACTGCCCTAGCAACTCTTCAAACTGCCCTGGAAACTCTTCAAACTACCCTGGCCACTCTTCAAACTGCCCTGGCCACTCTTCAAACTTCCCTGACAACTCTCGCTCTAAACTTAAACATTTGTCAAACACCAAAACATATCTTTGAGTATCAACTCCAATAGTCTCCCCCTTTTTGATGTTTGACAACCCGTTTAAGTTTAGGTTCTTCTTTCTAGATTAATCAAATCAAGCCAAGTGACAGTACTTGATTTCTGACATGGAATGGGTTAGCACTAGTAAACACCTAAACTCTAACCTCCCCCTTTGGCAAACACCTAAACTTTATCCTCCCCCTTTGGCAAACACCTAAAAGGGATCATAAAGGTACTGTGGAATACAATGACCAAGCAAGAATTAAAGTATCCTCCCCCTTAATCCATACTCTCAGTTATCTATGTAATGATTTTTGAAAAAAAAAATTTGACAGGATTTTCCCTAAATATGGTTGTGTAAAACCTATTCTAACATCTTATCATAATCATATAAGGACTAAATTTCATCAAATGAAACTTATGCAAACATGTCAAAACAAGTCAATCTATACACTTTGTTTTAATATGCACAATCCAATCAAGACACACAAATTCAGTTCTCCTAGTATCTACTGCCAAGAACCTGTCAATACTAAAGAGCCGATGACGATGGACCTGACGAGTCAGTCATCAAGGAATGCAGAAGTCTCAGTATTTCAGCCTGTTGATCCAGAATCTGCATTTGTCAGGTTGTGACTTTCTAGAACCACGTATCTATGGTCTTCTCTAGATCTAAAAACCATGAAGGTGAAGTGAAGAAGTCAAAAAAAGTTATACTTAGCACCATTGATCTTTGTCCAAGTAAATTTGAGTTGAAGGGACTTTAGTTTTGAGCTCCTCCCATCAGAATCTGGCTTTTTCGGTGAGGAGCAGAGGTCCGAGGAACCCTAGATAGCGACACCGACAGTTTTTAGGGTGAGAATGGCAACTAGAGATGGAAATGGCTATGTAAACACTTACCCTAGCTTGGCTTGGGTCCTAAAGAGGTAGGGTTGGTGTGGTCGGCGTCTGGGGGGTGGCCGTAGTCCGAGCGGCGACGGCGAAAGCGACGAAAGCAAAGGAAAGGTCGCGATTGAGTCGAATGCGGAGAGGATTTCCTTATATAAATTCGCATTCACTAGTCGAGGCGATAAGTTAAATTCCTTGACTGATAAAGCAGTCGAGGTGCAGGTTGAGTTTGCATCGATTCTATGCCTTCGTTAAATTTTCCAATCAAGGCCCTGGTCGAGCGCGCCTCGATTCTGTTCGTTGATGGTTGCAACCGAGGGGTGCCAATCGAGTCAGTGCCTTGATTGGAAGTGTGGTTGAGCTCCTGGTTGAGAGCAAACTCATGTTTTAAGCTATAATTAGTCGAGGCACTGCCTCGACTGGTTTTTGATAACTGATTTGTATAGTTTTTCAGACAAAATTCGTATCTAATTCTAGAAATTTCAAAAAATCTCAAAATTTTGCGTACAGAATTCGAAAGTCATGTTCTTCCATAGAAAAATCTGTGAAAAATACATGACCTAATATTTCCATGGTTTGACACAGTTTCCAAAAATTTAAAAATTGAGCCTTTCTTGAGACTCATTCCAGTTGTGCCACTAGCTTCAAAGGTGATCCATACACCAATATGTGATTGACCATAGTGAAGATAGTATCCTTTTAAAGCCATTTAAGCCACTTATTTAAGTTTTCACTTGCCTTAAGTGATCCAACCAATTTTACTTGATGGGAATGTCCAACTATGATCTTCGGACCAAGTTCACATGAATTATGCAAAGGTCTTCCCCATAATTGGTCAAATTAATGATTATTGTCTCGTAACCAACTTCCCCAAGGGATGCAATGAACATTTTGGGTAAGTTGGTTATACATAAACATCTCACCCCCACCAACTAGAAATACAAAAACATTTTTGTTAAACCTTATAGTTTGTGTGAGATGCTTCCCAAGGTTCCCTTGATTTCCTTTATTCGTTCTTGCCAAGGTGAGTTAGTCCTTATGATCATGGAGATATTCTAATTCCTTAGCCACACACATGCCTAATTCCCTTCTTAGGTGGCTAAATTCTATTTCTGGAAGGGGTTTAGTGAAGATATATGCTAGATTCGACTTGGACTCAACATAATTGAGTACAACTTCTCCCCTAGCTACATGATCTCTAATGAAGTGATGTCTCACTTCAATATGTTTCATTCTAGAGTGGTAGATAGGATTTTTTTTGTTAGATTGATAGTGCTCATATTATCACATAGTATTTGCACATTTTTGTATGACGACCCATAGTCCTCTAGCATGTGAATCATCCACAACAGTTGTGACACACTCTCCCATGGTGATATACTCAGCCTCAGTGGTGGGGAGAGCAACACAATGTTGCTTTCGACTCGACCAACTCACTAGCGAAGAACCTAAGAACTGACATCCTCCACTTGTATTCTTTCTGTCTAACTTGCACCCAACATAGTCAGAGTCAGTATAGCCAACTAAATCAAATGATTCAGTTTGAGGATACCATAACCCAACCTTAATAGTTCCTTTAAGATATCTCATTATCCTTTTCCTAGCACATAGGTGAGATTCTTTGGCACATGATTGACTTGCTGTGAGATACAGTAAACTACCAATCATACTCCTATAGTATTTTAGATCTATCAATTTTCCTCCATCATCATTTCCTAGATTTGTGCTTTGTGCCATAGGAGTGGATATCTCCTTTGAATTTTGCATATTGAACTTCTTTAGCATATTCATGGCATACCTAGACTGATGAACATATATACCCTCCTTTGTTTGTTTGATATCAAGTCTGAGGAAGAAGGTCAGTTCTCCCACAAGACTCATCTCAAACTCACTCTCTATGTGTCCTATAAACTCATTTAGATAGTCCTTATTATTTGAGCTCAACATAGACCTGGGCTACAAAAATATTTTCACCATCTCTTTTCATAAATAGTGTAGGATCTATCTAACCTCTCTTCAACCCTTTCTCCACTAGAAATGTGGACATCCTTTCATAGCAAGCATGAGGTGCTTGTCTTAGCCCACAAAGGGCCTTTTATAGTTTAAACACGTGGTCTGGAAAGTCAATACTTTTAAACCCCGGCAGTTGTTCCACGTACACTTCTTTCTTAATTACCCCATTCAAGAAGGAAGACTTCACATCTATTTGGTATAATTTAAAGTTTTTATATGTAGCAAATGCTAGCATAAGCCTTATGGACTCTAGACATGCTACTGGGGCGTACGTCTCTTCATAAACTAATCTTTCAATTTTGTTATAGCATTTGGAAACTAACCTTGCTTTGTTTCATATGATTTCTCCCTTATGATTCATTTTGTTTCTAAACACCCATTTTGTACCAATTATGGAGACTTCTTTCGGTCTCGGTACTAAGTCCCATAATTGTTAGTAATATATGAGAGGTGTCCTAAGGCAATCGCCTTATGTTTAAATCATTTATATGATAAATCAAGATTCACAATTTGAGTATGCATGTTTTCATGTATTTGATTAGATCTTAAACTCATTTACTGAATGTCCACAATATGTTTCACAGCATGAGAGAATTTGTGATTGGATCACAACTAGTGAGTATCTCTACATCTGTAATTGTGATGTATTGGAATTATCCTTAGTCGATGAATTGATAGATTTGGACACCATCAATTCCGTCGAGACTAGCACGAGGTATACTCTTTGTTGTATCCAAGCAATTGATTTTCACTGGCTAGAGATATTGTGATATTCGGAGTTAATCGTGGATGCTAGTTATAGTAACTAGTTCATTGGAGTGACTAGCTGTAAGAATTCATATGGTTCTCTGAATATATGAATTTGTCAATGAAGTTCTTACTGGAGCTTAAGTACGATGTTCCTTTGACTTGCGGTATTCAAGTCATCTTGGTCATGAAGACTTATCCTTTGACATCTTAAGCAAGCATCTTTGAGGAGATGTGGACCCGGGATGATTGGGTATAAGTCGAAGTAGCTGAAGGTGTTTGAATAGCCTATAAAAGATTCACCACTCCTTGTGAGGAGATGTATACCCATGGTCTCTCATCGGATTATTACTAAAGTCTTTAGCCAAAGCATTACATGTTTAGAGTAAGGTACTCTTGGATACATGTGCAGTAACTAGAATCCGTAGGACAAGGAAATGATACTTGGGCTAGGTGTGACATAGTCAACCTAGTGGGGACTGTTGGGTTTCCGGCACCGCGGCGAGTGTGTGTTCGAACATGTTTCGTAAACATGTGCACAGTGGAAGGAATAAAATAATAAATCTAATTTATTACAACACACACATCACACGCATGCATAGTACAACATGTGTAGACATAACCATAAATTTAAATTTTGTAATAAAAGGAAATTTAACTACGTATACCTTACGTATCACGTGTAGCGGGAAAGACATCAACCGGAACGATCCTTACTAGAATCGTCTCTATCCGTATCCACACCGAGTATCTTTGGGATGACTTCACCAAGTCACGAGCCTCGTCTTCATACGGGTTACTAGCCTCGTGTTGAAGACGATGTGATCGAGAGAAGATCACGATCCGAATCCAAATTCGGATCCAAAAACAAGTCCTCAAAACTCGCTTCTCCGGAGAGGTATTCGTCAACCGTTTGACGAATCCTTCGTCGTCCACCTATGAGGATTACCGGAGATCGAATCCCCGGCAAGGCTACCGCTGTCGGAGCTCCAAACGTCATCCAAATGACGCTCCGACGAGAGGGAAACAAGCTGTCCAGAAAACTGGACAGCTTTGGTGGAGGAGTAGGGGCCGGCCAAAAAGGGTAGGATGAAGCTCACCTTGATGCCGAACCCAAAGGAGATCACCGGAGAGTTGTCGGAGGATCACCGGCCGAAGCTTGGATGCCGGAAACAATTTGGACGGCAGCACAAGGGGTTGGGCGGCGGCAATGGATGTTGGCGCCGACTTCTCCAAGGAGATGAGGGGGGCGGCGACAATTAGGTCAAGGGATTTTTATTAGGGCTTAACAAACCCTTAAGCCCTCTTTTATAGAGAACTAATTCTCTTAATGGTTATTAGATCATAACCATAAGGCCCGTTAACCCGCTCCATTAATATAAGTTAAAATAAACCAAACCATGATGGTTTATTTTAAGTTAAAACGAACCGAACTAACCTTGGTTCATTCGTTTAAAATAAACCAAACCCTTTGGTTTATTCTCCTCCGTTGGATTAGAACCAAACCATTTTGGTTCATCCATTATGTCTTCACAAGACACGGCCCATCCACGCTTCCATTGCGACTGAAACGATTTCATGCTCGCTCCACGTTTGGTCCAACCAAACCTAGTTTCTCTCGGTCTGAGAATCCCATTCTCAAGCTCGTTTTAAATCCTTCGGATTACGCTCGTTGTGCGTGTGACCAAATAGGTTCTCGATTTATGTTGGCCGTCTATAATTAACCATTAATTATAGAACGATGATGAGTGGCACCTAGTAATTAACCATTAATTATAGAACGACGATGATGGATAAACGGAATATCCATTTATGTTGACCCAGAACTATTTCTGAAACCCTTCAACAGCTCGAATGAATCGTGCCCCATTCCCTTCACTCATCTTATACCCACTTGGTTCAGGACATGGTCTATAGTGTCAGTCCCCACTAGGCTGACTACCTCACACCTAGCCCAAGTATCATTTGCTCGTCCTACGGATTCTAGTTATTGCTCATGTAGCAAAGAGTACCTTACTCTAAACATGTAATGCTTTGGCCAAAAACTTTAGTAACAATCCGACGAGAGGCCATGGGTATACATCTCCTCGCAAAGAGTGGTGAATCCTTTATAGGCTATTCAAACACCTTTGATCACTTCGACTTATACCCAATCATCCCGGGTCCACATCTTCTCAGAGATGCTTGCTTAAGATGTCAAAGCATAAGTATTTATGATCAAGATGACTTGAATACCGCAAGTCAAAGGAACATCGCACTTAAGCTACAGTAAGAACTTTCATTGACATATCTATATATGCAGAGAACCATATGAAGTGTTACGGTTGGTCACTCCAATGAACTAGTTACCATAACTAGCATCCACGATTAACTCCGGACATCACAATGTCTCCAGCCAGTGAGAATCAGCTGCTTGGATACACCAAGAAGTATACCCAAATCCATCAATTCATCGACTAGGGATAATTCTGATACATCACAATTACACATGTAGAGATACTCACTAGTTGTGATCCAATCACAAATTCTCTCATGCTGTGAGTCGTATCGCGGACATTCAGTAAATGAGTTTAAGATCCAATCAAATACATGAAACCATGTATACTCAAATAGTGAATCGTCATTTATCATATAAATGGTTCATATATAAGGCGATTGCCTTAGGACATCTCTCATATATACTAACAGACTCCCCTTGGCCTAATGTCAATCGCTACGGTATCCAATACCATAAGCTGTAACATGACTCTCAAACTTACTTTGAGGTAATGCCTTAGTCAAAGGATCCGCTAAGTTTCTTTCAGTGGGGATTTTCTCGATTTGTATTTCTTTCCTACTGATGATCTCTCTGATAAGATGATAGCGGCGAAGCACATGTTTGGATCATTGATGAGACCTTGGCTCTTTCACCTATGCAATTGCTCCATTGTTGTCGTAGTAGACCGATATTGCTTCAACAATGGCTGGAATCACACCAAGTTCATAAATGAACTTCTTGATCCAAACTGCTTCCTTTGTCACGCCTGCCGCAATGTATTCTCGCCTCGCGGTAGAATCTCATGTTGTCTTGTTTGGAACTTTTCTAACTCACTGCGCCCCCATTCAAGGTGAACACGTATCCAGACTGAGACCTGGAATCATCCTTGTCTATGTGGAAGCTGGCATTCGTATACCCGCGTATCACCATGTCCCCTTCTCCAAATATTAGGAACACATCCTTAGTTCTTCTTAAGTACTTAAGGATCGTCTTAACAGCCACCCAATGATCCATTCCTGGATCAGATTGGTATATGCTCGTGACACTCAGAGCATATGATACATCGGGCCTCGTACATAACATAGCATACATGATAGATCCTATTGCGGATTCATAGGGAATCTTACTCATGCAAATCCTCTCATCTTCTGTGCGCGGACACATAGACTTCGAAAGGTGTACCCCATGCCTGATGGGTAGGAAACCTTTCTTGGATTCCAACATGCTAAACCTCTTTAGCACTCGGTCTATATATGTAGACTGCGAAAGACCAAGCAACTGTTTCGATCTATCTCTATAGATCTTAATCCCGAGGATGTAGGTTGCTTCTCCCAGGTCTTTCATGGAGAATGTCTTGGATAACCAAACCTTAACTGACTGTAAGATTGAAACATCGTTTCCTATAAGTAATATGTCATCGATATACAATACTAGGAACACGACTGCACTCCCACTAACCTTCTTGTACACACAAGGTTCGTCTAGATTTTGTGAGAAATTAAACTTTTTGATTGTCTCATCAAAACGGATATTCCAGCTCCTGGATGCTTGCTTCAATCCATATATGGACCGTCGCAATTTGCATACCTTGGTTTTATCAACCGATGTGAAACCCTCAGACTGTATCATATACACGTCCTCGAGCAGGTTTCCATTAAGGAAAGCTGTTTTCACATCCATCTACCATATCTCATAATCATAATGAGCCGCTATGGCCAAGAGCATCCGAATGGATTTAAGCATAGCTACAGGCGAATAGGTTTCGTCATAATCAACACCTTGTTTTTGACGATATCCTTTCGCCACTAATCTATCTTTATAGGTAATCATATTACCATCCATGTCGGTTTTCTTCTTGAAAACCCACTTGCACCCTATAGACTTGATGCCTCCAGGTGGGTCAACCAAGTTCCAAACTTGGTTTTCATACATGGAATCCATTTCCGACTTCATGGAATCAAGCCATTTATCCCTTTTTGAACTTGTCAGCACTTCTTCATAACTGGTAGGCTCCTCATCATCAATGAGTAACATGTCGTTCGATTCACTTACGAGAAATCCATATCTCTCAGGAATGTTGCGTGTTCTACTAGATCTACGAAGATGTGGTGTTACAATAGGTCCAGCCGATTGCTCATCACTATGAGTTGTCGGTTGTTGTGCTTCACCAGGTATCTCATCAATGTCTATTTGAGTCTCTCGAGCCTCCTCAAGCTCGACGACACTCCCACTGTTTTCTTGCAAGAGAAACTCTTTCTCTAGAAACACAGCATCCCTTGAAACAAACACCTTTTGTTCCACAGGATGATAGAATTGGTAACCCCTTGTTTCCTTAGGGTATCCAATAAATAGACATTTATCAGACTTAACATCCAATTTGTCTGATACAGTCCGCTTCACATAAGCAGGACAACCCCATATCTTCAAGTAAGATACATGAGGTTTCTTACCATTCCATATCTCATTTGGAGTAGTAGAGACTACCTTTGTTGGCATTCTGTTTAACAAGTAAACAGCTGTCTGAAGTGCATAGCCCCAAAAGGACTTGGGAAGATTTGCATGATTCATCATTGACCTGACCATGTCCAACAAGGTTCGGTTACGCCTCTCAGATACACCATTATGTTGTGGTGTGTATGACGGAGTCCATTGAGACAATATACTATTGTCTCTTAGATAATCAAGAAACTCTTGACTTAAGTATTCACCACCTCGATCCGATCGAAGTATTTTAATACTCTTGTCATGTTGTTTCTCTACTTCATTTCTGAATTCTTTGAACCTTTCAAAGGCTTCAGACTTGTGTTTCATCAAGAACACATATCCAAACCGTGAGTGATCATCGGTGAAGGTAATGAAGTAGCTATAGCCTCCTAAAGCTTGAGTTGACATAGGTCCACATACATCAGTATGTATTAGACCAAGTAACTCTCCCACTCGTTCACCTTTTCTTGAAAAAGGTAACTTAGTCATCTTGCCTTTTAAGCATGATTCGCATGTATCATATGAATCCAATTCAAACGATTCTAGAATTCCACATCGGTGTAATTCGGACATGCGTTTCTTGCTTACATGGCGAATATGACAATGCCACATGTAGGAGTCTAATTGATTATCCTTTCGAGCATGCTTGTTGCTTGCTTCAATATTGAAAACATCACTGGATACGTCCAATGTATAAACACCATTGCTTAAAGTACCAGTCCCATAAAGAACTTCATTCAAAGTTATGTAACAACAATTGTTACTAAAAGTCAAAAGGTACCCATTTCTATTTAAACAAGAAATAGAAATGATGTTCTTTATCAACGAAGGAACATAAAAGCAATTGTCCAGTTCTAAGACAAGTCCTGCAGGGAGTTTCAACAAATACGTTCCGATGGCGAGTGCAGCAACCTTTGCTCCATTCCCAACACGTAAATTTGACTCTCCCTTGATAAGTCTTCTTCTATTCCTTAGCCCATGTATGTCATTACATATATGTGAGCCACACCTAGTATCCAATACCCAAGTGTCTGAGGAAATATAATGACAATCAATAACGAAAATATATGAAAAAGATGGAGCATCTTATGCCTTATTCTTCTTCACGGACTCAAGATAAATCTTACAATTTCTTCGCCAATGGCCCTACTTGCCATAATGACGGCAAGTGCCCTTTTGAGTTGGTTCTTCCTTTTTAGCCTTTTTCTTCTTCCCCTTCTGTTGTTCTTTTGACTCCCTCTTAGAACCTTTCTTTGAGGAATCAACTAACAACACCATCCCCTGCTCATGCTTCTCAGAAGGCTCCACAGTCTTCATCATGTTGAGCAGTACCACAGATGAACCTTCTTGCATCTCAGAGGTGAAGAGGAGCTTGGAGACTTCGAACCTTTCGAATCTCACTTGCTTATCAAACAACTCATAAAGATGAAGGACTACGATATGAGCATCCATATGCTCATGCTGCTTCCGTAGCTTGGGTTCCTTCATGGCTAGCATGATGCAACTCATTTGTTCAGAATCACTCACATGTTTCTGATAGGCCAACAATTGGTCCAGAGTTGCATTGTCACTAGGACGGGCGAGAAGAGGCACTTCGAGGACATTTTCATGCTTTTCAACCTTGAGAACAATTCTCAAGTTTCCAAGCCAGTCCAAGAAGTTCGGCCTAGTCAATTTATTCGAATCCAAAATGGAACGCAAATTCAAAGACATCATGATCAATCTTAGAAATACAAAACGAGCATATATGAGAAAGATGATTTTAAAATGCATCATTATACATTCATAAATCCCATTCATTTTTTGAATTTTAAAAACCCCAAAATCACTTCGGGAGATCGTAGGTCCATCTCCGAATGGGATGATATCCATCATAGATATGAACAACCTTGGAGAGAGTCCAACAAGCCATTCATAACTACGATGGTAGGTATCAACTATACCGATTGCATATCACGTATATGCAACTATCACAATGTGCTATCAACTAATTGAATGTTCACACATACATCGGGTTGTTAACACATTAACAAGTATGCATCATATGCATAGCACCCAACTTCACCTCCCTTTACATCGACCTTGGAGAGAGTCTAACAAGCCGATGCTCCAGGTTAAAGCCAACCCATTAATCAAGAAATAGTTTTAATATGGTTAGAGCGCATTCAACACATTAGCCCAGCTTGGAGAGAGTCCAACAACCAAAGCTAACGATTGACCTCTGACTCTTACCATATTAGTATTAAACTATTCCATGGTTTGAACATGTTCGGGTTAGAGCTGGGCTTGGAGAGAGTCCAACAACCCGAACAAGAAACGGAACTCTGGTTCTAACCATATTAATGGAAGGTGTAGGCTTTAATATTGAGTTAGGGTTTTTTGTCTCATCCTCTTTGCATGCAAATAACTATTATCTACATGACATGATATACCTGACATACATCTACATGTCACGACACGCATGACATTATGATATGCATCTAATGCAATTACATGACATACAATTATGTCATGTACATAATTTCCTTATATGTCATAACTATTTATGAAAATAAAATATATTTAAGATTTGATTCTCCAAATCAAATCATGATTAAATTAGGAAACAAATTTCCAAATCTAATCACATATTTTATTTGTGGAAATAGTTGATTAAGGAAAGTCAATTTAGGAAACCAATTTCCTAAATCATCAAAACTACTTATGAAAATAAAATATTTTAAGATTTGATTTCCCAAATCAAATCAAGATTAAATTAGGAAAAAAAATTCCAAAATCTAATCTAATATTTTATTTATGAAAATATTAATTTCCATAAATACTTCCAACTTTCCAAAAGTGGAAGATTTCCATAAATACTTCTAGACTTTCCAAAATTGAAAAATTTCCATAAATACTTCTAACTTTCCAAAAGTAGAAAATTTCCAGAAATATTATTATGACTATCGCAAAACCATTTTACGATTATGTTGAAACACAACCTGGGCTCTGATACCACTGTTGGGTTTTCAGCACCGCGGCGAGTATGTGTTCGAACATGTTTCGTAAACATGTGCACAACGGAAGGAATAAAATAATAAATCTAATTTATTACAACACACACATCACATGCATGCATAGTACAACATGTGTAAACATAACCATAAATTTAAATTTTGCAATAAAAGGAAATTTAACTACGTATACCTTAGTATCACGTGTAGCGGGAAAGGCATCAACTAGAACGATCCTTACTAGAATCGTCTCTATCCGTATCCACGCCGAGTATCTTCGGGATGACATCACCAAGTCACGAGCCTCGTCTTTGTACAGGTTACTAGCCTCGTGTTGAAGACGATGTGATCGAGAGAAGATCACGATCCGAATCCAAATTCGGATCCAAAAATGAGTCCTCAAAACTCGCTTCTCCGGAGAGGTATTCGTCAACCGTTTGACGAATCCTTCGTCCTCCACCTATGAGGATTAACGGAGATCGAATCCCCGGCAAGGCTACCGCTGTCGGAGCTCCAAACGTCGTCCAAATGATCCTCCGACGAGAGGGAAACAAGCTGTCCAGAAAACTGGACAGCTTTGGTGGAGGAGTAGGGGTCGGCCAAAAAGGGTAGGATGAAGCTCACCATGATGCCGAACCCAAAGGAGATCACCGGAGAGTTGCCGGAGGATCACCGGCCGAAGCTTGGACGCCGGCAACAATTTTGATGGCGGCACAAGGGGTTGGGCGGCGGCAATGGATGTTGGCGCCGACTTCTCCAAGGAGATGAGGGGGCGGCAACAATTAGGTCAAGGGATTTTTATTAGGGCTTAACAAACCCTTAAGCCCTATTTTATAGAAAACTAATTCTCTTAATGGTTATTGGATCATAACCATAAGGCCCGTTAAATCGCTCCATTAATATAAGTTAAAATAAACCAAACCATGAAGGTTTATTTTAAGTTAAAACGAACCGAACCAACCTTGGTTCATTCGTTTAAAATAAACCAAACCCTTTGGTTTATTCTCCTCCGTTGGATTAGAACCAAATCATTTTGGTTCATCCATTATGTCTTCACAAGACACAGCCCATCCACGCTTCCATTGCGACTGAAACGATTTCATGCTCGCTCCACATTTGGTCCAACCAAACCTAGTTTCTCTCGGTCTGAGAATCCCATTCTCAAGCTCGTTTTAAATCTTTCGGATTACGCTCATTGTGCGTGTGACCAAATAGGTTCTCGGTTTATGTTGGCCTTCTATAATTAACTATTAATTATAGAACGATCATGATTGGCACCTAGTAGTACATCATGATCCCCAATTAACCGAAAAGATCAACGGTTGATCCAGAACTATTTCTAAAACCCTTCAGCAGCTCGAATGAATTGTGCCCCATTCCCTTCACTCATCTTATACCCACTTGGTTCAGGACATGGTCTATAGTGTCAGTCCCCACTAGGCTGACTACCTCACACCTAGCCCAAGTATCATTTCCTAGTCCTACGAATTCTAGTTACTGCACATGTATCGAAGAGTACCTTACTCTAAACATGTAATACTTTGGCCAAAGACTTTAGTAACAATCCGACGAGAGGTCATGGGTATACATCTCCTCGCAAGGAGTGGTGAATCCTTTATAGGCTATTCAAACACCTTCGATCACTTCGACTTATACCCAATCATCCCGGGTCCAAATCTCCGCAGAGATGCTTGCTTAAGATGTCAAAGCATAAGTCTTTATGATCAAGATGACTTGAATACCGCAAGTCAAAGGAACATCGCACTTAAGCTACAGTAAGAACTTCATTGACATATCTATATATGCAGAGAACCATATGAAGTGTTACGGTTGGTCACTCCAATGAACTAGTTACCATAACTAGCATCCACGATTAACTCCGGACATCACAATGTCTCCAGCCAGTGAGAATCAGCTGCTTGGATACACCAAGGAGTATACCTCGTGCTAGTCTCGTGAACCAGAATTGATGGTGTCAATTGATGGTCTCAAATCCAGCCAGTTCATCGACTAAATAGATTACATAATTACACATGTAGAGATGCTCATTAGTTGTGATCCAATCACAAATTCTCTCATGCTGTGAGTCGTATTGCGGACATTCAGTAAATGAGTTTAAGATCCAATCAAATACATGAAACCATGTATACTCAAATAGTGAATCTTCATTTATCATATAAATGGTTCATACATAAGGCGATTGGCTTACGACATCTCTCATATATTACTAACAAGGACTGACATAATAGATCATGTCCTAAACCAAGTGCGTATAAGATGCGTGAAGGGAATGGGGCACGATAATGGGGCACGATTCAGAAATGGTTCTGGATCAACTGTTGATTTTTTGATTAATTGGAGATCATGATGTACTACTAGGTGCAACTCATGATCGTTCTATAATTAATAGTTAATTATAGATGACCAACATAAATCGAGAACCTATTTGGTCACATGCACAACGATCGTAATCCGAAGGATTTAAAACGAGCTTGAGAGTGAGATTCACTGATCGAGAGAAACTAGGTTTGGTTGGACCAAACAAGAAGCGAGCATGAAATCATTTCAGTCGCAATGGAAGCATAGATGGGCCGAGTCTTATGAAGACATGATGGATGAACCAAATTGGTTCGGTTCTAATCCAATGGTGGAGAATAAAGAAAAGGGGTTTGGTTTGTTTTAAACGAATGAACCAAAGTTGGTTCCATTCATTTTAACATAAAAATATACCAACTCAGTTAAGTTTATTTTAACTTAAGTTATTGGAGTGGGTTAACACATTTTGATTATGAACCAATAACTCTGAGGAGAAGTTTTCTCAATGGTTAAGAAACACTGGCTATATAAAAACACGGTTAGGTTTTTGGAGGGCCCTAAGTTTTATTTTTGGAATAATCTTCTCCTCTCCTCTCCCTCTCTTCTCCTTTCCGCCGCCCAAGCAGTCCACGCTGCCAACTTTTGTGCTGCCGTCCACCTTGCTGTCGGTGTCCAAGCTGTTGTCGGTCATCCTCCGGTGACCCTCCGGCGACATCCCTTGGCTCCGGTGACCAAGGTGTAGCCGACCTTCCTCCTTTGGCCGGCGCAACTCATCCACTAAGCTGTCCAATTTTTCTAGACATCTTCTTTCTTTTCGTGTTGGAGCATCGTTTGGACGAAGTTTGGAGCTCCGACAGTGGCTACCTTGCTGGGGATTCAATCTCTGGTAATCCTCATAGGTGGAGGACAAAGGATTCATCAATTGGTTGATGAATACCTCTCCGGAGAAGCGAGTTTTAGGGACTCGTTTCCGAATTCGAATTTTGATTCGGATTGTGATCTTCTCTCAATCACATCATCTTCAACACGAGGCTAGTGACTCTTATGAAGACAAGGCTTGTAGCTTGGTGAAGCTATCCCTACGATACTCGGCGTGGATACGGATAGAGGCAATTCTAGCGAGAGTTGCTCCAGTTGATGTCTTTCCCGCTCCACGTGATACGTCAGGTATAACTAGCATAATTTCTTTTATTGCAAAATTTGAAATTGCGATTATGTTTACACATGTACTATGCATGCGTGTGGTGTGTGTGTTGTAATAAATTAGATTTATTGCTTTTTAATTCTTCAGCTGTGCACATGTTTACGAAACATGTTCGAACACACAGTCGCTGCGGTGCCGAAAACCCAACAGTGGTATCAAAGCCCAGGTTGTGTTTCGACATAATCGTAAAATTATTTTGCGATAGTCATAATTGTATTTATGGAAATCTTCTACTTTTGAAAAGTTTAGAAGTATTTATGGAAATTAACACTTTTCATAAATAAAATATGTGATTAGATTTGAAAATTTATTTCATAATTTAATCATGATTTGATTTGGAGAATCTAATCTAAAATATATTTTATTTCCATAAATAGTTTTGACAATTTAGGAAATTTATTTCCTAAATTAAATTTGACTTTCTTTAATTGAGACCTTCCATAAATAAAATATGTGATTAGATTTGGAAATTTGTTTCCTAATTTAATCATGATTTGATTTAGGGAATCAAATCTCAAACATATTTTATTTCCATAAATAGTTATGACATATAAGGAAATTTTGTACATGCCATAATTGTATGTCATGTAATTGCATTAGATGCATATCATTATGCCATGTATGTCGTGACATGTAGATGTATGACATGCCATGTAGATAATAGTTATTTGCATGCAAAGTGGATGAGACATAAAAACCCTTACTCAATATTAAAGTCTACACCTTCCATTAATATGGTTAGAACCAGAGTTTTGTTTCTTGTTTGAGTTGTTGGACTCTCTCCAAGCCCGGCTCGAACCTGAACATGTTCAAACCATGAAATAGTTTAATACTAATATGGTAAGAGTCAGAGGTCAATCGTTAGCTTTGGTTGTTTGACTCTCTCCAAGCCAGGCTAGTTGATTGAATGCGCTCTAACCATATTAAAATTATTTCTCGATTAATGGGTTGGCTTTAACCTGGAGCATCGGTTTGTTGGACTCTCTCCAAGGTCGATGTGAAGGGAGGTGAAGTTGGGTGTTATGCATATGATGCATACTTGTTAATGAGTTCACAACCCATTGTATGTGTGAACATTCAATTAGTTGATAGCACATTGTGATAGTTGCATATATGTGATATACAATCGGTATATTTGATACCTACCATCATAGCTATGAATGACTTGTTGGACACTCTCCACGGTTGTTCATATCTATGTTGGATATTAGCCCATTCGAAGATGGACCTACGATCTCTGGAAGTGATTTTGGGGTTTTAAAATTCAAAAAATGAATGGGATTTATAAATGTATGTTGATGCATTTTAAATCATTTTTATCATATATGCTCGATTTGTATTTCTAGGTTAATTGATTGATCATGATGTCTTTGAATTTGCACTCTATTTTGAATTCAAATAAATTGACTGGGTCGATCTTCTTGGACTGACTTAGAAACTTGAGAATTGTTCTCAAGGCTGAAAAGCTTAAGAATGTCCTTGAAGCGCCTCTTCCTGCCCATCCTAGTGATGATGCAACTCCGGACCAATTGTTGACCTATCAGAAACATGTGACTGATTCTGAATTGGCGAGTTGCATCATGCTAGACGCAATGGTACTCGAGATGTAGAAGCAACATGAGCATATGGATGCTCATACTGTAGTCTTTTATCTCTATGAGTTGTTTGATGAGCAAGTGAGATCCGAAAGGTTCAAAGTCTCCAAGCTCTTTTTCACCTCTGAGATGCAAGAAGGTTCAACTGTGGTACTACTCAACATGTCGAAGACTGTGGAGGCTTCTGTGAAGCATGAGTAGGGGATGGTGTTGTTAGTTGATTCCTCGAAGAAAGGTTCTAAGAGGAAGTCAAAGGAACAACAGAAGGGGAAGAAGAAAAAGGCTAAAAAGGTAGAACCATCTCAAAAGGACACTTGCCATAATTGTGGCAAGGAGGGCCATTGGCGAAGAAACTGCAAGATTTATCTTGAGTCCGTGAAGAAGAATAAGGCATCAGATGTCCCATCATCTTCAAATATCTTCATTAGATTGTCATTCTATTTCCACAAACACTTGGGTATTGGATACTGGGTGTGGCTCATATATATGTAATGACATATATGAGCTAAGGAATAAAAGAAGACTCATCAAGAGAGAGTCAAATTTACGTGTTGGGAATGAAGCAAAGGTTGTTGCACTCGCCATCGGAATATATTTGTCGAAACTCCCTACAGGACTTGTCTTAGAACTGGACAATTGCTTTTATGTTCCTTCATTGATAAAGAACATCACTTCTATTTCTTGTTTGATTAAAAATGGGTACCATTTAACTTTTAGTAACAATTGTTGTTACATAACTTTGAATGGCATTTTTATGAGACTGGAACTTTAAGTAATGGTATTTATACGTTGGACATATCCAGTGACATTTTCAATATCAAAGTGAGCAACAAGTGTGCTCGAAAGGATAATCAATTAGACTCCTATATGTGGCATTGTCGTCTTGGCCATGCAAGCAAGAAATGCATGTCCGAATTACACCAATGTGGAATTCTGGAATCATTTGAATTAGATTCATACGATACATGTGAATCATGCTTAAAAGGCAAGATGACCAAGTTATCTTTTACTGGAAAAGGTGAATTGGTGGGAGAGTTGTTTGGTCTAATACATATTGATGTATGCGGACCTACATCAACTCAAGCTCTAGGAGGCTATAGCTACTTCATTACCTTCACCGATGATCACTCACGGTGTGGGTATGTGTTCTTGTTGAAACACAAGTCTGAAGCCTTTGAAAGGTTCAAAGAATTCAATAATGAAGTAGAGAAACAACATGACAAGAGTATTAAAATACTTCGATCGGATCGAGGTGGTGAATACTTAAGTCAAGAGTTTCAAGATTATCTAAGAGACAATGGTATATTGTCTCAATGGACTCCGCCATATACACTGCAACATAATGGTGTATCTAAGAGGCGTAACCGGACCTTGTTGGACATGTCCAGGTCAATAATGAATCATGCGAATCTTCCCAAGTCCTTTTGGGGATATGCACTTCAGATAACTATTTACTTGCTAAACAGAATGTCAACCAAGGTAGTCTCCACTACTCCATATGAGATATGAAATAGTAAGAAACCTCATATATCTTACTTGAAGATATGGGATTGTCCTGCTTATGTGAAGTAGACTATATCAGACAAATTGGATGCTAAGTCTAATAAATGTCTATTTATTGGATACCCTAAGGAAACAAGGGATTACCAATTCTATCATCTTGTGGAATAAAAGGTGCTTGTTTCAAGGCATGCTGTGTTTATAGAGAAAGAGTTTCTCTTGCAAGAAAAGAGTGGGAGTGTCATTGAGCTTGAGGAGGCTCGAGAGACTCAAATAGACATTGATGAGATACCTGGTGAAGCACCACAACCGATAACTCATAGTGATGAGCCATCGGCTGGACCTATTATGACACCACATCTTCGTAGATCTGGTAGAACACGCAACATTCCTGAGAGATATAGATTTCTCGTAAGTAAATCGAACGACGTGTTACTCATTGATGATGAGGAGCCTACCAGTTATGAAGAAGTTCTGAAAAGTTCAGAAAGGGATAAGTGGCTTAACGCCATGAAGTCGAAAATGGATTCCATGTATGAAAATCAAGTTTGGAACTTGGTTGACCCACCTAAAGGCATAAAGTCTATAGGGTGAAAGTGGGTTTTCATGAAGAAAATCGACATGGATGGTAATGTGATTACCTATAAGGCTAGACTGGTGGCGAAAGGATATCGTCAAAAGTAAGGTGTTGATTATGATGAGACCTATTCACCTGTTGCTATGCTTAAATCCATTTGGATGCTCATGACCATAGTGGCTCATTATGATGATGAGATATGATAGATGGATGTGAAAACAACTTTCCTTAATGGAAACCTACTCGAAGACGTGTATATGATTCAGGCTGAGGGTTTCACATCGGTTGATAAAACCAAGATATGCAAACTGTGACGGTCCATATATGGACTGAAGTAAGCATCTAGGAGCTGGAATATCCGTTTTGATGAGACAATCAAAAAGTTTGATTTCTCACAAAATCTAGACGAACCTTGTGTGTACAAGAAGGTTAGTGAGAGTGCAGTCATGTTCCTAGTATTGTATGTCGATGACATATTAATTATACGAAACAATGTTTCTGTCTTATAGTCAGTTAAAATTTGGTTGTCCAAGACATTCTCCATGAATGACCTGGGAGAAGCAACCTACATCCTCGGGATTAAGATCTATAGGGATAGATCGAATCGGTTATTTGGTCTTTCGCAGTCTACATATATAGACCGAGTGCTAAAGAGGTTTAGCATGTCATAATCTAAGAAAGGTTTCCTTCCCATTAGGCATGGGATACACCATTCGAAGTCTATGTGTCCGTGCACAGAAGACGAGAGGATTTGCATGAGTAAGATTCCCTATGCATCCGCAATAGGATCTATCATGTATGTTATGTTATGTACGAGGCCCAATATATCGTATGCTTTGAGTGTCATGACCAGATACTGATGCATGCGAACGGGTCCCCAAATCTCGCGATGAAGGAAGTCAAGGACTCGAAGCGCGCACTCGCACTCAACACCCGCAAGTGCACAAATGTCGTCAAGTAATAAAAGATTATCGATCCCATAGGGAATGGGATTCAAATATCGATTTGTTCAATGGATGAAATTGTTCGGAAGTAAAATAAAAAATGTTTCGATTGCGAGGGTTGTCGGTGGACTAAACTCTAATATGGTGTCACACGGAGGAAAAAAGAAGTGTGCCGAGATCATTAAAAGGGATTCTAGGACTTCAATTTCGCTTGTGTGTCGCAAAACATGCTGTCAACTGGGCATTGTCTAAACATCTAGCTATGATTTTGTGGAAGGGACACCATACACTCTCCCGATGAGCCATCGCATCTACCGGGAGCTATCTCTGCCTTACATGGATGGGATAGATGGTACGAGGATGCCCAATTAATCCCTGCGATGAACCATTTCCGATTCCATCACATCCTTCTACCCATGATTACAGGAGATCAGGTTTACCCCTAGGTTCCTTGTATAAAATCTCCTAAATCTTAGATATGAGGGATGTCACCCCTCGTATAGCCTAAGCACAGCAAGTAGAAAACCAAATACGCATAGATATGGGCATAAACAATTTCCAATTGCAAATTCAAACTCAAAAACAGAATTTAATTTGAACCAACATGTCATGCACACACAAGCTACTCCTCAATCCTAGAATCGAAGGAACTACTCCATATATAAAGGAAGAGAATCACAAGGCATGTACATGTTCGAATATATCAGAAATAAAGTGCAAGAACAAGGAATTACAATGCCTATGTGGCCTCTTCTCCAGCGTTGAAGTGCAGAATGTGGACCTCCGGCGGTGTTCTTCCTCCTCGTTGCGAGTTCTCGAAGCTTTTTAGGGCTTTAGTGTGTCGTCCCAGCCGTCGTGCCTCCCCTAGGATTTGGGAGCCCTAGGGCGGCTCCCTCGTGATCCCTCGCCTCTTGAATGAGTTTCCTATATATAGAGGCGGCTCCGACATTCCATAAATGCTTGAAAACCCCTATTTTCTTGAATTCGCGGTGCTGCCACACGACCGTGTGAATTTCACATGGCCTTGCCATGTGCAAGGCTGGAAAACGATGAGATCTCGACTGGAAAGTGAGCTGGAAAAAAGGCACAGGCATATGTTTGTAGGGAAATCTCGTATGCCAAATGGCATATGCGCAACGGAAAATAGGATCCCTTCCAAGTGATCCATGCGAAAGCAAACTCGTATAAAATAAATTTCTCTAAACCAAACCTATCTTATAGGAGAGGATTACCTTTGTTGCGTGCCCTTGTTAATCCCGCTTTTCCTTTCGGTTTGTTGGATCTTTAGCACGTTCAAGTGTCCGTGCCTCTATACGTATCCACACGAGCACGCTCTTGTCTCACAAAAGGAAAACTAGAAGAGCTCTCCTTTACTTCTTGCTAGAGAAGTCCCTAAAGGAGAGGAAGAGAGGGAAAAGGAGAAAGGAAGAAGAAGACTCCTCTTCTTGCTAGCCTACACTCACAAACCCACACAACTAAAGCTTCCACCAAGCTTTCTCACAACCACAACACCAAAAACTCACTATGGCCGGCCACTCCATGGAGCCTTTTATAGGGTTGGAAAAACCCTTCCACCTCCTTCACATTCAATGCAATCCATTGCATTGAGACACACTCAAAAAGGATTTGGCTTCCTTGTTTGGCCGGCCACTTAAGGAGACAAAACCATTTTGTTTCCTTTCACCTTAACTAGCTTAGGTGGATGCTTAGGTGGCATGCTTATGTGGCATGCTTATGTGGCATTCTTATGTGGCATTCATGCATGTTGAATTAATCTTATTAATTCAATTGAGCTTATGTTATCATATTGAATTAATCTTATTAATTCAATTAAGCTTATGTTATCATATTGAATTAATCTTATTAAATCAATAAGGTAACATATTGAATTAATCTCATTAAATCAATTAGCTAAAATTCTCATTAAGCTTAAAGTCCAAAACCATTTTGTACTTAAGCTTATTCCCATATTATTCTAGTCAAACTAGAATACTCTAATTCCTCTAATTATCATGCTCTTTGTGTGTGACTCTATAGGCTCTCATAACGTTGGCAGTGGATCTAAACTCTTTTAGATACACAAGCAATGAGCGGCATCTAGCAATACATCATTGCTACCCAAGTTACGAGATAAGTCAAGATCCGACTAACCTTTCCGTGACTACTATAATATATGACCGTGTCCTTCTATCCTTGATATCAGATTGATCAATGAGGCATAGACCGTGTCATCCTCGATCAATCTATGTGTTTCTTGATCCCTGAGTAAACTAACTCAAACAAATGAGCTCAATATCTCATATTGACTCATTCGAGCATGGCCATGCGTTTTAGTAGTTCTACTCAATCAAGGGGCCCACCGATATCACTCCCGTCATATGGAAGGGATAGATCCCATCTACATCACTCACATCCCTCCGCATAATTTGTTACATACCCAGTAATCGCCTTTATGGTCCACCCTGTTACGGGTGATGTTTGACGATACCAAAGTACATAACTCCTTATGTAGGGAACCGTAGTGACTTCAGGTCTGAGGACTATTCATACCAATAGTCACATGAGAAAGTTTATGACACTCATATAACGATCCATGAAACTTTCTCATGGCGGGTCAGTTCAGTATATATTCTCCAATATATACCCATGTGTCAACTTGATATCATATATCCATGACTTGTGAGATCAAGTCATCAATTGACCTACATGCTAGTCTTTATGTATTAATATTGCCCTTGCATATTAATACTCGACTAGGAACATTTAGGAAAGTGTTCTCTACAGCCTCTCATAATCAATTCTGCCAATTGATGTGCTGTAGATAAGAACCTACTTTTCTAGGGCATTATTATATTTAAATTAGCTGGCACAAGCAAGATGTAAATATAATAACCAATCCTTTGCCTTTATAGAATATGATACAAAATGTTCCCTATTCAACCATCACATGATTGGTTCTAGGGCTTTAACTAACAATGTTTTCACATGGCATGGCCGTGTCTTTTTATAGATTATGGAGCCTCCATTTTGATCTATTTCGCTTCAGAAACATGCCCAAGTCTTGGGACATGGCCAGTGCGTGTTCCCTAAGGTCCGTGCTCTACAAATTGCTCCATTTTTGCTCCAAAAATGTGTTGTTTTCCCATGAAATGCTATCCTACACACAAAAGTATAAAAAGTAGATCTCCACACCAGAAAATATGAAATGCATGCAAACCAAAGTGAAATATGCATGAAACAAACATAAAATGTAATGAGATGTGAACGAAAACTACTCCTAAAATCCTATATGTTTTGCTCACATCACTTCCCCCAGACGTAAATTTTTGCTTGTCCTCAAGCAAACCTCAGTGCCATGAAGTTTTAAAAAGATATTGTTCCATACTTAGCATGTTAACTAAATTTATCAAGTGGTATTTGCAATTAAAGCAAAATAAATATATTCTAGAAATTCACTAAGTTAGCTCCTCGTGCTCGTGTTAAGTGAATCATTCTTAGGGGATACTCATTCCATGGTGAGTTAAGTCGTCATCCTATAGCTTTCCTAAGGTCTCCGGCTCTTAGGCACTTACCTGCCCAAAGCGAGGGTCATTCCCTAGATCTAGCACAAAGTCCCAAAGGCATGCTCGATATTGAGAGAAATTGGTAGGTGTTTCTCCAGTAATCTAACTCGGTCTCAAAGGGGCACCTCATCATTTCCACCCATGACAACTATTTTTTTTATCCCTCATAATATTTATATTTTTTTTTCTTTTCTTTCATTTCTCTCTTTCTTTTTTTCTCTCTTTTTTTTTCTCATTGGGATTTTGATTTTTCCGAATAGGTTTACACAATCTGAGCATCTCCAATAACTAAAATGCTAAACCTAGAGTCACCTATGGATTCCAAAGTACTAGACTACTAAGATAAATCATAACTAGGTACGTACTAGATTCTCCCTTTTAGAATGTTCAACATGTGTAGGTGTAAAAATAAAAGCTAACCAGTGTAAGTCTAGAACATTCATTAGAGCAAATAAAATAAAATACCACGAGATAAATGAAGTTAAGCTACCTATGGGAACAACTCATGTAAGTAACTTTAAAAATACTACTGAGGTAGCTTATAGATAACAAAAACTAAGTGCTGAAAGAAACTGAACAACCTATGCATGAACAAATGAATGCTAACTAAAATGCAAATTGTAGGATGTATACTGAAAAGTCTATCTTTTGTATGAACATCTTTATTTTGAAATAAGAATTACATTATCATTGTTTGCATATTTTTATGGTTATGCATATTGTCTAATACATTACATTGTAGATAATATGGTGTGTGGTGTCACACGGGAGATCATGTTATCGGCTCCTTGTAAAGTATAAGTAAAGGCTCACAACCGAGATGACTTTGGACAAACCATCGGAATGGTTGTAGTGTGATTTGGTATTGGTTTGTCTTGACCATAGAATCACACTAGTGCACTTTGTGTGTATTGAGCAGGACCGACTTAGAGGTGATTCGATTTATTGTTGACTACATAATCGAATCGAACCTTAGATATTATTTAGTACATGCTCTTATTCCCGATATAATAACGGGCACATATACTTAGTATTCATCTCTTTGATTTACCAATGGGCGAGATTTATAGATTAAATCAATAGGCTCGGTAAGTTGGGAGATGATATTATTTATATTGTGTGCCGTTGATTATAGGAGGAAACCGTGTCCTATATATTAGGATGATGATGTCCCCTTGAGGAGCTCATAAGGTTCATCATGTAAACCCTGCAGGTGGACTTGGTCCGACATGATGAAAAGGTTGAGTGGTACTACTCATGGAGTTAGATGTTATTAATGGTCAGTAAATTAAATAATCGACGGACATTCGAGATCTTAAACATGGGGAGAAAATGTACAAATAATATATGGAGCCCATATTATCATATGGGGGTTGGTGAGGTAGATCAATGATAATCTTTTAGTGGATTGGATTATCATTAGTGGATCGGACTTTATGTGGGCTTGATCCATGGGTGGCCAAGATCCAACTCCTCCTCATGGTCCCTATTGTAGCCTATTAACACCTCATGAAGCTTAGATCCAATGGATAGAAACAAAACTCTAGATCTGAAGGTAGAGATTAAATCTCTAAGATCCGATGGTTGAGATTAAATCTCTAGATCCGACGGTTGAGATTAAATCCCTAGAACCAATGGTGGAGATTAAACCAAGGCTTATCCCTAACTCTATAAAAGGGTGTACTAGGGGTGGGCGGCAAGATAATGGAGAGGAAAGGGGGCTAGGGTTTTGGGCGGCAAGAGCAAGGGAGGTTAGGGTTTTGGGTGGCCACAATTAAGAAAAGTTTTTTTTTCTTCTTCTTCCTTTGGTGGCCGAAACCCTTCCTCCTTCTTCTCTCCTTGGTTTGGCCGGCGCCCAAGCTTCTCCCTTTCATCTATGTCTTATGATGGATGGTATTAGGGTTGCTTCCCATGGGCGACAACCAATTCTAGTTGGGATAGGAATAGGAGTAGGTGGCTAGGGTTAGGGTTTGGGTGTTGGTGGTGGGCGGCAACAAGAGGAGGAAGCTTCTCCTTCCTCCTCCTAAGGTTGACCGGCTCCTCTTCCTTCTTCCCTCTACCTTGGCCAAAGCTCAATCTATTCTTCTCCCCTTCATCCTTGGCCGAAAATTAGGAGAGCTTAGTTTAGGGTTTGGGCGGCAACAAGGAGAAAGAGTGTTTTACTTTCTCTTCTCCAAGTGTTGGCCGGCGCCCATGCCCTTGTTGTTTCTCCTTTGGTTGGTTTCCATACTCCATGTTCTCTTCCTTGGCCGGCGGCAACATCGAGTTTATTGACTTGGTGGTCGGTTCTAGATAGGAAGATAAGTTTTGTTTTAGGATCTTCCTTTGTTCGGAGTGAACAAGGAAAGGAAGATTGGTGATCTAGGAGGCTTCAACTTTTGGTAGATCGTCGCTCACACGACGTCTGAAAGGAGGAAGGACATACAATAGAAGATCAAGAGGTATAACAAGAGGTATAATCTTGTTTATTTTGATTAGTGTTCTTTTGTATTATGTTTATAATTGCTTTTCAATTATATGCATGTTTTGTGTGGATGGTTACTTGCTTGTATTTGTTTTTCAACTATGAGCATGATATAAATCTGTATATGGCTAAATAATACTTGGATCCCGAGCATAAACACAAAAATCGGCGATCCGGACATCGTCTATTCTGCGTCTACTCGTAGAATAGAGGATGGTCGCTTGAACAACGAGTTTGTTCAAGTGACCTCTCTAAACGAATAGCACGACGATGACTTGGTTGTTTGGGCAATCCCTTGTGTCTAGGATTAAATTTTTTTTAATCCGGGGACATCGAGGGTATTGCCATGAACAAATGACCAAGGTGAAGTGGGAAGCGAAGTTTCCCCTCACAGACTCGATAAGCAAAACCCTTCAATTGGTATCAGAGCTTCCGGGCAAAACCTTCACAAATATCATGAAAGAAACTACTGCTAGAAACAAAATAAATCAGAACTTGGGGTCCCTCCCCTAGACTTATATGAAACAATACCTCTAATATTATGGTCGAGGTGCGAAGTCTGGTAGTCTCAGCATGTCAGGTTCCTGAGAAAACCTGGTGCTCAACCGCTAATGCCACATGTACATGTGGTCGATCTGAGAGCTGGTGGATGCAGTGGCTGTTTTGTGCTCCTCCTCTCGGGCCCATTGTGCCTGCCGGATATGCATGTGTTGTCGCATCTCCTAGCGGAAGGTGGCCTCATCCTGGTGACGGGCAGCCTCCCCCTAGGAGTATACGCAGGCCTCATCGTAGAACTTCTCACCCCGCTGGAAGTGCTCCCGAAAGCCCTGAAACTCTACCTGTGTGTAAGCACTCTGTTCCTCCCATCGCTGCCTTTGCGTCTGCTGCTCGGCATATATGTCATCGAGACACGATCGAAACTCCAAAAAAATCAAGGGTGTAGGAGATTTGAGGCCGCTAGAGGGGGGGTGAATAGCGTCGTGTGATGGTACGATGATGGAATTCTTTCGCGTTTGATCGTCTACAATCTTGTTAGCACAGCGGAATAGTAATAACAAATAAATATAACAAGATACACAATCACAACACGGTCATATAACGTGGTTCGGAACCGAATGGTTCCTACTCCACAGATCGACCTCTAAAGAGCTCTAGTGATGCACATGCACTCACTAATCACAAAAAACTCCTTGACACAAGTCGGAGGTGGAGAAACCTCGTACAAGGATTACACTAAGTAATACAAAAGATACAAGCTAATACAAGTAAGAAATACAATGCAAGTAAAGAAAAACACTTTACAAGAGCACTTTGGTTTCTTGATCTTTGGTTGCCTTGGACTAGCCTTGAAGGACTGGAAGAGCACCAACAATTCCCCTTCAAATCGCCCAAGAAAACCGCCACTTGAGCCTTCCATGAACAGCTGCTTTTATCCTCCATCGGGCTGGATTTTCGCCTAGCAGTCGACTGCCATAAGTCACCAGTCGAATGCCAACACTGTAGCTGTGAGACAACGACTCAATACACGTTGGACAAGTTCCAATGGTACTCTCCTACCGATCGCCAATATTGGCGGCCGATCTCAACGCCGTAGTCGACTACCCACGGCCACGGAGCATTCTTTCGTCAGAACTCAACCGGCAATGATCGCATCTTTGGCGATCGCTGTCGACATCAATCGATCGCTCGACATCACCGATCGCTCCAATGAGCGATCGCCAGAGCAATTCCAACTCTTAAACGACAGTCGAACTCAAGTCGACTCACAACAGTCAAACCAACCATAATGTCAGTCGACTGCCAACCTCAAAGATGAGGTTTTAACCCAAGTATGGTGTCCTCATACTCCCTAGACCACCCTTAGCCTAGACCTAAGCCTTCTAGCCACCTCCATCTGCCTTACGCCTCTCGGATCTCTCCAAGTCATTCATGACTTGTTCATCCATCGCGGTAGGCTTCAGGTGCTTCCATCGGCTATGTCATGCTAACGGTGTCTACACTGCCAAGGCACATTGGACTTATGGCGCCAAGACTCCGCTTGGGCTTTACGTCGCCAATATCAAACCCCTTGGACTTCTCAAATGCCAAGACTCAAGCTTGGACTTTCTCTTGCCAACCCATGTTGGACTTTCCATGCCAAGCCCCATGCTTGGACTTTCCCTTGCCAACCCATGTTGGACTTTCCATGCCAAGCCCCATGCTTGGACTTTCCTTGTGCCAAGTACTCAAGACTTGGACTTTCCCAAATGCCAAGTGTCCCACTTGGACTTTCCATGCCAAGTACTCATGACTTGGACTTTACCTTTCTCATAATCACATGGTCAACCCTAGTCAACCATCAAAGTCTCCCTCGAGTCAAACTCGAGTCTGGTTAATTATAACCTGGGTCAATTGTATAAACAATCTCCCTAAAACATTAACCGACATCAATGTCAAACATACTATGTCAAACATCAAAACATCACTCGAGTCAAACTCGAGTCTGGTCAATCGTGACCTGGGTCGATTGCACCAACAATCTCCCCCTTTTTGATGTTTGACAAAACAAACCTTGAGTTAGGCCTCTAACTCAAATTTCCTTACCAATTATCCCAAATTGGTAATCCCAAACATTCTCCAAAACTTCTCCCCCTTTTTGACTAACATCAAAAAGGTTATCTCTCCAAGGAGGTCAATGTCTCATGTCCAAATGAGATCTTACAATCTCCCCCTTGATCCAAAAATACCTAGGATGCCTACCATTTTCCTAGTGATAAGTCCCATATCACTCAAGAGAGGCAATCCTATACTCTCTCCCAATTTTCAAATTGGGTTTCTCAATATCCCATCAATTTTCCCAATTGATGATACTTTCCTAATAACTTCTCCCCCTTCAAGAAGAGAAACACATCCATCATCCCAAGATGGATAACTCCCCCTAAAGGCTTGCTTTCCCTTGACCATTGCACCAACAATGTCCTTGGGAAGTCCCTAAGCCAATAGAAACTCTAAACCATTAAAATTAAGGCTCAAAGTTCAAACATGAACTCTCCCCACCTTAAATTTGATACATTACCCTAACACCTCTCCTAATCCATATCCAATGGATTTTCACCCTTTCTAATGGTTCCCAAAGCATATCCTAGGGTTAGGAGTGATTAGGAACCTTTACCATAGCTGAACACGGGCTAAACAACTTTGTTTTTCCCAAAATCAGCTTGGCAGTCGTCTATTTACAGTAATCAGTCGACTGCTTAATGTAGGATATTTGAAGCCGCTAGAGGGGGTTGAATAGCGGAGTGTTCGTTCGTAGATGGAATTCGATCGTGGTTGTCTCTACAATTTTGTTAGCTCACAGTGGAATAGTAATGAAAGTAATAACGAGATAAACAACAACGTAAACACAAATATTTAACGTGGTTCGGAACCGAATGGTTCCTACTCTAGGGATTGGGTTCGTACGAACCCTAGCAATGCCAATCACACACCACTATAATAATCACTCCTTCTCGACACAAGTCGGAGGTGGAGAAAGCCCTTACAATGTGATTACAACAATAATCTAAATACAACAAGCAAATACAATATGAAATACAACAAGAGAAGTAAAGAACACTTTACAAAAACTCTTTGGAAGCTTGCTTGTTGATTGCCTTAGACTAGCACTTGAAGGCCCTGATTTGCAGCAGCAAATCGCTTCAAAACGTCTAAGAAAAATGATACCTTTTCCTCCATCACGAGCTCCTTTTATAGCTTCAACCTATATCGAAAGGTCGATCGATCACCGATCGCCGAGACCATCACGATCGATCACACCGCTATTCGTGAGACAACGGTGTAATCTACGCTATAAAAATCCAACGGCTAGGACATCAGTCGACTGATCATGAGCATCAGTCGACTGATCAAGCATCACTCGACTGCTCATCCCAGCGGTCGAGTGAGACTCCATTCTGTGCCCTGAAATCCGAGCATCAGTCGACTGATCACATGATCACGATCGGCAGCTGTCAATCGGTCGATCGCCCACCTATGACATGATCGTTAGGCAATTCTCACGATCGCCAAACCCTAGTTGACTACGCCATGAACATGACATCGACAAACATGAGGTTTTAACCCAAGTATGGTGTCCCCATACTTGCTAGACTACCCTTAACCTAGACCTAAGCTTTCTAGCCACCTCCATCAGCCTCACGCCTCTCAGATCCCTCCAAGTCATCCATGACTTGTTCATCCATCGCGCTAGCCTTCAAGTGCTTCCATCAGCTATGTCATTCTAACGGTGTCTACACCGCCAAGACACATTGGACTTACGCCGCCAAGACTCCGCTTGGACTTTACGCCGCCAATATCAAACCCCTTGGACTTCTCATGCCAAGACCCATGCTTGGACTTTCCCAAATGCCAAGTGTCCCACTTGGACTTTCCATGCCAAGTACCCATGACTTGGACTTTACCTTGCCAAGACCCATGCTTGGACTTCCCAAAATGCCAAGTGTCCCAGTTGTCGGCATTTGAAGCACACCATGTGCTCCTTGCTCTTCTTGGTTGGAACACCAGCATCCTTGACTTTTTCATTGACTTTTGGTGTCGGAGGAGCATTCTTAACCCTTTTTGGACACTTACTTTTGTAGTGTCCGGATTCCCTACACTCAAAGCATATTATATGATTTTTATTTACAATTGACATGCTTGAGTTTACCTATGGTGGTGGTAGGTGCCGAAATTGAAGTTTCTTCATCTTGACTAGATGTCGAAGCTTCCTCTTGTTGCTCCGGAGTGGAAATTCTTTCCTCCCCCTCAATCCTAGAGGTGGAGGTGTCTTCTACTTCTTCTTCCACCGATCCGGAAGTTGACTCCTCTTCAACTTTCGATTCCTCACTTGCTCTTGAGGATGATGAACTCTCTTCATCCTCTTCCTTATCTTCTTCTACTTGTGCCAAGTGGGGCTTCTCATTGAGCTTGGCTAATTTGTCCCATAGCTCCTTGGCATCAAGATATTCACCTAACCTAGACAAAACATCATTAGGTATCAAATCTTCTAAAAGTTTTGTTACCTTGGCTTCGGTTTTGAATTTTTGTCGTTGCTCTTGAGTCCATTTCTTCAACTTGAGGACTTGTCCATTCCTATCCCGAGGAGGTTCAAAACCTTCTACGAGGATGAACCAATCCTCTATATCCATCATCAAGAATGTCTCCATTCTTGTTCTCCACGCCGAAAAGTCTTCTCGATCATATGGCGGTGGAGTGTTGATGTCCCATCCAAGCTTGTCTTGGGATTCCATCTTGTTCCTCTAGCGTCTTAACTCCGGGTTGTTAATCCGTAGAAGAGCCCCGGGCTCTGATACCAATTGTAGGAGATTTGAGGCCGCTAGAGGGGGGGGTGAATAGCGTCGCGTGATGGTACGATGATGGAATTCTTTCGCGTTTGATCATCTACAATCTTGTTAGCACAGCGGAATAGTAATAACAAATAAATATAACAAGATACACAATCACAACACGGTCATATAACGTGGTTCGGAACCGAATGGTTCCTACTCCATGGATCGAGCTCTAAAGAGCTCTAGTGATGCACATGCACTCACTAATCACAAACAACTCCTTCTCGACACAAGTCGGAGGTGGAGAAACCTCGTACAAGGATTACACTAAGTAATACAAAAGATACAAACTAATACAAGAAAGAAATACAATGCAAGTAAAGAAAAACACTTTACAAGAGCACTTTGGTTGCTTGATCTTTGGTTGCCTTGGACTAGCCTTGAAAGACTGGAAGAGCACCAACAATTCCCCTTCAAATCGCCCAAGAAAACCGCCACTTGAGCCTTCCACGAACAACTGCTTTTATCCTTTATCGGGCTGGATTTCCGCCTAGCAGTCGACTACCATAAGTCACCAGTCGACTGCCAACACTGTAGCAGTGAGACAACGACTCAATCCACGTTGGACAAGTTCCAACGGTACTCTCACCAATCGACTGCCATCATTGGCAGTCGACTGCCAACGCCCGTAGTCGACTGCCCAGTCGGCTACGGAGCATTTTGTGCTCGCAACTCAACTGGAAGTCGATTGCCATCCCTTGGCAATGATCGTTGCCGACATCACCGATCGCCCAATGAGCAGATCGCCAGAGCAATTCCAGTAAACGGCAGAAACTCTGTCGACCATAATGCCACGATCGCCAACCTTAAAGATGTGGTTTTAACCCAAGTATGGTGTCCCCATACTCGCTAGACCACCCTTAGCTTAGACCTAAGCCTTCTAGCCACCTCCATTTGCCTTACGCCTCTCGGATCCCTCCAAGTCATTCATGACTTGTTCATCCATTGTGCTAGCTTTCAGGTGCTTCCATCGGCTATGTCATGCTAACGGTGTCTACACCGCCAAGGCACATTGGACTTACACCGCCAAAACTCCTCTTGGACTTTACGCCGCCAATAACAAACCCCTTGGACTTCTCAAATGCCAATACTCAAGCTTGGACTTTCCCTTGCCAACCCATGTTGGACTTTCCATGCCAAGCCCCATGCTTGGACTTTCCCTTGCCAACCCATGTTGGGCTTTCCTTGTGGCAAGTACTCAAGACTTGGACTTTCCCAAATGCCAAGTGTCCCACTTGGACTTTCCATGCCAAGTACTCATGACTTGGACTTTACCTTTCTCATAATCACATGGTCAACCCTAGTTAACCATCAAAGTTTCCCTCGAGTCAAACTCGAGTCTGGTTAATTATAACCTGGGTCGATTGTATAAACAATCTCCCCAAAACATTAACCGACATCAATGTCAAACATACTATGTCAAACATCAAAACATCACTCGAGTCAAAATCGAGTTTGGTCAATCGTGACCTAGGCCGATTGCACCAACAATGGGCAGATGTACCTGCATCATGCTCAAAAGTAGAAAAAAAGGTGATGGTGTAGGTGCAGGCTCATGTCTACATGGACTGGAGGGAGAGTGATGTACAAGGGCAAAACACACAATGCGGCACCCCTTTATCCCTTGCGCAACATGACAGTGTGAAAACACACGGCTAGACCGTGTGCACAGCTAGAATGTGAGGCACGACCGTGTAAAGACACACGACTGGGCCGTGTGAAAACACACGTCTAGGCTGTGTGCCCCCCATTTCTCTCTCATGGTGCACAACGGTCCGAATTCTCCTTACACACTCAGTCGTGTAGGTTCAAAATGATTTTTGTTTCTACCTAGAAAGTCCTTCCTAGTCCTAATTCAAATACAACACGCTAAACAAATATAAATCAAAGTTCAAAACAAATGAATGCAACAAACTAATAAGAAATAAAGACGAAATCTAAACTTGGGTTGCCTCCTAAGAAGTGCTTTGTTTAAGGTCTTTTAGCTCGACTTTATTCCTATGTTTCATTTGACGCATTTGAATCTTGCTCGTGGGGGAGCAAGATATTTGCTCACCTTATGCCTCCTCCCTTGTGGTCCCTTATCACTATATCTCTTAAATCTCACTCGTGGAGGGGCAAGATATTTATTGGCTGCCTTCCTTGGTTCGAGAGTGAACATTCTTATCTTTAAAGAATCATCAGGAGTTTGTCATGATATTCTATTTCATCCATATGTTGTAAATAATGTAACTCACCACAAATATTCTCACCAAAAGATTTATTAGTAGATGCTATTAGGTCGAATGAAATTTTATCATCACAAATCACTAGATGAGTTTCGTTATTGGTAACTAAAGTTTTGGTGAGGGTTAAGGTAGGCTCTTCTACACCCTTGAGGTTAGGAGGTGTTTTGATTGAAGCAATGCACTCCTCGATTAAAGTGTCCATTATATAATCCTAAAGTTCTTCTCCAAGTGGTGATTGAATGGATTGTCCTTCTTTACTTCCAATGTCATCTACGTCCTCCTCATCCATTCGCTCAAAGTGAGCCTCCACCTTATTAGGTGTGATCTTGTCATTAAGGTCACCTTCTAGTCATTTGGTTTCTTCTCTTGCTAGATCTCGTTCCATAATCTTCGCATATTGTTGGCTATGCTCCTCACATTCCCTAATAAAATTATCTAGTGGGGCATCTAAGTGGGGACTTGGTTCTGGATAAAATTTGCATGGTGACTCATGACTCTCATTCTCATTTTGAAAACAATATTCAGTCTCTGTCTGCTAATGCTGTCGTCGGAATTCAACGTTCGTCGCTTATTGCGTTTCAATGAAATCTTCCATCATTTGCTCTAGTCGGGATTTAGGCGGACAATATTGAGGGTTTAAGTAGCCATGGTCATAACTATATAAATAGGAATCATCTTGTGGCCACGCGTTGTAATTGTAGGTGACATGTTCTTGTTCAAATTGTGAAGGTTCGAATATATCCGGACAATCATTAATGGTATGCCATGTTTCACCACAATTCTCACAATATATGCTACCAAAACTTACAACATTAAATTGATCATAATCATGAGTAAAAGAATGCATCGTTATATGCAGGAAATTATAAATAAGGAAAGAGCAACTGAAAAAACAAAAATAAAATAAAATAAAATAAAACAAGAAAAGTAAATCTATCCTAAGTTCGATCCAATTATCCACTTCCCGATTCGATATCAAATTGATCAGTCCCCGACAACGACGCCAAAAACTTGATGCACGCGAACGTGTCCCCAAATCTCGCGATGGAGGCCGTTGAGGGCTCAAAGTGTGCGATTGCGCTCAACGCCCACAAGTACATGGATGTCGTCAAGTAATAAAAGATTATCGATCCCACAGGGATTGGGATTCGAATACCGATTTGTTCAGTGGATGAAATTGTTCGGAAGTAAAATCAAAAAGGTTTCGATTGTGAGGGTTGTCGGTGGACTAAACTCTAATACGGTGTCACACAGAGGAAGAAAGGAGCGTGCTGAGATCTTTAAAAGGGATTCTAGGACTTCGGTTTCGCTTGTGTGTTGCCAAACATGCTGTCAACTGGGCATTGTCTAGACGTCTAGCTATGGTTTTGTGGAAGGGACATCATACACTCTTCCGATGAGCCACCACATCTATCGAGAGCTATCTCTGCCTTACACAGACGGGATAGACGGTACGAGGATGTCAAATCAATCCCTACAATGAACCGTTTCCTGTTCCATCGCATCCTTCTACCCACAGTTATAGGAGATTAGGTTTACCCTTAGGTTCCTTGTATAAAATCTCCTAAATCTTAGATACGAGGGTTGTCACCCCTCGTATCACCTAAGCACAGTAGGTAGAAAACCAAATACGCATAGATATGGGCATAAACAATTTCCAATTGCAAATTCAAACTCAAAAATAGAATTTAATTTGAACCAACATGTCAGGCGCACACAAGCTACTCCCTAATCCTAGAATCGAAGGAACTACTCCATATATAAAGGAAGAGAATCACAAGGCATGTACATGTTCAAATATATCAGAAATAAAGTGCAAGAACAAGGAATTACAATGCCTATGTGGCCTCTTCTCCGGCATTGAAGTGCAGAACATGGACCTCCGGTGGCATTCTTCCTCCCCGTTGTTAGTTCTCGAAGCTTTTTAGGGCTTTAGTGTGTCGTCTCAGCCGTCGTGCCTCCCCTAGGATTTGGGAGCCCTAGGGTGGCTCCCTCGTGATCCCTAGCCTCTTGGATGAGTTTCCTATATATAAAGGTAGCTTTGGCTTTCCATAAATGCTTGATAAACCCTATTTTCTTGAATTCGCGCCGCCGCCACATGGTCGTATGAATTTCACACAGCCTGGCCGTGTGCAAGGCTGGAAAATAGATGAAATCTCGACTGGAAATTGAGCTGGAAAAAAGGCATGGTCGTGTGTTTTCACAATGCCTGGCCGTGTCTTTTCCTCGAGCCTCCATTTTGATCCGTTTTGCTTCAGAAACATGCCCAAGTCTTGGGACATGGCCAATGCATGTTCCCTAAGGTCCGTGCTCCACAAATTGCTCCATTTTTGCTCTAAAATGCGTCGTTTTCCCTTGAAATGCTATCCTACACACAAAAGTATAAAAAGTAGATCTCCGCACCAGAAAATATGAAATACATGCAAAACAAAGTGAAATATGCATGAAACAAACATAAAATGTAATGAGATGTGAGCAAAAACTACTCCTAAAACTCTATATGTTTTGCTCACATCAGATACTAGACTGATCCAGGAATAGATCATTGGCCGGCTGTTAAGATGATCTTTAAGTATTTAAGAAGAACTAAGGATGTGTTCCTAATATATGGAGAAGGGGACATGGTGATACGCGGGTATACGGATGCCAGCTTCCAAACAGACAAGGATGATTCCAAGTCTCAGTCTGGGTATGTATTCACCTGGAATGGAGGCGCAATAAGTAGGAAAGGTTCCAAGCTTGACACTATAGCGAATTCTGCCACTGAGGTAGAATACATTGTAGCTTCGGAAGTAGCAAAGGAAGCGGTTTGGATTAAGAAGTTCATTTCTGAACTTGATGTGGTCTCATCAATGATCCAAACATGTGCTTCACCACTATCATCTGATCAAAGAGATCATAAGTAGGAAGAAAATACAAATCGAGAAGATTCCCACTGAAAGGAACTTAGCAGATCCTTTAACTAAGGCCTTACCTCATAGTAAGTTTGAGGATCATGTTAGAGATTATGATATTAGATACCGTGGTGATTGACATTAGGCCAAGTGGGAGTTTGTTAGTAATATATGAGAGGTGTCCTAAGGCAATCGCCTTATGTTTAAACCATTTATATGATAAATGAAGATTCACTATTTGAGTATGCATGTTTTCATGTATTTGATTAGATCTTAAACTCATTTACTGAATGTCCACAATACGATTCATAGCATAAGAGAATTTGTGATTGGATCACAACTAGTGAGTATCTCTACATGTGTAATTGTGATGTATTGGAATTATTCCTAGTCGATGAATTGATGGATTTGGACACCATCAATTCTGTCGAGACTAGCACGAGGTATACTCTTTGGTGTATCCAAGCAGTTGATTCTCATTGGCTAGAGATATTGTGATGTGGGAAGTTAATCGTGGATGCTAGTTATGGTAACTAGTTCATTTGAGTGATCAGCTATAAGACTTCATATGGTTCTCTGCATATATGGATATGTCAATGAAGTTCTTACTGAAGTTTAAGTGCAATGTTCCTTTGACTTGCGGTATTCAAGTTATCTTGGTCATGAAGACTTATGCTTTGACATCTAAGCAAGCATCTCTGAGGAGATGTGGACCCGGGATGATTGGGTATAAGTCGAAGTAGCTAAGGTGTTTGAATAGCCTATAAAAGATTCGCCACTCCTTGCGAGGAGATGTATACCCATGGCCTCTCATAGAATTGTTACTAAAGTCTTTGGCCAAAGCATTACATGTTTAGAATAAGGTACTCTTAGATACATGTGCAGTAACTAGAATCCGTAGGACGAGGAAATGATACTTGGGCTAGGTGTGACGTAGTCAACCGAGTGGGGACTAACAATATAGACTATGTCCTGAACCAAGTGGGTATAAGATGCGTGAAGGGAATAGGGCACGATTCATTGTAGTTGCTGAAGGGTTTCAGAAATGGTTCTGGATCAACCATTGATTTTTTTAATTAATTGAGGATCATGATGTACTACTAGGTGCCACTCATAATCATTCTATAATTAATGGTTAATTATAGATGACCAACATAAACTGAGAACCTATTTGGTCACACGCACAACGAGCGTAATCCAAAGGATTTAAAATGAGCTTGAGAATGAGATTCTCAGAGCAAGAAAAATTAGGTTTGGTTGAACCAAACAAGGAGCAAGCATGAAATCGTTTCAGTCACAAAGGAAGCATGGATGGGCAGAGTCTTATAAAGACATGATGGATGAACCAAATTGGTTTGGTTCTAATCCAATGGTGGAGAATAAACCAAAGGGGTTAGGTTTGTTTTAAATGAATTAACCAAAGTTGGTTCGGTTCATTTTAACTTAAAAATAGACCAACTCGGTTCGATTTATTTTAACTTAAGTTATTGGAGCGGGTTAACGGGTTTTGGTTATGAACCAATAGCTCTAAGGAGAAATTTTCTTAATGGTTAAGAAACACGGGCTCTATAAAAACACGGTTAGGTTTTTGGAGAGCCCGAAGTTTTTTTTTTTGGAATAATTTTCTCCTATCCTCTCCCTCTCTTCTCCTTGCCGCCGCCCAAGTAGTCCACGCTGCCAGCTTTTGTGCCATCGTCCACCTTGCTGCTAGCGTCCAAGCTGCTACCAGTCATCCTCCGGCGACTCTCCGACGACATCCCTTGGCTTCGGTGACCAAGGTGCAGCTGACCTTCCTCCTTTGTCCAGCGCAACTCCTCTACCAAGCTCTCCAATTTTTCTGGACAGCTTCTTTCCTTTCGTGTCGGAGCATCGTTTGGACAATGTTTGGAGCTCCGACAGTGGCTACCTTGCCAGGGATTCGATCACCGATAATCCTCATAGGTGGAGGACAAAGGATTTTTCAATTGGTTGATGAATAACTCTCCGGAGAAGTGAGTTTTGGGGACTCATTTTCAAATCTAAATTTTGATTCAGATTGTGATCTTCTCTCGATCACATCGTCTTTGACACGAGGCTAGTGACTCCTATGAAGATGAGGCTTGTAGCTTGGTGAAGCTGTCCCGATGATACTCGGTGTAGATACTGTTGGTGCTATCAACCCTGACTCGAGTTTAACTCGAACTATATTTTGATGTTAGACAAAATGCATGACATGGGATTGTCATAGAAAGTCCAACATGTGTTGGCCACATAAGTCCAAGTGTGTAGCCTTGGCGGTGAAACTCCAAGCATGGGGCTTGGCATGAAAAATCAAAGCATGAGGCTTGATGTGGGAAGTCTAAAGGACTTGGCAAGTTCACTAGGCTCGGGGTCCTTGAGTCGGTGAAGGATGGCATTGCGAAGGCGTGCACTTGGTGCATCCGAGCAACCGCGGGACGGGGAGCGAATGGAGTGAGGCCCAAGGGAAGCAGACTTCTAGGGAAAGAGACGTAAAGGATGACATTGCGAAGCCGTGTGCTTGGTGCATTCGAGGGACGTAGGCTGAGGGAAGAGAACTTTGGTGAGGAACTCTATGAGAGATGAGGTGGACTTGGCTAAGTGGCTAAGACTGAGTGTCTGATTCTCAAACATGGTGTTTGAGGGTTTACCCGACGGTCGGATGCTCAAACAACTTGGTGTTTAAGTTTTCACCCGACAACAGTCGATTGGCATAGGTGTTGATTCGATTGATCCAAGTCGATGGCAATCGAGTGGTGTTAGATCGCGTATGTCTGGCGGTCAATCGCCAAGGGATGGCAGCTGATCGATGTCGGCGAGTTGATTTGTCAAGGGATGGCAATGATCAATGAAAGTGTCATGGGCACAGAATGCTCCATAGTCGACTGGGCAGTCGACTACGAGGTCAGCAGTGGATTGATGGTCATCATCAGTCGACTGATGGAGGAACCGTTGGAACTTGTTCAGCGTGGATCGAGCCATTATGAGAAACCGACTACAGGAGCAGTCGATTGGGGCCTTTTGGCAGTCGAATGCTAGGTACAAAATCAGCTCGATGTAGGTTATAAATGGAGTTCGAGATGGAGGATTTTTCCAAGACTTTTGGGAAGATTTTGAAGGGGAATTGCTGTTGCATTTCAGTCCTTCAAGAGCAAACCAAAGCAAGCAAAAATAAAGAATTCAAAGCCATTTATTGTAAAGTGTTCTTTACGTATTTCATATGTGTTCTTTGTATTTGCTTGTACATTTCGTATTACTTGTTGTAATTGCTTGTATGAGGTTTCTCCACCTCTGATGTGTTGTCGAGGAGTTGTTGTTAGTATCATGTGCATAACACGAGCTCGTTGAGCTCACTCGTGGAGTAGGAACCCTAAGGTTCCTAACCACGTACATCGTGTGTATTTGTGTGATTGTGTATTCGTCTTCATATTTGTTTTGTATTTCATATTTCTGCTATGCTAACAAGAATTGTAGAGACGAACGCAATCAAATTCCACTGTACATGTGATTAGGTCTATTCACCCCCCCTCTAGCCAGCCACCAACGTTCCAACAAGTGGTATCAGAGCCCAGGAGCTTGTCGAGGACTAACCGCCAACACAAGCACGATAAGAGATGGCCAGCTACAACATCCATCCATCAAAATTTGATGGAGACTTTTCTTGGTGAAGAAAAGGATGGAGGTATACTTCGAAACCAATTTCGATTTCATGTTAATTATTGAAAATGATTTTAAAGTGCCTAGGGACAAGGAAAACAAGCCACTAGAAAAATCAAGATAGACCAAGGACCAAATGAAGAATTTCAAGACAAATCTTGTGGTAATCAAATTGCTTAGTGATTTGATTCCTAACCATATTTGGTCTAGGCTAGGTGAATATAGGGATGCAAAAGACCTATCGGACAAGGTGATCAAATTTCATGAAGAGCCCACATTGGTCCATGATGAGGAAGAATTGCCATCAACCTTCGACGATGTTGATGACTTGGTGGAGACATCCACCTCTAGCATTGAGGGGGAGGAAAGGTCTTCCATCTCGGAACAAGATCAAGAAGAAGCTTCAACATCAGGGAGAAGTGATCAAGAGGCTTCCGCCCCCTCCCTAGGTTACCCATGCATTGAAATTAAAGATAAAAATCATATAATATATTTTGAGTGTAGGAAGAAAGGGCATTACAAAAGTAAATGCCTAAAATTGGCTAAGGAAAAGGCACTGACACCAAAAGTCAAAGGATGCCAGAGTCCTCTCTAGAAAGAGCAAAGAGCACATTGTGTGCTTTAAATGCAACCAAAGAAGATACTACCGAAGTCAATGCCCTAGGGGGAGGAAGAAAGGGCAAGAAGGGACATCTCATGTAGGGGGGAGCTTCCAAAGCTAACCCTAAGGTAAATTCAATCAATGCACCTTCAATTCCTAAGGTTAACAAGCATGCTAGAAACTATTTTAGTTCACTTGCTATTATCAATGAAAAGCATGCTAGTAAGAATAAATATTTTTGTCTAGGTACCAAGCATGTTAGTTTACCTAAGGACAAACCTAGACACCATAATTCTAGACCTATCTTGCCTAGGGAGAGTATAAGGAGAATAGAAGAAAATTTGGGCTTTAACCCTAAGAAGAGTAGACACACGCCCAAGAAGAAAAACAATTCCCAAAAGATCAATAAAAAAAAATCAAAATAGGGAAGATTAGAGGTGGAAAACCAAGCCTTGAGGTCAAGGTTTGAGAAACTTGAGAAGACCCTAGCAATAATTACAAATTCATTTAAGGGGTCAAAGGATCAAAATTTAAGGCCTAGGAAACAAGAAATTTCCAAGGGCAATAAAGGTTTGGGTCACAAACCTGTCCTACCATAATGTTCCATTTAATTATGGAACTAAATCTAGGTCTAGCAAAACCAAGGTTATTAGGGAAGTTATCCCTAAGACTAGCCATGGTAAGTGTTTAGTGGCTAAGGACTTAAGAAAAACCAAGAAAGCCACTAAGAAGGTCAAAGGAAGAGTTACCCTTAGGTTTGACTTAGGTGTCAAAACCTAAAAGGGTCATTAGGAAGGTATCTAGGGAAGTTATCCCTAGTGAATACCTAGTTAACCTAAGAAGCTCCAATAGGTATTGGGTTCCTAGGAGCGTGATTGATTCACGCTAGATGTGTTAGGACATGTCAACCCTAAGTGGATGGGTAGTTAACCTAGCCATGGTGAGTTGACACATTAGGATGTGCCAATGTGCTTTGAGAAGTTGAAAAATGATTAAATTGACACAATTAGGTCTTAGAAGTCATGGTGTGCCATTTTGAGTTTTTGGCACACTAGGGGGATAATTGGCATTAAGGCAAAAATGGACTTAATCCTAGAAATGTCAAATTGGGCTTAACACTTAGGTATTCTATACCTTAGAATTTTATAATTGTCATGCTTTGTTTGCCTTATCATGACATGACATCATATTTATTTTTATCATATAAAATGTCATGATCATTTTTAGGGTTATTTCTATATGTCATGTATGCTTAGATTTCATTCACATGCCATGACATCATGATTTTGGCACAAGCTTATTCATGTTATCAATTATGCCATAATCATCATTCATGCATAAATAAAATGAATTTAAGGACAATGACATGATTTGAAGTCCCATGCATAAGGGAATCAAATAGTTTTGCCTAGAGATATGCATGAAACCCTAAATAACAAAGACCCCACATCTCACTAATACTTGACTTGTATGTGTTTTACACATTTAGATTCAAGTGAGATGTTTAGAAAAAAGGAATTAAAGAATTTAAAAAAATTTCAAAAATATTTTGAAAAACCTTGGTGAAGTCTATCTTTTGATAGCAATCACCATTGAATGGGATGATACAAAGAGGGCTCAATATTGAAGCTTTTCTCAACTTTTGAACTTTGTATCAATCTCACTAGTTTGTGGGTAAAATAATTTTCCAATATTTTTCACCAATAATGATTGTAATAAGTAATATACATATAAAATTTCATGGTTTTTCAATTTATGTATATTTACTTATGAATTTCAGGAATTTATTTCTGAAAAATCTGATTTCTGTATTTGTAGTTATCAGTCGACTGCCATGAATGGCAGTCGACTGATGAAGGTGGCAGTCGACTGATTTCTATCAGAGTCGACTGCCCAAGCTGATTTCGGGTGATCCATGGTGGTTAGGCCCATGTTCAGCTATGTTTTGGTCGCCTAACCACTCCTAACCCTAGGACATGCTTGTGAGAGCATTAGAAAGGATGGAAATCCATTGGATATGGATTAGAAGTGTTTAGGGTGAATATCAATTTTAAAGTGGATGAGAGTTCATTGTTGAACTTTGCCTTAATTTTGATTATTTAGCGTTCCTATTGGCTTAGGGACTCTCCAAGGACATTGTTGTTGCAATGGTCAAGGGGGAGCAAGCCTTTAGGGGGAGGTATCCATCATGGGAAGATGGATGTGTATTTTTTCCTCATGGGAGGAAAATTGGGTTGCCTCTCTTAAGTGATATGGGACTTATCACTAGAAAGATTGTAGGCATGTGTTCCTCTAAGGGAGAGATTATAAGATCTAATTGGGATATGAGACATTCATACCCTTGAGGAGGACCTTTTTGATGTATGTCAAAAAGTAGAAGAAGTTAACAATTGGGATAGTTGGAATTCTCATTGATGTGAGAATTGCTAATTTGGGATAATTGGTAGACTTGGATTTGAGGTTTTGTCAAACATCATAAATGGAGAGATTGTTGGTGCAATCGGCCCGGACTCAAGTTTGACTCGAACTATATTTTGATGTTAGACAAAACACATGACATGGGATTGTCATAGAAAGTCCAACATGGGTTGGCCACGTAAGTCCAAGCATGGGGCTTGGTGTTGGGAAAGTCCAACATGGGTTGGCCACGTAAGTCCAAGTGTGTAGCCTTGGTGGTGAAAGTCCAAGCATGGGGCTTGGCATGGAAAATCCAAGCATGAGGCTTGGTGTGGGAAGTCTTGAGGACTTGGCAAGTTCACTAGGCTCGGGGTCCTTGAGTCGGTGAAGGATGGCATTGCAAAGCCATGCACTTAGTGCATCCGAGGGACCGCCGGACGGGGAGCGAATGGAGTGAGGCCCAAGGGAAGCAAACTTCTAGGACAAGAGACCCGAAGGATGACATTGCGAAGTCGTGCACTTGGTGCATCCGAGGGACGTAGGCCGAGGGAAGAGAGCTTTGGTGAGGAACTCCATGAGAGATGAGGTGGACTTGGCCAAGTGGCTAAGACTGAGTGTCGGATGATCAAACATGGTGTTTGAGGGTTTACCCGATGGTCAAATGCTCAAACAACTTGGTGTTTGAGCTTTCACCTGACAGCAGTCGACTGGCATAGGTGTCGGTTCGGTTGATCCAAGTCGATGGCAATCGAGTGGTGTTAGACTGCTTTCTATGGCCTGACAATCGACTGCCAAGGGATGGCAGTCGATTATTGTCGACAGCAGTCGACTGCCAAGGGATGGTAGTCGATTGATGGAAGTGTCGCGGGCACAGAATGCTCTGTAGTCGACTGGGCAATCGACTATGAGGTCAGCAGTCGACTAATGATGATCATTAGTTGACTGATGGAGGATCCATTGGAACTTCTCCAGCGTGGATCGAGCCATTGTGAGACAACGACTATAGGAGCAGTCGACTGGGATCTTTTGGCAATCGACTGCTAGGCATGAAATTTGCTCGATACAGGTTATAAATGGAGCTTGAGATGGAGGATTTTGCCAAGACTTTTGGAAAGATTTTGAAGGGGAATTGTTGCTGCATTCCAGTACTTCAAGAGCAAACCAAAGCAAGCAACAAGCAAGAGTTCAAAGCCATTTGTTGTAAAGTGTTCTTTACGTATTTCATTTGTGTTCTTTGTATTTTCTTGTACATTTTGTATTACTTGTTGTAATTGCTTGTACATGGTTTCTCCACCTCCAACGTGTTGTCGAGAAGGAGTTGTTGTTAGTGTCGTGCACATAACACGAGCTCGTTGAGCTCACCCGTGGAGTAGGAACCCTAAGGTTCCGAACCACGTACATCGTGTGTATTTGTGTGATTGTGTATTCATCTTCATATTTGTTTTGTATTTCATATTTTCACTGCACTAACAAGAATTGTAGAGACGAACGCGATCGAATTCCACCATACACGCGATTAGGGCTATTCACCCCCCTCTAGCCGACCACCAACGTTCCAACAGATACGGATAGAGGCAATTCTAGCGAGAGTTGCTCCGGTTGATGTCTTTCTCGCTGCACATGATATGTCAGATATAACTAGCGTAATTTCCTTTATTACAAAATTTGAAATTGCAATTATGTCCACATATGTTGTACTATGCATGCGTGTGGTGTGTGTGTTGTAATAAATTAGATTTATTGCTTTTTAATTCTTTCGCTGTGCACATGTTTATGAAACATGTTCGAACACACACGCACCGCGATGCCGAAAACTCAACAATAATTGGGTTCGTTTGAATTGTCCTAACTCATCTTGCATTGCTAAGATCCAATCAGGATCAAGCAAAGCTTTTTCTACTACCTTAGGTTCAATTTCTGAGATGAGTGCAACTTCAACCCCTTCGTTCCTAAAGGATGATCTGGTCCTCACCCCTTGTTGAAGTTCCCCAATAATCTAATCGTGGGAATGACTGATGCTTGTCCTATTGGATCTTGGTGCTTGAGATGTTGCAAGTATTTGGTTGTTTGATACATCTTCAAGTAATGACCCTTGTGACCTAGACTTTTCTTCATCAGATTCAATTTTAACTCCCACTACTTCGCTATTTTCTCTTAATTTGATCTTCTCCATTTCAAATTCAATTTCTTCACTAATTCGTTGGGTATCAACAGATTTATCACCCTCTTCAAACACGACATCAAATGACTCTTCAATTCATTTTGATTTTTTATTATAGACTTTATATGCTTTGCTAACAGAAGAGTATCCGACAAGAATACCTTCATCAGCTTTAGCTGTGAATTTTCCTAGATGATCTCTAGTATTTAGAATAAACACCTTGTAGCCAAATACCCTAAGATGCTTAATTGTAGGTGGTTTTCCAAACTAGAGTTCATAAGAGGTTTTTCCTAGAAACCTATGTATTAGCACCCTGTTTTGAACATAACAAGCTGTGCTTATGGCTTCGGCCCACAAGTAGCTTGGAACAACATATTCATTGAGCATGCTTCTAGCAACTTCCTGTAAGGCTCGATTTTTCCTTTCCACAACACCATTCTGTTGGGGTGTTCTTGGAACTAAAAATTCATGCCTATATCTTTTTTCTAAATAATAGTTCTTAAACCTGCCATTTTAAAATTCCCCTCCATGATCACTCCTAAGGGTTTTAACGGTTGTGTTTTTCTCATTTTCAATTCTTTTACTAAAAGAGATAAAAATAGCAAGAGTTTCATTTTTATGTTTCAAGAAAAATATCCAAGTATATCTAGTGTAATCGTCAATAATTATTAAACAGTATCTGCTACCATTGAGAGATTTAATAGTACTACAATCAAACAGATCTAGATGCAGTAAATCTAAAGCTTTAGAGGTACTCACAATGTTTTTGGGCTTGTGTGAGGCCCTCTTTTGTTTACCTTTTTGACAGACATCACAAAACCTGTCTTTTTGAAGCTTGAGCAGCAACAGTCCTCCCACCAGCTCTTTCCCAGCTAGTCTTCTTAGGTTCTTCAGGTTGACATGCACGAGCCTTCTGTGCCATAGCCATGACTCATCTATTCTAGATACAAAGCACTTGGCAAAAAGATTAGTAGCATTATAAAGGGACACTTGATATATGTTTTCCTTTTGAATCCCTACTAACATGATACTGGTGTGAGCAAAATATATAGGGTTTTAGGAGTAGTTTTCGCTCACACCTCATTACATTTTTGTTAGTTTCATGCATATGTTACTCTATTTTTGCACACATTTCCTATTTTCTGGTTCGGAGGTCTGCTCGTTGTACTTTTGTATGCAGATTAGCTTTTCGGGTGAAAAAGATGCATTTTCGGAGCAAAAGAAGGACATTTCGCAGCTAGACGTAGAGTGGGACATGGCCTAGGCATGTGGATTCACACGACCGTGTCCAATGGGCGAGATCAGCACCCCAGGGCCTCACACGGCCTAGCAGTGTGGAAACACACGACCATGTGGTGGCCCGATAGATTTGCGTGACTAGGGCTTTTTCCGGATTTTGCAGCAGTCCGAGGCGATGTCTATATAAGGATGGCTCCGCCCAAACCCTAGGGGGGAGGCACAACGGCTAGGACGGCACGCTAAAGCCCTAAAAAGCTTTGGTAACTCGCAATGGGGAGGAGGAACACTGCCGGAGGTCCACACCTTGCACTTCAACGCCGCAGAGAAGACCACGAAAGCATTGTATATCTTTATTCCTGCGTTTTATTCCTTATGTATTCAAACTTAGACATGCTTTGTGATTCTTCCTTCATATACATGGAGTAGTACTTTCGATTCTAGGATTAGGGAGTAGTTTGTGTACACATACAATGTTTGTTCATGTTAAATTCTGCCTATGAGTTTGATTTGACAATTGGTAGTTGCTCTTTACTATATCTATGCGTGTTTGACTTTCTTTCTGCTGTTCTTATGAGATACAAGGGGTTACAACCCTCGCAATCTAAAATTTAGGAGATTTTATATAAGGAACCTAGGGGTAAACTATATCTCCTGTAACTGCGGGGAAAAGGGTGCGGTGGAACCGAAAACGGTTCACCGTAGGGATTGATTTGGCATTCTTGTATCGTCTATCCCATCCTTTTAGGCAGAGATAGCTCCCGATAGATGCGACGACTCTGCGGGAGAGTGTATGATGTCCCTTTCATAAAACCTTAGCTAAACGCCTAGACAATGCCAATTAAAAACATTGTCCTGTGATACACATGCGAAATCGAAGTCCTAGAATCACCTTTGAAGACCTCGACACACTCATTTCCTCCTCCGTGTAACACTGTACAGAGTAGAGTCCACCGATAGCCCTCACCAACCGAAACCTCTTAAAGTCACATCCGAACAATTACAACCACTAAGTATATTGGTATTCGAATCCCAGCCCCTGTGGGATCGATAATCTTTATTACTTGACGACATCCATGCACTTGCGGGCGTTGAGCGTGAGAACGCACTTTGAATCCTCGACGGTATCCGTCGTGAGATTTGAGGTCGCGTCCGTGCGCATCAGATACTATCTGAGCTATTGTGTTTTACTAGACATTGAGTTGAATTAAATTCAACTCTATATCCAACATCACACAACTGACTCACACTTAATAAATTAAATGACATGTTCTTAACTAATAATACATTTCTAATCATGCAAGACTCTGAAACATGAATATCTCCTATACCTACAACTTTTAATCTACCGCTATTCCCAAATGAAATCGTACCTCTACTTTTGTTTTCCAATGTGGAGAATAGCATTATGTCACTAGTCATGTGCTTGGATCATCCACTATCTACGAACCAGGTTGATGGACACTTCCCCTTAATTGATGCCTGCTATACACGAAAAATAAATGATTTTAGGACACAAATATTGGATCCATTAGCTTCCAAAACATATTTCCTAGGAATTCATGCCTTAGTTATTTTCTTCTTACTAGGAATTCTAGAAACTAAAGAAATAAAGCTATGTTCTTATTGCTTAGGTCGATAACCTATTCCAGCTTTATTGTAAATAGCTCGCTGAGATTCTAGAATCATGTTTAGCATTCGAGAGCTAGAACTGAACTTCTCAAGAGTACACTTGAGATCATTCACCTATGCTCTCAAGATTCTATTTTCATCCTTAATTTTGGAATATCATCACTAGATTCTACTGCATGCTCCATAAGCTTTTTAAAATGTCCTAATTCTGTTTTCAAAGTTTTGATTTTACATTTAAATTTATCTAACATATCAGTTAAGTACACAATGGTTTTATAACAATCTTTAAGCTCCAAATTTACCTGATCATCATCTGTCGATGATGATTCCTCCTCCAAGTTTGAATATGTCCCGGAGTCCTCCAGCGCCATTAGTGCAGTGTGTTGTCTGGCCTTGTCCTTTTTGTCTTCTTCCAATGATTCGGAGGATGACTCATCCCATGTTGCTCTCAATGCCTTTCATCTTCTCCTCTTTTCCTCCTTCTTGAGACGAGGACACTCATTCTTAAAGTGTCCTTTCTTGCTGCATTCATAACACACTATATTAGATTTATCAATTCCATTATCAACTTGCTTACCTTTCTTTTTGCCGAATCTCCTGCTTCTCCTCATCATCTTCCTCACAAAGTTGGCCATCTCACTGGAGGAGGACTCGTCATCTCCATCTGACATGTGCCCGAGGATGAAGGCATCTCCTTCTTCTCCTCCTTCTTCTTCTTCCCCTCCTTGGTTTGATCACCTGCAAGCACAGCTATACCCTTCTTTTTTTGACCTTTATTAGCTTGTTCATGCAATTCCATTTCACAGAACAATTCATCTATTTTGACCATTGATAGATCCCTTGATACCTTATAGGCATCCACCATGGATGACCATAAGACATTTCTAGGAAATGACTTGAGTGCATATCTGATTAGATCACAATTCTCAACACTCTCTCTAATAGAGTGGAGACCGTTCAGCAACTCCTTGAATCTCCCATGAAGTTCACTGACAGTCTCAGTGTCCTTCATAGTGAAATTTTGGAGTTGACCTAGGAATAAGTCTCTCTTGGCTATACGAGAGTCTCTGGTACCCTCGTGCAGCTCAAGAAGCTTATTTCACAGGACTTGCGCACTGCTAAAAGGCCCAACTTTATTATGTTGTTCCTTTGCCAGGTCGCACTGTAGTGTTACAATAGCTTTAGCATTGGCCTGAGCCTTGTGCTTTTGCTTAACTATCCAAAGAGCAGACCCTAAGACTTTACCATCTACATCTACTTGAGTGATGAAGCCCTCCGTGATAGAGAACCACATCTCTATCTCAGTCATGAGATAGTACTCCATCCGACTCTTCCAATACTGAAAATTTATTCAATCAAAAAATGGAGGACGAGTTTTGCTATACCTCTCTTGCATGACTATGACCCTTAGGTTGTTAGACCTGGTAAATAGAGCCCTAGCTATTAGTTAAAGCCCTAGAGCCAATCATGTTATGATTGTTGTATGGACTTTGTTGTATGATATTCCTATTTATAAAGGCATTTCTTTATGGTTATTATACTTACTTGTATTGGTGCCAAATAACTAAGTATAATAACATCCTTGAGTAGAAGGTTCTTATCTATATCAATCGATTGGTTGAATTGATAATGAGATGATATAGAGAACACTACTCTTAATCAATCCTAGTCAAGTATTAATATTCAGGGACAATGTTTATGCGAAGAGTCTAGCATGTAGGTCAACTCGATGACTTGATCTCACAAGTCATGGATATAAGATATCAAGTTGACACATGGGTATGCATTAGAAAATATATACTGAATGACCTACCATGAGAAAGTATCATGGATCGTTATATGAGTGTCATATAATTTCTCATGTGACTATTAGTCCTTGGACCTAAAGTCACCATGATTCCCTACAAAGGAGTTGCATACTTTGGCTTCGTCAAACATCACCCGTAAATGGGTGGACTATAAAGGCGATTACTAGGTATGTAACAAATTATGCGGAGAGATGAGAGTGATGTAGATGAGATCTATCCCTCCTATATCACAAGAGTGACATCATGATTCTTTATAGAGTGAGACCACTAAGTGCATGGCCATGCCCAAATGAGTCAATATGCGATATTGAGCTCATTTGATTAGAGTGAGTCTACTTGGAGTTCAAGATATAGATTGTACAGAGGATGACATGATCTATGCCTCAATTGGTCAATCTAGATGTCAAGGATAGAGGGACATTGTCACATATTGTGAGTGTCACAATTAGTAGTCACAAAGGTGATGTTGGATCTCAACATTCTTGTAACTTGGGTAACAATGATGTGTTGCTAGATACTGCTCATTGCTTATGCTTATAAATCGGTTTAGGAGCATTTCCAACAGTACAAGAACCTATAGGGTCACACACAAAGGGCAATTAGATGGAGATTAGGTTCATATGATGGACCATGAGGATCCAGTTCATGTGATGAACCAAATTGGATTAAGAGTAATCCAAATTAGACTAATTGAGTTGGACTCAATTTGATTCAAGTGTTGAATGAGTCTAATTTAGATTTGATTCATTGAGTTAATTTAAACTAATGGATAGAGATTCATTAAATTAAAGTGGCTTGAATCAAATGGTTGGATTTAATCAACCATGGGAGATAAGAGGTCAAGTTTGACTTGACTTGAGAGGGAAGATGAAAGGTCAAGTTTGACTTGAACAAATGCCACGTCATGATGACATTGCAAAGGGGCTGTCCAATGATGATGCTCCACATCATCATGGGCACATGATGGTGTGCCACCTCATGAGGGAGACCAAGAGTCATGGCTCTTGGTATTACATGCATGTATTTAACCTTCATTTTAGTGGCTGGCCAAAATGAATGTGGATGTGATTGGGAAATGATTAGATCATCTTCTTCCTCCTTTCCTCTCCTCTCAAGCTCTATCTCTCTCTTCCTTTCTTGCCGTGGGTTTCAAGGAGTGCTTTTCACCTATTTTTCGTGTGGATACTTATAGAGGAGTGTATGCTTGACACTCTACGAGATCCGACAAGCCGTTTGGACGAGCGGGATAAGCGAAGGGTGTCGCATCAAGGGTAAAGCTCTTCACATGTAGATCTAAAGTAGATCTAAGGTTTTTAACACGTACATGTATTATTTTTGTTAATCTTTGCACGGATCCATGGTTGACTTCCGAGGTTTCCACAATGCAAAAAAGCAGTTTTTGCGGCTTAGATAGTCCAACAATAGTATCAGAGCCACGTGCGAAGCATGTACGTGTTTAGTTTTGTAAATTTGTATTAGATATGAAAAATTATAGATTTGTAAGTTTATGTAATTTTCCTAATTTTATAGAATTTTGTGAGTATTTTCTCCAAGAGTCGAAGCAACAAGTGTTGGGACACTTGTAGGCTTCGACTATCGAGAAAAACTCTCCGAAACGGCAATATCTCTCTTTAGTCTTTTGGGAAAGCGACTTAAGGTGCTGTAAGATCAAGATGAGACACTCACAAAATTTATTTTGCGGAAAGGAGCGTTGCTCCTAACCCCGCAAGGGGCCTTGTCCCGCGATCGCGCCCGAAAATCGCTTAGCGGGACCATTACGAAGACGTGACTCATAAAATGAAACAAAAGGATAGGAAAATTATAGAAATTTATGTAAAATACATAATTTATAATTATGTATTATACTTTGATGATCATGACCCAAGAACCCCAATGTGATTGGATAAAATGTGTTGTAATTCATAATACAGCTTGCGCGCCGTTTTTGTGTTGTGCATGTTGTATATGGTATGCGACCTGCGTGTCGTGCCTCTCTTTTTAATATTCCTATTGTAAATAGTTTTATACTCGAATGTAACTCGAGTTTCATGTTTGTAATGTACAAAAATGAAGCGGTGGAATGTCAACTAGTAGACGGAGTTACGAGGAGGGTGTCGACGACACATGGCGGTCAAAGGAGGCGCTTGGAGAAGCCGCTAACCCTAGGTTGACTGTCCGATCTTCTCATTGGCTTGAGAAGATCGTAGTAGGGCCATGACCTCATCACAATTTAATTTTATATATATATATATATATATATATATATATATATATATATATCTGTGTGTTTTTGCTTGTATGTATGTGATGCATGCTAGTAAATTTTGCTTGTATGTATATGATGCATGCTAGGACTTTTTGCTTGTATGTATATGATGCATGCTAGTATATTTTGCTTGTATGTATGTGATGAATGCTAGTGTAGGGTAATTAAGGTCTTAATGCGTATATGATACACATTCACGATTAGATTAGATCTTAATCGAATCAACTCGAAATGCCTACCAAGTTTTGATACCCATCACTACCTCAATCATTTGTTGTTGTTGAATTTGCCAAAGCAGAGCAACGCATATTATCTTGGTATGGTGCAGAGGGACAATCTTGGTCCCGCCTATCATAGCTTGGGTGAGAATAAGCTCAATTAGATTGAGTGAAATTAGTTAACTCAATTGGATCGAGTAAAACTATAGGCATATTCCAACGGTTGGAAAGATAGGATAAGATCACATTTACACTAAATCTTGGGCGATTTAGCCAAAGCTAACTCAAGTTCTTTTATAAATGTGGATCTTGATCCCATAAACAAGAGTTGCATAGAGATGTAATCGGTAATTTGTTACCTACCGATCATACTAAGTCTTGGGCGATTTAGCCAAAGCTAACTCAAGGCGTAGTATGATGTGGATCTTGTCCCGCGAGAATTATAGCTAGTTTGTATGAATCTAGTAATGTGGTTTGACCATATCCATGACTCGATTCTACAAAAGTCCTATAATTTAGTGGGAGCATCATTTGATTAAAGGCCTAATTAAATGATAAATGGAATATGATATTTACTTTTTGCATTGTGTATGTTGTAGATTTCCATATCATTAAACACGAACACTCTCTCCTTGCGTTCTGTCCTTGAGAAGGACAAGCTCAATGGAGCTAATTTCCTAGACTAGTACAGGAATCTGAGAATCATTCTCACTCAAGAAAGAAAATTGTACGTCCTAGAGCAGCCCATTCCGGAAGCACCTCCTGTCACTGCCTCGTGAGCTGACCGAGATGCTTACAAGAAGCATCAAGATGATGCATTAGATGTGTCATATCTCATGCTCGCGACCATGAACTCTGAGCTTCAGAAGTAACATGAGTTCATGAATGCTTTTGATATGGTTGCACATCTTCGTCAACTGTATCAAGGACAAGCAAGGTACAAGAGATACGAGATCTCTAAGGCACTGTTTCAGTCCAAGATGCAAGATGGGACTCCCATAGGTCCATATGTACTCAAGATGATTGGGTACATAGAGAACCTATAGAGGTTGGGATTCCCACTTGGCCAAGAGCTGGTCACTGACTTGATCTTGCAATCTTTGCCAGAAAGCTACAATCAATTTGTTATGAACTACAACATGAATGAAATTGATAAGTCACTGCCTGAGATGCTTAACATGTTGAGAACTACTAAGCTCAACCTTAAGAAGGGAAAAACCGACTCCATTTTCTGTAAGTGATTGTTGGAAGCTAGAGGGGGGGGGGGTGAATAGCTTGTTTCCGTTCCTACAAGAATTGTTAGCGGAAGCACAACAAATACAATATAAATGAGAATGAAAACACAATGCTAACGCAAGGCCTTTTACGTGGTTCGGAGATAACGCTCATACTCCATGGTGATCCTTAAGGTGGATCAACCCAAGCGATTCCTCTAAGAAGCTTTCTCATTTACAAATCCTTCTCTTCTTACAAAGGATGTAGATGAAGATTAGAGAGGAGGAGGAGAATTAAACACTTGAAAGCTTTAGAAAACTTGTGGGGGCTTGAGAGAAAGATCAGAGAATAAGCATTAGCCCTCAAAGCCACCACCAGCCCTCTTTTTATAGAGAGAGGGTTGTTTTTCCCGTTGGGCTACCATCAGTCGACTGATGTACAACATCAGTCGACTGCCGCCAAAGCCAACGACTTCTGACTAGGCAAATCTGTAGAGATACGCAGGCGCAATTTCCAATGGTTGCCTGATTAGTCGACTGATCCCTTCATCAGTCGACTGATGAAGCGATTTGTCGAGTGATCGCAGCGCGGAGTCGAGTGAGACTCCATTCTGTGCCTATTTTTGGCACGATCAGTCGACTGCCAGTATTGGCAGTCGACTGATTGCCTGATCAGTCGACTGCCAGCTCCTGGCAGTCGACTGATCATCAGGGTTTCAGCCTGACTCAGTCGAGCACCTGACCAGTCGACTGATACATCATATCAGTCGACTGATACTCATCAAGTATGAATAATTCATACTTGATTTTACCCCCTAGACCTAGACTCAACCTTCTAGCTCTTCCTTATGCCTTGCGCCTCCAAGATATCTCCGAGTCCGCGACTTGTTCATCCTTTGCGCTTTGCTTCCAAGAGCTTCCTTCGGTTTTGTCATGTCTTGGGTTTCCCTTTGCCAAAGCGTGCTTGGACTTTACGCCGCCAAGACTACATGCTTGGACTTACGCTGCCAAGACTTGCCTTTGGACTTACTTTGGCAAGATCACACTTGGACTTTGTCTTTTCCAAGTCTTCATACTTGGATTTTCCTTTCACTTAAACACGTTCACAATTAGATCACAAAGCATTGCCTAACTTAGATGATTATCCAAACATCATCTGCAGAACCATTACTATCGCTCATAAGATCAGACATACCTTCCACATCCTTCAGAGGCATCCAAGTAGATTTTGAAGAAAATACCACCAATCTAGGCATACAAACTGATCTACCCTCTTCCCTAGATCGAGCAGCAAGAGAAAATGAACTTCAACAAAAAGTAAACTGGCTGCAGCTTCAAGTTGAGACCCTCTCCATCGATCGGGAAAAAAAATGATATTAGAACATGAAAAAGAACCCTCCCTCAAAGATGCACACATAAAGCGACTACAAGAGAAGATTGCAACATTAAAAAAAATACCAACAATCCGAACTCCTCAAATGGAAACAAAAGGAAAGCTACTGGCACCTCCATACTAGCAAATTATTTCAACCCTTAGAAGATGTCATAAACACCCACCTATACTAGCTTAGATGAATTCCACTTTAAGTTCAACATTCTACAACAACATCTCCATATGTTGGCCAATACTGCTCATGACCAAACCATCAGAGCCAACCAACTACATCAAGAACTATATCAATTAAAAGAGACGAAAGTTGAAAGATGGGAAACAAAGCAGACCAAGATTTTAAAAAGATCCTCCAAGCAAATAAGTAAACACTTCAAAGAGGATTCGAGGGTGCCCTATACCAGGCCAATGAGAAAAAGTACTTTATACCTGGTGCACCTTTCCACAAGCTTGACCTAGAAGAAACATACAAAAGTATTCCTCCAGAGGCCTTTCTAACTGACTCTGATACTGACTCAGAGCAATAACTTTTAAAATCTATCCTTGTAATATTTTGAACAACTGCATTTTAATTTATGAACCAATTTTCTGTACTTGAACATCCTTTACAATGAATGTCTATTCCCTCAAATTGTGCTCATTTTTGCATTATTTTGTATTTCCCTATACAAGTCTGTTAGTCTCTTTCATAAAAAAAAATACACCCCGTACTAACTATATTGTTAGTCTATGCATAAAAATACACCTCCTTCCAAAAATTCCCTGCCAAAAAGCATCATTCGTCATTCAAAAATTTCCCCGCCCAATTATCATATAATGGAAACTGCTATATCCCCATCTTACCCTATCAACAAACTGAATTCTTCACCTACCCACCATTTTCACCCTAACAAACCTATGCCACTCAATCCTAGAATCACCACTTCAAGACATCAAGTGGGAAAAAAATTTTATTTCCCTCCCATCTAGACCTTTTCCTCATCTATAAATACAGAAACTCCTTCCCCCTTTTATACTGAAAATAAACCCTTCAAAATATAGTACCTTACATCTTCAAGAAAATGCAACCATCACCCCAATTCCTTGCCCTTGATTTGCTTCCACAAGCTCCAAAATGATAGGGGAACACTGTCGATCCCTCTCCTCCCGCATTCAACTTCCATCCGAATATCACATCATTGCAGCAAAATCCACTGAACTTCCTTACCTTCCTCCCAGATGCACCAAGGCTTTCTTCTTAGACCAAATAGAAGCTGGTTTCTTTTTCCCTATCCATCCTTTCCTTGAAATATCATAATACTTTTCCATCCCCCTAAACCAAATAAGCCCCAACTCATTTCGGTTTATGCTTGGCTTTTTCCATATTACTTCCTTTCTATCAATCATTTCCTCAGCCTTCCTTTTCCACTATTTTTTCCAAATAAAATAATCAAAAATAGGCATATTTTACTTCCAAGCTTGGTAATATTTTGAATTCCTTACAGGAATACCTTATCCCATAAAGACTGGAAAGAACATTACTTTTTTGTGCACTCTACTTCTCCTTTTCCTTTTCCCTCAACATGGTTAATTACCCTTCCTTCTCGACCCTCCTTAAACTCTTATCGAGACAATGAAGAATACCAGATGATTACATTATCACTCTCAGAAGAACAATTTGACTTAAACCATCTTTTAACCAAATCTACAATGTGTTAGTGATATATGAGAGATATCCTAAGGCAATCACCTTATGGTTGTACTATTTATTTGATAAATGAAAATTTACTATTTGAGTATACATGTTTTCATATATTTGATTGGATCTTAAACTCATTTGTTGAATGCCCACAATACGATTCACAGTATGAGAGAATTTGTGATTGGATTACAACTAGTGAGTATCTCTACATGTATAATTGTGATGTATTGGAATTATCCCTAGTTGACGAATTGATGTATTCGGACACCATCAATTCTGTTGAGACTAGCATGAGTTATACTACTTGGTTTATCCAAGCAGCTGTTCCTCACTGGCTGGAGACATTGGGATGTCCGGAGTTAATCATGGATGCTAGTTATGGTAATTAGTTCATTGGAGGTACTACCTGTAAGACTTCATATGATTCTCTGCATATATGGATATGTCAATGAAGTTCTTACTGCATCTTAAGTGTGATGTTCCTTTGGCTTGCGGTATTTAAGTCATCTTGGTCATGGAGACTTATGCTTTGACATCTTAAGTAAGCATCTCCGAGGAGATGTAGATCCGGGATGATTGGGGATAAGTCGAAATGTCCGAAGATGATTGAATAACCTATAGAGGATTCACCACTCCTTGCGAGGAGATGTATACCCTATAGCCTCTTGTCGGATTGTTACTAAAGTCTTTGTCCAAAGCATTACATGTTTAGAGCATGATACTCTTGGATACATGTGTAGTAACTAGAATCCATAAGATGAGGAAGTAATACTTGGGCTAAGTGTGACATGATCAACCTAGTGGGGACTGACACATAGACCATGTCCTGAACCAAATGGGTTTAAGATGAGTGAGGGAACGGGGCATGATTCACTGTAGCTGTTGAAGGGTTTCAGAAGCATTCTGGGTCAACCATTGATTTTTTGGTTAATTGGGGATCATGATATACTACTAGGTGTCACTCATGATCATTCTATAATTAATGGTTAATTATAAATGACCAACATAAACTGGGAACCTATTTGGTCACACGCACTACGAGTGTTATCCGAAGGATTTAAAACGATCTTGAGAATAGGATTCTCATATCAAGAGAGACTTGGTTTGGTTGGACCAAACAAAGAGCGAGCATGAAATTGTTTCAGTCACAACGGAAGTGTGGATGGGTTGAGTATTATGAAGACATGATGAATGAACAAAATCAGTATGGTTCTAATCCTATGGTGGAAAATAAACCAAAGGGGTTTGGTTTATTTTAAATGAATGAATGGAAATTTGTTTGGTTCGTTTTAACTTAAAATAGACGAATGCAGTTTGGTTTATTTTAACTTAAGTTAATGGAGTAGGTTAATGGATTTTGGTTATGAACCAATAACCGTTAGGAGAATGTGTTCTCTATAAAACACAACTTAAGGGTTTTGTGAATAATAATCAACTTTCGTGTTGGGAACCCTAACTGGCCAAGCCTTCTCTTCCTCCTTGCTTCTTGCCGCCCAACCAAGAGTTGTTGCCCAAGTTGTTGTTGCCTCTTCCTTCTTGCCGCTGGCCACCCACCAGCCGCCGGCAATACCTCCGGCCATCCTCCCTTGGTCATTGGCAATCAAGGAGCAATCGACCAATTGATTGGTCGACTATCTCTTCCACCAAACAAGCTATCCAGTTTTTAGACAACTTGTTCTTCTCTTGATGGGGAGGTCGTTTGGTTGACATTTTGTGCTCCAACAACTACCAATTTGCCAGGGATTGGATCTCCGACAACCCTCATAGGTGAAGGGTTAAGTTTTCATCAATTGGTTGACGAAAACTGCTTCTGAGAAGTGAGTTTACGAAACTCATTTTTCGGATCCGAATTTGATTCAGATTGTGATCATCTCTCGATCACAACGTCTTCGATTCAAGACTAGTATCTCATGAGATGGCGGGGCTTGTAGCTTAGTGAATCTATATCTGTCACGCCCGCCCTTTCCAGGGGTTGGAAGGGTGGCGCGACGCGATTATACATACATGCATTTACAGCGGAAGACTACATATACTTCTTATAGCGGAAGACTTTAAACTTCTTTTTTTTCTTTCTTTTAAACATCAGCATGCATCATCATTTCATAACCACTTAGTTCAAGTTCATGACATTCAACTTAAAGGACACCAAGTAGCGACCATTCATCATCAAGTAGAGTTAGACTCTTAACAACTAACATGCAAAACTTAAAGGAAAACATGCATAAGTATGGGAAACATAAACAGATCTCCTCCACCATGCCACTACCATACACACTTTGCCCCTCCTGTTGCTCCCTTTAGTTTAGCCATTCTTTCCCTTTATCTGCAGTACAAGGGGACATAAAACTATAAGCACATAGGCTTAGTAAGAACCTTTCCTACTCACAAAAGCCATACATCGAGAGCATACAGGAACATATAAGCATAGCATGCATATAGACATACAAGAACATATAAGCATAACATGCATATAAACATACAAGAACATATAAGCATAACATGCATATAAACGTACCAGAACATATAAGCATAGCATGCAGATAAACATATAAGAACATATAAGCATAGCATTCATATAAACATAACATTCATATAAGAGAAATGACATGAACATTTAGAAACATATAAGCATAACAACCATATAAACATCATAATCACCTAGACATGAAATAATGGTATATGCAAGATGCTCTTTGAAAACATATATCTTATAGGTACTTAAATTATATCTCAACATATTGGGCCCGGCATTGTACCACATACATCATCATCATAGCGTGCATCCCTAATAGACCCGAGGTAGCTAATCCCGAATCTACTAGAGTACTAGGCCCGTACTATGTCCGTCGGCCTAGGGGCAACATAACATAGAAGTCCATCCTAAGACCATACTTATGACCGTCGGCCTAGGACAACTAGGAGCCCATCCCGTACTGGGTCCGTACTACGACCGTCGACCTTGGGGCACGTAGGAGCCCATCCCTTGGACCTTATTAGGGTCCGGTACAAGCCATGCAGAAAGTAAAATAACATAACATGTTCCTTATCATAACATATCATATTTCTTTTTATAAACATATCAGGTTCCTTATCATGGCATATCATGTTCCTTCTTCAAAACATATCATATTTTTTCTTCATAACATATCATATTTCTTTTCATAACATATCATATTTCTTTTCATAACATATCATATTCCTTCGTTATAACATATCATATTTCTTTACATAACATATCATGTTCCTTCTTTATAACATATCATATTTCTTTACATAACATATCATGTTCCTTCTTTATGACATATCATACATTCATACAGTTAACATGACAATGAGCAGAACATAATCATATATTCATACAATTAACATGGGCATAAGGTTGTGACATAAACCAATCATGCTATCATAAAATCTAACTAACATCATATTTGCATTTTTTTCCTACATGTAGCATGGCATGGAGGATTTAGTAGAGGGCATATACATGGGCTGGCCGAAACCCTAAGGGAGGGTTCTTAGGAGTTTACATGCTAAACAACTTGTGCAAAGTCTACTTAAGATCATACTAACATCACACACATATAGAGTATGGCATAAACATCATGAACAAGCATAACATGGGGTGATCTAAACTTCATGGGGTTCTAACAAAATTTTAAACCCTAAACAACTTGTACAAGATCTAACTAACCACATGTTAATTCCATCACATATAGATCATGGCATGGGAGGTCCTTAGGAGCCTAAATAGGTCTTGGCTGAGAGTTTCAAAAGGCTTAAGGATCCAACACTTAAATCTAGCTTAGCTATCAACATATTATCTTCATCTACATTTAAAACATAACATGACTACATATAGATCATAGCATAGAAGTCCATTAGGAGCCTAAATGGTTATTGGCCGAAAGTTTCATGGATCTTGAAGATCTAACACCTAAACCAAGCCTATCTAGAAACATGTTATCATCATATTCCTACAAAACACAGCATGGACAATCATGGGAAGCATGTATAGGGTCTTGGCCGAAAGTTTCATGAAGCTTAAAGATCAAACACTTAAACCAAACCTATCTAGAAACATGTTATCATCATATTCATACAAAGCATAGCATGGACAATCATGGGAAGCATGTATAGGGTCTTGCCCGAAAGTTTCATGAAGCTTGAAGATCAAACACTTAAACCAAACCTATCTAGAGACATGTTATCATCATATTCATACAAAACAAAGCATGGACAATCATGGGAAGAATGAAGAAGGTCTTGGCCGAAAGTTTCATGAAGGGTTTTCTTAACAATCATCAACCGAAGCAACTTGACTGCAGGTGAGGGGATACTTACATCCTTCGCTTTGTTTAGTAGTAGTAAACACCCTAAGTGATGCCAAGACTAGAGCCCTCTTCTTTCTTGGTTGGTTTTCGGAAAATGGGAAGGAGAGGGAGTAGGGTTTCGGTGAGGAAGAAGAAGAGGAGGAGAGTATGACAACTTTTGTTTCTCTTGTCTCCTCATTCCCCTATTTATTCACTTGAAGGTGTCCCTTATCCTCCCTTACCCTTATCTATCATTTCCCATATCCTTCTAATAGCACAACCCTACTGGGCTTCTGGTTATTGGGTGCATCTTAAGGTTTAGCTATCTACTTGGGGTTTAGGGTTCAAACCCTGAGCCATGCATCCTTTTTGGCTCTATTTCTTTTATTTTTTTGAAAGAGCCCACATAAAGCCCATTATAATCATGCAAAAATTCTTGTTAAATTGCTAGGAATTTTATGGGCGTTACAATCCTTCATACATTTTAAAAGTTTCATTCCCAAAACTTAGAATAACTCTGGGTACTTTTGTTTCATGTCCTCCTCGCGTTCCCAGGTGACTTCTTCGTATCGTTGATTTTTCCACGGGACCTTCACTAAGGGCACCTCTTTATTCCTTAGTCTTTTGACTTCTCGGTCTAGTATCTGGATAGGCCAACTTTCATAACTCAGGTCCTCTTGAACTTGCACTGTTTGTGGCTCAATCACTTGGTCTGTACTGGAAATGCACTTCTTGAGCATCGAAACGTGGAACACATTGTGAATAGCCGACATCTCTTGAGGCAGCTCTAGCTCTTAAGTTACCTTGCCAACTCTCTTCAATATCGAATACGGTCCCACATAGCGCGGACTCAGCTTACCCTTCCTTTCGAATCTCATCACTCCCTTCATAGGGGCTACCTTGAGGAATACCAGATCCCCGACGTCGAATTCCAATGGTCTACGTCGCATATCTGCATAGCTCTTTTGCCGGCTCTGAGCAGTTTCAATTCTTTGGCAGATGTTCTATATAGCTCGGGTGGTGTCGTCAATGAAATCTGTTTGAAGTCCCATCCCCTTCTTTTCACCACCCTCGTACCAGCATATAGAAGATCTACATTTCCTCCCATATAGCTTGGTAGCTATTATTGTAGGCAAATTCTGCCAAGCATAAGTATCAGCACTAGCTCCCTTTGAAATCCAAGGCGCAAGCTCGTAACATATCCTCCAGTACTCGATTCACCCTTTTGGTCTGTCCGTCAGTCTGAGGATGAAAGACAATACTGAATAATGGCTTCATGCCAAGGGCCTTCTGAACACATTCCCAGAAATGGGAAATAAAGCGACCATCTCTGTCAGAAATGATGATCTTAGGAATCCCATGTAATCTGATAATTTCCTTAGCATATAATTGAGCCAGTTGCTCAGTCGAATAGGTTATCTTGATTGCTAAGAAGTGGGCAGACTTCGTCAATCTGTCCACGATTACCCATATAGCGTCACATCCATTCGTCATCTTGGGCAGTGCTGAGATGAAATCCATAGAAATATCTTCCCATTTCCATTCTGGAATTTGGATCAGCTGCAGTGTTCCTCTAGGTCTCTGGTGTTCTGCTTTAACCCTCTGGCTGGTCAGGCAGGTACTGACATACTAAGCCACATCTCTTTTCTTACCGAACCACCAGAATTTCCTTTTCAGATCTTGGTACATCTTGGTGGTTCCAGGATGCATTGCATAAGGGGTTCCATGAGCTTCCTCAAATATCTTCTTCCGTAATTCTGGATCATCGGGAATACACAAGCGATCCCTGAGGTAGAGTATTCTACTGTCAGAGATACGAAATCCATCCTCCTTTCCCTCCAGGACATCTTGCTTGATCCTTTGAATGCTCGGGTCGCGGGCTTGCTTTTCTAAGATATCGTCGAACAGTGTCGGCGCTATCGTCATGGTAGAAAGTCGTCCAGAAATGATTTCAACCCCGTAATGCATAATTTCCTTTTCTAAGGGTCGAGATAATACTGATAGAGACATCAAGGTGGCATAGGACTTCTTGCTGAGTGCATCAGCCACCTTGTTCACTTTTCCTGGATGGTAGAAGATCTCGCAGTCATAATCCTTGACGAGCTCGAGCCATCTGCATTGTCTCATATTTAGGTCCTTCTGTGTGAAGAAATATTTCAGACTCTGGTGGTCTATATAAATCCTACACTGAGCTCCATATAGATAATGCCTCCATGTTTTGAGAGCAAAGACCACGACCGCTAGCTCTAGATCATAAGTGGAATAATTCCTTTCATGTTCCTTGAGTTGCCTAGAGCCGTAGGCAATGACCTTGCCATTCTGCATGAGTACAACTCTGAGTCCCAACTTGGAAGCGTCGTTGTACATGTCGAAACCTTCGTTACTGTCCGGAAGAGCAAGGATTGGAGTGTTGGTCAGTCTCTTTTTCAATTCTGTGAAACTCTTCTCGCAGGTGTCCGTCCATTCATACTTTTTGTTCTTTCTGATGAGAACTATCATAGGGGCTGCAATTCTAGAGAAGTTCTCTACAAACTTCCTGTAGTAGCTTGCTAGCCCGAGAAAGCTTCTGATCTCGCTGACATTCTTTGGCCTGTTCCAGTTACTCACAGCTTCAATCTTTATTGGGTCTACCATCACTCTATGCTTGGATATAACGTGACCCAAAAATGATACTTGATCGAGCCAGAATTTGCATTTGGAGAACTTTGCATACAGCTGCTTTTCCCAAAGAATCTGTAATACCATATTCAGGTGTTCTACATGCTCTTCTTGGGTTCTTGAATATATCAGTATATCGTCGATGAAAATGATTACAAATTTGTCGAGGAATGCCGAGAATACCCGATTCATCAGATCCATAAACATAGCAGGTGCATTCGTCACTCCGAAGGGCATAACTACGAACTCATAATGTCTGTATCTTATTTGGAAAGCCGTCTTTGGTATATCATCTGGTTTCACTTTCACTTGATGATAGCCAGACCTCAGGTCAATCTTAGAGAAGACGGTGGCACCCTTTAGTTGGTCGAACAGGTCGTTAATCCGTGGTAAAGGGTACCTGTTCTTGATTGTCACATTATTTAGCGCTCGGTAGTCTATGCACATTCGCATAGACCCATCTTTCTTCTTTACCAACAGTACTGGAGCTCCCCATGGAGAGCGACTTGGGCGTATGAGTCCCTTGTCGAGTAACTCCTATAGCTGTCCCTGAAGTTCCTTCAATTCAGCCGGCACCATACGGTAAGGTGCTTTAGAGATCGAGTTAGTACCAGGAATCAATTCAATCTCAAATTCAATTTCTCTATCTGGGGCTAACCCTGGTAGTTCATCTGGGAATACCTCTGGGTAGTTGCATACAACTCTGATATCTTCTAGCTTCTGATCCTCGGCTTGACTTGTATCAACCATATGTGCTAGAAACCTAGTGCATCCACTGTCTAACATCTTGCGCGCCTGTAGAGCTAATAGAAATTTATCGATTCTTTTCCTTGGCTCTCCAATAAATTCAAACATAGGTTTTGCCTCTGGCTGGAAGACCACTTTTCTTTTGCGGCACTCGATCGAAGCACCGTACTTGCTTAAGAAATCCATGCCCACTATGACATCATAATCCTGCATGTCGAGCACTATCAGATCATAGTAGAGTTCTCTGTCTGCAATTCTGATGGGTGCGGCTTGCAGCATATTAGTGGAGGGCATTACTTCTCCCAAGGGCATAGTGGTTAAGAACTTGCGATCTAAAGCTTGTGGTGGCATGTCTATCTTTTTCGTGAAAGGTGTAGAAACAAACGAATGTGTTGCCCCAGTATCAAATAATGCAGTAGCATGCTGACAGAAAATAAATATCTGACCTGTGACAACCATAGAAGGGTTTGCCACATCTTCTTGGGTGAGAGAATACCCTGACATTCGTCGTCACTAGCGGGGCTTCCAATCTCCCTTGACTTATCGGGGTACCTTCGATTGCAGCATGCATCTGGTGTAGCTGTGGAGGAGCACCCCTGTACTGGGTATACTACTGAGGAGGTGCCTGAACCTGAATAGGGAAGTCCTTGACTCTATGCCCTTCCTGTCCATAGTTGTAGCATCTATTCGTGCCCCTATAACATACTCCGGGATGTATCTTCCAGCATGTAGCACACAGAGGGATCTTGGCCTTCTTGTTCGCTGGACCACCTTTAGAGTCATCCCATTGCTTTCTCTTGCCAGTGTGGTTCCCTTTCCAAGTACTCTGGGTTCTCTGATCTCCTGACTGGGCTTGACTCCTACCTTCATTCAGTGCCCTCTTTTGTTGGTTAATGTTGTTCAGGTAATGTTCCCTAATCAAGGCACTACTGAACAGCTCCCCTGCGGTCTGCGGTCTATTAACTCCGCCGGCTACGTTCAGAGCTATCTGGGGTCGGAGCATCTTCAGCATGAGTCCGACCCTTTCTCTTTCTGTATTGACCAACTCTGGGCATAGGCGTGCGAGTCGGTTGAATCTCTTCACATCTTCACTAACTGATAGGTCACCTTGTCGGAACCCAGTGAACTCGTCGTAATGCTTGTTTGTCACCCGCATATGGAAGAATTCTTCAAAAAATTCATATTAGAAGTTCGTCCATCTCATCTGATTCACTTGCCTCTTTGCTTTAACCCTTTCCCACCACATTCGGGCATCTCCCGAAAGGAAAAATGATGCACACTTAATCTTCTCGCATTCGGGCCAGTCCAGTAGCTCTACGATGCTTTCCACAGTCTTAAACCAAGCCTGGGCGTCCCATGGTTCGCCAGTACCAGAGAAATTTTCTGGCTTCAACCTCTGCCACTGAATTAGGTAAGCTTCTTATCAAACTATCGGGCCAGGGCCTGCTGGTGGGGAGGTAGGGTTTCCTCGCTGGTTCATTAGAGCATTTATCACTTGTTGTTGCTCTGTGACTTGACGCTGGAGTTTAGTAACCACATGCATAAGGTCAGGTGAGGGTGCTATCTCATCGACTCTACTACTGCGTCTCCCAGCCATGGTTATCTTCATATATTAGAATAAGGCTAGTATAAGATTATCATTCAGTTATCTATGTATATTTAAACTAAAGGCTAGGATAAGGTTATCATACATATTTTCATGCATATTTAAGCTAAAAGCCTTTCTTATCATATATGAACAGAAATAGAGTAGGCATAGAATTTCTTACTTGGAGCGGTAGGATTGGAGCTTGATGTGTGTGTAGTGGAAAGACAGATCTGCTCTGATACCAACCTATCATGCCCGCCCTTTCCAGGGGTTGGAAGGGTAACGCGACGCGATCGTACATACATGCATTTACAGCGGAAGACTACATATACTTCTTACAGCGGAAGACTTTAAACTTCTTTTTTTTTTCTTTTAAACATAAGCATGCATCATCATTTCATAAGCACTTAGTTCAAGTTCATGACATTCAACTTAAAGGACACCAAGTAGCGACCATTCATCATCAAGTAGAGTTCGACTCTTAACAACTAACATGCAAAACTTAAAGGAAAACATGCATAAGTATGGGAAACATAAACAGATCTCCTCCACCATGCCACTACCACATACACTTTGCCCCTCCTGCTGCTCCCTTTAATTTAGCCATTCTTTCCCCTTATCTGCAGTACAAGGGGACATAAAACTATAAGCACATAGGCTTAGTAAGATCCTTTCCGACTAACAAAAGCCATACATCGAGAGCATACAGGAACATATAAGCATAGCATGCATATAGACACACAAGAACATATAAGCATAACATGCATATAAAAATACAAGAACATATAAGCATAACATGCATATAAACATACCAGAACATATAAGCATAGCATGCAGATAAACATACAAGAACATATAAGCATAGCATTCATATAAATATAACATTCATATAAGAGAAATGATATGAACATTCAGAAACATATAAGCATAACAACCATATAAAAATCATAATCACCTAGACATGAAATAATGGTATATGCAAGATGCTCTTTGAAAACATATATATTATAGGTACTTAAACATAATCTCAACATATTGGGCTCGGCATTGTATCACATACATCATCATCATAGCGCGCATCCCTAATAGACCCGAGGTAGCTAATCCCGAACATACTAGAGTACTAGGCCAGTACTATGTCCGTCGGCCTAGGGGCAACATAACATAGAAGCCCATCCTAAGCCCGTACTTATGACCGTCGGCCTAGGGCAACTAGGAGCCCATCCCATACTGGGTCCGTACTACGACCATCAACCCAGGGGCACGTAGGAGCCCATCCCTTGGACCTTATTAGGGTTCGGTACAAGCCATGCAAAAAGTAAAATAGTATATCATGTTCCTTATCATAACATATCATATTTCTTTTCAAAAATATATCAGGTTCCTTATCATGGCATATCATGTTCCTTCTTCAAAACATATCATATTTCTTCTTCATAACATATCATATTTCTTTTCATAACATATCATGTTCCATCTTTATAACATATCATATTTCTTTACATAACATATCATGTTCCTTCTTTATAACATATCATATTTCTTTACATAACATATCATGCTCCTTCTTTATGACATATCATACATTCAAACAGTTAACATGGCAATGAGCAGAACATAATCATACATTCATACAATTTAAATGGGCATAAGGTAGTGACATAAACCAATCATGCTATCATAAAATCTAACTAACATCATATTTACATTTTTTTTCCTACATGTAGCATGGCATGGAGGATTTAGTAGAGGGCATATACATAGGCTGGCAGAAACCCTAAGGGAGGGTTCTGTTGGGGATCGATTGGCCGGCTAGAGGGGGGTGAATAGCCCTCGTTCGTTGGATGTCATATTTTGCTCGTCTACGAAAACGTTAGCGCAAGCGGAAGCAATAAACTAAGACAAGCAAATATAAATAAAACAAAGACAATACAAACACGGAGATGTAACGTGGTTCACGGCTACGCCGCTAATCCACGGTCCGATTCGTCCGAGGTGAATCACTCCTTCAAAGCCAATCCAATATTGGTCTCTCCTTTGCACCAAGCTAGGTGGAGGTAACCTTTACAACCAAGATCACTCTTCTACAATGGAATGAAGATTAAAGCAAGTAGAAGAGTGGAAAAACGTTTAGGGCACTTTGGGAGTAGTTGGGCATTCAAGCATTAACCCCCCAAAGCCCCAACCCTTTCCTTTTTATAGAGGAAGAGGGTTTCTTCCCTGCTGACACGCCGACCGATGGCACCCATCACCGATCGCGGCCGTAGCCGCTGCCCAATAACTGGCCGCTTCCACGCTGGATACTATCCAATCCAGATCGCATCACCGATCGATGGCACCCATCGGGCCGACCGATGTCAACCACCGAGTCCTCAACGCAGGTCGACTCCATTCTCGCGCTGCACGCGACATCGCCGATCGCCGCCCTTGGTAGCCGATCGAGCACATCACCGACCGCCTATGCCGGCAATGACCGATCAACTTGATTCACCACATTAGACCGGGCCGATCGAACCATCGACTAGAGTACCGACCGCCATGACATGGCAATGACCGGGTGTCGAAAACTCATCCGACACTTGGCCAAATGGGCCAAGTTTCACCTAAGAGCTACCCTTCCCGGTTACAATCGCCACTCATCCCTGAGTCCTCGCCTCGGTTCTCTTCGCTCGCGCCACGCCCCTGCAAAGATCAGCGACGGCTCGCAATGCTCCTTCGCCTCTTGCCTCAAGTCTACTTCCTCCGGCTTCACTCCAAGCTTCTCGTCCGGCGGTCCCTCGGATGCTCCAAGCGCACGGCTTCCGCAAAGCTATCCTTCACCGACTCAAGGCACGAGTCATGAGATGTGAAACTCGCCATGGCTCCATGTGCGAATTACTAAGTCCTGCACGACTTCAACGCACATATCAAATCAACATATCAAACTAACTTAAACCCTTTGCTACACCATCAAAACCATATCACTAAAGAGATTGCCCTAACAATCTCTCCCTTTGATGTGTGGCAATCCGCTTAAGTTAGGTAAAAACATTTGATATAAATTTTAAGGAAAGAAAGCATGTAAACATAATCATGATATAGCAACATGCAACTCCCTTAATCCATGAAACTCTATGTAAATTTATCATAAATTTCTCCTTTATAATTAACTTAAACATAATATTTTCTCCCTTTCGACACCATCAAAAAGATTATTACTAAGTTAAAAACACATGGCATCAAGTCTAATAGAAGGAAAATACCACAAGTTGATTTATTTAAAATCGTCCGATATTCGTGATATCACGATCGTTCATATATCACGATCGCACGTGAATTTCGATTTTCGATTTTCGATCGAATTTTAAAATGCATTAAAATTCCAAAAATTCAAAAATCATGAAATTTGGGGAACACATTTCTTTTAAGTATATCTATCAGTGAAAATATGTTTTCATGAAAAATCATTATATTTCAATGATTTGTCAAAAATCCAAAAGCTTTAAAAACTACTAGGTTTTTGATCATAAGAGTATCCATTTTAACACCTAGTCTTGCATCCAGTTGTTTCAAAACATGAATACATATATTTTAAAGTAAGAAATTGTTTTGAAAACATATGAAATATCCAACCATGATCTTTGGGCAATATGTCTATGAATTAAATATAAGCCTTCCCCATGATTGGTCTATTATTGCTATGTTGATACTTTAAATGACCATCTAAATGCCATAGGCATTAGTGGACATTTGTATCATCCTAAAATCTCACTCATGCTAAGTTTTCAATCAAGGTAGCCTATGGTGAGTGTGAGATGCATCCTAGGGGGTATTTGTATATACTTAACCAATATATTCATGCAATTCTATCATGGTTAAGTATCAACCTAACAATTAACATGATCATAATGACATATATGAATCAATTTCACATAATGATCATGAAATACATGTTTTCATCAAATTATAATCATGCATTAGGTATTATATGATGATAATAACCAAAGTATCACCTAAAGCATGATTCAAACCTATTTCTCATGATAACGTGCCAAATTTCAAAAACATAAATCATGATTGTAAATATACATAGGAATTACATCAATCATCATGATTTAAGCATTATTATCTATTTATGGGTACGTTATCATCACCCAACACTATCAAAAAAATGTTGTCCCGTCATCCTAAGTCAACCAAAATATGATATAGGTTAGGTCCATGTGGTTGACTACCTTAGGGTTATTCTAACCCTTAAGGATGGATTTTGGAACCCAAAATATGTTCTTTCCTATTGGGTTCACTAGGTATTCCTTGGGGATCCATTTCCTAGCTATTACTTTCTTTTTATCTTGTCCCCTAGCTATTAGGCATTTGTAGGCCTTTTCATTTTTCTTTTCCTTATATCCTAGGCCTTTTTTGTTAAAACTTGCCCTTTGGCTCCCTATGATCATATTTAATGTGTTGGAGCCAATAGTGAATTTTTCTAGGGCTTTGGTTAAATAGTCTACCTTTTCCCTTAAAGCCCTATTTTCTTCTATGCATGCATCATTAACATCCAAAGGCATATAGTCATGTGAGCATGCATCATCATGGCAAGAAGAAACATTATCATTATTATTTAAGCATGCATTTTCTAGCTTATTTTCTAATGCCTTAATTTGATTAAGCATGCTTTTATTTTTCTTTTTCATGCCAAATAACTCCTTAGTTAAACTAGAAATTATGGAAACTATTTTCTTAGGGGAAGCATTCGTTACCATAGTTTCCATGTCTTCTTCTTCTTCTTCGGATGATGAGGATGTAGAAGCTCCCCCTTCATTTGAGCTCTCCCCACCTGAGCTTGATTCTTCATTTGAGGAGGAGGAGGAGCAATCCGAGTCATGAAGAGCCATAAGTGCTAGGTTGGAGTAGACATGCTCTTCTTCTTCGGATGAGGATGAAGAGGCAAGGTCATCCCATGTCTTGGCTTTAAGTGCCATGGCCTTCCCTTTTCCTTTTGCCTTCTTTTCTTCTTCCTTTTTCTTGCTCCCCTTCTTCTTCTTCCTCTTTCTTCTTCTTTTCTTCTCTCCTCCTGTCTTGTTTAGGAGGGGACAATTATCCCTTATATGTCCCTCTCCTTGACAATTGTAGCATATGACCTTCCCCCTCGGTCTTCTATTCCTATCATGAGATTTATCAAATCTAAAATTCTTAAATGCACGTCTTACCTTCCTTACCATGTAGGCTTCTTCCGTGCTATCCATGGAGGAGGTAGAGGCTTCATCGGATGAGGAGGAGGGGACTTCCATCTTCTTTTTCCCTTTATTTGCCATCAAAGCTACTCCTCTTGAGGGTTGAATTCTAGGCTCTTCTTGTATTCTTTCAAGCCTAGTTTCGTGAAGCTCCATTGTTGAGAAAAATTCCTCCAAGGTACTTACTTCCAAGTTCTTGGAGATGTAAAATGAGTCCACCATGGAGCTCCATTTTGAGGATCGGGGAAAGGCATCTATGACCTTCATTACCATATCCCGGTTGGAGAGCTTCTCTCCTACACTCGTTAGCCCAATTAATATTTCTTTAATTCTAGAATATAGGGAAGTTACCTTTTCTCCCTTTTCAAGCTTGATGTTTGAGAGTTGGGAGCGGAGGAGGTCTCTTCTTGCTAGCTTAGCCTCCAAGGTACCTTCATGAAGCTCCACTAGCTTCTCCCACATCTCCTTAGCACTAGAACATTCCCCTATCCTATTGACTTCTTGTTGGGGGAGGACATTGTATAGGTGGTGCTTGGCCTTTGAATTTGCCAAGTATTCTTCTCTTTGCCTCTTGCTCCACCAAGATTTCTCTAATGGCTCCCCATTTTCGTTCCTAGGCAACTCGAAACCGTTTTCCATTATTAAAAGGATTTCAAAGTCGGTTTCGAAGAATACCTCCATTCTCTTTTTCCACCAAGAGAATTCGCCGTCGAACTTCGGTGGATGGATGTTTGAGCCAGCCATTTTGAAAATTGCTTGTTGTGGCGGTTAGTCCTCGACAAGCTTTCCTTGGCTTTGATACCACTTGTTGGGGATCGATTGGCCGGCTAGAGGGGGGTGAATAGCCCTCGTTCATTGGATGTCGTATTTTGCTCGTCTACGAAAATGTTAGCGCAAGCGGAAGCAATAAACTAAGACAAGCAAATATAAATAAAACAAAGACAATACAAACACGGAGATGTAACGTGGTTCACGGCTACGCCGCTAATCCACAGTCCGATTCGTCCGAGGTGAATCACTCCTTCAAAGTCAATCCAATATTGGTCTCTCCTTTGCACCAAGCTAGGTGGAGGTAACCTTTACAACCAAGATCACTCTTCTACAATGGAATGAAGATTAAAGCAAGTAGAAGAGTGGAAAAACGTTTAGGGCACTTTGGGAGTAGTTGGGCGTTCAAGCATTAACCCCCCAAAGACCCAACCCTTTCCTTTTTATAGAGGAAGAGGGTTTCTTCCGAGCGACCGATAGCACCCATCACGATCGGGTGTAGAGCGCTCAATAACGGCCGCTTCCACGCTGGATACTATCCAACGATTGGCATCACGACCGATCGATGGCACCCATTAGTCGACCGATATCAACCCGAGTCCTCAACGAGGTCGACTCCATTCGTGCGCTGCATAGTGACATCACGACCGTCCCTCGTAGCGGCCGATCGATTATCGCCACGACCGCCCATGCCGGCAATGACCGATCAACTTGATTCACCACATTAGACCCCGATCGAACCATCGATTAGAGTGCCGATCGCCATGACATGGCAATGACCGTGTGTCGAAACCATCCGACACTTGGCCAAATGGCCAAGTTTCACCTAAGAGCTACCCCTTCCCGGGTTACAATCGCTCACTCTCATCCCTCGGAGTCCCTCGCCTTCGAAGTTCTCTTCGTTCGCGGCCACGTCCCTCGGCAGCATCAGGCGCACGGCTCTGCAATGCTCCTTCACGTCTCTTGCCTCGAAGTCTACTTCCTCCGGCTTCACTCCAAGCTCCTCGTCCGGCGGTCCCTCGGATGCTCCAAGCGCACGGCTTCCGCAAAGCTATCCTTAACCGACTCAAGGCACGAGTCATGAGATGTGAAACTCGCCATGGCTCCATGTGCGAATTACTAAGTCCTGCACGACTTCAACGCACATATCAAATCAACATATCAAACTAACTTAAACCCTTTGCTACACCATCAAAACCATATCACGGCAAGAGATTGCCCTAACAGGTTCTTAGGAGTTTACATGCTAAACAACTTGTGCAAAGTCTACTTAACATCATACTTGTCAGTGAAAGCCCTAGAGTCAATCATGTGTTGATTGTTGTATGGACTTTATTGTATCACATTCCTATTTATAAAGGCATGGTTATTATATTTACTTGTATTGGTGCCAAATAACTAAGTATAATAACATCCTTGAGTAGAAGGTTCTTATCTATATCAATCAATTGGTTGAATCGATAATGAGATGATATAGAGAACACTACTCTTAATCATTCCTAGTCAAGTATTATCATTCAGGGACAATGTTAATGCGTAGAGACTAGCATGTAGGTCAACTGGATGACTTGATCTCACAAGTCATGGATATGAGATATCAAGTTGACACATGGGTATACATTAGAGAATGTATACTGAATGACCCGCCATGAGAAAGTATCGTGGATCGTTATATGAGTGTCATATACTTTCTCATGTGGCTATTAGTATGACTAATAGTCCTTAGACCTGAAGTCACTAAGGTTCCCTACATAAGGAGTTGCATACTTTGGCTTCGTCAAACGTCACCCGTAAATGGGTGGACTATAAAGGCGATTACTGGGTATGTAACAAATTATGAGGAGGGATGTGAGTGATGCAGATAGGATATGTCCCTCCTATATGATGGGAGTGACATCATTATTCTTGATAGAGTGAGACCACGAAGTGCATGGCCATGCCCAAATGAGTCAATATGAGATATTGAGCTCATTTGATTAGAGTGAGTCTACTTGGAGTTCAAGATATAGATTGTACCGAGGATGACACGGTCTATGCCTCAATTGGTCAATCTAGATGTCAAGGATAGAGGGACATTGTAACATATTGTGAGAGTCACAATTAGTAGTCACAAAGGTGATGTTGGAGCTCAACATTCTTGTAACTTGGGTAGCAATGATGTGTTGCTAGATAACGCTCATTGCTTATGTTCCTAAATCAGTTTAGGGACATTTCCAACGTTACAAGAACCTATAGGGTCACACACAAAGGGCAATTAGATGGAGATTAAGTTCATATGATGAACCATGAGGATTAGGTTCATGGGATGAACCAAATTGGATTAAGAGTAATCCAAATTAGACTAATTGAGTTGGACTCAATTTGATTCAAGTGTTGAATGAGTCTAATTTAGATTTGATTCATCAAATCAATTTAAATTAATAAATAGAGATTCATTAAATTAAATTGACTTGAATCAAATGGTTGGATTTGATCAACCATGGGAGATAAGAGGTCATGTTTGACTTGACTTGAGAGGGAAGATGAAAGGTCAAGTTTGACTTGACCAAATGTCATGTCATGATGATGACTTGGCATGGCCGGCCAATGATGATGCTCCACATCATCATGGACTTATCATGTGGTGCCACCTCATGAGGGAGACCAAGAGCCATTGGCTCTTGGAGTTACATGCATGCATGTAACCCCCCAACTTGAAGTGGTCGGCCACAATTCATCATGGGTGAATTCATTTTGTGAGTTACTCTCCAACTTCATCTTCTTCCTTGGATCATCTTCCTCTCAAGCTTGCTCTCCCATCCCTCATCTTGGTCGAACCATCCAAGGGGTGCTAGCACACTCATGGTTGTGTTTTTTCTACCTATTGCTTGTGTGGATACTAATAGAGGAGTGTGCACTTGACACTCTCGAGTTCCGGCGAAGTTTTTGGACGAGCGGGATAAGCGAAGGGCATCGCTTCAAGGGTAATGCTCTCACCTTCTACATCTAAGGTAGATCTAGGTTTACTTAAGCACGTACATATTTTATTTTAATATATCTTTGCACGGATCCGTGGCCAGACTTCCGGGGTTTCCGCAATGCAAAAAGCAGTTTTTACGGCTCGGAAAGTCCAACAGTGGTATCAGAGTCACGTGCAAAGCATCTATGTGTTTCGATTTTGTAGTTTTTGTATTAGATATAAAAATTACAGATTTTTATGTTTCTGTAAATTTCCTATTTTTATCGAATTTTTGGGTATTTTTCTCGAAAAGTCGAAGCAACGAGTGTTGGGACACTTGTAGGCTTCAACCATCGAGAAAAAACTCTTCGAAACGGCGAGTTCTCGCTTTAGGTTTTTGGGACAGCAACTTAATTCACTGTAAGATCGTAGTAGGGACACTCGCAAAGTTTATTTTGCGAGTAGGGGCGCTGCCCCTATCCCCGATTTAGGGTTTTGCTTATCGAGTCCGTGAGGGGAAACTTCGCTTCCCACTTCACCTCGGTAGCTTGTCCATGGCGATTCCTTCGATGTCCCCGGATTAAAAAAAATTAATCCTAGCCAAAAGGGATTGCCCAAACCACCAAGTCATCATCGTGCTATTCGTTTAGAGAGGTCACTTAAACAAACTAGTTGTTCAAGCGACCATCCTCTATTCTACGAGTAGCCACGGAATAGACGATGTCCGGATCTCCGGTTTTCGTGTTTATGCTCGGGATCCAAGTATTATTTAGCCATTTACAGATTTATAACATGCTTATAATTGAAAAACAAAAACAAGCAACAAACAAAAGAAGAAAGTAGAATAGGTATACCTCTCGATCTTCTAATGTATGACCTTCCTCCTTTTGGACGTCGTGTGGGTGACGATCTACCAAAAGTCGAAGCTCCTATATCGCAAATCTTCCTTCCTTGATCTTCCAAAGCAAGAGGAAGAGTAGAAACAAGGTTTTTCTCCTCCCTAAAACCAACCAACAAGGAGCATACAATCCCCTTGCCGCCGCCCAACTAGAAGGTGGAGAAGATGATGGAAAATAATCAAGACACCAAGGGAAGCCCTATATCTTGTTTCCACCACCTAAGGAGAAGAAAGTAGGGCTTTTTGGGTGCTGGCCAAAGGCTGGAAGGGGCTGGAAACCAATCTGGACGCCGGCCACAAGAGGAGGAAGAAGAAACAATCACCTTCCTTATTTGGTGTCGCCCTAGCCTCCAAACCCTAACCCTAATCCTATCTCAACTAGGATTCCTTCTTGCCGCCCAAACCCTATCTCTCCTTTCATGTAGTTCACGCCAACTCCCATGCCCTCCTTTTATAGAGTTAGGGATAAGTCATGAATTAATCTCCTCCATTGGTTCTAGGGATTTAATCTCAACCGTCGGATCTAGAGATTTAATCTCAATCGTCGGATCTTAGAGATTTAATCTCTACCAATGGATCTTAGAGTTTTGTTTCTATCCATTGGATCTAAGCTTCATGAGGTGTTAATAGGCTACATTAGGGACCATGAGGAGGAGTTTGATCTTGGCCACCAATGGATCAAGCCCACATAAAGTCCGATTCACTAATGATGATCCAATCCACTAAAGGATTATCATTGATCTACCTCATCAACCCCCATATGATAATATGTGCTCCATATATTATTTGTACATTTTCTCCCCGTGTTTAAGATCTCGAATGTCCGTCGATTAATTAATTTATTGACCATTAATTAATCGACATCTAACTCCTTGAGTAGTATCACTCAACCTTTTCATCATGCCGGACCAAGTCCACCTGCAGGGTTTACATGATGAACCTTATGAGCTCCTTAAGGGGACATCATCATCCTAATATATAGGACACAGTTTCCTCCTATAATCAATGGCACACCATATAAATAATATCATCTCCCAACTTACCGAGCCTATCGATTAAATCTATAAATCTCGCCCATTGGTAAATCAAAGAGATGAGTACTAAGTATATGTGTCTGTTATTATATCGGGATTAAGAGCATGTACTAAATAATATCTGAGGGCCGATTCGATTATGTAGTCAGCAATAAATCGAATCACCTCTAAGTCGGTCCTGCTCAATACACACAAAGTGCACTAGTGTGATTCTATGGTTAAGACAAACCAATACCAAATCACACTACAACCATTCCGATGGTTTGTCCAAAGTCATCTCGGTTGTGAGACTTTACTTATACTTTTCAAGGGGCCGATAACATGATCCCCTGTGTGACACCACACACCATGTTATCTACAATGTAAAGTATTAGACAATATTGCATAACCATAAAAATATGCAAATAATGATCATGTGATTGTTATTCCAAAATAAAGATGTTCATATAAAAGATAGACTTTTCAGTATACATCCCTACACCCGAAAGGGGCCTTGTCCCGCGATTGCGCCCGGAAACTTCTTAGCGGGACCGTTACGGAGAGGTGACTCATAAAATTGAAAAAGAAATAGGAAAAATTATAGAAATTTTCTGTAAAAATACATAATTTAGAATTATGTATAATTCTGTGATTGTCATGGTCCAAGAACCCCAATATGATTGGATGATGATGTGTTGTAATTCATAATACGGCCTGCATGCCATTTTTGTGGTTGTGCATGTTGTATAGTGTATGCGACTTGTGCGTCGTACCTCTTCTTTTGAAATTCTAGTTGTAAATAGTTTTAGACTCGAATGTAACTCGAGTTTCATATTTGTAATGTATAAAATGGAGCGGTAGAAAGTCCACTTGTAGATGAAGTTACGAGAAGGGTGTCGACGACACATGGTGGTCAAAGGAAGCGCTTGGAGAAGCTGCTAGCCCTAGGTTGACCGTCAGATCTTCTCATTGGCTTGAGAAGATCGTAGTAGGGCCATGACCACATCACAGTTAATTATATATATATATATATATGTTGATATATATATATATATATGATTTTGCTTGTATGTATGTGATGCATGCTAGTAGAATAATGCTTGTATGTATATGATGCATGCTAGGATATTTTTCTTGTATGCATGTGATGCATGCTAGAATAATGCTTGTATGTATGTTATGCATGCTAGTATAGGATAATAAAGGCCTTAATGCGTATATGATACACATTACGATTAGATTAGATCTTAATCGAATCAACTCATAAATGCCTACCAAGTCCTTGATACCTATCACTACCTCGATCATTTGTAGTTGTTGAATCTGCCAAAGCAGAGCAATGTATATTATCTTGGTAGGGTGCGGAGGGACAATCTTGGTCCCGCCTATCATGGCTTGGGTTAGAGTAAGCTCAATTAGATTGAGTAAAACTAGTTAACTCAATTGGATCGAGTAGAACTATAGGCATATTCCAACCGTTGGAAAGATAGGATAAGATCGCATTTACACTAAATCTTGGGCGATTTAGCCAAAGCTAACGCAAGGTCTTTTGTAAATGTGGGTCTTGATCCTTTAAGCAAGAGTTGCATAGAGATGTAATCGGTAATGTGTTACCCACCGATTGTACTAAGTCTTGGGCGATTTAGGCAAAGCTAACTCAAGGCTTAGTATGATGTAGATCTTGTCCCGCAAGAATTATAGCTAGTTTGTATGAATCTAGTAATGGACCAATCCATAACTCGATTCTACAAAATTCCTATAATTCAGTGGGAGCATCATTTGATTAAAGGCCTAATTAAATGATAAAAGGAATATGATATTAATTCTCTACATTGTATGTTGTAGATTACTATGTTGACAAACATGAACACTCTCTCTCTGTGTTCTGTCCTTGAGAAGGACAAGCTCAATGGAGCAAATTTCCTGGACTGGTACAGGAACCTGAGAATTGTTCTCACCCAAGAAAGGAAACTGTACGTCCTGGAGCAGCCCATTCCGGAGGCACCTTCTGCCACTGCCTCGCGAGCTGACAAAGATGCTTACAAGAAGCATCAAGATGATGCATTAGATGTGTCATGTCTAATGCTCGCGACCATGAACTCTGAGCTTCAGAAGCAACACGAGTTCATGAATGCTTATGATATGGTTGAACATCTTCGTCAACTATATCAAGGACAAGTGAGGCATGAGAGATATGAAGTCTCTAAGGCATTGTTTGGTTCCAAAATGCAAGATGGGACTCCCGTAGGTCCATATGTACTCAAGATGATTGGGTACGTAGAAAACCTACAGAGATTGGGATTCCCCCTTGGCCAAGAGTTGGCCACTGACTTGATCTTGCAGTCTTTGCCGTAAAGCTACAATCAATTTGTCATGAATTACAACATGAATGAAATTGATAAGCCTCTGCCTGAGATGCTCAGCATGTTGAGAACTGCTGAGCTCAACCTTAAGAAGGGAAAATCTGACGCCATTTTGATGGTGCAAAAGAAGAAAGGCAAGGGCAAGCCTAAAGGTAAGGGAAAGTCTCAAGCCAAGGGCAAAGGCAAGGAACTGAAACCCAAAGGAGGGGTGACCAAGGAAGGGGCTTGCTTCCATTGCAAGGCATACCTAGAAGATCTTAAGAAGAAGAGAAGTGAGACTTCTACTTCAGGTACAAATTGTTGGATCGATGCGGTTCGATAGAGGGGGGGGGTGAATAGCGATAAAAACTTTTTCTCGTTTCTTTCGTTAAAACTTGAGAGAAAATTAATTGCAGCGGAAATTTAAAGTAAATAGAGACAAATAGGTTTTACTTGGTTCGTAGCCTTCGGCTACTACTCTAAGGCCCTAATGGTCCTTGACCACGCACGGAGGGCAAATACTAAACGAACTCCCTCTCGATGGAGATAGGAGTTAAACGAATACAAAAACTCGAGAAAGACTCAAGGTAGAGGGACACTCCCCCTCTCCTTGATATGATTTAAAGATTGAAATAAAAACAACTTATACAAATTTAAAGATTATACCGACGACTTCAAAGATTGGAGGTTGAAGCTCTAGTCGTCGTCTCGGCAGCGCTTCGTCGTAGGGATGTCGGAGAGTCGGAGCGTATCGAAAGCACTTGGAAGCTTTTGAATTGATGAAAAACCCTAGGTTTGGCCCTCCTTTTATAGCCTTTGAGCCCCTCATTGAATGGGTCTTTAGCCAATCACAAATAGGCACAAAACCCCTTGAAAAATGGTGATAACTCTTGACTACTCGAGGCTGATCCTTTGACCAAATGATCGGTGATGGCCATCATCACCGATCGATGGCGATCACCAATTGTCGACCTTTGGCAATGATCGCTTGACGACGCAATGAGTCCTCCAAGCCGCAATGATCGATGCTAGCTGCAAGGCAAGGTTAGCTCAAGAAAAACATATTTTTGATGGTCGTCAACCATCCGATCTCAACCTAAACCATCTATAAGAAGTCTTTGGTCGGATCTATGCTTAAGATCATCCTCGTAAAGAGGATACGACCTTACTTACGCTCGCACACACGAGCTTACCTCAGTACTTACGTGTTGCTTTTGCTTCCGGCCTTCCACTCAATTCCTTCGGCTCCCTCCGAAGTCTCTTGAGTGTCGCCCGACCACCGCGACTTCCTCCGGGTGTCGCTAGCCTTCAGCTCCAGCGTTGAGACTTTTCTGCACACTTGATTTAGCTCATGAGATAACAATATATGCTTAACTTTGTATCGTTTGCTATAATCAAAACTTAGGTTCGACTTAGGTGCCTATTGCACCAACAATCTCCCCATTTTTGATTTATGGCAAACCCACATACAAAGTTAAGAAAATTAAGTGCATTAAGAAAAGATATGCATGAATGAGCAGGAGTGTTAAAAGCATGAATGGCCAGGAGTATAAAAACTCTTTTTCAAGTGCTCCCCCTTGAGGAATCCTCCCCCTTGACCGAGGGTGAGTACTTGAGAAGGAGTTTTAACTCTCCCCAAAGATATTTGCTACTAAAAAGAATTACTTAATATTGGCCATAGTATTTAAAATAAGTTTTAGGTTAAGAAATAAAAAAAAATTGATTTCTTAACCTTGGCCTTTACGTTCGTTTTGTTAACAAGTTAACTTAAAGTTAAGTAAATTATTCGTTAACAACAACAAGTTAACTAAATGTGTTTAAGTTAAGAATTAACTTGTTTTGTTAACTTAAAGTTAAGTAAGCCTTGGCCATAAAAAAATGATCCCTTAATTTTGGCCTTTTTCTCCCCCTTTTGCCATATATCGAAAAGAGTGAGGAATAATAAAAAAAAATTAATTTTAAAGTCCAAGCATGTTTCACATAATTTTGAAAATAATATACTGAAAATAGATTCATCTATAAAATGTTCGACTCATATTTGGCTTGATTGATATGAAGGATCAACCAGTCCTGGTCAGAGTCGGTTAGTATGTATGATTATACTCCGTGGTTCATAGCGATGCACTAGCTCTACATCTGAAACCAGGAGTAAGGTCCTAACATCTCACGCCCATCTACGTGGCTAAGTACACAAACACATTAGTCCTATGTGTTGTGAGATGTACTGGCGCCTTAAATCTACAGGTGCATGATATCTAAGGTATGTCCTATGCTAGTTCTGTTGGGTTTCCGGCACCGCGGCGTGTGTGTGTTCGATCATGTTTCGTAAACATGAGCACAGCGGAAGTAATTAAAATTAATAAATCTATATTTATTACAACACACACAACACACGCATGCTATTACAACAAGTGTAGACATAACCGTAAATTAAAATTTGCAATAAAAGGAAATTAAACTACGTTATACCTTCTGTATGACGTGTAGCGGGAACGGCATCAACCGGAATGATCCTCGTAAGAATTGTCTCTATCCGTATCCACGCCGAGCTCCTCGGGATGACTTCGCTAAGTCACGAGCTTCGTCTTCGTACGGGTTAGTAGCCTCGTGTTGAAGACGACGTGATCGAGAGATGATCACGATCCGAATCCAAATTCGGATCCTAAAACGAGTTCTCAAAACTCGCTTCTCCGGAGAGGTATTCGTCAACCGTTTGACGAATCCTTCGTCCTCCACTAGAGGATTACCGGAGATCAAATCTCGTAGTTAGCCGCTGTCGGAGCACTAACCGTCGTCCAAACGACGCTCCGACGAGAGGAGGAGAAGCTGTCCAGAAAACTGGACAGCTTGGTGGAGGAGTAGGCGCCGGCCAAAACAAGGAGAGGAAAAACCCACCTTGATGCCGAACCTATAGGAGATCACCAGAGGGTCGCCGGAGGTTCACCGGCTGGAGCTTGGACGCTGGCAAGGGTATTGGACGGTGGTACAAAGCTGGGCGGTGGCAGCTTGTAGTTGGGCGCCGAAATCACCAACAAGGGGTGGGCGGCAACTAGGTTGGGCGGCCAAAATAGATTAGGGTTTTGGATTAGGGTTTAAGCCCTATTTTATAGAGAACTAATTCTCTTAATGGTTAATGGATCATATCCATAAAGCCCATTAACCCGCTCCATTAAGATAAGTTAAAATAAACCAAACCATGATGGTTTATTTTAAGTTAAAACAAACCGAACCAACCTTTGGTTCATTTGTTTAATATAAACCAAACCCTTTGGTTTATTCTCATCCATTGGATTAGAACCAAACCATTTTGGTCCATCCATTATGTCTTCATAAGACACGGCCCATCCACGCTTCCTCTCTGCGATCAAACAATTTCATGCTCGCTTATGTTTGGTCCAACCAAACATAGTTTCTCTGGCCCGAGAATCCCATTCTCAAGCCTGCTTTTAAATCCTTTGGATTACACTCACAGCGTGGTGACCAAATAGGTTCTCGCTTATGTTGGCCGCCTATAATTAACCATTAATTATAGAACGATCATGAGTGGCACCTAGTAGTACATCATGATCCCCAATTAACCAAAAGATCAATTGATCCGTAACTATTTCAAACCCTTCAAGAGCTCAATGAATCGCGCCCCATTCCTTCACTCATCTTATACCCACTTGGTTCGTGACATGGTCTATTGTGTCACCCCACTAGGTCGACTCACGCCACACCTAGCCCAAGTATCATTTCCTCGCCTCTACGGATTCTAGTTACTCCACATGTATCAAGAGTACCTTACTCTAAACATGTAATGCTTTGGCCAAAGACTTTAGTAACAATCCGACGAGAGGCCATGGGTATACATCTCCTCGCAAGGAGTGGTGAATCCTTTATAGGCTATTCAAACACCTTCGATCACTTCGACTTATACCCAATCATCCCGGGTCCACATCTCCTTAGAGATGTTTGCTTAAGATGTCAAAGCATAAGTGTCCATGATCAAGATGACTTGAATACCGCAAGTCAAAGGAACATCGCACTTAAGCCACAGTAAGAACTTCATTGACATATCTATATATGCAGAGAACCATATGAAGTCTTACTACTGGGTCACTCCAATGAACTAGTTACCATAACTAGCATCCACGATTAACTCCGACATCACTATGTCTCCACCAAAGGAGAATCACCGCTTGATACACCAAGGAGTATACTGCTAGTCTCGGCATGTAATCGATGGTGTCCAAATCCATCAATTCATCGACTAGGATAATTCCGATACATCACAATTACACATGTAGAGATACTCACTAGTTGTGATCCAATCACAAATTCTCTCATGCTGTGAATCGTATCGTGGACATTCAGTAAATGAGTTTAAGATCCAATCAAATACATAAAACATGGATACTCAAATAGTGAATCTTCATTTATCATATAAATGGTTCATACATAAGGCGATTGCCTTAGGACATCTCTCATATATTACTAACAGACTCTCTCTTGGCCTAATGCCAATCACTACGGTATCCAATACCATAAGCTCTAACATGACCCTCAAACTTATTTTGAGGTAATGCTTTAGTTAAAGGATCCGCTAAGTTCCTTTCAGTGGGAATTTTCTCGATTTGTATTTCGCTCCTACCGATGATCTCTCGATAAGATGATAGCGAAGCACATGTTTGGATCATCGATGAGACCACATCAAGTTCGAGAGATGAACTTCTGATCCAAACCGCCTTTGTCGCCTAAAGCCGCAACGATTCTCGCCTTAGTGACAATCCGCTATAGCGTCAAGCTTGGAACCTTTCCAACTTATTGCGCCCATTCCGGTGAATACATCCGCATCGAGACATGGAATCATCCTTGTCTGTCTGGAGCTGGCATCCGTATACCCACGTATCACCATGTACCCTTCTCCATATATTAGGAACACATCCTTAGTTCTTCTCAAGTACTTAAGGATCGCCTTAATACACCCAATGATCCATTCCCGATCGATCGTATCCGCCGTGACACTCGTGAGCATACGATACATCGGGCCTCATACATAACATAGCATACATGATAGATCCTATTATGATGCATAGGAATCTTACTCATGCAAATCCTCTCGCCTTCGCGGCGGACACATAGACTTCAAAGGTGTACCCCATGCCCGATGGGCGATAACCTTTCTTGGATTCCGACATGCTAAACCTCTTTAGCACTTGGCCTATATATGTAGACCGAAAGACCACAACCGCTTTCGATCTATCTCTATAGATCTTAATCCCAAGGATGTAGGTTGCTTCTCCTGTGTCTTTCATGGAGAATGTCTTGATAACCAAACCTTAATCGATCGTAAGATTGACACATCGCTTCCTATAAGTAATATGTCATCGACATACAATACTAGGAACACGATCGCACTCCCACTAACCTTCTTGTACACACAAGGTTCGCTCGATTTTGTGAGAAATCAAACTTTTGATCGTCTCATCAAAACGGATATTCCAGCCTCTCGGATGCTTGCTTCAATCCATAAATGGATCGTCGCAATTTGCATACCTTGGTTTTATCAACCGATGTGAAACCTCAGTCGTATCATATACACGTCCTCGAGCAGGTTTCCATTAAGGAAAGCTGTTTTCACATCCATCTGCCATATCTCATAATCATAATGAGCCGCTATGGCCAGGAGCATCCGAATGGATTTAAGATAGCTACAATAGGTTTCGGCCATAATCAACACCTTGTTTTTGACGATATCCTTTCGCCACCAATCTAGCCTTATAGGTAATCACATTAACATCCATGTCGTTTTTCTTCTTGAAAACCCACTTGCACCCTATAGGCTTTATGACTTCAGGTGGGTCAACCAAGTTCCAAACTTGGTTTTCATACATGGAATCCATTTCCGACTTCATGGCACCAAGCCACTTATCCCTTTCTGAACTTGTCAGCACTTCTTCATAACTGGTAGCCTCCTCATCATCAATGAGTAACACGTCGTTCGATTCACTTACGAGAAATCCATATCTCTCAGGAATATTGCGTGTTCTACCAAATCTACGAAGATGTGGTGTTACAATAGGTCCAAATTGATTGCTCATCACTATGAGTTGTACCGTTGTGCTTCACCGTATCTCATTAATGTCTATTTGAGTCTCTCGAGCCTCCTCAAGCTCGATCGACACTCCCACTGCTTTCTTACAAGAGAAACTCTTTCTCTAGAAACACAAAGATGCCTCAAACAAACACCTTTGTTCCACAGATGATAGAATTGGTAACCCCTTGTTTCCTTAGGGTATCCAATAAATAGACATTTATCGACTTAGCATCCTTTGTCTGATACATACCGCTTCACATAAGGTGATAACCCCATATCTTCAAGTAAGATACATGAGGTTTCTTACCATTCCATATCTCATATGGAGTAGTTGAGACTACCTTGGTAGGCATTCTGCTTAACAAGTAAACAATGCATGCATAACCCCAAAAGGACTTGGGAAGAGTTGCATGATTCATCATTGACTTGACCATGTCCAACAAGGTCCGGTTACGCCTCTCAGATACACCATTATGCTGTGGTGTATAGGGCGGAGTCCATTGAGACAATATGCCATTGTCTCTTAGATAATCAAGAAACTCTTGACTTAAGTATTCACCACCTCGATCCGATCGAAGTATTTTAATACTCTTGTCATGTTGTTTCTCTACTTCATTTCTGAATTCTTTGAACCTTTCAAAGGCTTCAGACTTGTGTTTCATCAAGAACACATACCCAAACCGTGAGTGATCATCTGAAGGTAATGAAGTAGCTATAGCCTCCTAATGCTTGAGTTGACATAGGTCCACATACATCAAGATGTACTAAACCTAGTAACTCTCCCACTGCTCACCTTTTCCAAAGAAAGGTAACTTAGTCATCTTGCCTTTTAAGCATGATTCGCATGTATCGTATGAATCCAATTCAAACGATTCCAGAATTCCACATCGGTGTAATTCGGACATGCGTTTCTTGCTTATATGGCCAAGACGACAATGCCACATATAGGAGTCTATGTGATTATCCTTTCGAGCACGCGTGTTGCTCGCTTCGATATTGAAAATGTCACTGGATACGTCCAACGTATAAATGCCATTACTCAAAGTTCCAGTTCCATAAAGTACGCCATTCAAAGTTATATAACAACAATTGTTACTAAACGTTAAATGGAAACCATTTCTATTTAAGCAAAAAATAGAAACAATGTTCTTTATTAGAGAAGGAACATAATAGCAATTGTCCAGTTCCAAGACTAGTCCACTAGGAGCTTCAAAAATAAGTTCGATGGCGACCGCAAGAAGAACCTTTGCTCCATTGCCAACTCGCAAATTTGACTCTCCTCGACAAGTCTTCTTCTATTCCTTAGCCCCATGTATGTCATTACATATATGTGAGCTACACCCAGATCCAATACCCAAGTGTCTAAGGAAATAGAATGACAATCAATAACGAAGATACGAAGAGGATGGGGCATCGGATGCCTTCTTCTTCTTCATGGACTCAAGATAAATCTTGCAGCTTTCTTCGCCAAGGGCCTTCCTTGCCACAATGATGGCAAGTGCCCTTTTATACCGGGTTCCGCCTTTCTTGCCTTTTTCTTTCTTTCTTCTTCTCGCTTTTTGCCTTCCTCTTAGAACCTTTGAGGAATCAACTGAACGCTTTCTCTCATGCTTTACGTAAGGCTCCACAGCCCAAAGATATCGAGGAGCTCGAATGGTGGATTCCAATTTGTTCATCCGATAGTTCATCACAAATTGCGAAACTCTTGGGCAAACAATGCAGAATTAAGTCAATACTTAACTCATGATCCATCACAAAACCGAGGGTAGCTAGTCATTGATGTACCCGCTCATCTTTAGCACAAACTGCATATGCATTTAACCTTCTTGCATCTTCGTGGTGAAGAGGAGCCTAGAGACCTCGAACCTTTCTGATCTCGCTTGCTCATCGAACAACTCATGAAGATGGAAGACCATAGTGTTAGCATCCATATGCTCATGCTGCTTCGCACTGTGTACCATCGCCGCTAGCATGATGCAACTCGCCAGCCTGGGACCGCCACATGCTTCCGATAGACCAACATTTGGTCTGAGTTGCATCGCCCTTAGGACGGTCAGAAGAGGCTTCTTCAAGGACATATGCAAGCTTTTCCGCTGAGAACAATTCTCGTGTTTCTAAGCTACCCAGAAGTTAGGCCCAATCTTGTTCAATCCAAAATAGTGCGCAAATTCAAAGACGCTATGATCAATTTATTGACCTAGAAATACAAAACGAGCATATATGAGAAAATGATTTTAAAATGCATCAATATACATTTATAAATCCCATTCATTTTTCGAATTTCAAAACCCCAAAATCACTTCGGGAGATTGTAGGTCCATCTCCGAATGGGCTGATATCCATCATAGTTATGAACAACCTTGGAGAGAGTCCAACAAGCCATTCATAACTACGACGGTAGGTATCATCTATACCGATTGCATATCCCGTATATGCAACTATCACATTGTGCTATCAACTAATTGAATGTTCACACATACATCGGGTTGTTAACACATTAACAAGTATGCATCATATGCATAGCACCCAACTTCACCTCCCTTTACATCGACCTTGGAGAGAGTCCAACAAACCGATGCTCCGTGTTAAAGCCAACCCATTAATCAGGACATAGTTTTAATATGGTTAGAGCGCATTCAACCAATTAGCCCAGCTTGGAGAGAGTCCAACAACCAAAGCTAACGATTGACCTCTCGACTCTTACCATATTAGTATTAAACTATTCCATGGTTTGAACATATTCAAAGTTCGAGCCGGGCTTGGAGAGAGTCCAACAACCCAAACAAGAAACAGAACTCTGGTTCTAACCATATTAATGGAAGGTGTAGGCTTTAATATTGATTAAGGGTTTTATGTCTCATCCTCTTTGCATGCAAATAACTATTATCTACATGGCATGGCATACATGGCATACATCTACATGTCACGACACGCATGGCATAATGTTATGCATCTAATGCAATTACATGGCATACAATTATGTCATGTATATAATTTCCTTATATGTCATAACTATTTATGGAAATAAAATATGTTTAAGATTTGATTCTCCAAATCAAATCATAATTAAATTAGGAAACAAATTTACAAATCTAATCACATATTTTATTCATGGAATTATTTGATTAAGGAAAATCTATTTAGGAAACCAATTTCCTAAATCTTTAAAACTACTTATAGAAATTAAATATTTTAAGATTTGATTTCCCAAATCAAATCATGATTAAATTAGGAAACAAATTTCCAGAATCTAATCAAATATTTTATTTATGGAAAATATAAATTTCCATAAATACTTCCAACTTTCCAAAAGTGGAAGATTTCCATAAATACTTCTAGACTTTCCAAAATTGAAAAATTTCCATAAATACTTATAAATTTCCAAAATTTAGAAAACTTCCAGAAATACATTATGACTATCGCAAAACCATTTTTACGATTATGTCGAAACACAACCTGGGCTCTGATACCACTGTTGGGTTTCCGGCACCGCGGCGTGTGTGTGTTCGATCATGTTTCGTAAACATGAGCACAGCGGAAGCAATTAAAATTAATAAATCTATATTTATTACAACACACACAACACACGCATGCATTTACAACAAGTGTAGACATAACCGTAAATTAAAATTTGCAATAAAAGGAAATTAAACTACGTTATACCTTCCGTATGACGTGTAGCGGGAACGGCATCAACCGGAACGATCCTCGTAAGAATCGTCTCTATCCGTATCCACGCCGAGCTCCTCGGGATGACTTCGCTAAGTCACGAGCTTCGTCTTCGTACGGGTTACTAGCCTCGTGTTGAAGACGACGTGATCGAGAGATGATCACGATCCGAATCCAAATTCGATCCTAAAACGAAGTTCTCAAAACTCGCTTCTCCGAGAGGTATTCATCAACCGTTTGACGAATCCTTCGTCCTCCACCTCAGAGGATTACCGGAGATCAAATCCCCGGTAAGTTAGCCGCTGTCGGAGCACTAACCGTCGTCCAAACGACGCTCCGACGAGAGGAGGAGAAGCTGTCTAGAAAACTGGACAGCTTGGTGGAGGAGTAGGCGCCGGCCAAAACAAGGAGAGAAAAAGCTCACCTTGATGCCGAACCTATAGGAGATCACCGGAGGGTCGCCGGAGGTTCACCGGCTGGAGCTTGACGCCGCAAGGGTATTGACGGCGCACAAAGCTGGGCGGTGGCAGCTTGTAGTTGGGCGCCAAATCACCAAGGGTGGGCGGCAACTATGTTGGGCGGCCAAAATAGATTAGGGTTTTGGATTAGGGTTTAAGCCCTATTTTATAGAGAACTAATTCTCTTAATGGTTAATGGATCATATCCATAAAGCCCGTTAACCCGCTCCATTAAGATAAGTTAAAATAAACCAAACCATGATGGTTTATTTTAAGTTAAAACGAACCGAACCAACCTTTTGTTCATTCGTTTAATATAAACCAAACCCTTTGGTTTATTCTCATCCATTGGATTAGAACCAAACCATTTTGGTCCATCCATTATGTCTTCATAAGACACGGCCCATCCACGCTTCCATTGCGACTGAAACAATTTCATGCTCGCTTTATGTTCGTCCAACCAAACATAGTTTCTCCTTGGCCGAGAATCCCATTCTCAAGCTCGCTTTTAAATCCTTTGGATTACACTGCGTGCGTGTGACCAAATAGGTTCTCGGTTTATGTTGGCCATCTATAATTAACCATTAATTATAGAACGCATCATGAGTGGCACCTAGTAGTACATCATGATCCCCAATTAACCGAAAAGATCAATTGATCCGTAACTATTTCTCAAACCCTTCAAGAGCTTCGAATGAATCGTGCCCCATTCCTTCACTCATCTTATACCCACTTGGTTCAGGACATGGTCTATTGTGTCAGTCCCCACTAGGCTGACTACGTCACACCTAGCCCAAGTATCATTTCCTCGTCCTACGGATTCTAGTTACTCAACATGTATCGAAGAGTACCTTACTCTAAACATGTAATGCTTTGGCCAATGACTTTAGTAACAATCCGACGAGAGGCCATGGGTATACATCTCCTCGCAAGGAGTGGTGAATCCTTTATAGGCTATTCAAACACCTTCGATCACTTCGACTTATACCCAATCATCCTGGTTCCACATCTCCTTAGAGATGTTTGCTTAAGATGTCAAAGCATAAGTCTCCATGATCAAGATGACTTGAATACCGCAAGTCAAAGGAACCTCGCACTTAAGCCACAGTAAGAACTTCATTGACATATCTATATATGCAGAGAACCATATGAAGTCTTACGGCTGGTCACTCCAATGAACTAGTTACCATAACTAGCATCCACGATTAACTCCGGACATCACTATGTCTCCAGGAGAATCACCGCTTGGATACACCAAGGAGTATACTCTGCTAGTCTCTGATGTAATAGATGGTGTCCAAATCCATCAATTCATCGACTAGGGATAATTCCGATACATCACAATTACACATGTAGAGATACTCACTAGTTGTGATCCAATCACAAATTCTCTCATGCTGTGAATCGCATCGTGGGCATTCAGTAAATGAGTTTAAGATCCAATCAAATACATGAAACATGTATACTCAAATAGTGAATCTTCATTTATCATATAAATGGTTCATACATAAGGCGATTGCCTTAGGACATCTCTCATATATTACTAACAAGTTCCATAAAAATGAAAAAATAGTAGTAAGAACATATAATTTGCAAGTACCTATTCTATTACGCACATGCCCAATTTTCATCTTAATAGACTAAATTCGGCTTCGGGTAGGGGTTTAGTAAATAGATCTGCCAAGTTAGACTTCGATTCGACGTATTCGAGGTGTATGGCTCCGTTGGTCACATATTCTCGAATGAAATAGTGTTTGACCTCTATATGTTTGGTCCTAGAGTGACATATCGGATTCTTTGTAAGATTAATTGAACTAATGTTATCTACGTGAAGTTTAGTATTCGTAAAGTCTAACTTAAAGTCGCGGAGAGTGTGCTTCATCCAAAGAAGAAGCGTGACACACTCACCCATCTCGATGAATTCGGCTTCGGTGGTAGAAAAAGCAACACAATGTTGTTTCATCGCACCAACTCACTAGACTCGAGCCGAGAAGTTGACAACAACCACTCGTGCTCTTTCTATCGAGCTTACTACCGGCATAATCCGAATCGGAGTAGCCGATTTGTTCGAACTCCGTAGATCTAGGGTACCAAATACCAATGTTAAGTGTGCCCTTAAGATATCTAAGGATACGCTTAACTAGGGTTAGGTGTGACTCCTTAGCAAAGTTTGAAACTCCGGCGCATACTTATCGCGAATAGGATGTCGGGTCGACTCATATTAAGTATAGGAGACTCTATTACGCTCCTATAGTATTTTAAGTCAATGGACTTACTTTCTAGGTCTTCCTATGTTAACATTTATCGCCATTGGGTTGTTTATTACCTTAGCGTCTTGCATTCCAAATCTTTTAATTAAAACCTTAGTGTATTTTTGTTGATATAGGTATATACCATCCTTAGTTTGTTTAATTTGTAGACCTAAAAAGAAACTTAACTCGCCTACCAAGTTCATTTCGAACTCACTTTCCATGAGTGAAACGAACTCGTTTAGTAAGGCGGAGTTAGAGGTTCCAAAATTATATCGTACGTAAATTTGAGCTATGAATATTTCTTTACCTAAGGTTTTTACAAAGAGAGTTGGGTCAACTAAGCCTTGGTTAAACCCTTTTGACTTAAGATGGATTGAAAGTCTCTCGTACCAAGCTCGAGGAGCTTGTTTAAGTCCATAGAGAGCTTTCTTAAGTTTTAGAACATGGTCGGGTTTATCTAGATTTTCGAATCCGGGGGGTTGGCTGACATAAACTTCTTCTTTAATGTATCCATTTAGGAATGCCGACTTAACATCCATTTGAAACAGCTTAAATCCTCGATGTGCGGCATAAGCTAGCAACATTCGAATGGATTCGAGTCTAGCTACTGGGGCATAGGTTTCGTCGTAATCTAAGCCTTCGACTTGGCTAAACCCTTTGGCGACTAACCTAGCCTTGTTTCTAACTACTTCACCTTTATCATCAAGCTTATTTCGAAACACCCACCTTGTTCCAATTATCGTTTTGTCTTTAGGTGGTGGTACTAATTCCCACACTTCATTCCTAGTAAATTGGGCTAGCTCTTCTTGCATTGCAATAATCCAATCGGGATCAAGAAGAGCTTGTTCAATTGATTTGGGTTCTATCTTTGAAATTAAGGAAATTTGACTAAGGTTCCTATAGGATGCTCTAGTTCGAACTCCTAGATTAGGATCTCCTATCACTTGATCTATAGGGTGGTTAGTTTGAATCCTAGATTGGGTTGGGTTTGTGTCACCTAATGCTTGATCAATGGGGTGACTTGGTTGAACACTAGTTTGGTTGGAGTCATCTATCACTTGATCAATAGAGTGACTTGGTTGACTTAGGTTAGGATTAACACTAGACCTGATCTCTGGATCGAGTTAGGTCTAGTATGAATCGGCTCGCTAATTGGGGTTGCTTAGGGGTTTTGTAGGTTCATGTCCTTCATCGAACACTACATTAATAGTCTCTCTCGACTCTAAGGGTGTCGTGGTTATATACTCTATAAGCTCTACTTGTAGTCGAGTATCCTAGAAAGATTTCGGTCGTGGTTTTGGATGTAAATTTCCCTAGGTAATCCTTAGTGTTTAGGATATGTACCTTACACCCAAATACCCTAAAGTACTTGATGTTGGGTACTTTATCGTGATAAATCTCGTATGAGGTCTTAAGGTGCCTTTTTACCATAAGGATCCTATTTTGGACATAGCATGCCGTACTAACGGCTTCTGCCCAAAACCTATCGGGTAGGTCGTATTCGTTCAACATGGTCCTAGCGGCTTCTTGTAGAGTTCGGTTTTTCCGCTCCACTAGGCCATTTTGTTGAGGGGTCCTAGGGCAAGAGAATTCATGGTGGTATCCGTTTAGGTTACTGAAGTCGGTGAACCTTTGATTTTCGAATTCACCACCATGATCGCTTCTAAGTCTTTTAACCTTAAGGTCTTTTTGATTCTCGATTAATTTGAATAGATTGATTAATTGATCTAGGGTATCATTTTTATGTTTGATGAACCTAACCCAGGTAAACCTGGAGTAGTCGTCAATTATGACTAAGCAATATTGACTTCTATTGAGTGACTTGGCTCCATGTGAATCGAATAGATCCATATGCAGGAGCTCAAGTACATTTGAGGTTCGTTCTTGGTTAGTTAACTTGTGTTGTGTCCTAGGTTGTTTTCCTTATTGACAAGCATTACAGATTTTATTAACCAAGTTGTTGAGGTTGGGTAAGCCTCTGACTAAGCCTCTCTGACTCATCTTGTGGACGAGTCTTGGGTGCGAGTGACCGAGTCGTCGGTGCCACAACCATGATTCCTCTTCCTGTGTCATAAGACATTTGGCTGAGGAATTGATTAAGTTAATTGTATAAATGTTATTTGTCCTAGTTCCTTTGAGTATTGTTTTAGCTGTTTTATTTGTTTTAATTACACATTCATTTTCTAAAAATACGACCTTATAGTTATTGTCACATAATTGGCTTACGCTTCATGAGTTATATTCAAAATTCTCTACAAGTAATACATTTTTAATAACAAAATTCGAGTTAAGCTCGATATCACGATCCGATGATTTTGAGCTTGCCGTTATTCCCAAAGGCTACCGATCCTTGTATCGTTTGAATCGAGCTTTATGAATTTGAGTTGATCCCGATCATGTGTCGAGCAATCACGTCAACATCCATTGATCCTACACACAAGGTGGTTGGATTGGATGTTAGATTTTTTTTTAAATTGGTTGTAAGTTGTTAAACCTAGGTCATCTCACTGTGTCTATATGATCAATCATGTTATACTTATGTGTGTGAGATGACTTCCAATTAAGTTGATTAAGTGTATTTAGGTTCAAGTAATTTTATGTTAGATTTGGATTTAAACCTAGGCTTGTCAAGTTTACCTTTTCAAGATCATGGCTTCCAGGTCGTGGCGAGGCACAGGGGCCTTCTTTTATCGGATCATCGACCACTTCCTTAGACAAAGCCATTTTCAAGAAAATGATGACTTGACTCACCTAAGACTATCTCCTAGTCTAACTGGTTATTTTTGAAAAGAGGCTCCCCGAGGCTCAATCTTTTCGAAGTTGATTATGTTCATGTTCTAAGTGAGTTCACAAGTTTTAAAGTACAAACTTTCTAAGTTAAAGCATGCAATTTCTAAGTTAAAGCACAAACATTCTAAGTTAAAACATGCAATTTCTAAGTTAAAGCACAAACATGTTTTGTACTGGCTCCCCCTAGACCGTTGAATCGGTTCGGTCTATCCACATAGTGGATTTGGTCCTTGGGAACCCAGTACGGGTTGGATCCTAGAGTTGAAATCAAAAAGTTCTTAGGGACCCATGCTTGGACATGTTTCCTATGTTGACTTACAATCGACATATACGACCTATTAGTCGTGTTTGAGTTAAACCCTAGTCCAGCCTTGTTGTACACGACCCTTTGAGATCCAAGTAGGAGGTCAAGTCCTTTGGATCCCGAAGTGAATCTTTCCAACGTGTTCCTAAGATCTTCGACTTGACTTTTAAAGAGAGAGTTCTCAATTTCGAGCTTTTCAACTCGAGTTGAGTCCTTCTCTTGAACTCGACTAGTCGAAGAGGTTAGGGAGACCTCGTGTTTGAGGAGTTTAACCTCCTCAACAAGGGTCTCGACCTTGGACTCGGACTTAGCTAACTTCCTAGACAAAAACCTAACCGTATTATGTAAAGTATTAAATAAAGTTCGACTTACTTTAAGGGTATCTTTTGAACTGGATGCGTATCCGTGGCTTGACTTGAAGGTAGCTTCGTAGTCCAAGTCATCCTCAAGTTCTGACTCAAGTTCAGGCTCGGTCTCCGTGTCCGACTCAATTGATTTCGCCATGAAGACGTGGTCTTCGTCTTCTTCGGATGACGCTTCTTCCCATGTCGTGTTGAGGGCCTTCTTGTGCTTAGGTGCTTGGTGGTTGAGCTTGGGGCACTCGGACTTGGTATGTCCAAACCTGTTGCACTCATAACACCTAATATTGGAACTTTTAGGCTTACCTTGGTTGGGTCGAGTCGTGGTTCGCTTTCGTCCCTTGGCTATCCTTCGAGCTAGGTTCATTAGTTCGGCAGTCAACTCCGGGTCAACTTCTTCTTCGGATTCGTCTTCCTCCTCGGTTGGTGGTGGCTTGCTTGCGATTTTCTTCTTCTTTGAACCTGCAAATAAGGCTATACCCCTCTCGGGCTCCGAGTTAGACTGCTCATGAAGTTCAAAATCCGAAAAGAGTTCATCTAACCTAATTTTAGAAAGGTCCTTGGAGACCTTATAGGCATCGACCATGGATGCCCATAAGGTAGTCCTCGGAAAAGAGTTTAGGACATACCTTATAAGGTCGCAGTTTTTGACCTTTTGCCCGATTGCGTGTAGATTGTTGACTATGTCCTGGACTCGGGCGTGAAGTTGTGTCGCGGACTCGTGTTCCTGCATTTTTAGATTATACAATTTATTGAACAAAAGGTCGCGCTTACATACCTTGGCTTCATCGGTCCCTTCGTGTAGCTCCACTAGTTTTGTCCAAAGATCTTTTGCGCTTATGAAGGGGCCGACGCGATTTAGCTCCTCCTTGGATAGGCCGCATTGAAGGATTTGCATTGCCTTAGCGTCGGTTTCGACTTGTTCTTTTGTCGCAATGGTCCATTGGTCATAATCCAAGGAGTCACCCACTTCATTAGTCGGAAGTGTGAAACCCGTTTGGATTATGATCCACATCTCGATTTGGGTTTTAAGAAAGCATTCCATCCGACCCTTCCAATAACGGAAATCATATCCGTTGTAAAACGGAGGTCGGACGGTGCTAAACTCTTCGAGATGGGCCATTAGAACAAAGAACACAAGGAGACGAAGGAAAAAAAACTAGCAACGACAAAAACACACAAAAAGTACCAAGACTCGCGTCTTGGATTAGTAGTGCGGGAGTAAATTTAACAAAGCGAAATAAATCTGAAATAAACAGAAATAAAAGAAAAATAAATCTGTGAAAAATGGCTAGATTGGTGGTTTCACCAAATCTTAGCAACCCCCGGCTCTGATACCAATTGTTGGATCGATGCGGTTCGCTAGAGGGGGGGGGGTGAATAGCGATAAAAACTTTTTCTCGTTTCTTTCGTTAAAACTCGAGAGAAAATTAATTACAGCGGAAATGTAAAGTAAATAGAGAAAAATAGGTTTTACTTGGTTCGTAGCCTTCGGCTACTACTCCAAGGCCCTAATGGTCCTTGACCACGCACGAAGGGCAAATACTAAACGAACTCCCTCTCGATGGAGATAGGATTTAAACGAATACAAAAACTCGAGAAAGACTCAAGGTAGAGGGACACTCCCCCTCTCCTTGATATGATTTAAAGCTTGAAATAAAAACAACTTATACAAATTTAAAGATTATACCGACGACTTCAAAGATTGGAGGTTGAAGCTCTAGTCGTCGCGGCCCTAGCCGTCATAGGGATGTCGGAGAGTCGAGTGTATCTAAGCACTAAGCTTTTGAATTGATGAAAAACCCTAGGTTTGGCCCTCCTTTTATAGCCTTTGAGCCCCTCATCGAATGGGTCTTTAGCCAATCACAAATGGGCACAAAACCCCTTGAAAAATGGTGATAACTCTTGACTACTCGAGGCTGATCCTTTGACCGATGACGATGGCCATCGATCACCGATCGATTCGATTTCGGTAGCCGATCGCTTGACATGATCGATGCGTTAGCTCAAGAAAAACATATTTTTGATGGTCGTCGACCATCCGATCTCGACCTAGACCATCTATAAGAAGTCTTTGGTCGGATCTATGCTTAAGATCATCCCCGTAAAGAGGATACGACCTTACTTACGCTCGCACACACGAGCTTACCTCAGTACTTACGTGTTGCTTTTGCTTTCGGCCTTCCACTCAATTCCTTCGGCTCCCTCCGAAGTCTCTTGAGTGTCGCCCGACCACCGCGACTTCCTCCGGGTGTCGCTAGCCTTCAGCTCCAGCGTTGAGACTTTTCTGCACACTTGATTTAGCTCATGAGATAACAATATATGCTTAACTTTGTATCGTTTGCTATAATCAAAACTTAGGTTCGACTTAGGTGCCTATTGCACCAACACAAATGTTATAGAAGTCAATCTATCTATTTCTTCATCATGAGTATTAGATACCGGATGTGCATCTCACATTTGTACCAATGTGCAGGCGCTGAGAAATAGCAGGGCATTGACAAAGGGCGAGGTGGACCTACGAGTAGGCAATGGAGCAAGAGTTGCTACTATTGCTGTAGAAACTTATGATCTATCTCTACCCTCTGGGCTTGTACTAGAATTAGATGAATGTTGTTATGTGCCTGCTTTAACTAAGAACATAATTTTGGTTTCTTGTTTGGACAAGAAAGGATTTATATTTATAATAAAGAACAAATATTGTTCAGTTTATTTAAATGATATGTTCTATTATAGTGCACCTCTAATGAACGGACTCTACTTTCTAGACTTAGAGAGCCCTATCTATAACATAAGTACCAAAAGGTTCAAGTCAAATGAGTTGAACCAAACCTATCTCTGGCATTGTCGCTTAGGTCACATAAATGAGAGTTGCTTATCTCAGCTCCATAAGGATGGGCTGCTAGACTTATTTGATTTTGAATCATATGAGACATGCGAGTCTTGCCTTTTAGGCAAGATGACCAAGACTCCCTTTAGTGAACACAGCGAAAGAGCAACAGACTTGTTAGGACTTATACATAGTGATGTATGTGGCCCTTTTAATGTTGCTGCTAGAGGCGGTTACAGGTACTTCATTACATTTACTGATGACTTCAGTAGATATGGTTATATGTATTTCATGACACATAAATCAGAATCCTTTGAAAAGTTCAAAGAATTCAAGAATGAAGTACAAAACCAGCTTGGCAAGAGTATTAAGATACTTCGATCAGATCGAGGTGGTGAATACTTTAGCCATGAGTTTCGTGACTATCTAGCTAAGTGTGGGATTCTATCCCAACTCACTCCTCCTGGAACACCACAGTAGAATGGTGTATCCGAAAGGAGGAATCGTACCCTATTAGATATGGTACGATCTATGATGAGTCACACAGATCTTTTTATATCCTTTTGGAGATATGCTCTAGACACAATAGCCTTTACCCTTAACTGTGTACCATCCAAGGCTGTGATAAAGACACCATATACGATATGGACAGGGAGAAATCCCAAGATGTCTTTCATGAGGATTTGGGGTTGTGAGGCTTACGTTCGACGTAAAGTCTCAGACAAACTGGGACCCAAATCCGATAGGTGCTATTTTGTTGGATATCCCAAGGACATAAAGGGATATTACTTCTACATTCCCAGTTAGCACAAAGTGTTTGTGGCAAAGACTGGGATTTTTCTAGAAAGAGATTTTGTTTCTAGAAAAACTAGTGGGAGTACGTTCGATCTTGAAGAAATTCAAGATAAGGACCATAACACTGAGGCCTTGATGGAGGTTGAACAGGAACCACAAAGTGTTGTGGGTGATGAGATTGTTGCACAAAGAGTTGTGGAACAACCACCTATTCATATAGACCTACCTCTTCGCAGGTCTGATAGGGTACGTCGTCAGCCTGAGAGATACTCATTTCTCTTGTCTGACCATGATGATATTATGCTCATTGAGAATGAGCCTACCTCCTATCAGGAAGTTGTGATGAGCCCAGATTCTGAGAAATGGCTAGAGGCCATGAGATCTGAGATGGAATCCATGTACACCAACCAAGTATGGACTTTGGTTGATCCACCTGAAGGGGTCAAACCCATTGGGTGTAAGTGGGTCTTTAGGAGAAAGACTGACATGGATGAACTTACACATACCTATAAGGGTTGATTGGTGGCTAAAGGTTTCAAGTAAATTCATGGTATTGACTATGATGAAACCTTTTCTCCAGTGGCGATGTTTAAGTCCATTCAGAACTTGCTTGCTATTGCAGCATACCATGATTATGAGATCTGACAGATGGATGTCAAAACCACGTTTCTGAATGGAAACTTACTCGAGGATGTGTACATGATACAACCTAAGGGTTTTGAAGATCCACAGCATACTGGAAAAGTATGTAAGCTGCGAAGGCCCATTTATGGGCTAAAGCAAGCCTCTTGGAGCTAGAATCTTCGATTCAATGATGCGATCAAACAGTTTGGTTTCATCAAAAGTGAAGATGAACCCTGTGTCTACAAGAGGGTTAATGGGAACACAGTTGTCTTCCTTGTATTGTATGTGGATGACATACTACTCATTGAGAATGACATTCCTTGGCTACAGTCTGTGAAGACTTGGCTAGGGAAGTGTTTCTCAATGAAGGGCTTAGGTGAAGCAGCCTGTATTCTAGGCATCAAGATTTATAGAGATAGATCTAAGAGATTGCTTAGCCTAAGTCAGAGTACATATATTGACACAGTATTACTACTGTTTGCCATGCAAAATTCCAAGAAGGGACTTCTGTCGATGTCACATGGTGTGAGTCTTTCGAAGACTCAAAGTCCCTCTTCTAGAGAGGAGAGAGACCGCATGATAAGATCCCTTATGCATCTGCTATAGGATCTATCATGTACGTCATGCTGTGTACTCGTCTTGATGTCTTGTATGCTTTGAGCATGATGAGTAGATACTAGTCAGAACCAGGTGAGTGTCACTGGATAACAACCAAGAATATTCTTAAGTACTTAAGAAGGACTAAAGAATATTTCTTGATATTTGGAGGCGATGAGGAGCTAGCTGTAAAGGGTTACAACGATGTCAACTTCTAAACTAACCAGGATGATTATAGATCACAGTCAGGATTCGTGTTTTGCTTGAATGGTGGCGCTGTGAGCTAGAAGAGTTTGAAGTAGGACACAGTTGCTGATTCTACAACATAAGCCGAGTATATTACTACATCTGAGGCAGCAAAGGAGGCAGTTTGGATCCACAAGTTCATTACTGAGCTTGGGGTGGTTCCTAGCATAGCAGATCCCATAGAGCTCTCTTGTGACAACAATGGAGCGATTGTACAGGCTAAGGAACCTCGCTCACACCAGCGGACCAAACACATACTACGACGCTTCCATCTCATTCGAGAGATTATCGATAGAGGAGATGTGGAGATTTGTAGAGTACCCACATAGACTAACATCGCAGATCCCTTGACCAAGGCTTTGGCACAGAAAAAGAATGATGGTTACACTAGGTCATTGGGTATTAGATACTACGATGATTGACACTAGTGCTAGTGGGAGATTGTTAGTGAAAGCCCTAGAGCCAATCATGTGATGATTGTTGTATGGACTTTATTGTATCATATTCCTATTTATAAAGGCATGGTTATTATATTTACTTGTATTGGTGCCAAATAACTAAGTATAATAACGTCCTTGAGTAGAAGGTTCTTATCTATATCAATCGATTGGTTGAATCGATAATGAGATGATATAGAGAACACTACTCTTAATCATTCCTAGTCAAGTATTAACATTCAGGGACAATGTTAATGCGTAGAGACTAGCATGTAGGTCAACTCGATGACTTGATCTCATAAGTCATAGATATGAGATATCAAGTTGACACATGGGTATACATTAGAGAATGTATACTGAATGACCCGCCAGGAGAAAGTATCATGGATCGTTATATGAGTGTCATATACTTTTTCATGTGGCTATTAGTATGACTATTAGTCCTTAGACATGAAGTCACCATGGTTCCCAACATAAGGAGTTGTATACTTTGGCTTCGTCAAATGTCACTCGTAAATGGGTGGACTATAAGGCGATTATTGGGTATGTAACAAATTATGCGGAGGGATGTGAGTGATGTAGATGGGATCTATCCCTCCTATATGACGGGAGTGACATCGTTATTCTTGATAGAGTGAGACCACGAAGTGCATGGTCATGCCCAAATGAGTCAATATGAGATATTGAGCTCATTTGATTAGAGTGAGTCTACTTGGAGTTCAAGATATAGATTGTACCGAGGATGACATGGTCTATGCCTCAATTGGTTAATCTAGATGTCAAGGATAGAGGGACATTGTCACATATTGTGAGAGTCACAATTAGTAGTCACAAAGGTGATGTTGGAGCTCAACATTCTTGTAACTTGGGTAGCAATGATGTGTTGCTAGATACCGCTCATTGCTTATATTCTTAAATCGGTTTAGGAACATTGCCAACGTTACAAGAATCTATAGGGTCACACACAAAGGGCAATTAGATGGAGATTAGGTTCATATGATGAACCATGAGGATTAGGTTCATGGGATGAACCAAATTGAATTAAGAGTAATCCAAATTAGACAAATTGAGTTGGACTCAATTTTATTCAAATGTTGAATGAGTCTAATTTAGATTTGATTCATCAAATCAATTTAAATTAATGAATAGAGATTCATTAAATTAAATTGACTTGAATCAAATGGTTGGATTTGATCAACCATGGGAGATAAGAGGTCAAGTTTGACTTGACTTGAGAGGGAAGATGAAAGGTCAAGTTTGACTTAACCAAATGCCATGTCATGATGATGACTTGGCATGGTCGGCCAATGATGATGCTCCACATCATCATGGACTTATCATGTGGTGCCACCTCATGAGGGAGACCAAGAGCCATTGGCTCTTGGAGTTACATGCATGCATGTAACGCCCCAACTTGAAGTGGTCGGCCACTATTCATCATGGGTGAATTCATTTTGTGAGTTACTCTCCAACTTCATCTTCTTCCTTGGATCATCTTCCTCTCAAGCTTGCTCTCCCATCCCTCATCTTGGCCGAACCATCCAAGGGGTGCTAGCACACTCAAGGTTGTGTTTTCTCCACCTATTGCTTGTGTGGATACCAATAGAGGAGTGTGCACTTGACACTCTCGAGTTCCAACGAAGTTTTTGGACAAGCGGGATAAGCGAAGGGCATCGCTTCAAGGGTAATACTCTCACCTTCTAGATCTAAGGTAGATCTAGGTTTACTTAAGCACGTACATGTTTTATTTTAATATATCTTCGCACGGATCCGTGGCCGAACTTTCGGGGTTTCCGCAATGCAAAAAGCGGTTTTTGTGGCTCGGAAAGTCCAACAATACTAACATCACACATATATAGAGTATGACATAAACATCATGAACAAGCATAACATAGGGTGATCTAAACTTCATGGGGTTCTAACAAAATTTTAAACCCTAAACAACTTGTACAAGATCTAACTAACCACATGTTAATTCCATCACATATAGATCATGGCATGGGAGGTCCTTAAGAGCCTAAATAGGTCTTGGCTGAGAGTTTCAAGAGGCTTAAGGATCCAACACTTAAATCTAGCTTAGCTATCAACATATTATCTTCATCTACATTTAAAACATAACATGACTACATATAGGTCAAAGCATAGAAGTCCATTAGGAGCCTAAATGGTTATTGGCCAAAAGTTTCATGGAGCTTGAAGATCTAACACCTAAACCAAGCCTATCTAGAAACATGTTATCATCATATTCCTACAAAACACAGCATGGACAATCATGGGAAGCATGTATAGGGTCTTGGCCAAAAGTTTCATGAAGCTTGAAGATCAAACACTTAAACCAAACCTATCTAGAAACATGTTATCATCATATTCATACAAAACAAAGCATGGACAATCATGGGAAGCACGTATAGGATCTTGGCCGAAAGTTTCATGAAGCTTGAAGATCAAACACTTAAACCAAACCTATCTAGAAACATGTTATCATCATATTCATACAAAACAAAGCATGGACAATCATGGAAAGCATGAAGAAGGTCTTGGCCGAAAGTTTCATGAAGGGTTTTCTTAACAACCATCAACCGAAGCAACTTGACTGCAGGTGAGGGGATACTTACATCCTTCGATTGGTTTAGTAGTAGTAAACACCCTAAGTGATGCCAAGACTAGAGCCCTCTTCTTGCTTGGTTGGTTTTCGGAAAATGGGAAGGAGAGGGAGTAGGGTTTCGGTGAGGAAGAAGAAGAGGAGGAGAGGATGACAACTTTTGTTTCTCTTGTCTCCTCATTCCCCTATTTATTCACTTGATGGTGTCCCTTAGCCTCCCTTACCATTATCTATCATTTCCCATATCCTTATAATTGCACAACCCTACTGGGCTTCTGGTTATTGGGTGCATCTTAAGGTTTAGCTATCTACTTGGGGTTTAGGGTTCAAACCCTTGGCCATGCATCCTTTTTGGCTCTATTTCTTTTATTTTTTTTTGAAAGAGCCCACATAAAGCCCATTATAATCATGCAAAAATTCTTGTAAAATTGCTAGGAATTTTACGGGCATTACAATCTCGACAATACTCGATGTGGATACAGATAGAGGCGAAACTTATGAGGGTCGCTAAGGTTGATGTCATTTCCGTTTCATATAATTCGTCAGGTATACCTAGATTAGTTTCTTTATTACAAAATTTGAAATAGCAATTATGTCTACACTTAATGTATCCTTGCATGCGTGTGGTGTGTGTTGTAACAAGTTAGTTATTGCTCATTTTATTTGCTTCCACTGTGCATGTTTACGAAACATGTTCGAACACACACCCACGTCGGTGTCGGGGAAACCCAACAGTGGTATCAGAGCCCGACTATTTTTCTACATAATTGTAAAATTATTTTGTAATAGTCATAATTGTATTTTTGGAAATTTTCACTTTTGAAAAGTTTAGAAATAATTATGAAATTTTTAATTAGTAAAGAAATTCAATTTGGAAATTTTCTAATGTGATTATGAAATTACAATTTAGGAAATTTATTTCCTAAATTAAATTTGAATTTCCTTAATTAATATTTTTCATAAATAGAATATGTGATTAAATTTGGAAATTTGTTTCCTAATTTAATCAGGAATTTGATTTGGGAAATCAAATCGCAAACATATTTTATTTCCAAAAATTAATTTTGACAATATGGAAACTACTTGTACATGCATAATTGTATGTCATGTAATTGCATTAGATGCATATCATTATGTCATGCGTATCGTTTCATGTAGATGTATATCATGTGTGTCATGCCATGTAGATAATAGTTATTTGCAACCAAAGAGGATGAGACCTTAAATCCCTTACACAATATTAAAGCCTACACCTTCCATTAATATGATTAGAACCAGAGTTCCGTTTCTTATTTGGGTTGTTGGACTCACTCCAAGCCCGGCTTGAACCTGAACATGTTCAAATCATTGGAATAGTTTGACACTAATATAGTAAGACTCAGAGGTCAATCGTTAGATTGGGTTGTTGGACTCACTCCAAGCCTGGCTAATTGGTTGAATGTGCTCTAACCATATTAAAATTGTTTCACAATTAATGGGTGGGCTCTAACTTGGAGCATCAATTTGTTAGACTCACTCCAAGGTCGATGTGAAGAGAGGTGAAGTTGGGTGTTATGCATATGATACATACTTGTTAATGTGTTAACAACCCAATGTATGTGTGAACATTCAATTAGTTGATAGCACATTATGATAGTTACATATACATGATATGTAATTGGTATGCTTGATACCTACCATCATAGTTAAGAATGATTTGTTGGACTCACTCCAAGGTTGTTCATATATATGTTGGATATCAACCCATTCGGAGATGGATCTACGATCTCCCGGATTGATTTTGATGGTTTTTGAATTTTAAAAAATTGAATGGGATATATAAATGTATGTTGATGCATTTTAAAATCATTTTCTCATATATGTTCGATTTGTATTTTTAGGTTAATCGCTTGATCATGATGTCTTTGAATTTGCGCTCTATTTAGATTCGAATAAATTGACTTGGTTGAACTTCTTGGACTAGCTTAGAAACTTGAGAATTGTTCTCAAGGATGAAAAGCTTGAGTATGTCCTTAAAGCACCTCTTCCTGCCCGTCCTAGTGATGACGCAACTCCAGACCAATTGTTGGCCCATCAGAAACATGTGAGTGATTATGAACTAGTGAGTTATCATGCTAGCCATGATGGTACCAGAGTTGCGGAAGCAGCATGAGCATATGGATGCTCATACCATAGTCTTTCATCTTTATGAGTTATTTGATGAGCAAGTGAGATCCGAAAGGTTCGAAGTCTCCAAGCTCCTCTGAGATGCAAGAAGGTTCATCTATGGTACTAATCAACATGCTGAAGATTATGGAGCCTTCTGTGAAGCATGAGCAGGGGACGGTGATGTTAGTTGATTCCTCGAAGAAAGGTTCTAAGAGGAAGTCAAAGGAACAGTAGAAGGGCAAGAAGAAAAGGGCTAAAAAGGCAGAACTAGCTCAAAAAGGCATTTGCCATCATTGCAGCAAGGAGGATCATTGGCGAAGAAACTGCAAGATTTATCTTGAGTCCGTGAAGAAGAATAAAGCATTCGATATCTCATCTTCTTCAGATATCTTCGTTATTGATTGTCATTCTATTTCCTTAGACACTAGGGTACTGGATACTAGGTGTGGTTCACATATATGTAATAACATACATGGGCTAAGGAATAGAAGAAGACTCATCAAGGGAGAGTGAAATTTACGTATTGGAAATGGAGCAAAGGTTACTATACTCGTCATCGGAACATATTTGTTGAAACTCCCTACAGGACTTGTCTTAGAACTAGACAATTGCTTTTATGTTCCTTCATTGATAAAGAAAATCATTTCTATTTCTTGTTTAAATAGAAATGGGTACCATTTAACTTTTAGTATAAATTATTGTTACATAACTTTGAATGACATTCTTTATGGGACTAGAACTTTAAGCAATGATATTTATACATTAGATGTATCCAGTGATATTTTCAATATCGAAGCGAGTAACAAGTGTGCTCGAAAAGATAATCAATTAGACTCCTACATGTGACATTATTGTTTTGGCCATGTGAGCAAGAAATGCATGTCCGAATTACACCAATGTGGAATTCTGGAATCATTTGAATTAGATTCATACAATACATGCTTATTATGCTTAAAGGGAAAGATGACCAAGTTACCTTTTACTGGAAAAGGTGAACCTATGGGAGAGTTGCTTGGTCGAATACATACTGATGTATGTGGACCTATGTCAACTCAAGCTCTAGGAGGCTTTAGCTACTTCATTACTTTCACCGATGATCACTCACGGTTTGGGTATGTATTCTTGATGAAACACAAGTCTGAAGCCTTTGAAAGGTTCAAAGAATTCAGAAATGAAGTAGAGAAACAACTTGGCAAGAGTATTAAAATAGTTTGATCGGATCGAGGTAGTGAATACTTGAGTCAAGAGTTTCTAGATTATTTGAGGGACAATGATATATTTTCTCAATGGACTCTGTCGTATACACCACAACTTAATGGTGTATCTGAGAGGCGAAACCAGACCTTATTGGACATGGTTAGGTCAATGATGAATCATGCAAATCTTCCCAAGTCCTTTTGGGGCAATGCACTTCAGACTACTGTTTACTTCATAAATAGAGTTCCGACCAAGGTAGTCTCTACTACTCCATATGAGATATGAAATAGTAAGAAACCTCATTTATCTTACTTGAAGATATGGGGTTATCCTCCTTATGTGAAGCGGACTATGTCAGACAAACTGGATGCTAAGTCTGATAAATGTCTATTTATTGAATACCCTAAAGAAACGAGGGGTTACCAATTCTATCATCTTATGGAACAAAAGGTGTTTGTTTCAAGGCATGCTATGTTTCTAGAAAAGAACTTCTCTTGCAAGAAAACAGTGGGAGTGTCGTTGAACTTAAGGAGGTTCAAGAGACTCCAATAGACATTGATGAGATACTTGGTCAAGCACCTCAACCGATAACTCATAGTGATGAGACATTGACTGAACCTATTGTGACACCAAATCTTCGTAGATCTGGTAGGACATGCAACATTTCTGAGAGATATGGATTTCTCGTAAGTGAATCGAATGATGTGTTATTCATTGACGATGAGGAGCCTACCAATTATGAAGAAGTTCTGAAAAGTTCAGAAAGGGACAAATGGCTTGAAGCCATGAAATCAAAAATAGATTCCATGTATGAAAATCAAGTTTGGAACTTGGTGGACCCACCTGAAGGTATTAAGCCTATAGGGTGCAAGTGGGTTTTCAAGAAGAAGACCGACATGAATGGTAATGTGATTACCTTTAAGGCTAGATTAGTGGCGAAAGGCTATCGTCAAAAGCAAGGTGTTGATTATGACGAGACCTATTCACCAGTAGTTATGCTTAAATCTATTCGGATACTCCTAGCCATAGCATCACATTATGATTATGAGATATGGAAAATGGATGTGAAAATGACTTTCCTTAATGGAAACCTCCTCGAGGACGTGTATATGATACAACCTAAAGGTTTCACATCGGTTGATAAAACCAAGGTATGCAAGCTTCGATGGCCCATATATGGAATGAAGCAAGCATCCAGGAGTTGGAATATCCATTTTGATGAGATAATCAAAAGGTTTGATTTCTCACAAAATCCAGACGAACCCTGTGTGTACAAGAAGGTTAGTGGGAGTGCATTCGTGTTCCTAGTGTTATATGTCGATGACATATTACTTATAGGATATGATATATCTGTCTTACAATCAGTTAAAATTTGGTTATCCAAAACATTCTCCATGAAAGACCTAGGAGAAGCGACCTACATCCTCGGGATCAAGATCTATAGAGATAGATCGAAATGGTTGCTTGGTCTTTTACAGTCTACATATATAGATCGTGTGATAAAAAGGTTTAGCATGTCAGAATTCAAGAAAAGTTTCCTTCCCATCAGGCATGGGATACACCTTTGAAGTCTATGTGTCTATGCACAGAAAATGAGAGGATTTACATGAGTAAGATTCTCGATGCTTCCGCAATAGGATCTATCATGTATGCTATGTTATGTACGAGGCTTGATGTATCGTATGCTCTGAGTGTCATGAGAAGATATCAATCTGATCTAGGAATGGATCATTGGGCGGTTGTTAAAACAATCCTTAAGTACTTGAGAAGAACTAAAGATGTGTTCCTAATATATGGAGAAGGTGATATGGTAATACGAGGATATACGGATGCCAGCTTCCAGACAGACAAGGATGATTCCAGGTCTCAATCTGGTTACGTATGTACCTTGAATGGAGGTGCAATAAGTTGGAAATGTTCCAAGAAAGACACTATAGTGGATTCTGCCACTTAGGCAGAATACATTGTTAGTGCTTATAAGATCCACATATCTCTACAATGACATAATATTGTCCACTTTGGGCCTAATCCCTCATGGTTTTGTTTTTGGGCTTTGCCTAAAAGGCCTCATTCCAATGGAGATATCTTTTTCATCTTATAAGCACAAGATCTTTTCCATGTCTTACTAATGTGAGACTTTGATTGTATTCTCAATGCTCCAACAATCCACCCCCCCCCCTCAAACGAAGGACCACATTGACCCCCCCTCAAGCCTATCCATCCTCGAAGGACATCCTCTGTTTAATGTCCAATCTCAACCCACCAGGACTTCCTGCCAACTGTTTGGTCCTCCTGACCCATCTGGACTTCCTACCAGTTGTCCAGCCCTTCTGGCCCAACTAGACTTCTTGCCAGTTGTTCGGTCCTCTCGACCCAATTGGACTTCTTGCCTGGTGTCTGGTTCTCTTGATCCAGACATAATAGCTCAACTTTCTTTGTTCGAGGTTCATGGCTTGACATGGACCATGGCTATGATACCAATTATTAGTGCTTATAAGATCCACATATCTCCACAATGGCATGATATTGTCCACTTTAGGCCTAAGCCCTCATGGTTTTGTTTTTGGGCTTTACCCAAAAGGCCTCATTCCAATGGAGATATCTTTTTCATCTTATAAGCACATGATCTTTTCCATGTCTTACCAATGTGGGACTTTGATTGTATTCCCAATGCTCCAACATACATTACAGCTTCGAAAGCAACAAAGGAAGTGATTTGGATCAAGAAGTTTGTCTCAGAACTTGATGTGGTCTCATCAACGATCTAAACATGTGCTTCGCCGCTAACATTTGATCAGAGAGATCATAAGTAGGAAGGAAATACAAATCGAGAAGATTCTCACTGAAAAGAACTTAGAAGATCCTTTAACTAAGGCCTTAGCTCAAAGTAAGGTTGAGGGTCATGTTAGAGCTTATGATATTGGATATCATGGCAATTGACATTAGACCAAGTGGGAGCTTGTTAGTGATATATGAGAGATGTCCTAAAGCAATTGCCTTATGGTTGTACCATTTATTTGATAAATGAAGATTCACTATTTGAGTATACATATTTTCATGTATTTTATTGGATCTTAAACTCATTTACTGAATGTTCGCAATACGATTCACAGCATGAGAGAATTTGTGATTGGATCACAACTAGTGAGTATCTCTACATGTGTAATTGTAATATATTGAAATTATCCCTAGTCGATGAATTGATGTATTCGGACACCATCAATTCCATTGAGCCTAGCACGAGTTATACTCTTTGATTTATCCAAGTAGTTGTTCCTCACTGGATGGAGACATTGGGATATCCAGAGTTAATCATGGATGCTAGTTATGGTAACTAGTTCATTAGAGTGATTAGCTGTAAGACTTCATATGGTTATATTCATATATGGATATGTCAATGAAGTTCTTACTGCAGCTTAAGTGCAATGTTCCTTTGACTTACGGTATTTAAGTCATCTTGGTCGTGGAGACTTATGCTTTGACATCTTAAGCAAGCATCTCCAAGGAGATGTGGACCCGGGATGATTGGCTATAAGTCAAAATGTCCGAAGATGTTTGAATAGCCTATAGAGGATTCACCACTCCTTGTGAGGAGATGTATACCCTATGGCCTCTCATCGAATTGTTACTAAAGTCTTTGGTCAAAGCATTATATGTTTAGAGTATGGTACTCTTGGATACATGTGCAGTAACTAGAATCCGTAGGACGAGAAAGTAATACTTGGGCTAGGTGTGACATGGTCAGCCTAGTGGAGAATGACACATAGACCATGTCCTGAACCATGTGGGTATAAGATCAGTAAGGGAATGGGGCACGATTCACTGTAGCTGCTAAAGGGTTTCAGAAGCGATCTGGGATCAACCGTTGATTTTTTGATTAATTGGGGATCATGATGTAATACTAGGTGTCACTCATGATTGTTATATAATTAATGGTTAATTATAGTTGACCAACATAAATTGAGAACCTATTTGGTCACACACACTACAAGTGCTATCTGAAGGATTTAAAACGAGCTTGAAACTAGGATTCTAGGATCGAGTGAGACTTGGTTTGGTTGGACCAAACAAAGAGCAAGCATGAAATTGTTTCAATCGTAACGGAAGCGTAGATGGGTTGAGTCTTATGAAGACATGATGGATGAACCAAATCGGTTTGGTTCTAATCCTATGGTGGAAAATAAACCAAAGGGGTTTGGTTTGTTTTAAATGGATGAACCAAAATTTGTTCGGTTCGTTTTAACTTAAAATAAACCAACGTGGTTTGGTTTATTTTAACTTAAGTTAATGGAGCATGTTAACAGATTTTGGTTATGAACCAATAACCGTTAGGAGAATGTATTCTCTATAAAAACATGACTTAAGAGTTTTGTTAATAATAATCAACTTTTGTGTTGGAAACCCTAGCCGCACAACCCTTCTCTTCCTCCTTGCTTCTTGCCACCCAAGAGGAATTGCCTCCCAACCAAGAGCTACTACCCAAGTTGCTACCGCCTCTTCCTCCTTGTCGTCGGCCACCCACCAGCCGTCGGCAACACCTCCAGTCATCCTCCCTTGGCCACCGGTGACCAAGGAGCAACCGACCAATTGATTGGTCGACTATCTCTTCCACCAAACAAGTTGTCTAGTTTCTAGATAGCTTGTTCTCCTCTTGTTGGAGAGGTCGTTTGGTCGAAGTTTTATGCTCCGACAGCAACCTACTTGTCGGGGATTGGATCTCCGGCAATCCTCATAGGTGGAGGGTTAAGTTTTCGTCAATTGGTTGATGAAAATCGCTTCTGAGAAGCGAGTTTGCGAAACTCATTTTTCGGATCCGAATTTGATTTGGATTGTGATAATCTCTCGATCATGTCTTCGATTCGAGACCAGTATCTCGTGAGAAGACGGGGCTCATAGCTTGTTGAAGTTATCCCAATGATACTTGGCATGGATACGGATAGAGGCGAAACTTATGAGGGTCGGTAAAGTTGATGTCATTTCCGCTTAACGTAATTCATCAGGTATACCTAGATTAGCTTCTTTATTGAAAAATTTGAAATAGCGATTATGTCTACACTTGATGTATCCTTGCATGCGTATGGTGTGTGTTGTAATAAGTTAGTTATTACTAGTTTTATTTGCTTCCGTTGTGCATGTTTACAAAACATATTTGAACGCACACCCACGTCGATGTTGGGGAAACCCAACACAATGTTGCTAATTAGAAATAGTTACCCCTTGTCGTCGACTGGCATGCTTAGTAAGTCTCCCAATCTCTGTTATATTCCCACATATCGTTTTTAAACTTACAAATTTTAACTTACATCTCTTATTCCAGAGTCTCTCCTATTGCAAGCTACTGACCAAAACCCCCCATCATCACGCAACAATCCTGTTCCACCCCCTCCTCACCAATTAACACTTCCTCAACCTCTTCCCATTTGCCAGACCCCACCAACACCCATTTCCTCCTCTTCCATACCCGATCTACCAGATTCTTTACTATCTAATATCAACGAGGTTAGCATATTACTTTCCTATAATTCTTTTTTCTCAATACTAATACCTTATTTTTCAAGGCATCAATAGAATAAGTCACCTAAACAACCAATGGATTCGATATACTAACACTCTTAAAAAGGAACTATAGGAGTATCAAACTAGAGATACATCACTACAACAAGTCTATCAATGACTCGAAAGAGAATTGCAAGCTTCTCTTATAAAAGCATAAGCTGACCGAGTAGAACTATAAACTCTCCAATTCTAGACCACCTTCTTACAGAATACTTTAGACATTATGAAGTCCTGACCACTTTCAGAAAGAAACAACTTTACTCAATAACCCTTCTGGACTTCATCTTCCATAAATGATCTGTTCCTAGATAGAGGATTTGCCTTTCTACAATGGGGCTTCCAGGACTGCATCGCACAATTCAAGGCAGTCGGTTATCCTCCTCTCGGGCACTCTACTAGCTTCTTAGACATGGGTAGCACCATTGACCGTACTCCCCCTGAACTATTATCTTTTCCATTTCCTCCTGATGAGAAAATGTTGCTTGTGCCCATCATAGCAACGTTTAACTTGTCTTTATTACCTTATTTTCTCCACAAACAAATCATTCATTTACAATGTTTAACATGATTGAACCAAGGGTACTACTGATTCACATCCCATAACCTTGTTAGTAAATATTCCTCGATCAATTTTTAAGCAAAAACACGAGGCACTCAAAATTTAACTAATCACATTTTATGCCCTGTCCCTTTATTTAAATAACATCCTAAATGAAATAGAACTTAACCTATGTCATGCCTGCTTGGGAAATAAATGACCATTCAAACAAATTTTATTACCAAAACAACCCTTCCCTACAAACATCCTTACCACTCGGGAAATAGGTTATTACTCGATCAAACACATATTTTCGCAAACAACCCTTCTCTTCCCACCAACCACAAGATTTATATTTCTGAGATGCCACTACTTCAAATTAATGAAATAACCCTTTAAATTTTCAACCTCCTCAATACCATTTACAACTCCTGGGAACCCCCACTTATCCCAACAAAGTCCCCCTTTTCCTATAAAAACCGAACCCCTCGATCCTCCTCTTTCATCTTCTTTTTTATCTTCACCCTTTCCTGTTGGTGCAATTGGCCCAGGTCATGATTGACCAGACTCAAGTTTGACTCGAGTAGTGTTTTGATGTTTGACACTAATGTTTGACAATGTATTGGGGAGATTGTTGGTGCAATCGACCCAGGTCATGATTGATGTTTGATGATGGTTTGACCATTGTCATGGGAGAAGTCCATGTCTTATGTACTTGGCATGGAAAGTCCAACATGAATTGGCAAAGAAAGTCCAAGCATGGGTCTTGGAAAGGGAAAGTCCAAGCTTGAGTCTTGGCATTTAGAAAGCCCAACATTGGGTTGGCATGGAAAGTCCAAGGGGGTAGTCTTTGCCACGTAAGTCCAAGGGTGTAGTCTTGGCGGTGAAAGTCCAAGTCATGGGTACTTGGCATTTGGGAAGTGCAAGGGTTGATATTGACGGTGTAAAGTCCAAGGGTGGAATCTTGGCAGCATAAGTCCAATGGTTAGCTGCGTAAAGTCTAAGCGTGGTCTTGGCAGTGTAAGTCCAATGTGCCTTGGCGGTGTAGACATCGTTAGCATGATAATAGCCGATGGAAGCACCTAAAGGCTAGCGTATGGATGAACAAGTCATGGATGACTTGGAGGGATCTGATAGGCATGAGGCTAACGGAGGTGGCTAGAAGGCTTAGGTCTAGGATAAGGGTGGTCTAGCAAGTATGGGGGCACCATACTTGGGGTTAAACCTCATGGTTGAGGTTATCAGTTGACTGGCATTATGACCAATTTGAATGATGGAAGTAGACTACGGTTCGACTATGACTAATGTGGAAAAATAGCCTGGCAGTCGACTGCTCGATGTAGCAGTCAACTATTGGCAGTCGACTGCCATGGATGGCAATCGATTGATGGTTTTTTTGTCGCGAGCATAGAACGCTTAGTAGTCAACTGGGCAGTTGGCTACGGGTGTTGGTAGTCGACGACCAAGTGATCCGTTGGAGTTTTTCCAGTGTGGATCTAGCCATTGTCTTACAACAACAGTGTTAGTAGTTGACTGGGGCCTTATGACAGTCGACTGCCAAGTGAAAATCCAACTCAATGCCGGTTAAAAGGAGTTGTTCATGGGAGATTTTGCCAATGGTTCTTGGGGAGACTTCTTGAGTCATTTTGAAGGCAAATTGCAGGTGCATTTCAAGGTTCTTCAAGCTCATCCAAGCAACCAACAAGCAAGCGCTCAAAACCCTAGTTTGTAAAGTGCTCTTTACATTTCATTCATATTTTGTTTGTATTCCTTTGTATTGGTTTTGTAATCATTTTTACGAGGTTTCTCCACCTCCGATGTGTTGTCGAGAAGGAGTTTATTGATTAGTGGTGTGTGTTTACATTGCTAGGGCTCATTCGAGCCCAACCCGTGGAGTAGGAACCTTGAGGTTCCGAACCACATTATATCTTCATGTACTTGTGCTTGTGTTGTGTACTTGTTTGTATCTTTATTATTTCCACTGCGTATACTAACATTTTGTAGCAAGCACGATTGAATTTCATCGCGCGACGACATCGCTATTCACCCCCCCCTTTAGCGGGCTAATAGGTCCTAACAAGTGGTGTCAGAGCGAGGTTGCTCTTCAAGGATTAACAACCAAGAGAGCACCGCTAGAGGGAAGATGGAATTTGAAGAACAATTAGGATGGGATATCAACACTCCGGTCCCGTATGCGCTCTATGGACGAGAAGACTTCAATTCATAGAAGGCAAGGATTGAAGACTTTATGATGATGAGGGATATCGAAGAGTGGTCCACTTTGATGGAAGGATTTGAATATCCTAGAGGACCAAAGAGAAGTTTCCTCAAGATGAAGAGATGGACCGAGGAACAACTCCAAGGGTTTGAGAAAAATAAGAAGGTAATAAAATTTTTGATTGATTTAATACCTAATGATATTTTGTCTAGACTAGGTGAATATCAAGATGCCAAGGAGCTTTGGGGCAAATTGGCAAAGTTTCATGAAGGTCCATCACTAGCTCATGAAGGAGAAGAGGAGTCTGAGGAGGAGTGTTCATCCTCTCAAGATCAAGAAGAAGCAAGAACATCTTCATCCCAAGAGCTTGAGGATTCAAAGATTGATAGGGAATCAATGTCTGGATTGGAAGAGGTGAAAGAAGTGGAAGAGGCCTCCACCTCTAGGATTGAGGGGGAGGAGAGACCATCCACTCTAGAGCATCAAGAAGAAGCCTCTACTTCCGGTGCAAGCCCAAGCCTCCACCATTGACCTAGGTAACTCAAACATTGTAGTTAAAGTTAAAAATCATATAATATATTTTGAGTGTATGGAATATAGGCACTACAAGAGCAAGTGCCCTAAGAAGGTCAAGAAAAGTCAACTATCACCAAAACTTCAAGAAATCTCAAAGGATGTCGGAGTCCCTGATAAGAAGAGCAAGGAGCATGTCATTTGCTTCAAATGCCGACAACTGGGATACTATGGGAGTCAATGCCCAAAGGGGGAGAAGAAGACTCACGAAGGAAGAGCTACACATGTAGGGGAAGCTAAGGCAAACCCTAAGGTAACTTTTAAGTATGTATCTTCTTCAATTAATTATCAAAAGCATGCTAGAAGTAATCTTGCAATTATTCATGAAAGGCATGCTAGAAATAATAGGTTTTATTGTTTAGGAGCGAAACATGTCAACCTTAGAAATAAGGAGAAATTTGGGACTAATAATCCTAGAAAAATCCTACCTAGGGAGACAATTAGAAAGGTAGAAGAGCACCTAGGTTTTAACCCTATATTGACTAGGCATATGCCTAGGAAAAATAATTCCTAAAGGACATATGAAAATTCAAAATTGGTAAGATTAGAATTAGAAAATCAAGCCTTGAGGTCAAGACTTGAGAAACTAGAAAAGACCCTTGAAAAAATGCAAAATCAAATACAATGGTCAAAGGATCAAAAATCTAGGTCTAAGAGTCAAAACCTAGGTTTTAGGAAGCAAGGTCCAACCAAGGGCAAGAAAGGTTTGGGTCACAAACCTAAACCCAAGGGGACCCACCATAGTGTTCCATTCGATTATGGAACACAACCTAGGTCTAGGAAAACAAAGGTCAATAGGGAAGTCATCCCTAAGGTTGACCAAGGTAGATGCCTAGTGGCTACGGTTTCAAGGAAACCTAGGGAAACCACTAAGAAGGTTACAAGGGGAGTTAGCCCTAGAGCTAACCTAGGCAAGACCCAAATGACTATGGCTTCTAAGCCTAGGAGGGTATCTTGGGAAGTTATCCCTAAGGAATACCTAGTAAACCCAAGGAGCTCCAATAGATATTGGGTTCCTAAGAGCATGAACGATTCACGCTAAATGGGTTAGGGTGTGCCAACTTTAAATGAATGGGTAGTTAACCTAACAATGGTAAAGGTGGCACTTTATGTCATTTTAAAGGTTATTATTACCTTGTAAATGTGTTTTGATTATAATCATAAAGTTTTTCAGGATGTGCCAATATATTTTGAAGATTATGAAAAATCAATCAAATTGGAACAAACTAATTTTAGAGGTCATGGTGTGTCATTTTGAGTTTTTGGCACACTTAGGAGCTTAGTGGTAATATGGAAAAATGAATTTAATTCTAACAAATGGCAACAAATATTAAAATTTAGGTATTATATGTTGGTGCAATTGACCTAGGTCACGATTGACCGGACGAGTTTGACTCGAACTGTATTTTGATGTTAGACAAAACGTATGACATATGATTGTCATTGGGAAAATCCAAGCAGGGGCTTGGTGTTGGTAAGTCCAAGTGTGTAGCCTCGGCAATGGGAAGTCTTGAGGACTTGGCAAGTTCACTAGTCTCGTAGGCTCGGGGTTCTTGAGTCGGTGAAGGATGACATTGCGAAGCCATCCGCTTGGTACATCCAAGGGACCGCCGGATGGGGAACGAACGGAGTGAGGCCCAAGGAAAGCATACTACAAGCTCAAGAGACACGAAGGATGACATTGCGAAGTCGTGCGCTTGGTGCATCCGAGGGATGTAGGCCGAGGGAAGAGAGCTTCGGTGAGGAACTTGTTAGTAATATATGAGAGATGTCCTAAGGCAATCGCCTTATGTATGAACCATTTATATGATAAATGAAGATTCACTATTTGAGTATACATGTTTCATGTATTTGATTGGATCTTAAACTCATTTACTGAATGTCCACGATGCGATTCACAGCATGAGAGAATTTGTGATTGGATCACAACTAGTGAGTATCTCTACATGTGTAATTGTGATGTATCGGAATTATCCCTAGTCGATGAATTGATGGATTTGGACACCATCAATTCTGTCGAGACTAGCACGAGGTATACTCCTTGGTGTATCCAAGCAGCTGATTCTCACTGGCTGGAGACATAGTGATGTCCGGAGTTAATCGTGGATGCTAGTTATGGTCACTAGTTCATTGGAGTGACCAGCCGTAAGACTTCATATGGTTCTCTGCATATATAGATATGTCAATGAAGTTCTTACTGTGGCTTAAGTGCGATGTTCCTTTGACTTGCGGTATTCAAGTCATCTTGATCATGGAGACTTATGCTTTGACATCTTAAGCAAACATCTCTAAGGAGATGTGGACCCGGGAGGATTGGGTATAAGTCGAAGTGATCGAAGGTGTTTGAATAGCCTATAAAGGATTCACCACTCCTTGCGAGGAGATGTATACCCATGGCCTCTCGTCGGATTGTTACTAAAGTCTTTGGCCAAAGCATTACATGTTTAGAGAAAGGTACTCTTCGATACATGTGGAGTAACTAGAACTGTGAGGACGAGGAAATGATACTTGGGCTAGGTGTGACGAGTCACCTTAGTGGGGATGACACAATAGACCATGTCCTCAACCAAGTGGGTATAAGATGAGTGAAGGGAATGGGGCACGATTCATTCGAGCACAAGGGTTTCGTAAATAGTTCGATCAACCGCTTGATCTTTTCGCTAATTGTGGATCATGATGTACTACTAGGTGCCACTCATGATCGTTCTATAATTAATGGTTAATTATAGATGGCCAACATAAACCGAGAACCTATTTGGTCACACGCACAACGAGTGTAATCCAAAGGATTTAAAACGAGCTTGAGAATGGGATTCTCAGACCGAGAGAAACTATGTTTGGTCGGACCAAACATAAAGCTTAGCATGAAATCGTTTCACCGCAATGGAAGCGTGGATGGGCCGTGGTCTTATGAAGACATAATGGATGAACCAAAATGGTTTGGTTCTAATCCAATGGAGGAGAATAAACCAAAGGGTTTGGTTTATTTTAAACGAATGAACCAAAAGTTGGTTCGTTCGCTTTAACTTAAAATAAACCATCATGGTTTGGTTTATTTTAACTTATCTTAATGGAGCGGTTAACGGGCCTAATGGTTATGATCCAATAACCATTAAGAGAATTAGTTCTCTATAAAAGAGACCCTAAACCTGTTGCCACCCAACCCCATTGAAGGAGTTGCCGCCCAAGCTCCTTGACGCCGCCCAGCTTGTGCCGGCCCAGCTCCTTGCCGCGACCAAGCTTCAGCGGTGATCCTCCGGCGACCTCTCGGTGATCTTCCTAGGCCTGTGTGAAAAGGTGAGCACTTGGCTTCCTTGTTTTGGCCGGCGCTTACTCTCCACCAAGCTGTCCAGTTTTTCTGACAGCTTCTCCTCCTCTCGCCGGAGCCGCGTTTGGACGACGGTTAGTGCTCCGACAGCGGATAACTTATCGGGATTCGATCTCGTAATCCTCTGATGTGGAGGACGAAGGATTCATCAATCGGTTGACGAATACCTCTCCGAAGAAGCGAGTTTTGAGGACTCATTTTGGATCCGAATTTGGATTCGGATCGTGATCATCTCTCGATCACGTCGTCTTCAACACGAGGCTAGTAACCCATATGAAGACGAAGCTAGTGGCTTAGCGAAGTCATCCCGAGGAACTCGGCGTGATACGAATAGAGACGATTCTAGCGAGGATCGTTCGGTTGATGCCATTCCCGCTACACGCCATACGAAAAGGTATAACATAGATAAATTTCCTTTATTGCAAATTTAAATTTACGTTATGTCTACACTTGTTGTAATATGCATGAGTGTGTGTTGTGTGTGTTGTAATAAATAGGAGTATTTATTATTTTTATTGCTTCTGTGTTCATGTTTACTTAAAAACATGATCGAACACACACACGCCATGCTCTAAAACCCAACAAAGGGTATCGTGAGCCTGTGTTGTGTTTCACATAATCGTAAAATGGTTTTATGATAGTCATAATGTATTTCTGGAAATTTTCTAATTTTGAAAATTTAGAAGTATTTATGGAAATTTTTCAATTTTGGAAAGTCTAGAAGTATTTATTGGAAATCTTCCACTTTTGAAAAGTTGGAAGTATTTATGGAAATTGATATTTTCCATAAATAAAATATTTGATTAGATTCTGGAAATTTGTTTCCTAATTTAATCATGATTTGATTTGGGAAATCAAATCTTAAAATATTTTATTTCCATAAGTAGTTTTAATGATTTAGGAAATTGGTTTCCTAAATAGATTTTCCTTAATCAAATAATTCCATGAATAAAATATGTGATTAGATTTGGAAATTTGTTTCCTAATTTAATTATGATTTGATTTGGAGAATCAAATCTTAAACATATTTTATTTCCATAAATAGTTATGACATATAAGGAAATTATATACATGACATAATTGTATGCCATGTAATTGCATTAGATGCATAACATTATGCCATGCGTATCGTGACATGTAGATGTATGCCATGTATGCCATGCCATGTAGATAATAGTTATTTGCATGCAAAGAAGATGAGATATAAAAACCCTTAAACAATATTATAGCCTACACCTTCCATTAATATGGTTAGAACCAGAGTTCCGTTTCTTGTTTGGGTTGTTGGACTCTCTCCAAGCCCGGCTCGAACCCGAACATGTTCAAACCATGGAATAGTTTAATACTAATATGGTAAGAGTCAGAGGTCAATCGTTAGCTTTGGTTGTTGGACTCTCTCCAAGCTGGGCTAATTGGTTGAATGCGCTCTAACCATATTAAAACTATTTCCCGATTAATGGGTTGGCTTTAACCTGGAGCATCGACTTGTTGGACTCTCTCCAAGGTCGATGTAAAGGGAGGTGAAGTTGGGTGCTATGCATATGATGCATACTTGTTAATGTGTTAACAACCCGATGTATGTGTGAACATTCAATTAGTTGATAGCACATTGTGATAGTTGTGTTGGGATTTTCCGAGCCACAAAAACTGCTTTTTGCGTTGCGGAAACCTCGGAAGCCCCCGGCCACGGATCCGTGCGAAGAAGTATTAAAACAAAAACATGTATGTGCTTATATAAAAACCCTAGATCTACCTTAGATCTAAGAGATAAGAACGTTACCCTCGATGCGATGCCCTTCGCAAATCCCGCTCGTCCAAAAGTCCGCCGGAACTCGAGAGTGTCAAGTGCACACTCCTCTATGGTATCCACACAAGCAATAGGTGGAAGAAAAACACACTTGAGTGTGCTAGCACTCCTAGGGTGTCTCGGCAAGATGAGGAAGGAGAGGGAGAGAGCTTGAGAGAAAAATTCCCAAGGAAGAAGATGAAGTTAAGAGTGTAACCCACAAAATGAATTTCCACTCACATAACCCCCAAATGGTGGCCGGCCACTTCATGGAGGGGGAGTTACATGCATGCATGTAACTCCCATGACCCTTGGTCTCCCTCATGATGTGGCACTAATTGACCAAGTCAATGATGATGTGGAGCATCATCATTGGCCGGCCATGCCTAGTCATCATCATGACATGGCATTTGGTCAAGTCAAACTTGACCTTTCATCTTCCCTCTCAAGTCAAGTCAAACTTGACCTCTAATCTCCCATGGTTGATCAAATCTAACCACTTGACTCAAGTCAATTTAATTTAATGAATCTTTATTCATTAATTTAAATTGATTTGATGAATCAAATCTCAATTAGACTCATTCAACACTTGAATCAACTTGAGTCTAACTCAATTAGTCTAATTTGGATTACTCTTAATCCAATTTGGTTCATCCCATGAACCTAATCCTCATGGTTCATCATATGAACCTAATCTCCATCTAATTGCTCTTATGTGTGTGACACTATAGGTTCTTGTAACGTTGGCAATGTCCCTAAACCGATTTAGGAACATAAGCAATGAGCGGTATCTAGCAACACATCATTGCTACCCAAGTTACAAGAATGGTGAGCTCCAACATCACCTTTGTGACTACTAATTGTGACTCTCACAATATGTGACAATGTCCCTCTATCCTTGACATCTAGATTGACCAATCGAGGCATAGACCGTGTCATCCTCGGTACAATCTAAATCTTGAACTCCAAGTAGACTCACTCTAATCAAATGAGCTCAATATCTCATATTGACTCATTTGGGCATGGCCATGCACTTCGTGGTCTCACTCTATCAAGAATATCGATGTCACCCCACATATAGGAGGGATAGATCCCATCTACATCACTCACATCCTCTCGCATAATTCTTACATACCCAAGAATCGCTTTATAGTCCACCCATTTACGGGTGACGCTTGACGGCCAAAGTATGCAATTCATTATGTAGGGAACCATGGTGACTTCAGGTCTAAGGACTAATAGTCATACTAATAGCCACATGAGAAAGTATATGACACTCATATAACGATCCATGATACTTTCTCATGGCGGGTCATTCAGTATACATTCTCCAATGCATACCCATGTGTCAACTTGATATCTCATATCCATGACTTGTGAGATCAAGTCATCTTGTTGACCTACATGCTAGTCTCTACGCATTAACATTGTCCCCGAATGTTAATACTGAATTAGGAATGATTAAGAGTAGTGTTCTCTATATCATCTCATTATCGATTCAACCAATCGATTGATATAGATAAGAACCTACTACTCAAGGACATTATTATATTTAGTTATTTGGCACCAATACAAGTAAATATAATAACCATGCCTTAATAAATAGGAATATGATACAATAAAGTCCATACAACAATCATCATATGATTGGCTCTAGGGCTTTCACTAACAATCTCCCACTAGCACTAGTGCCAATCACCGTAGTATCTAATACCCAATGACCTAGTGTGACCATCATGCTTTTTCTGTGCCAAAGCCTTGGTCAAGGGATCTGCAATGTTAGCCTCTGTGGGTACTCTGCAAATCTTCACATCTCCTCTATCGATGATCTCTCGAATGAGATGGAAGCGCCGTAGTATGTGTTTGGTCCGCTGGTGTGAGCGAGGTTCCTTAGCCTGTGCAATCGCTCCATTGTTGTCACAATAGAGCTCTATAGGATCTGCAATGCTAGGAACCACCCCAAGCTCAGTAATGAACTTGCGGATCCAAACTGCCTCCTTTGCTGCCTCAGATGCAGCGATATACTCCCTCTGTAGAATCGAATCGCGTGTCTCCGCTCAACTCTTCGCTCACTGCCACCATTCAAGCAAAACACGAACTCGATCGCGATAATCATCCCGTAGAAGCCGCATCAGTAACCCTTTACAGCCTAGCTCCTCATCGCCTTCCAAATATCAAGAAATATTCTTTAGTCCTTCTCAAGTACTTAAGAATATTCTTGATCGCTATCGGACGCCACCGATCGATCGTATCTACTCGTCATGCTCAAAGCATACGAGACATCAGGACGAGTACACAGCATGGCGTACATGATAGATCCTATAGCAGATGCGTAAGGGATCTTATCCATGCGGTCTCTCTCCTCTCTAGAAGAGGGACTTTGAGTCTTCGAAAGACTCACACCATGTGACATCGAAGTCCTTTCTGGAATTTGCATGGCAAACCAAGTAATACCGTGTCAATGTATGTACTCGACTTAGGCAAGCAATCTCTTAGATCTATCTCTATAGATCTTGATGCCTAGAATACGCCGCTTACCTAAGTCCTTCATTGAGAAGCACGTCCCCAGCCAAGTCTTCACAGACTGTAGCGAAGGGATGTCATTCCCAATGAGTAGTATGTCATCCACATACAGTACAAGGAAGACAACTGTATTCCCATTAACCCTCTTGTAGACACAGGGTTCATCTTCATTCTTGATGAAACCAAACTGTTTGATCGCATCATCGAATCGAAGATTCCAGCTCCGAGAAGCTTGCTTTAGCCCATAAATGGACCTTTGCAGCTTGCATACCTTCCCAATATGCTGTGGATCTACAAAACCCTCAGGTTGTGTCATGTACACATCCTCGAGTAAGTTTCCATTCAGAAACGCGGTTTTGACATCCATCTGCCAGATCTCATAATCGTGGTATGCTGCAATAGCAAGCAAGATCCGAATGGACTTAAACATCGCCACTGGAGAAAAGGTTTCATCATAGTCAATACCATGAATTTGCTTGAAACCTTTAGCCACCAATCGGCCCTTATAGGTATGCATAAGTCCATCCATGTCAGTCTTTCTCCTAAAGACCCACTTACACCCAATGGGTTTGACCCCTTCAGGTGGATCAACCAAAGTCCATACTTGGTTAGTGTACATGGATTCCATCTCGGATCTCATGGCGTCTAGCCATTTCTCGTAACTGGCTCATCACAGCCTTCCTCGATAGAGGTAGGCTCATTCTCAATGAGCATAACGTCATCATGGTCGACAAGAGAAATGAGTATCTCTCGACGACGACTATCGACTGCGAAGAGGTAGGTCTACATTGACATGTGTGGTTGTTCCACAACTCTTTGTGCAACAACCTCATCACCCACAACACTTTGTGGTTCTGCTCAACCTCCATCAAGGCCTCAGCTATGGTCCTTATCTTGAATTTCTTCAAGATCGAAGGTACTCCCACTAGTTTTTCTAGAAACAAAATCCCTTTCTAGAAAAACCCGCCTTTCGCCACAAACACTTTGCCGATCGAATGTAGAAGTAATATCCCTTTGTATCCTTGGGATATCCAACAAAATAGCACCTATCGGATTTGGGTCCCAGTTTGTCTGAGACTTGACGTCGAATGTAAGCCTCACTACCCCAAATCCTCATAAAAGACATCTTGGGATTTTTCCCTGTCCATATCGTATATGGTGTCTTTACCACACCTTGGATGGTACACTGGTTAAGGGTAAAGGTCAGTGTCTAGAGCATATCCCCAAAAGGATATAGGAAGATCTGTGTGACTCATCATAGATCGTACCATATCTAATAGGGTACGATTCCTCCTTTCGGATACACCATTCCACTGTGGTGTTCCAGGAGGAGTGAGTTGGGATAGAATCCCACACTCAGCTAGATAGTCACGAAACTCATGGCTAAGGTATTCACCACCTCGATCTGATCGAAGTATCTTAATACTCTTGCCAAGCTGGTTTTGTACTTCATTCTTGAATTCTTTGAACTTTTCAAAGGATTCTGATTTATGTGTCATAAGATACACATAACCATATCTACTGAAGTCATCAGTAAATATAATGAAGTACCTGTAACCACCTCTAGCAGCAACATTGAAAGGACCACATACATCACTATGTATAAGTCCTAACAAATCTGTTGCTCTTTCGCTGTGTCCACTAAAGGGAGTCTTGGTCATCTTGCCTAAAAGGCAAGACTCGCATGTCTCATATGATTCAAAATCAAATGAGTCTAGCAACCCATCCTTATGGAGTTGAGATAAGCGACTCTCATTTATGTAACCTGCGACAATGCACAATGTGAGATAGGTTTGGTTCAACTCATTTGACTTGAACCTCTTGGTACTTATGTTATAGATAGGGCTCTCTAAGTCTAGAAAGTAGAGTCCGTTCATTAGAGGTGCACTACAATAGAACATATCATTTAAATAAACTGAACAACATTTGTTCTTTATTATAAATGAAAATCCTTTCTTGTCCAAACAAGAAACTGAAATGATGTTCTTAGTTAAAGCAGGCACATAACAACATTCTTCTAATTCTAGTACAAGCCCAGAGGCGAGATAGATCATAAGTTCCTACAAAGAATAAAGAAGAACCCTTGCTCCATTGCCTACTCGTAGTCCACCTCGCCTTTGTCAATGCCTTGCTATTTCTCACGCACATTGGTACAAATGTGAGATGCACATCCGGTATCTAATACCCATGATGAAGAAATAGATAGATTGACTTCTATAACATTTATACCAAGTAAAGTCTCACTTCTTCTTCTTAAGATCTTCCAGTATGCCTCATAGCTACGCTTCCAAAGGTCCTCGCTTCCTGCGTAGAAGCAAGCCCTTCCTTGCTACCCTCCTTTGGGTTTAAGTTCTTTGCCTTTGCCCTTGGCTTGGGACTTTCCCTTACCTTTAGGCTTGCCTTGCCTTTCTTCTTCGCACCATCAAAATGGTGTCGATTTACCCTTCTTAAGGTTAAGCTCATAGTTCTCAACATGCCGAGCATTTAGTGCAATGGCTTATCAATTTCATTCATGTTATAATTCATGACAAATTGATCGACAAGGCTCTTGGCAAAGATTGCAAGATTAGGTCGTGGCCAACTCTGGCCAAGTGGGAATCCCACCTTTGTAGGTTTTCTACGTACTCCAATCATCTTGAGTACATATGTACCTACAGAGTCCCGTTCTTGCATTTTGGACCCAAATAATGCCTTAGAGACTTCATATCTCTCATGCCTAGCTTGTCCTTGATATAGTTGACGAAGATGTCCAACCATATCATAAGCATTCATGAACTCGTGTTGCTTCTGAAGCTCAGAGTTCATGGTCAGCATTAGACATGACACATCTAATGCATCATCTGATGCTTCTTGTAAGCATCTTTGTCACCGTGAGGCATTGGCGGAGAGGTGCCTCGGAATGGGCCGCCCAGACGTACAACTTCCTTTCTTGGGTGAGAACAATTCTCGTGTTCTATCACCCAGAAATTTGCTCCATTGAGCTTGTCCTTCTCAAGGAAGATGAGAGAGAGAGTGTTCGTGTTTGTTGACATAGTAATCTACAACATACAATGCAGAGGATTAATATCATATTCCTTTTATCATTTAATTAGGCCTTTAATCAAATGATGCTCCCACTAAATTATAGGAATTTTGTAGAATCGAGTTATGGATGTGGTCAAACCACTTTTACTAGATTCATACAAACTAGCTATAATTCTTGTGGGACAAGATCCACATCATACTAAGCCTTGAGTTAGCTTTGGCTAAATCGCCCAAGACTTAGTACGATCGGTGGGTAACACATTACCGATTACATCTCTATGCAACTCTTGTTTATAGGATTAAGACCCACATTTACAAAAGACCTTGAGTTAGCTTTGGCTAAATCGCCCAAGATTTAGTGTAAATGCGATCTTAACCTATCTTTCCAACGATTGAATATGCTGCCTATAGTTACTCGATCCAATTGGGTTAACTAGTTTTGCTCAATCTAATTGAGCTTACTCTAAAGTCGTGATAGGCGGGACCAAGATTGTCCCTCGCACCCTACCAAGATAATATCGTTGCTCTGCTTTGGCGATTCAGCAACAACAAATGATCGAGGTAGTGATGGGTATCAAGGCTCGGTAGGCATTTTGAGTTGATTCAATTATGATCTAATCTAATCGTAATGTGTATCTTATACGCATTTAGGCCTTTATTATCCTATATTAGCATGCATCATATACATACATTAATTATTCTAGCATGCATCATATAAATACAAGAAAATTAACCTAGCATGCATCATATAAAAACAAACAATTTTATACTAGCATGCATCACAAACAAACAAGCAAAATCAATTAAATATACATATATATATATCAACATATATATATATCATTAAATGTGATATAGTCATGGCCCTACTACGATCTTCTCAAGCCAATGAGAAGATCGGACGGTCAACCTAAGGCTAGCGGCTTCTCCAAGCGCTTCCTTTGGACCGCCATGTGTCGTCACCCTTCTCGTAAGCTCGTCTTCAAGTGGACTTTCCACGCTCCATTTTTGTACATTACAAATCTGAAACTCGAGTTACATTCGAGTCTAAAACTATTTACAACTAGAATATTAAAGAATAGGTGTGCGACGCTCATCGCACACTACAACACGCTGACCACAAAAGCGGCACGGGCCGTATTATGAATTACAACACATAATCCAATCCAATTGGGTTATTGGGCCATGACAATCACAGAATTATACATAATTCTAAATTATGTATTTTACAGAAATTTCTATAATTTTTCCTAATTTATTTCAAATTTATGAGTCAACTCTCGTAGCGGTCCGCTAAAGCGGTTTCAGGCCTTGATCGCGGGACATGGCCCCTTTAGGGATAGGGGCAGCGCCCTACTCATAAAATAAACTTGCGAGTGTCCCTACAATGATCTTACAGCGACTTAAGTCGCTGTCCCAAACCTAAGCGAGAACTTCGCCGATTGGAGAGTTTTTCTCGGCAGTTGAAGCCTACAGTGTCCCAACACTTTCGTTGCTTGACTCTCGAGAAAAATACCCAAAAATTCTATAAAATAAGAAAATTTACAGAAACATATAAATCTGTAATTTTTATATCTAATATAAAAACTACAAAACGAAACACATACATGCTTAGCGCGTGGCTCGATACCCTTTGTTGGGTTTTAGAGCATGGCAGCTTTTTGCGTTGGAAACCTCGGAAGCCCGCCACGGATCCGTCGAAAAGTATTAAAACATAATTACATGTATGTGCTTACAAAACCTAGATCTACCTTAGATCTAAGAGGTTGAAGCGTTACCCTCGTGCGTGCGCCCTTAAATCCGCTTCGTCGAAGTCCTGGAACTCGAGAGTGTCAAGTGCACACTCCTCTATGGTATCCACACAAGCAATAGGTGGAAGAAAAACACACTTGAGTGTGCTAGCACTCCTAGGGTGTCTCGGCAAGATGAGGAAGGAGAGGGAGAGGCTTGAGAGGAAAAATTCAAGGTTGAAGATGAAGTCAATGAGTGTAACCCAAAATGAATTTCACTCATAACCCCAAATGGTGGCGGCCACTTCATGGAGGGGAGTTACATGCATGCAAGTAACTCCTATCACCCTAGATCTCCCACATGATTTGGCACCAATAGACAAAGTCACTGATGATGTGGAGCATCATCCTTGGCAGGCCATGCCTAGTCATCATGACATGGCATTTGGTCAAGTCAAACTTGACCTTTCATCTTCCCTCTCAAGTCAAGTCAAACTTGACCTCTAATCTCCCATGGTTGATCAAATCTAACCACTTGACTCAAGTCAATTTAACATAATGAATCTCTATTCATTAATTTAAATTTTTTTGATGAATCAAATCTCAATTAGACTCATTCAACACTTGAATCAACTTGAGTCTAACTCAATTAGTCTAATTTGGATTACTCTTAATCCAATTTGGTTCATCCCTTGAACCTAATCCTCATGGTTCATCATATGAACCTAATCTCCATCTATTTGCTCTTATGTGTGTGACCCTATAGGTTCTTGTAGCGTTGGCAATGTCCCTAAACCGATTTAGGAACATAAGCAATGAGCGGTATCTAGCAACACATCATTGCTACCAAAGTTACAAGAATGTTGAGCTCCAACATCACCTTTGTGACTACTAATTGTGACTCTCACAATATGTGACAATGTCCCTCTATCCTTGACATCTAGATTGACCAATCGAGGCATAGACCGTGTCATCCTCATCAATCTAAATCTTGAACTCAGTAGACTCACTCTAATCAAATGAGCTCAATATCTCATATTGACTCATTTGGGCATAACCATACGCCGTGGTCTCACTCTATCAAGAATATCGATGTCACCCCGTCATATAGGAGGATAGATCCCATCTACATCACTCACATCCCTCCGCATAATTAGTTACATACCCGATGTCGCCTTTATAGTCCACCCATTTACGGGTGGCGTTTGTGAAACCAAAGTATGCAACTCCTTATGTAGGGAACCATGGTGACTTCAGGTCTAAGGACTAATAGTCATACTAATAGCCACATGAGAAAGTATATGACACTCATATAACGATCCATGATACTTTCTCATGGCGGGTCATTCGGTATACATTCTCGATGCATACCCATGTGTCAACTTGATATCTCATATCCATGACTTGTGAGATAAAGTCATCTTGTTGACCTATATTCTATTCTCTTTGCATTAACATTGTCGCTGAATGTTAATACTCGACTAGGAATGATTAAGAGTAGTGTTCTCTATATCATCTCATTTTCGATTCAACCAATCGATTGATATAGATAAGAACCTACTACTCAAGGACATTATTATATTTAGTTATTTGGCACCAATACAAGTAAATATAATAACCATGCCTTATAAATAGGAATATGATACAATAAAGTCCATACAACAATCATCACATGATTGGCTCTAGCTTTCACTAACAATCTCCCACTAGCACTAGTGCGATCACCGTAGTATCTAATACCCAATGACCTAGTGTGACCATCATGCTTTTTCGTGCGAAGCCTTGGTCAAGGGATCTGCGATGTTAGCCTCTGTGGGTACTCGCAAATCTTCACATCTCCTCTATCGATGATCTCTCGAATGAGATGGGCGCCGTAGTATGTGTTTGGTCATTTGGTGTGGCGAGGTTCCTTAGCTGTCAATCGCTCCATTGTTGTCACAATAGAGCTCTATAGGATCTGCTAGGAACCACCCCAAGCTCGATAATGAACTTACGGATCCAAAGCGCCTCCTTCTTTGCCTCGGATGCACGATATACTCGCCTCTGTTGTAGAATCAGCAATCGTGTCTGCTTGAACTCTTCCACTCACGCCACCATTCAAGCAAAACACGAACCATTGCGATCTGTAATCATCTGGTCGGTTTGGAAGTGGCATCGTAACCCTTCTGTCGCCTCGAATATCAAGAAATATTCTTTAGTCCTTCTCAAGTACTTAAGAATATTCTTGGCTACTATCGATGGCGCTCACTGGATCATTGATATCTACTCGTCATGCTCAAAGCATACGAGACATCGAGAACAGTACACAACATGGCGTACATGATAGATCCTATGGCGGATGCGTAAGGGATCTTATCCATGCGGTCTCTCTCCTCTCTAGAAGAGGACTTTGAGTCTTGAAAGACTCACACCATGTGACATCGTGAAGTCCTTTCTTGGAATTGCATGGCAAGCCAGTAATACCGTGTCGATGTATGTACTCGACTTAGGCCAAGCAATCTCTTAGATCTATCTCTATAGATCTTGATGCCTAGAATCTGCTTCACCTAAGTCCTTCATTGAGAAGCACGTCCCGGCCAAGTCTTCACGTGTGTAGCGAAGGGATGTCATTCCCAATGAGTAGTATGTCATCCACATACAATACAAGGAAGACAATGTGTTCCCATTAACCTCTTGTAGACACGGGGTTCATCTTCATTCTTGATGAAACCAAAGCTGTTTGATCGCATCATCGAATCGAAGATTCCGACTCAGAAGCTTGCTTTAGCCCATAAATGGACCTTTGCGGCTTGCATACCTTCGATATCTTTGTGGATCTACAAAACCCTCGGGTTGTGTCATGTACACATCCTCGAGTAAGTTTCCATTCGAAAGCGGTTTTGAGCATCCATCCGCCAGATTCATAATCGTGGTATGCCGCAATAGCAAGCAAGATCCGAATGGACTTAAACATCGCCATCGAGAAAAGGTTTCATCATAGTCAATACCATGAATTTGCTTGAAACCTTTAGCCACCAATCGCCCTTATAGGTATGCGTAAGTCCATCCATGTCGCCTTTCTCCTAAAGACCCACTTACACCCAATGGGCTTTGAATTCTTCGTGGATCAACCAAAGTCCATACTTGGTTAGTGTACATGGATTCCATCTCGATCTCATGGCCTCTAGCCATTTCTCGTAACTGGCTCATCACACCTTCGATAGGAGGTAGGCTCATTCTCAATGAGCATAACGTCATCATGGTCGACAAGAGAAATGAGTATCTCTCAGCCGACGACGCACTTATCGACCGCAAGAGGTAGGTCTATTGAATGTGGTTGTTCCACAACTCTTCAGTGCAACAACCTCATCACCCACAACACTTTGTGGTTCCTGCTCAACCTCCATCAAGGCCTCAGCATGGTCCTTATCTTGAATTTCTTCAAGATCAAGGTTCCCACTCAGTTTTTCTAGAAACAAAATCCCTTTCTAGAAAAACCCAGTCTTTGCCACAAACACTTTGTGCTGATTGGGAATGTAGAAGTAATATCCCTTTGTATCCTTGGGATATCCAACAAAATAGCACCTATCAGATTTGGGTCCCAGTTTGTCTGAGACTTGACGTCGAACGTAAGCCTCACAACCCCAAATCCTCATAAAAGACATCTTGGGATTTTTCCCCGTCCATATCGATATGGTGTCTTTACCACACCTTGGATGGTACACTGCTAAGGGTAAAGGTCATTGTGTTCAGAGCATATCCCCAAAAGGATATAGAAGATCTGTGTGACTCATCATAGATCGTACTATATCCAATAGGGTACGATTCCTCCTTTCTGATACACCATTCCACCTGTGGTGTTCCAGAGGAGTGAGTTGGGATAGAATCCCACACTCCTAGATAGTCACAAACTCATGGCTAAGGTATTCACCACCTCGATCCGATCAAGTATCTTAATACTCTGCCAAGTCGGTTTTGTACTTCATTCTGAATTCTTTGAACTTTTCAAAGGATTCAGATTTATGTGTCATAAGATACACATAACCATATCTACCATCAAGTCATCAAGAAATGTAATGAAGTACCAGAACCACCTCTAGCAAGAATATCGAAAGGACCACATACATCACTATGTATAAGTCCTAACAAATCTGTTGCTCTTCGCTATGTCCACTAAAGGAGTCTTGGTCATCTTGCCTAAAAGGCAAGACTCGCATGTCTCATATGATTCAAAATCAAATGAGTCTAGCACCCATCCTTATGGAGCCGTAGATAAGCGACTCTCATTTATGTGACCTAAGCGACAATGCCAGAGATAGGTTTGGTCAACTCATTTGACTTGAACCTCTTGGTACTTATGTTATAGATAGGCTCTCTAAGTCTAGAAAGTAGAGTCCGCTCATTAGAGGTGCACTACAATAGAACATATCATTTAAATAAACTCAACAACATTTGTTCTTTATTATAAATGAAAACCCTTTCTTGTCCAAACAAGAAATCAAATGATGTTCTTAGTTAAAGGCAGTACATAACAACATTCATCTAATTCTAGTACAAGCCCAGAGGGCGTAGATAGATCATAAGTTCCTACAAAGAAGAACCCTGCTCCATTGCCTACTGTAGTAGGTCCACTCGCCTCTTTGTCAATGCCCTCGCTATTTCTCAATTACATTGGTACAAATGTGAGATGCACATCCAGATCTAATACCCATGATGAAGAAATAGATAGATTGACTTCTATAACATTTATACCCAAGTAGAAGTCTCACTTCTTCTTCTTAAGATCTTCCGTATGCCTCATAGCTACGCCCAAAGTGTCCTCGCTTCCTGCAAGAAGCAAGCCCTTCCTTGGCTACCCCTCCTTGGGTTTAAGTTCTTTGCCTTGCCCTCTGGCTTGGGACTTTCCTTACCTTTAGGCTTGCTTGCCTTCTTCTTCGCACCATCAAAATGGTGTCGATTTACCTTCTTAAGGTTAAGCTCATAGCTTCAACATGCCGAGCATTTCAGTAATGGCTTATCAATTTCATTCATGTTATAATTCATGACAAATTGATCAAGGCTCTTGGCAAAGATTGCGGCCAGCTCTTGGCCAAGTGGGAATCCCAAACCTTTGTAGGTTTTCTACGCACTCAATCATCTTGAGTACATATGTACCTACGGAGTCCCTTCTTGCATTTTGGACCCAAATAATGCCTTAGAGACTTCATATCTCTCATGCCTAGTTGTCCTTGATATAGTTGACTAAGATGTCCAACCATATCATAAGCATTCATGAACTCGTGTTGCTTCAAGCTCGTAGTTCATGGTCGCGAGCATTAGACATGACACATCTAATGCATCATCTTGATGCTTCTTGTAAGCATCTTTGTCACCGCGAGGCATTGGCAGGAGGTGCCTCCTGAATGGGCCGCCCAGACGACATAACTTCCTTTCTGGGTGAGAATACTCGTGTTCCCTGCATCACCAGAAATTTGCTCCATTGAGCTTGTCCTTCTCAAGGATGCAGAGAGAGAGTGTTCGTGTTTGTGACATAGTAATCTACAACATACAATGCAGAATTAATATCATATTCCTTTATCATTTAATTAGGCCTTTAATCAAATGATGCTCCCACTAAATTATAGGAATTTTGTAGAATCGAGTTATGGATGTGGTCAAACCACTTTTACTAGATTCATACAAACTAGCTATAATTTCATGGACAAGATCCACATCATACTAAGCCTTGAGTTAGCTTGTTAGCTAAATCGCCAAGACTTAGTACGATCGGTGGGTAACACATTACCGATTACATCTCTATGCAACTCTTGTTTATAGGATTAAGACCCACATTTACAAAAGACCTTGAGTTAGATTTGGCTAAATCGCCCAAGATTTAGTGTAAATGCGATCTTAACCTATCTTTCCAACGATTGGAATATGCCTATAGTTCTACTCGATCCAATTGAGTTAACTAGTTTTGCTCAATCTAATTGAGCTTACTCTAACCAAGTCGTGATAGGCGGGACCAAGATTGTCCCTCCGCACCCTACCAAGATAATATGCTTGCTCGCCGGCGATTCAACAAATACAAATGATCGAGGTAGTGATGGGTATCTAGGCTCTGTAGGCATTTTCGAGTTGATTCGATTATTATCTAATCTAATCGTAATGTGTATCTTATACGCATTTAGGCCTTTATTATCCTATATTAGCATGCATCATATACATACATTAATTATTCTAGCATGCATCATATACATACAAGAAAATTAACCTAGCATGCATCATATACATACAAACATGTTTCTACTAGCATGCCTCACATACATACAAGCAAAATCAATTAAATATACATTTATATATATCAACATATATATATCATTAAATGTGATATAGTCATGGCCCTACTACGATCTTCTCAAGCCAATGAGAAGATCGGACGGTCAATCTAAGGCTAGCGGCTTCTCCAAGCGCTTCCTTTGACCGCCATGTGTCGCGCCACCCTTCTCGTAAGCTCGCTCTTCAAGTGGACTTTCCACCGCCCATTTTGTACATTACAAATATGAAACTCGAGTTACATTCGAGTCTAAAACTATTTACAACTAGAATATTAAAAGAATAGGTGCGACGCGCAGTCGCAAAACACTATACAACACGCACAACCACAAAATGGCACGCAGCCGTATTATGAATTACAACACATTAATCCAATCCAATTGGGTTATTGGGCCATGACAATCACAGAATTATACATAATTCTAAATTATGTATTTTTACAGAAATTTCTATAATTTTTCCTAATTTATTTCGAATTTATGAGTCACTCTCCGTAACGGTCCCGCTAAGCTTTCCGCGATCGCGGGACATGGCCCTTCGGGATAGGGCAGCGCCTACCGCAAAAATAAACTTTGCGAGTGTCCCTACAATGATCTTACAGCACTTAAGTCGCTGTCCCAAAAACCTAAAGCGAGAACTCACTGATTCGAGAGTTTTTCGACGGTTGAAGCCTACGAGTGTCCCAACACTCGTTGCTTCGACTCTACGAGAAAAATACCCAAAAATTCTATAAAATAAGAAAATTTACAGAAACATATAAATCTGTAATTTTATATCTAATATAAAAATACAAAAACTAAAACACATACATGCTTTCGCGACGTGGCTCGATACCATCAAGGTTTTTCCGAGCCGCAAAACCGCTGCTTGAAACCTCGAAGCCCCGCCACGGATCCGCGGCGAAGAAGTATTAAAACAAAAACATGTATGTGCTTGTATAAAACCCTAGATCTACCTTAGATCTAAGAGATAAGAACGTTACCCTCGATGCGATGCCCTTCGCAAATCCCGCCCCAAAAGTCCGGAACTCGAGAGTGTCAAGTGCACACTCCTCTATGGTATCCACACAAGCAATAGGTGGAAGAAAAACACACTTGAGTGTGCTAGCACTCCTAGGTGTCTCGGCAAGATGAGGAAGGAGAGGAGAGAGCTTGAGAGAAAATTCCAAGGAAGAAGATGAAGTAAGAGTGTAACCCACAAAATGAATTCACTCACATAACCCCCAAATGGTGGCTGCCACTTCATGGAGGGGAGTTACATGCATGCATGTAACCCCATGACCCTTGGTCTCCTCATGATGTGGCACCACTGACTCAAGTCAATGATGATGTGGAGCATCATCATTGGCCGCCATGCCTAGTCATCATGACATGGCATTTGGTCAAGTCAAACTTGACCTTTCATCTTCCCTCTCAAGTCAAGTCAAACTTGACCTCTAATCTCCCATGGTTGATCAAATCTAACCACTTGACTCAAGTCAATTTAATTTAATGAATCTCTATTCATTAATTTAAATTGATTTGATGAATCAAATCTCAATTAGACTCATTCAACACTTGAATCAACTTGAGTCTAACTCAATTAGTCTAATTTGGATTACTCTTAATCCAATTTGGTTCATCCCATGAACCTAATCCTCATGGTTCATCATATGAACCTAATCTCCATCTAATTGCTCTTATGTGTGTGACTTATAGGTTCTTGTAACGCTGGCAATGTCCCTAAACCGATTTAGGAACATAAGCAATGAGCGTATCTAGCAACACATCATTGCTACCTAAGTTACAAGAATGTTGAGCTCCAACATCACCTTTGTGACTACTAATTGTGACTCTACAATATGTGACAATGTCCTCTATCCTTGACATCTAGATTGACCAATCGAGGCATAGACCGTGTCATCCTCGTACAATCTAAATCTTGAACTCCAAGTAGACTCACTCTAATCAAATGAGCTCAATATCTCATATGACTCATTTGGGCATGGCCATGCGCCCGTGGTCTCACTCTATCAAGAATATCGATGTCACCCCCGTTATATAGGAGGGATAGATCCCATCTACATCACTCACATCCCTCAGCATAATTTGTTACATACCCAGTAATCGCCTTTATAGTCCACCCATTTACGGGTGACGTTTGACGAAGCCAAAGTATGCAACTCCTTATGTAGGGAACCATGGTGACTTCAGGTCTAAGGACTAATAGTCATACTAATAGCCACATGAGAAAGTATATGACACTCATATAATGATCCATGATACTTTCTCATGGCGGGTCATTCAGTATACATTCTCCAATGCATACCCATGTGTCAACTTGATATCTCATATCCATGACTTGTGAGATCAAGTCATCTTGTTGACCTACATGCTAGTCTCTACGCATTAACATTGTCCCTGAATGTTAATACTCGACTAGGAATGATTAAGAGTAGTGTTCTCTATATCATCTCATTATCGATTCAACCAATCGATTGATATAGATAAGAACCTACTACTCAAGGACATTATTATATTTAGTTATTTGGCACCAATACAAGTAAATATAATAACCATGCCTTTATAAATAGGAATATGATACAATAAAGTCCATACAACAATCATCATATGATTGGCTCTAGGGCTTTCACTAACAATCTCCCACTAGCACTAGTGCCAATCACCGTAGTATCTAATACCCAATGACCTAGTGTGACCATCATGCTTTTTCTGTGCCAAAGCCTTGGTCAAGGGATCTGCGATGTTAGCCTCTGTGGGTACTCTGCAAATCTTCACATCTCCTCTATCGATGATCTCTCGAATGAGATGGAAGCGCCGTAGTATGTGTTTGGTCCGCTGGTGTGAGCGAGGTTCCTTAGCCTGTGCAATCGCTCCATTGTTGTCACAATAGAGCTCTATAGGATCTGCAATGCTAGGAACCACCCCAAGCTCAGTAATGAACTTGCGGATCCAAACTGCCTCCTTTGCTGCCTCAGATGCAGCGATATACTCGGCTTCTATTGTAGAATCAGCAACTGTGTCCTGCTTCGAACTCTTCCAGCTCACAGCGCCACCATTCAAGCAAAACACGAACCCTGACTGCGATCTGTAATCATCCTGGTCAGTTTGGAAGCTGGCATCGCTGTAACCCTTTACAGCTAGCTCCTCATCGCCTCCAAATATCAAGAAATATTCTTTAGTCCTTCTCAAGTACTTAAGAATATTCTTGACTGCTATCCAGTGACGCTCACCTGGATCTGACTGGTATCTACTCGTCATGCTCAAAGCATACGAGACATCAGGACGAGTACACAGCATGGCGTACATGATAGATCCTATAGCAGATGCGTAAGGGATCTTATCCATGCGGTCTCTCTCCTCTCTAGAAGAGGGACTTTGAGTCTTCGAAAGACTCACACCATGTGACATCGGAAGTCCTTTCTTGGAATTACATGGCAAAAGTAATACCGTGTCAATGTATGTACTCTGACTTAGGCCAAGCAATCTCTTAGATCTATCTCTATAGATCTTGATGCCTAGAATACAGGCTGCTTCACCTAAGTCCTTCATTGAGAAGCACGTCCCCAGCCAAGTCTTCACAGACTGTAGCGAAGGGATGTCATTCCCAATGAGTAGTATGTCATCCACATACAATACAAGGAAGACAACTGTATTCCCATTAACCCTCTTGTAGACACAGGGTTCATCTTCATTCTTGATGAAACCAAACTGTTTGATCATCATCGAATCGAAGATTCCAGCTCGAAGCTTGCTTTAGCCCATAAATGGACCTTTGCAGCTTGCATACCTTCCCAGTATGCTGTGGATCTACAAAACCCTCAGGTTGTGTCATGTACACATCCTCGAGTAAGTTTCCATTCAGAAACGCGGTTTTGACATCCATCTGCCAGATCTCATAATCGTGGTATGCTGCAATAGCAAGCAAGATCCGAATGGACTTAAACATCGCCACTGGAGAAAAGGTTTCATCATAGTCAATACCATGAATTTGCTTGAAACCTTTAGCCACCAATCGGCCCTTATAGGTATGCATAAGTCCATCCATGTCAGTCTTTCTCCTAAAGACCCACTTACACCCAATGGGTTTGACCCCTTCAGGTGGATCAACCAAAGTCCATACTTGGTTAGTGTACATGGATTCCATCTCGGATCTCATGGCGTCTAGCCATTTCTCAGAATCTGGGCTCATCACAACTTCCTGATAGGAGGTAGGCTCATTCTCAATGAGCATAACGTCATCATGGTCAGACAAGAGAAATGAGTATCTCTCAGGCTAATGACGTACCCTATCAGACCTGCGAAGAGGTAGGTCTACCTGAACAGGTGGTTGTTCCACAACTCTTTGTGCAACAACCTCATCACCCACAACACTTTGTGGTTCCTGTTCAACCTCCATCAAGGCCTCTGTGCTATGGTCCTTATCTTGAATTTCTTCAAGATCGAAGGTACTCCCACTAGTTTTTCTAGAAACAAAATCCCTTTCTAGAAAAACCCCAGTCTTTGCCACAAACACTTTGTCTTGGTGGAATGTAGAAGTAATATCCCTTTGTATCCTTGGGATATCCAACAAAATAGCACCTATCGGATTTGGGTCCCGGTTTATGCGAGACTTGGCGTCGAGCGTAAGCCTCACTACCCCAAATCCTCATAAAGACATCTTGGGATTTTCCATGTCCATATCGTATATGGTGTCTTTACCACACCTTGGATGGTACACGGTTAAGGGTAAAGGCTCATGTCGAGCATATCCCCAAAAGGATATAGGAAGATCGTGACTCATCATAGATCGTACCATATCCAATAGACGATTCCTCCTTCGGATACACCATTCCTTTGTGGTGTTCGGGAGGAGTGAGTTGGGATAGAATCCACACTCGGCTAGATAGTCACGAAACTCATGGCTAAGGTATTCACCACCTCGATCTGATCAAGTATCTTAATACTCTTGCCAAGTGGTTTTGTACTTCATTCTTGAATTCTTTGAACTTTTCAAAGGATTGATTTATGTGTCATAAGATACACATAACCATATCTCTGAAGTCATCGATAAATATAATGAAGTACACCAGTAACCACCTCTAGCGACAACATTGAAAGGACCACATACATCACTATGTATAAGTCCTAACAAATCATTGCTCTTTCGCTATGTCCACTAAAGGAGTCTTGGTCATCTTGCCTAAAAGGCAAGACTCGCATATCTCATATGATTCAAAATCAAATGAGTCTAGCAAACCATCCTTATGGAGGAGATAAGCGACTCTCATTTATGTAACCTAAGCGACAATGCAGAGATAGGTTTGGTTCAACTCATTTGACTTGAACCTCTTGGTACTTATGTTATAGATAGGGCTCTCTAAGTCTAGAAAGTAGAGTCCGTTCATTAGAGGTGCACTACAATAGAACATATCATTTAAATAAACTGAACAACATTTGTTCTTTATTATAGATGAAAACCCTTTCTTGTCCAAACAAGAAACTGAAATGATGTTCTTAGTTAAAGCGGGCACATAACAACATTCATCTAATTCTAGTACAAGCCCGGAGGCGAGAGATAGATCATAAGTTCCTGACAAGAATAAAGAAGAACCCTTGCTCCATTGCCTACTCGTGGGTCCACCTCGCCCTTTGTCAATGCCTGCTATTTCTCACATTTGCACATAAATGCGAGACGCATATCCTGTGATTCACACCCATGATGAAGAAATAGATAGATCGACTTCTATAACATTTATACCAAAGAAGTCTCACTTCTCTTCTTAAGATCTTCCGTATGCTCATAGCTACGCCCAAAGTGTCCTCGCTTCCTGCGAAGAAGCAAGCCCTTCCTCGCTACCCTCCTTCGGGTTTAAGTTCTTTGCCTTTGCCCTGGCTTGGGACTTTCCCTTACCTTTAGGCTTGCCCTTGCCTTTCTTCTTCGCACCATCAAAATGGTGTCGATTTACCTTCTTAAGGTTAAGCTCAGCAGGTCTCAACATGCTGAGCATTTCAGGCAATGACTTATCACTTTTATTCATATTATAAGTCATGACAAATTGATCAAGGCTCTGGCAAAGATTGCAAGATTAGGTCAAGGCCGCCTTGGCCAAGTGGGAATCCCAAATTTTGTAGGTTTTCTACGCACTCCAATCATCTTGAGTACATATGTACCTACTGGAGTCCCTTCTGCATTTTAGACCCAAATAATGCCTTAGAGACTTAATATCTCTCATGCCTAGCTTGTCCTTGATATAGTTGACGAAGATGTCCAACCATATCATAAGCATTCATGAACTCGTGTTGCTTCTGAAGCTCAGAGTTCATGGTCGCGAGCATTAGACATGACACATCTAATGCATCATCTTGATGCTTCTTGTAAGCATCTTTGTCACCGCGAGGCATTGGCGTGAGGTGCCTCCGAATGGGCTGCCCAGACGCATAACTTCCTTTCTTGGGTGAGAACACTTCTCGTGTTCCTCTCACCCAGAAATTTGCTCCATTGAGCTTGTCCTTCTAAGATCGCAGAGATAGAGTGTTCGTGTTTGTTTACATAGTAATCTAAAACATTCAATTCAGAGTATTAATATCATATTCCTTTTATCATTTATTTAGGCGTTTATTCAAATTATGCTCCCACTGAATTATAGTTTTTTTGTATAATCGAGTTATTTATGTTTTCAAACCACTTTTAATAGATTCATACAAACTAGCTATAATTTTAAGGGACAAGATCCACATCATACTAAGCCTTGAGTTAGCTTTGGCTAAATCGCCAAGACTTAGTACGATCGGTGGTAACACATTACCGATTACATCTCTATGCAACTCTTGTTTATAGGATTAAGACCTACATTTATAAAAGACCTTGAGTTAGCTTTGGCTAAATCGCCAAGATTTAGTGTAAATGCGATCTTAACCTATCTTTCCAACGATTGAATATGCCTATAGTTCTACTCGATCCAATTGAGTTAACTAGTTTTGCTCAATCTAATTGAGCTTACTCTAACCCGAAGTCGTGATAGGCGGGACCAAGATTGTCCCTCCGCACCCTACCAAGATAATATGCTTGCTCGCTTGCGATTCAACAACAACAAATGATCGAGGTAGTGATGGGTATCAAGGCTCTGTAGGCATTTTCGAGTTGATTCGATTATGATCTAATCTAATCGTAATGTGTATCTTATACGCATTTAGGCCTTTATTATCCTATATTAGCATGCATCATATACATACATTAATTATTCTAGCATGCATCATATACATACAAGACAATTAACCTAGCATGCATCATATACATACAAACATGTTTCTACTAGCGCATCACATACATACAAGCAAAATCAATTAAATATACATATATATATATCAACATATATATATATCATTAAATGTGATATAGTCATGGCCCTACTACAATCTTCTCAAGCCAATGAGAAGATCGGACGGTCAACCTAAGGCTAGCGGCTTCTCCAAGCGCTTCCTTTGACCGCCATGTGTCGTGCCACCCTTCTCGTAAGCTCGCTTCAAGTGGACTTTCCACCGCCCATTTTTGTACATTACAAATGCGAAACTCGAGTTACATTCGAGTCTAAAACTATTTATAACTAGAATATTAAAAGAATAGGTGCGACGCGCAGGTCGCAAACACTTTACAACACGCACAACCACAAAATGGCACGCAGGCCGTATTATGAATTACAACACACTTAATCCAATCCAATTGGGTTATTGGGCCATGACAATCACAGAATTATACATAATTCTAAATTATGTATTTTTACAGAAATTTCTATAATTTTTCCTAATTTATTTCGAATTTATGAGTCACCCTCCGTAACGTCCGCGCTAAGCGGTTTCCGGGCGCGATCGACATGGCCCTTTCGGGATAGGGCAGCGCCTACTGCAAAAAATAAACTTTGCGAGTGTCCCTACAATGATCTTACAGCGACTTAAGTCGCTGTCCCAAAAACCTAAAGCGAGAACTCGCCGATTCGGAGAGTTTTTCTCGACGGTTGAAGCCTACGAGTGTCCCAACACTCGTTGCTTCGACTCTACGAGAAAAATACCCAAAAATTCTATAAAATAAGAAAATTTACAGAAACATATAAATCTGTAATTTTTATATCTAATATAAAAAACAACAAAAACGAAACACATACATGCTTCGCACGTGGCTCTGATACCACTGTTGGGTTTTTCCGAGCCGCAAAAACCGCTTTTTGCGTTGCGGAAACCTCGGAAGCCCCCGGCCACGGATCCGTGCGAAGAAGTATTAAAACAAAAACATGTATGTGCTTGTATAAAAACCCTAGATCTACCTTAGATCTAAGAGATAAGAACGTTACCCTCGATGCGATGCCCTTCGCAAATCCCGCTCGTCCAAAAGTCCGCCGGAACTCGAGAGTGTCAAGTGCACACTCCTCTATGGTATCCACACAAGCAATAGGTGGAAGAAAAACACACTTGAGTGTGCTAGCACTCCTAGGGTGTCTCGGCAAGATGAGGAAGGAGAGGGAGAGAGCTTGAGAGAAAAATTCCCAAGGAAGAAGATGAAGTTAAGAGTGTAACCCACAAAATGAATTTCCACTCACATAACCCCCAAATGGTGGCCGGCCACTTCATGGAGGGGGAGTTACATGCATGCATGTAACTCCCATGACCCTTGGTCTCCCTCATGATGTGGCACTAATTGACCAAGTCAATGATGATGTGGAGCATCATCATTGGCCGGCCATGCCTAGTCATCATCATGACATGGCATTTGGTCAAGTCAAACTTGACCTTTCATCTTCCCTCTCAAGTCAAGTCAAACTTGACCTCTAATCTCCCATGGTTGATCAAATCTAACCACTTGACTCAAGTCAATTTAATTTAATGAATCTTTATTCATTAATTTAAATTGATTTGATGAATCAAATCTCAATTAGACTCATTCAACACTTGAATCAACTTGAGTCTAACTCAATTAGTCTAATTTGGATTACTCTTAATCCAATTTGGTTCATCCCATGAACCTAATCCTCATGGTTCATCATATGAACCTAATCTCCATCTAATTGCTCTTATGTGTGTGACCCTATAGGTTCTTGTAACGTTGGCAATGTCCCTAAACCGATTTAGGAACATAAGCAATGAGCGGTATCTAGCAACACATCATTGCTACCCAAGTTACAAGAATGTTGAGCTCCAACATCACCTTTGTGACTACTAATTGTGACTCTCACAATATGTGACAATGTCCTCTATCCTTGACATCTAGATTGACCAATCGAGGCATAGACCGTGTCATCCTGCAATCTAAATCTTGAACTCCAAGTAGACTCACTCTAATCAAATGAGCTCAATATCTCATATTGACTCATTTGGGCATGGCCATGCACTTCGTGGTCTCACTCTATCAAGAATATCGATGTCACCCCGTCATATAGGAGGATAGATCCCATCTACATCACTCACATCCTCCGCATAATTCTTACATACCCAAGAATCGCTTTATAGTCCACCCATTTACGGGTGACGTTTGACGAAGCCAAAGTATGCAATTCATTATGTAGGGAACCATGGTGACTTCAGGTCTAAGGACTAATAGTCATACTAATAGCCACATGAGAAAGTATATGACACTCATATAACGATCCATGATACTTTCTCATGGCGGGTCATTCAGTATACATTCTCCAATGCATACCCATGTGTCAACTTGATATCTCATATCCATGACTTGTGAGATCAAGTCATCTTGTTGACCTACATGCTAGTCTCTACGCATTAACATTGTCCCTGAATGTTAATACTCGACTAGGAATGATTAAGAGTAGTGTTCTCTATATCATCTCATTATCGATTCAACCAATCGATTGATATAGATAAGAACCTACTACTCAAGGACATTATTATATTTAGTTATTTGGCACCAATACAAGTAAATATAATAACCATGCCTTAATAAATAGGAATATGATACAATAAAGTCCATACAACAATCATCATATGATTGACTCTAGGGCTTTCACTAACAAGTTGCATATACGTGATATGCAATCGGTATAGAAGATACCTACCGTCGTAGTTATGAATGGCTTGTTGGACTCTCTCCAAGGTTGTTCATAACTATGATGGATATCAGCCCATTCGGAGATGGACCTACGATCTCCCGAAGTGATTTTGGGGTTTTTGAAATTCGAAAAATGAATGGGATTTATAAATGTATATTGATGCATTTTTAAAATCATTTTCTCATATATGCTCGTTTTGTATTTCTAGGTCAATAAATTGATCATGACGTCTTTGAATTTGCGCACTATTTTGGATTCGAACAAACTGACTGGGCCTAACTTCCTGGATTGGCTTAGAAACCTGAGAATTGTTCTCAAGGCGGAAAAGCTTGCATATGTCCTTGAAGAGCCTCTTCCTGACCGTCCTAAGGACGATGCAACTCCAGACCAAATGTTGGTCTATCAGAAGCATGTGGCAGATTCTAAGCTGGCGAGTTGCATCATGCTAGCGGCGATGGTACCTGAGCTGCAAAAGCAGCATGAGCATATGGATGCTAATACTATGGTCTTCCATCTTCATGAGTTGTTCGATGAGCAAGCGAGATCCGAAAGGTTCGAGGTCTCTAGGCTCCTCTTCACCACGAAGATGCAAGAAGGTTCATCTGTAGTGCAGTTTGTGCTAAAGATGAACGGGTACATCGAGCGGCTAGCTACCCTCGGTTTTGTGATGGATCTGAGTTAAGTATTGACTTAATTCTGCATTGTTTGCCCAAGAGTTTCTCGCAATTTGTGATGAACTATCGGATGAACAAATTGGAATCCACCATTCCCGAGCTTCTCAATATCTGTGGAGCCTATACATGAAGCATGAGGAGAAGGCGGTTCTGTTAGTTGATTCCTCAAAGAAAGGTTCTAAGAGGAAGGCAAAAGAACAGAAGAAAGGAAAGAACAAAAAGGCAAAGAAGGCGGAACCAGCGCAAAAGGGCACTTGCCATCACTGTGGCAAGGAAGGCCACTGGCGAAGAAACTGCAAGATTTATCTTGAGTCCATGAAGAAGAAGAAGGCATCCGATGCCCCATCCTCTTCAGGTATCTTCGTTATTGATTGTCATTCTATTTCCTTGGACACTTGGGTATTGGATACTGGGTGTAGCTCACATATATGTAATGACATACAAGGGCTAAGGAATAGAAGAAGACTTGTCAGAGGGGAGTCAAATTTGCGAGTTGGCAATGGAGCAAAGGTTGCTGCGGTCGCCATCGGAACTTATTTGCTGAAGCTCCCTAGTGGACTAGTCTTAGACATGGACAATTGCTATTATGTTCCTTCTCTAATAAAGAACATTGTTTCTATTTCCTGTTTAAATAGAAATGGTTTCCATTTGACGTTTAGTAACAATTGTTGTTATATAACTTTAAATGGCGTACTTTATGGAACTGGAACCTTGAGTAATGGCATTTATCGTTGGGCGTATCCGGTGACATTTTCAATATCGAGCGAGCAACAGCGTGCTCGAAAGGATAATCAAATAGACTCCTATATGTGGCATTGTCGTCTTGGCCATATAAGCAAGAAGCGCGTATGTCGAATTACAGATGTGGAATGCGGAATCGTTTGAATTGGATTCATACGATACATGCGAATCATGCTTAAAAGGCAAGATGACTAAGTTACCTTTCTTTGGAAAAGGTGAGCAGTGGGAGAGTTACTAGGTCTAATACATGCGATGTATGTGGACCTATGTCAACTCAAGCATTAGGAGGCTATAGCTACTTCATTACCTTCACCGATGATCACTCACGGTTTGGGTATGTGTTCTTGATGAAACACAAGTCTGAAGCCTTTGAAAGGTTCAAAGAATTCAGAAATGAAGTAGAGAAACAACATGACAAGAGTATTAAAATACTTCGATCGGATCGAGGGGGTGAATACTTAAGTCAAGAGTTTCTTGATTATCTAAGAGACAATGACATATTGTCTCAATGGACTCCGCCCTATACACCACAGCATAATGGTGTATCTGAGAGGCGTAACCGGACCTTGTTGGACATGGTCAGGTCAATGATGAATCATGCAACTCTTCCCAAGTCCTTTTGAGGCTATGCACTTCAGACAGCTGTTTACTTGTTAAACAGAATGCCTACCAAGGTAGTCTCAACTACTCCATATGAGATATGGAATAGTAAGAAACCTCATGTATCTTACTTGAAGATATGGGGTTGTCCTGCTTATGTGAAGCGGACTGTATCAGACAAATTGGATGCTAAGTCTGATAAATGTCTATTTGTTGGATACCCTAAGGAAACAAGGGGTTACCAATTCTATCATCCTGTGGAACAAAAGGTGTTTGTTTCAAGGCATGCTGTGTTTCTAGAGAAACAGTTTCTCTTGCAAGAAAACAGTGGGAGTGTCGTCGAGCTTGAGGAGGCTCGAGTGACTCAAATAGACATTAATGAGATACCTGGTGAAGCACAACAGCCGACAACTCATAGTGATGAGCAATCGGCTGGACCTATTGTAACACCACATCTTCGTAGATCTGGTAGAACACGCAATATTCCTGAGAGATATGGATTTCTCGTAAGTGAATCGAACGACGTGTTACTCATTGATGATGAGAGCCTACGATTATGAAGAAGTGCTGACAAGTTCAGAAAGGGATAAGTGGCTTGGTGCCATGAAGTCGGAAATGGATTCCATGTATGAAAATCAAGTTTGGAACTTGGTTGACCCACCTGAAGGGATAAAGCCTATAGGGTGCAAGTGGGTTTTCAAGAAGAAAACTGACATGGATGGTAATGTTATTACCTATAAGGCTAGATTGGTGGCAAAAGGATATCGTCAAAAACAAGGTGTTGATTATGACGAAACCTATTCGCCTGTAGCTATGCTTAAATCCATTCGGATGCTCCTGGCCATAGCGGCTCATTATGATTATGAGATATGGCAAATTGATGTGAAAACAGCTTTCCTTAATGGAAACCTACTCGAGGACGTGTATATGATACAGCCTGAGGGTTTCACATCGGTTGATAAAACCAAGGTATGCAAATTGTGACGATCCATTTATGGATTGAAGCAAGCATCCAGGAGCTGGAATATCCGTTTTGATGAGACAATCAAAAGGTTTGATTTCTCATAAAATCTAGACGAACCTTGTGTGTACAAGAAGGTTAGTGGGAGTGCAGTCGTATTCCTAGTATTGTATGTCGATGACATACTACTTATAGGAAACGATGTTTCAATCTTACAGTCAGTGAAGGTTTGGTTATCCAAGACATTCTCCATGAAATACCTGGGAGAAGCAACCTACATCCTCGGGATTAAGATCTATAGAGATAGATCGAAATGGTTGCTTGGTCTTTCGCAGTCTACATATATAGACCGAGTGCTAAAGAGGTTTAGCATGTCGGAATCCAAGAAAGGTTTCCTACCCATCAGGCATGGGGTACACCTTTCGAAGTCTATGTGTCCGCGCACAGAAGACGAGAGGATTTGCATGAGTAAGATTCCCTATGCATCCGCAATAGGATCTATCATGTATGCTATGTTATGTACGAGGCCCGATGTATCGTATGCTCTGAGTGTCACGAGCAGATACCAGTCCGATCCAGGAATGGATCATTGGGCGGCTGTTAAGACGATCCTTAAGTACTTGAGAAGAACTAAGGATGTGTTCCTAATATATGGAGAAGGGGACATGGTGATACGCGGGTATACGGATGCGGCTTCGACGGACAAGGATGATTCCAGGTCTCGATCGGATCGTGTTCACCTTGAATGGGCGATGAGTTGGAAAAGTTCCAAACAAGAGACTGTAGCGGATTCTACCACTGAGGCAGAATACATTGCAGCTTCGGAAGCAGCAAAGGAAGCGGTTTGGATGAAAAAGTTCGTTCATGAACTTGGTGTGATTCCGGCCATTGTTGAAGCAATACCGGTCTACTGCGACAACAATGGAGCAATTGCACAGGCGAAAGAGCCAAGGTCTCATCAGCGATCCAAACATGTGCTTCGCCGCTATCATCTTATCAGGAGATCTTCAGTAGGAACGAAATACAAATCGAGAAAATTCCCACTGAAAGGAACTTAGCGGATCCTTTGACTAAGGCATTACCTCAAAGTAAGTTTGAGGGTCATGTTCGAGCTTATGGTATTGGATACCATAGCGATTGGCATTAGGCCAAGTGGGAGTCTGTTAGTAATATATGAGAGATGTCCTAAGGCAATCGCCTTATGTATGAACCATTTATATGATAAATGAAGATTCACTATTTGAGTATACATGTTTCATGTATTTGATTGGATCTTAAACTCATTTACTGAATGTCCACGATGCGATTCACAGCATGAGAGAATTTGTGATTGGATCACAAGTAGTGAGTATCTCTACATGTGTAATTGTGATATATCGGAATTATCCCTAGTCGATGAATTGATGGATTTGAACACCATCAATTTTGGTGTATCCAAGCGGTGATTCTCAATTTGGAGACATTGTGATGTCCGGAGTTAATCGTGGATGCTAGTTATGGTAACTAGTTCATTGGAGTGACTAGCCATAAGACTTCATATGGTTCTCTGCATATATAGATATGTCAATGAAGTTCTTATTGTGGCTTAAGTGCGATGTTCCTTTGACTTGCGGTATTCAAGTCATCTTGATCATGGAGACTTATGCTTTGACATCTTAAGCAAACATCTCTAAGGAGATGTGGACCCGGGATGATTGGGTATAAGTCGAAGTGATCGAAGGTGTTTGAATAGCCTATAAAGGATTCACCACTCCTTGCGAGGAGATGTATACCCATGGCCTCTCGTCGGATTGTTACTAAAGTCTTTGGCCAAAGCATTACATGTTTAGAGTAAGTACTCTTGATACATGTGCAAGTAACTAGAATCCGTAGGACGAGGAAATGATACTTGGGCTAGGTGTGACGTAGTCAGCCTAGTGGGGACTGACACAATAGACCATGTCCTGAACCAAGTGGGTATAAGATGAGTGAAGGGAATGGGGCACGAATCATTCGAGCTGCTGAAGGGTTTCAGAAATAGTTCTGGATCAACCGTTGATCTTTTCAGTTAATTGGGGATCATGATGTACTACTAGGTGCCACTCATGATCGTTCTATAATTAATGGTTAATTATAGACGGCCAACATAAACCGAGAACCTATTTGGTCACACGCACAATGAGCGTAATCCAAAGGATTTAAAACGAGCTTGAGAATGGGATTCTCAGACCGAGAGAAACTAGGTTTGGTTGGACCAAACATAAAGCAAGCATGAAATCGTTTCAGTCGCAATGGAAGCGTGGATGGGCCGTGTCTTATGAAGACATGATGGATGAACCAAAATGGTTTTGTTCTAATCCAATGGAGGAGAATAAACCAAAGGGTTTAGTTTATTTTAAACGAATGAACCAAAAGTTGGTTCGGTTCGTTTTAACTTAAAATAAACCATCATGGTTTGGTTTATTTTAACTTATCTTAATGGAGCGGGTTAACGGGCCTAATGGTTATGATCCAATAACCATTAAGAGAATTAGTTCTCTATAAAAGAGGGCTTAATGGATAATTAAGCCCTAATTGGAAGAGCCCTAAACCTAGTTGCCGCCCAACCCCATTGAAGGAGTTGCTGCCCAAGCTCCTTGGCCGCCCAGCCCCTTGTGCCGGCGTCCAGCTCCTTGCCGGCGACCAAGCTTCAGCCGGTGATCCTCCGGCGACCCTCCGGTGATCTTCCTAGGCCTCGGTGAAAAGGTGAGCACTTGGCTTCCTTGTTTTGGCCGGCGCCTACTCCTCCACCAAGCTGTCCAGTTTTCTTGACAGCTTCTTCTCCTCTAAATCGGGCGTCGTTTGGGCGATGGTTAGAGCTCGACAGCGGATAACACTAGGATTCGATCTCCGGTAATCCTCTCAGGTGGAGGACGAAGGATTCGTCAATTGGTTGACGAATACCTCTCCGGAGAAGCGAGTTTTGAGGACTCGTATTAGGATCCGAATTTGGATTCGGATCGTGATCATCTCTCGATCACGTCGTCTTCAACACGAGGCTAGTAACCCGTACGAAGACGAAGCTCGTGGCTTAGCGAAGTCATCCCGAGGAACTCGGCGTGGATACGGATAGAGACGATTCTAGCGAGGATCGTTCCGGTTGATGCCGTTCCCGCTACACGTCATACGAAAGGTATAACGTAGATAAATTTCCTTTTATTGCAAATTTAAATTTACGGTTATATCTACACTTGTTGTAATATGCATGCGTGTGTTGTGTGTGTTGTAATAAATAGGAGTATTTATTATTTTTATTGCTTCCGCTGTGTTCATGTTTACGAAACATGATCGAACACACACACGCCGCGGTGCCGGAAACCCAACAGAACTCCATGAGAGGATGAGGTGGACTTGGCCAAGTGGCTAAGACTGAGTGTTGGATGCTCAAACATGATATTTGAGGTTTTACCCAACGGTCAGATGCTCAAACAACTTGGTGTTTGAGATTTTATCTGACATCAGTCGACTAGTATAGGTACCAATCGACTGCTCCAAGTCAATAGCAATCGACTGGTGTTCGACTGATATGCTTCTGACCAAACAGTCGACTGCCAAGGGTTGGCAGTAGACTGTAGACACCATCAGTCGCCTGCTAATGGATGATAGTTGACTGATCAAGGTGAATTCGGGCATATAAGGTTTTCCAGTCGAGTGATCATGTCGAGCACTCGACTGGTGGCTTAACCAGTCGACTGATCATGGATCCGTTGGAACTTATCCTGCGTGGATTGAGTCGTTGTGAGACAACGACTATAGTAGCAACTGATTGATGGTCACAATCAGTCGACTGATTGACGCAAAATCAACTCAATGCAGGTTATTTAAGGAGCTTGAGATGGATGATTTTGCAACAATTTTTGAGGCAATTTTGGAGGGGAATTGCTGCTGCATTCCAGACCTTCAAGAGAAATCCAAAGCAAGCAACAAGCAAGTGATCAAAGCAAAGTTTTGTAAAGTGTTCTTTACTTGTATTCTTATTATCTTTGTATTTTTCTTGTACTTTTGTATTACATTATTGTAATGCTTGTACGAGGTTTCTCCACCTCCGACGTGTTGTCGAGAAGGAGTTTGAGTAGTGGTGTGTACATCACTCGAGCTCGTTGAGCTCACCCCATGGAGTAGGAACCCTAAAGTTTTGAACCATGTATATCATTGTGTTTGTCTCTATGTTGTATTTTTGTATTCGTTTTATTATCATTCCACTACACTAACGAGATTGTAGACACACAAGAACGAATGATTTCCATCGTCTATGCGAATTGAGATATTCACCCCCCTCTAGCTGGCCACCAATCCTCCAAGTGGTATCAGAGAGAGGAGCTTATTGCAGACTCATCGCCAACACAAGCATGACAAGATGGCCGACTCCAACATCCATCCACCGAAATTCGAAGGAGAATTCTCATGGTGGAAGAAACGGATGGAGGTATACTTCGAAACCGATTTCAATATAATGCTAATCATTGAAAATGGTTTTAAAGTACCTAGGGGTGAAGACAACAAGCCGTTAGGAAAGTCAAGATGGACCAAGGATCTTTTGAGCGAATTGATAAAATATCACGAAAATCCATCACCGACCCAAGAAGAAGAAGAAGAAGAGGAGTGCACTTTTGGAGGATCGGTGGTCGACTAGAAGGGGGTGAATAGCTCAATTCGCATAGACGATGGAAGTCATTCGTTCTTGCGTGCCTACAATCTCGTTAGCGTAGCGGAATGATAATAAAATGAATACAAAAATACAACACACACACAAACACAATGATATACGTGATTCAAAACCTTAGGATTCCTACTCCACAAGGTGAGCTCAATGAGCTCGAGTGATGTACACACCACTACTCAAACTCCTTCTCGACAACATGTCGGAGGTGGAGAAACCTTGTCACCCCCTCTAGCTAGCCACTGATCCACCAACAAGTGATATCAGAGCGAGGAGCTTATCGCGGACTCATCGCCAACACAAGCACAACAAGATGGTTGGCTCCAACATCCGTCCTCAAAAATTCAAAGGAGAATTCTCATGGTGGATGAAACGGATGGAGGTATACTTCGAAACCGATTTCGATATAATGCTAATCATTGAAAATGGTTTTGAAGTACCTAGAGGTGAAGACAACAAGCCATTAGGAAAGTCAAGATGGATCGAGGAGCAACGACTACAATTCAAGACAAACGTTAAAGTAACAATCATGCTAGTAAAAATGATACCTAACGCTATTTTGCCTAGATAGGTGAATATAGGGATGCGAGGGAATTGTGGAGCAAATTGGTAAAATTCCATTAAATTCCCAAACCGGCACAAGTAGAGAAGGATGCCAAGGAAGAGTGTTCATCCTCCCATGCTCAAGAGGAAGAATCGCCATCAACATCCAAGGATGTTGAAGAATTGGAGGAGAGATGTTCCATCTCGGATCAAGAACGAGAAGAGGCATCTACATCCGGGAGAAGTGAAAATCAAGAGGCTTTCACCACCCTAAGTAACTCATGAATTGTACTTAAAAATAAAAGTAACATCATATTCTTTGAGTGTAGGGAGCAAGGACACTATAAAAGCAAGTGTCCCAAGAAGATTAAGAAGGCTCAACTGGTGCCAAAGGTGAAAGATGTCGGTGTCCCCACAATTAGAAGTAAGGAGCACGTGGTGTGCTTCAAATACCATCAAAAGAGACATTATAGGAGCCAATGCCCTAGGGGGAGGAAGAAGGGCCAAGAAGGAGCATCACATATAGGGGGAGCTTCTAAAGCTAACCCTAAGGTATACTTAAATTATGCACCTTCAAATTTAAATATTAAAAAGCATGCTTTTAGTTCTCTTGCAATTGTTAATGAAAAGCATGATAGGAGTAACAAATATTTTTGTTTAGGTGCTAAGAGTCATAGTTTTAGGCCTAAGGACAAGACTAGATCTAATAACCCCAAAACCATCTTACCTAAGGAATCAATTAGAAGAATAGAAGAGAACTTAGGCATAAACCCTAAGAAGGGTAGACACATGCCTAAGAAGAAAAATAATTCCCAAAAACCTAATGATATATCAAAATTGGGAAAATTAGAATTAGAAAATCGAGACTTGAGGTCAAGGCTTGAAAAATTGAAAAAGACCCTCAAAATTATAACAAACTCAATTATGGAGTCAAAGGATCAAAATCTAAGACCTAGGTGACAAGAACCGGTAAAGGGCAAAAACGGTTTGGGTCACAAACATAAGTCCTATCACAATGTTCTATTTGATTATGGAACTAAATCTAAGTCTAGAAAAACCAAGGTTAATAGGGAAGTAATCCCTAAAAATAACCGTGGTAAGTGTCTAGTGGCTCAAAATTCAAGAAAATCTAAGGTAGCCACTAAGAAGGTCAAAGGGGGAGTTACCTCTAGAGTTGACCTAGGAAAGGGCCAAATGACTAAGATTCAAAGCAAAAAAGGGTCATTAGGAAGGTATCTAGGGAAGTTATCCCTAGTGAATACCTTGTAAACCCAAAGAGCTCTAATAGGTATTGGGTTCCTAGGAGCGTGATCAATTCATGCCAGATGGGTTAGGGTGTGTCAACCCGAAGTGGATAGGTAGTTAACTTAACCATAGTAGAGTTGACACTCTAGGATCTGCCAATGAGTTTTGAGAAGTTAAAAATTGATTAAAATTGACACTTTAGGTTTAGAGGTTATGGTGTGCCATTTTGGTTTTTGGCACACTTGGTAGAGTTGGTTAATATGGCAAAATAAACTTAATTCTATCAAATGACATCTAATGTTAAAATCTAGGTATTCTTATACCTTCATCTTTTACTTTCCATATTTGTTTGCCATATACCATGACATGACATCATGTTTATTTTTATCATATGAAATGTCATGATCATATTTAGGGTTACTTTTATATATTATGTATGTTTAGATTTCATTCACATGTTATGACATCATGATTATTGACACATGCTTGCTTAAATTATCACTTATGTCATTATCATTACTCATGCATGATTTTTAAAATTGATTCAAATTACATATATTTACTTATGAATTTTGGATTTTGGATTCTGAAATCTGATTTATGCAAAATACAGAAATCAGTCGACTGCCATAGATGGCAGTCGACTGATGTCAATATCAGTCGACTGGTAGCCGAGAGAGTCAATTGATAATGCTGATTTCGGGCAAACAAGTAAGCCTTTAGGGGAAGGTATCCATAATGAGAAGATTTGCTTTGAGTGTAGGGAAAAAAGACATTACAAGAGTAAGTGCCCAAAATTGGCTAAGGAGAAGGCACCGACACCAAAAGTCAAAGGATGTCAGAGTCCTCGCTAGAAAGAGCAAAGAGCACATTGTGTGCTTTAAATGCAACCAAAGAGGACATTACCGAAGCCAATGCCCTAAGGAGAGGAAGAAGGGGCATCTCATGTTGGGGGAGCTTCCAAAGCTAACCCTAAGGTATATTTAAATTATGCACCTTCTAGCTCTAGGACTAACAAGCATGCTAGGGACTATTTTAGTTCACTTGCTATTATTAATGAAAAGCATTCTAGTAGAAATAAATATTTTTGTTTAGGTGCTAAGCATGTAAATTTACCTAAGGACAAACCTAGGACCAATAACACTAGACCTATCCTACCTAAGGAGTCTATTAGGAGAATAGAAGATAACATAGGCATAAACCCTAAGAAGGGTAGACACATGCCTAAGAAGAAAAAAAAATCCCAAAAATCTAATGATAGATCAAAATTGAGAAAATTAGAACTAAAGAACCGAGCCTTGAGGTCAAGGCTTGAAAAATTGGAAAAATTTATAACAAACTCAATTAAAGGGTCAAAGGAACAAAATCTAAGACCTAGGAGACAAGAACTGATTAAGGGCAAGAAAGGTTTGGGTCACAAACCTAAGTCCTACCATAATGTTTTATTTGATTATGGAACTAAATTAAGATCTAGAAAAACCAAGGTTAATGGGGAAGTTATCCCTAAGACTAACCATGGTGTTTGTTTAGTGGCTAAGGATTCAAGAAAAACTAAAGTAGCCACTAAGAAGGTCAAAGAGAGAGTTACCTCTAGAGTTGACCTAGGAAAGACCCAATTGACTAAGACTTCAAAGACAAAAAACGGTCATTAAGAAGGTATCTAGGGAAGTTATCCCTAGTGAATACCTAGTTAACCCAAGGAGCTCCAATAGATATTGGGTTCCTAGAAGCGTGATCGATTTATGCTAGATGGGTTAGGGTGTGTCAACCCTAAGTGGATGGGTAGTTAACCTAACCATGGTGAGTTTACACTTTAGGATGTGCCAATGTGTTTTAAGAAGTTGAAAATTGATTAAAATTGGCACTTTAGGTTTAGAGGTCATGGTGTGCCATTTTAGGTTTTTGGTACACTTGGGGGATAAATGGTATTAAGGAAAAATGAATTTAATTCTAAGAAATGACAATTTGGGCTTAACACTTAGGTATTTTTTACCTTAATATTTTATACTTGTCGTGCTTTATTTTCCTTGTCATGACATGACATCATATTTACTTTTATCGTATAAATGTCATGATCATATTTAGGGTTATTTTTATATGTCATCTATGCTTAGATTTCATTCATATGCCATAATCATCATTCATCCATAAAAAAAATGGAGTTAAGGACAATGACATGATTTGAAGTCCTATGCATAAGGGAATCAAATAGTGTTGCCTAGCATATGCATGAAACCCTAAATAACCAAGACCCACATCTCAATAAAGAACTTGACTTGTATGTGTTTCACACATTTAGATACAAGTGAGATGTTTAGGAAAATAGAATTATAAGTTTTAAAAACATTTTATAATCATTTCAAAAAACCTTGGTGAAGTCTATCTTTTGATAGCAATTATCATTGAATGAGGTGATACAAAGAGGGCTCAAATATTGAAGCTTTTCTTAACTTTTGAACTTTGTATCAATCTCATTATTTTGTGGGTAAAATAATTTTCAAATATTTTTCACCCATAATTTTTGTAATAAGTAATATACATATGAATTTTCATTATTTTTCAACCTATGTATATTTACTTATGAATTTCAGAATTTTGATTTCTAATAACTGAAATCTGCATTCTGTAGATATTAGTTGACTTCTATGTATGGCAGTCGACTGGTAGCTGAAGGAGTCGACTGCCCATACTGATTTCGAGTAAATATGTATGTTAGGCCCATGTTCAGCTATGTTTTGGTTCTCTAACCACTCCTAACCCTAGGACATGCTTTGGAGAGCATTAGAAAGGGTGAAAATCCATTTGATATGGATTAGGAGAAGTGTTTAGGGTGAATATCAATTTTAAGGTGTATGAAAGTTCAATGTTGAACTTGTGCCTTAATTTTGATTATTTAAGTGTTCCTATTGGCTTAGGGACTCTCTAAGGACATTGTTGGTGCAATGGTCAAGCAGAGCAAGCCTTTAGGGGGAGGTATCCATCATGGGAAGATGGATGTGTATTTTTCCTCATGGGAGGAAAATTGAGGGAGTGCCTCTCTTATGTGATATGAGACTTATCACTAGAAAGATTGAAGGCATGTGTTTTCCTTCAAGTGAGAGATTGTAAGATCTCATTAGGATATGAAACATTCATATCCTTGGGGAGGACCTTTTTGCTATATGTCAAAAAGAGAGAGAAGTTACCAATTGAGGTTAGTTGGAATTCCCATTGGGATGTGAGAATTGCCAATTTGGGATAATTGGTAGACTTGAGTTTGAGATTTTGTCAAACATTAAAAAGGGAGAGATTATTGGTACAATCGGCCCAGGTCACGATTGACCATACTCGAGTTTGACTCGAACTATATTTTAATATTAGACAAAACGTATGACATGGGATTGTCATGGGAAATCCAACATGGGTTGGCCACATAAATCCAAGTGTGTAGCCTTGGTTGTGAAAAGTCCAAGCATGGGGCTTGGTGTTGGGAAATTCCAACATGGGTTGGCCACATAAGTCCAAGTGTGTAGCCTTCGCGGTGAAAGTCCAAGCATGGGGCTTGGCATGGAAAATCCAAGCATGAGGCTTGGTGTGGGAAGTCTTGAGGACTTGGCAAGTTCACTAGGCTCGGGGTCCTTGAGTTGGTGAAGGATGGCATTGCGAAGCCATGTTCTTGATGCATCCGAGGGACTGCCGGATGGGGAGCGAATGAAGTGAGGCCCAAGGGAAGCAGACTTCGAGGGAAAGAGACGTAAAGGATGACATTGCGAAACCGTGAGCTTGGTGCATCCGAGGGACATAGGCCGAGGGATGTAACGCCCGTAAAATTTCTAGCAATTTTACAAGAATTTCTGGCTTGATTATGATGGGTCTTATATGGGCTTTTCAAAAATGAAAGAAAATAAGCCAAAAAGGATGCAAGGCCTAGGAATTGAACCCTAAACCTCTAGAGATAGCCAAACCCTATAGATGCATCCACTAACCAGAAGCCCAATGAGATGTTATTAGTAGAGGAATAGGGGAAATGATAGTTAAGGGTAAGGGAGGCTAAGGGACACTTCAAGAGAATAAATAGGGAATGAAGGGACAAGAGAAAACCCACTTCTCCACTTCTCCCTCTTCTCTTCTTCTTAGTTTTGATGATCCAAGGAAGTCCTATATCATGTTTTGTAAGAAGAAGATGATGTTAGGATGTAAAATGAATTAGGTTAAAAGATAACCCTAGAAACCCCTATGGACTATTCGGCCAACACAAGCTCTGATAGTGGAGTACTCTACCTCAGGGATCGCTTGTGCATTCCCGATGATCCAGAATTACGGAAGAAGATATTTGAGGAAGCTCACGGAACTCCTTATGCGATGCATCCTGGAACCACCAAGATGTACCAAGACCTGAAAAGAAAATTCTGGTGGTTCAGAATGAAAAGAGATGTGGCTCAGTATGTCAGTACTTGCCTGACCTGCCAGAGGGTTAAAGTAGAACACCAGAGACCTGGAGGAACACTGCAGCCGATCCAGATTCCAGAATGGAAATGGGAAGACATTTCTATGGATTTCATCTTAGGATTGCCCAAGACAACAAACGGTTATGATGCTATATGGGTAATTATGGACAGATTGACGAAGTCCGCCCACTTCCTAGCAATCAAGATGACCTATTCGACGGAGCAACTGGCTTAGTTATATGCTAGGGAAATTATCAGACTACATGGAATTCCTAAGACCATCATTTCTGACAGAGATGGTCGCTTTATTTCCCATTTCTGGGAATGTGTTCAAAAGGCCCTAGGCACGAAGCTATTGTTCAGTACTGCCTTCCATCCCCAGACGGACGAACAGACCGAAAGAGTAAATCAAGTACTGGAGGATATGTTACGAGCTTGCGCCCTGGATTTCAAAGGTAGCTGGTGCCGATACTTATGTTTGGCAGAATTCGCCTACAACAATAGCTACCAAGCTACTATTGGAATGACACCCTATGAGGTTCTATACGGGAGGAAATGTAGATCGCCCATATGCTGGTATGAGGGTGTTGAAAAGAAGGGGATGGGACTCCAGATGGACTTCATCGACGACACCACCCGAGCTATACAGAACATCCGTCAGAGAATTGAAACTGCTCAGAGCCGACAAAAGAGTTATGCGGATATGCGGCGTAGACCGTTAGAATTCGAAGTCGGGGACCTGGTATTCCTCAAAGTGGCCCCTATGAAGGGAGTGACGAGATTTGGAAGGAAGGGTAAGCTGAGTCTGTGCTATGTGGGACCGTATCCGATATTGCTGAGGGTTGGCAAGGTAGCTTACAAGATGGAGCTGCCTCAAGATATGTCGGCTATTCACAACGTGTTCCATGTCTCTGTGCTCAAGAAATGCATTTCCAGTGCGGACCAAGTGATCGAGCCACAAACAGTACAAGTTCAAGAGGACCTGAGTATTGAAAGTGGGCCTATCCAGATACTAGACCGAGAAGTCAAGAGGCTAAGGAACAAAGAGGTGACCTTAGTAAAGGTCCTGTGGCAGAATCAACGATACGAGGAAGCTACCTGGGAACGCGAGGACGACATGAAGCAGAAGTACCCAGAACTGTTCTAAGTTTCGAGGACGAAACTTTTAAAAGGTATGAAGGATTGTAACGCCCGTAAAATTTCTAGTAATTTTACAAGAATTTCTGGCTTGATTATGATGGGCCTTATGTGGGATTTTCAAAAATGAAAGAAAATAAGCCAAAAATGATGCAAGGCCTATCCAGATACTAGACCGAGAAGTCAAGAGGCTAAGGAACAAAGAGGTGACCTTAGTAAAGGTCCTGTGGCAGAATCAACGATACGAGGAAGCTACCTGGGAACGTGAGGACGACATGAAGCAGAAGTACCCAGAACTGTTCTAAGTTTTGAGGACGAAACTTTTAAAAGGTATGAAGGATTGTAACGCTCGTAAAATTTCTAGCAATTTTACAAGAATTTCTGGCTTGATTATGATGGGCCTTATGTGGGATTTTCAAAAATGAAAGAAAATAAGCCAAAAAGGATGCAAGGCCTAGGAATTGAACCCCAAACCTCTAGAGATAGCCAAACCCTATAGATGCATCCACTAACCAGAAGCCCAATGAGATGTTATTAGTAGAGGAATAGGGGAAATGATAGTTAAGGGTAAGGGAGGCTAAGGGACACTTCAAGAGAATAAATAGGGAATGAAGGGACAAGAGAAAAGCCACTTCTCCCTCTTCTCTTCTTCTTTTTCACCAAAATCTATTCCTCTCCCTCTCCATTTTCATCCTTTGGCCGAACCCCATCCAAGCAAGGAGAAGGCTAGGTTTTGCTTTCCTTAGGTCATCTTTCCACCAAAAGCAAAGCGAAGGATGTAAGTATCCCTCACTTGCATACGAGTAGCTTTCGGTTGATGTTTTTGAAAAAAAAATCCCTATGATATATTCGACCAAGCTTAGTTTTGATGATCCAAGGAAGTCCTATATCATGTTTTGTAAGAAGAAGATGATGTTAGGATGTAAAATGAATTAGGTTAAAAGATAACCCTAGAAACCCCTATGGACTATTCGGCCAACACATGTTTTTGGGTGTTTTATTGAAGTTCTATACCTTGTTTTACATGCATAAGATGTGTTAGGATGTAAAATGAATTAGGTTAAAAGATAACTCTAGAAACCCCTATGGACTATTCGTCCAACACATGTTTTTGGGTGTTTTATTGAAGTTCTATACCTTGTTTTACATGCATATGATGATGTTAGGATGTAGAATGAATTAGGTTAAAAGTTAACCCTAGAAACCCCTATGGACTATTCGGCCAACATATGTTTTTGAGTGTTTTACTGAAGTTCTATACCTTGTTTTATATGCATATGATGATGTTAGGATGTAGAATGATTTAGGTTAAAAGTTAACCCTAGAAACCTCTATAAACCATTCGGCCATCATGGGTTTTTGGTGTTTTATTGAAGTCCTATATCTTGTTCTACATGCACATGATGATGTTAGGATGTAGAATGAATTAGGTTAAAAGACTAACCCTAAAAGCCTACATGGACCATTCGGCCACCCCTTGGTTTGAAGTTTCAATGATGTTTTATACTATGTTTTGTATGCATATGATGATGTTAGTATGTTTGTTGGATTAGGTTAAGGGTTTAACCCTAAAAGCCCCATGAACCATTTGGCCAACCATTGTTCCATAGCATGCTCTAGGTTAAGTTAATATGTGTTTTATGTTTAAGTGAATTCATGTGGACTTGTGATATTAAATGATGCTAGATGAAGATAACATGCTTTGGGTTAGTGTTTACTTATTCTTGATGTTTATGCCTATGCCATGCCCTATATGTATGTGATATTTAATATATGTTATGAAATGAAATACGATATGATCATGAAATGAAAAATGATATGTTCATGAAATGAATATGATATGATTATGAAATGAAGTATGATATGTTTATGAGATGAAAAATGATATGTTCATGAAGTGAAGTATGATATGTTATGAAATGAAGTATGCTATGTTTGCAAAATGAAATAAGATATGTTATAATAAAAGCATATAAGTATTTTACCTTCTGCATGGCTTGTACCAGGACCCTAACAAGGTCCAAAGGGATGGGCTCCTAAGATGCCCTAGGTCGACGGACTAAGATCGGGCCTAGGATGGGCTCCTATGTATGATTGCCCCTAGGTCGACGGACTAAGATCGGGCCTAGTACGGGATGGGATCCAAGATGCCCTAGATCGATGGAGTAAGACTCGGGCCTAGGATGGGCTTCTACGCTATGACAATTGCCCTAGGTCGACGGACTAAGATCGGGCCTAGTAACCTAGTAGGTTCGAGACTTGCTACCTCGGGTCTATTTAGGGATGCGCGCTATTATGAAGAAGAAGTGGTACAATGCCGGGCCCAAATATGTTGAGATTTATGTTACGTACCTATAATATATGTTTTCAAAAAGCATCCTGCATATGTTTACATGATTTGATTGTTAGGTTCACATGCTATGTTGATATGTCATATATATATGTTGCATGTTATGTTTGATATGTCATGTTTATGTTGCTATGTTACATTTGATGTATGCTATGTTGATATGTCATATATATATGTTGCATTTTATGTTTGATATGTCATGTTTATGCTGCTATGTTACATGTGATGTATGTTATGTTTGATATGTCATATATAGGTTGTATGTTATGTTGATATGACATGTATATGTTGCTATGTTACATATGTTGTATGTCATGTTTGATTAAGTCATATATTTACATGATATGCTGCTATGATATGTATGTTACATGTTATGTTACTTATGTTACTTATGCTACATGTTAAGTTGCTTACGCCATGTATGTTACATGTTATGTTGCTTATATGTTATGAATGTTACATGCCATGATTAATGTCGATGTATGGTTTTTGTGAGTAGGACAGGATCTTACTAAGCCTATGTGCTTATAGGTTATCTTTCCCTCGTACTGCAGATAAGGGTAAGGGATGGATAAACTAAAAGGGAGCAGCAGGAGGGGCCAAATGTATGTGATAGTGGCATGGTGGAGAAGATCTGTTATGTCCTTTTATATATGTTTCCCTATGATGATGATGTTTATGGATGTCCTTATTATGTCCCCTTATGATGATGATGTTTATGGACTAGAACTAAGCACTAAGTACCTATGAAATAATGATGCATGCTCTATGTTAAGAAGAAGTATCTACATATGTTATGATGCATGCTCTATGTTAAGAAGAAGTATCTATATACGTCAATGCATGTTTATGGTTAAAAGAAAAGAAAAAAAAATATATCCAAAGTCTTCCGCTGTAAGTAGTAAGAAGTGTATGTATGTACAGTCGCGTCACACGCCGCCCCTCCGGACCTTTGGAAAAAGGGCGGGCGTGACAAGGGAAGAGATCTTCGGTGGGGAACTCCATAAGAGGATGAGGTGGACTTTGGCCAGGTGGCTAAGACTGAGTGTTGGATGGTCAAATAACTTGGTGTTTGAGGTTTTACCCAACATCAGTCGACAATTATAGGTACCAGTCGATTTCTCTAGGTCGATTGGACTCGATTGGTGTTCGATTGTGTTCGACTGATCTGGTTCTAGCCAAACAGTCGACTACTAAGGGATGGCAGTCAATTGCTGACACCATCAGTCGACTGCCGAGGGAGAGCAGTCTACTGATCAGGGTGAATTCGGGCATAAGTCTTCTAATAGAGTGATCGTGGTGAGCAATCGACTGATGGGATCATCAGTCGACTGATGGGATCATCAATCGACTGATGGGCATGATCAACCGACTTATCAAGGTGAATTCGGGAACAGAAGGTCTTCTAGTTGAGTGATCGCGGCGAGCACTCGATTGATGGGATCATCAGTCGACTGATGGGCATGATCAGTCGACTGATGATGGATCCATTGGAACTTGTCCAGCGTGGATCGAGTTGTTATGAGACAATATCTACAGGACCAGTCGATTGATGGTCACGATCAGTCGACTGATGGGTACGAAATTAGCTCGATGCAGGTTATAAATGGAGCTCGAGATGGAGGATTTTGTAAGAGATATTGGGGCGATTTTGGAGGGGAATTACTAATGCATTCCAGATCTTCAATAGCAATCCAAAGCAAGCAACAAGCAAGTGATTAAAGTGAAGTTTTGTAAAGTGTTCTTTACTTTTATTTCTTCTTGTATTTGTATTTTCTTGTATTACTTAGTGTAATTGCTTGTACGAGATTTCTCCATCTCCGACTTATTGTCGAGAAGGAGTTTTATTAGTGTCGTGTGCATAACAAGAGCTCGTTGAGCTCACCTCGTGGAGTAGGAAGCTTAAGGTTCCGAACCACGTATATCATGTGTTGTATTTGTGCTTGTGTCTTTTGTATTTGTATTCCTATTATTTCCGCTGCACATTAACGAGTATTGTAGATGAGCATGCGACGAATGAACGATTTCCATCCATCACGCGTATTGGGCTATTCACCCCCCCTCTAGCCGGCCACCGATCCTCCAACAGTTAGGGTGATACAATTGATTCACTAATGCTTATGACATTTAGATGGGTCATTCAAAGTATCAAATTAGAGCAATCATAGACCAATCATGGGGAAAGCATATGTTTAATTCATAGACATATTGCTCAAAGATCAAGGTTGGATATTTCAAATATTTTAAAACCATTTTATGTTTTATAAACTGTGAGTTCATGATTTGAAATGTTTCAAGGCAAAACTAGGTCTTAAAGTTGATACAAAATTGAGACATTTTACAACTTTTGAGTTTTTACCTAATTTTTAAAAATAGAATGAATTTTCATTAAAAATTATTTTTCACTGATAGAGGGAATCATAAGAAATATGTTTCCCAAATTTTATGATTTTTCAATTTTTTTTGAAATTTTTAATGCATTTTTGAACTTGGTTTCGGAAATTAGAAAGGTTGGTTTTTCGGTGCCAGTCGACTGGTAGTCTAAACCAGTCGACTGATGGAACTGTGCACGAGCATAATAGCCTGGTTTCTGGGTTTTTAGGTAGTTTTTGGTATTTTTCTTCCATTAGACTTTAATGCCATGTTATATGACTTATGTTTAATGTTTTTGATGGTGTTAAAGAGGGAGAAATGTAAGGGTTTAAGTTAATCATGCTAGGAGGAGAATTAGCATGTGTTAAGGTGGAGTTGCATGTATTAAGGGGGAGTGGTTGATACTCATATTTGTTTTACATGCTTTCTTGCCTTATGTATTTTGTTAATATTTTACCTAACTTAAACGGATTGCTACACATCTAAAAGGGGAAGATTGTTAGGGCAAGCAACCCATGTATGGTTTGATTTTGATGTATGTCACAAAGGGTTTAAGTTAGGTTGTTATGGATTTGATATGTGTGTTTAAGTTGTGTAGGACTTAGTAAATTGCACATGGTTAGCTTGATGAAAGCATTGGTGAGTTCACCATCTCATAGCTCGGGTCCTTGAGTCAGTGAAGAATGGCATTGCAGAAGTCATGCGCTTGGTGCATCCAAGGGACTATCGGACGAGGAGCATTGGAGTGAAGCCAAAGCAAGCAGACTTCAAGGCGAAACACGAAGGATGACATTGCAAAGTCATGCACTTGGTGCTTCCGAGGGACGTGGTTGGACGAAGAGAGCTTCGAGGCGAGGGACTCCAAGGGAGATGAGAGTGAGCGATTGTAACCAGGGATGAGGTAGCTCATAGGTGAACTTGGCCGAATGGCTAAGTCAAGTTTTGGACGCTCAAACTTAGGTTTGAAGTTTTACCCTACAAGTCGGACGCTCAAACTTATGTTTGAGGTTTTACTCGATGTTTGGATAAGTCGGATGCTCAAACATGAGTTTGAGGTTTCTACCCGACGATTGAAAGTGTCGGATGCTCAAACAGATGGTTTGAGATTTACCTGACCATTGGAGGCTCACACAAGTGTTTTGTTTGAGGTTTTACCCGACACTAGTCGACTGATATAGATATCAGTTGACTGCTCCGAGTCGATGGCACTCGACTGGTGCTCGACCGGTGTTCGACTGATGGATTTCTGGCCTAACAATCGACTGCTACACCATCAGTTGATTGCTAAGGGACAGCAGTCGACTGATCAAGGTGCTCGCAGGCATAGAGGGTTTGAAGTTCGACTGATTGCTTGGATCACTCGACTGATGGCTCTATCAGTCGAGTGATGGGCATGATCAGTTGACTGATTAGGGAGCTGTTGGCTGGATGCCAACATGTATGAAGCTGTTATGAGGCAACGAGTACAGCAGCAGTCGACTACTTGCTTCCCAACGGGAAGAATGACCTCTTTCCTATAAGAAGAGGCCTTGGGTGCTCTTGGGAGGCTAATGCTTAACTCCTAAACTTCTACCAAGTGCCCAACACATTTTAAAACTCCTCTTGTGTTTATTTCAATCTTATTATAAGAGGGAGTGATTTTGTAAGAAAGGTTGACCTCCACCTTGAAAGAGAGATTAGTGATTGTTAAGGGAGTGATTCGCCGAACAAATCATCCGTGGATTAGTAGAAAGAGACGTGAACCACATTACACAATCTTGTTAGCGCTTGTTTTCTTTACTTACCTTGTTTTGTCTTAATTGTCTTGCTTAGCATTATATTTCCGCTGCGCTAATAGTATTTGTAGACGATTAAGAAGCGATCGATTTCCATCGTACACATCGGGGCTATTCATCCCCCTCTAGCCAGGCCACGATCCCCCAACAGTGCTGTGGTGGCCGATCTCGAGCCTCGGACACAACCATGTGTAGCCACATGCCTTGGCCATGTCTCCTTCTGTGTCCAACCGCCCAATGCTCTTATCTCGCTTTGAAAGTGCACAATTTTTCCCATGAAATACTATCCTGCACACAAAAGTATAAAGAGCATATCTCCGAACCAAAAAATAGGAAATCCATGCAAAACAAAGTACGATATGAATGAAACAAGTATAAAATGCAATGGGATGTGAGCAAAAACTACTCCTAAAATCCTATATGTTTTGCTCAGATCAACGCTGCCACTCCGACGCTCAAGTCTGTAAGAGTAAGGAGAAAGTAATTAAATGTAGATGAAGTAGGAAAGAGATCTTAGAGGTACCGAATAGTAAAGAAATAACCATCCCTCACTTCCTTCCACCTTTGCCCCTTTTATAGATGGTTCACCCTGCCTCCCCTTAGGGTGAATTTATTTTAATGCCCTTTGCCAGTTGTCATCGTAACTGCTTTTCCCACCCATATTTAAAATGTCTCTTTCAAATGCTTCATGTACCTTATATTTCCCTGTCAAGCATTAACCACATACAAAATATATAAATAAATAAATGACAAAATATCTTATATTAATCATATTTATCTTCCTCAACCTCCTCCTGCTATCCCTAATCATCCTCTCTTCCTGATTTTACCAAATACAAAAGGAACCCGAAACCTCCTTGCCTGGTTCGGGAAATAGGCATATTACTCAGGAAATACTCATACTGCTTGGAAAATACATGAATCGCTTTGCCCATGCTGCTCCTTCCTTCCAAGAACTGCACACCCACCTTCGAAAATTACATTCATGGCTTGGGAATTACACACACTGCTCGGGAAACACACATACCGCCCAAGAATTAGACATACCACTCGGGAATTACATATACTGCTCGGAGAATACATGAATCGCTCTGCCCCTGTTGTTCCTTCCTTCGGAGCACTGCACACCCTACCTTCGAAAACTACATTCATGACTTGAGAAATACACATATTGCTCAGGAAACACACATACTGACCGGGAATTATACATACTGCTCAGAGAATACATGAATCGCTCTGCCCATGCTGCTCCTTCCTTCCGAGCACTGCACTCCCTACCTTTGGAAACTGCATTCACGGCTCGAGAAATACACATACTGCTCGGGAAACACACATACCACCTAGGAATTAGACATACCGCTCAGGAATTACATATACTGCTTGGAGAATACATGAATCGCTCTGCCCATGCTGCTCCTTCCTTCCAAGAAATGCACACCCTACCTTCGAAAACTATATTCACGGCTTAGAAAATACACATACTGCTTGGGAAACACACATACTGCTCGGGAATTATACATACTTCTCAGAAAATACATGGATCGCTCTGCCCATGCTGCTCTTCCTTCCAAGCACTACACACCCTACCTTCGGAAACTACATTCACGGCTCGAAAAATACACATACTGCTCGGGAAACACACATACCACCCTGGAATTAAACATACTGCTCAAGAATTACATACACTACTTTGGAATTTGCATATACTGTCCTGGAAACACACTGCCCTAGAACTATACATACTACTCTATAAGTACACGTACTGCTCTGGAACCAAACATACTGCTCTATAAGTATACATACTGCTCTATAAGTATACATACTACTCTGGAACTAAACATGCTACTCTGTAACTGATCAGACTGCTTGGGAAATACCCATTCTACTCTTGTAAATACCCATACTGCTATGAAATTACACATACTGCTTTGTAACTGATCACACTACCCTGGAAAATACTCATACTGCTCAAGAATTGCATATACTACCTTGAAGATACATATATTGCTATGAAACTAATCAGACTGCCCTGGGAATACTCATACTGCTCTAGAAACCCCAACCCCATCAATTATAGCCGACATCACAAAGTTGACTAATACTATGTAAATTAAATTTCATGCTTTTAACTAGTAGAACTTTGTGAATAGTGATTCTAGGGGATACCTCAATTATTCCTCTACCTAAAATTTTGAGCTTTCAACTATTGCCAAATGATACGGTTCCTTTGTTAACATAGTTGATTGTGGAGAACTTGCTCGCATCTCCAGTCATATCTCTTAAGCAACCGCTATCCACAATCCATATACCTTGCTCACCTACCTAAACAACACGAAAAACAAATTCTTTTGGAACCCAAGCATTTGGATTGGAAACATCATTTAAATATTTCTTTGGAACCCATTCTTTCTTCACCTGACTCCTAATGGTTGCTTTTTTATTAATTAAAGAAACATAGGCAACTTCCTTATGCTTTGGTTTATATCCTATACCGGCTTTGTTGTAAACGACTCTTTGGTCCCTAAGGATCATGTCAAGGTATTTTGAGCTACAAGTGAACTTTTCTAAATATGCCCTTAGTTCACAAACTTCATTCTTAAAATTTTCATTTTCATCCTTAAGTATGCATCAATCAACACATGAAGGTTCTTCATTCCTAATTGCCTTTATTTCTATTTTCAAATCCTTAACCTTAGATTTAGATCTATCTAGTGTATTCTTAAGGTAAGGAATAGTTTTATATAATAATTCTACTTGGGGAGAATCCCTTACCTCATCGTCACTAGATGATGATTCATCGCTAGAAGAAGATTCTTCTTGACTCGAGCCCTCGGTGTCATCCCCCAAAGCCATGAGTGACACATGGCATGTGATGTGGCAAAGCTCATCATCGTCAAATTAGTCCTCCACACTTTGAGTGTCCCATGTGATTTGGGCTACCAAAGCCTCAATCTTCTTCTTCTCCTTCTTGTCCTTCTTCTTCTTTTCTTTTTCCTCCTTCTTTAGCTCTGGGTAATTTGGCTTGGTATGCCCCTTTTTATTTCATCCATAGCAAATAACATTAGTATTTATATTTGAAATACCACTAAACTTACCTATTGAAGATTGATACATTCTCCCTACATCCCTATTCTTGAATCCTTTTGTTTTCATAAACAACTTCCTAACAAGGTGAGCCATCTCACTAGCCGACGATCCTTCATCACTACTTAACTCATGTCCCAGCTCGGATGATGAGGAAACTTCCTTCTTCTCCTTCTTTTTTGTTGGTGCAACAATGCCCCAAGCATTTATGTCTTTTGATGTTTGGATAATCATTTGTAGTTAGGCATAAATTGTGATTTAATTGAGAATGTGTTAAGTGATAGGGAAATCCAAGTATGAAGACTTGGTGTGATCTTGGCAAGAGAAGTCCAAGGAAAGGTCTTGGCGGCATAAGTCCAAGCATGTAGTCTTGGCGGCGTAAAGTCCAAGCGGACCTTGGCAAAGGAAGACCAAAGGCAAAGTCTTGGCAGCATAAGTCCAAGCATGTAGTCTTGGCGGTGTAAAGTCCAAGAGGTCCTTTGGCAAAAGAGAAATCCAAGACATGATGAAACCAAGGGAAGCTCTTGGAAGCAAGTGCAAGGATGAAGGAGTCGCAAACTCAGAGGGATCCTGGAGGCGCAAGGTCGAAAGTGTTAGGGAAATCTCTTGTCGTGATATAGTTTTGATGTGTGTGGCAAAGGGTTTAAGTTAGGTTGTTGTTATGATTTGATATGTGCGTTAGAGTCTTGTAGGACTTAGTAATTTGCACATGGAGCCTTGGCAGGTTCACAACTCAGAACATCATACTTGAGTTGTGTTGGATCGAAGCGGATCGCTAGAGGGAGGGGGGGTGAATAGCGATAAACCTTTTTTTAATTCGTTCGTTAAAACTCGAGCAGACAGTTAATTACAGCGGAAAGATAAACTATAAATAAATGAGACAAATGTTTTTTTACTTGGTTCGTAGCCTTCGGCTACTACTCCAAGACCCTAGTGATCCTTGATCACGCACGGAGGGCAATTCACTAAAAACACTCCTCCTCGTTGGAGGTAGGAGTTTGACGATTACAAAAAAAACTTCGAAAGAAAAGATAGAGAGACAAACCCTCTCTTTTATTAATGTAAAGTGCAATGATAGAAAACCTCGATTAATAAAAGGAATTGCAATATTTAAAGAGACGACAAAATAAGAATATCAACAACTAAAAGAGTAGAAAGTAAACTAGGGTTGTCGATAAAGACTTCGTCAGAGAGTCAGCTGGAAAATCACAGAGTTGTGGAGGTTTGTGAGCACTTAGAGATGATGAAAAACCCTAGGAGAAGCCCTCCTTTTATAGCCTTTAAGCCCCTCATCGAATGGGTCTTCAACCAAAAGGAATTGGGCACAAAACTCCTTGAAAAATGGTGATAAAGCTTGACTCCTCGAGGCTGATTTTTGACCATCGGTTGAACTGGCCGGTTGAACTGATGGCAAGGATTTTTGACTACAATAAAGAGTTAGCTCAAAATATAAGTGAATTCGACAGCCACTTTCCGTCCGATCTCAACATAGACCTTCCATGGGAAGTCTTGGTCGGATCGTCGCCTAAGGACGTCCCCGTACAAAGGACACGACCTCACTTCACTTTACTCACTCGAGCTTACCTCGATACTTACTATGTCGCTTTTTCTTCCAGCCTTCCACTTGATTCCTTCGGCTCCCTCCGAAGTCACTCGAGTGTCGCCCGACCACCGCGGCTTCCTCCGGGTGTCGCTAGCCTTCAGCTCCAGCTATAGCAATTTTCTGCACACTCGATTCAGCTCGTGAGGTAACAACATGAGCTTAACTTTGTATCGTTTGCTATAATCAAAACTCAGGTTCGACTTAGGTGCCTACTACACCAACAATCTCCCCCTTTTTGATTTATGGAAAACCCACATACAAAGTTAAGAAAAATAAATTAAGTGCATTAAGCAAAATGAGCAAGAGATATGCATGAATGAGCAGGAGTATAAAAAAGCATGAATGAGCAGGAGTATATAAAAACTTTTTTTCAAGTGCTCCCCCTTGTGGAATCCTCCCCCTTGACTGAGGGTGAGTACTTGAGAAAGAGTTTTAACTCTCCCCCTTGATGTTTGCTACTAAACAAAAGAATTAAGTAACCGCAATTACTTAATATTGGCCATAGTGTTTAAAATAAGTTTTAAGTTAAGAAATCAAAAAACTGATTTCTTAACCTTGGCCTTTACTTCCGTTTTGTTAACAAGTTAACTTAAAGTTAAGTAAACCTTTCTGTTTTGTTAACACGAACAAGTTAACTAAGCCTTGGCCATAAAAAAAATTATCCCTTAACTTTGGCCTTTTTCTCCCCCTTTTTCCATATATCGAAAAGAGTGAGGGTGTGTGTGGAATAAAAAATAAGTATTAATTTGAAAATGTTCCACATTATTTTAAAAATAATATACTAAAAATAAGTTTATCTATAAAATGTTCGACTCATATTTGGCTTGATTGATATGAAAGATCAACCAGTCCTGGTCAGAGTCGGTTAGTATGTATGATTATACTCCGTGGTTCATAGCGATGCACTAGCTCTACATCTGGAACCAGGAGTAAGGTCTTAACATCTCACGCCCATCTACGTGGCTAAGTACACAAACACATTAGTCTTATGTGTTGTGAGATGTACTGGCTCCTTAAATCTATAAGTGCATGATATCTAAGGTATGCCCTATGCTAGTTCCATTAAAATGAAAATTAAGAAATAGTAGTAAGAAAATATAATTTGCAAGTTCCTATTCTACTACGCACATGCCCAATTTTCATCTTAATAGACTAAATTCAGCTTCGGGTAGGGGTTTAGTAAATAGGTCTGCTATGTTAGCCTTCGATTCGACGTATTCGAGTTGTATGGCTCCGTTGGCCACATGTTCTCGAATGAAATGGTGTTTGACCTCTATATGTTTGGTCCTAGAGTGACATATCGGATTCTTAGTAAGATTAATTGAACTAATGTTATCTACGTGGAGTTTTATGTTTGTAAAGTCTAACTTAAAGTCGCGGAGAGTGTGCTTCATCCAAAGAAGCTGAGTTACACACTCACCCATCGCGATGTATTCATCTTCGGTGGTAGATAAGGCAACACAGTGTTGCTTCCTACTGCACCAACTCACTAGACTCGAGCCGAGAAGTTGACAACAACCACTCGTACTCTTTCTATCGATCTTACTATCGGCATAGTTCGAATCAGAGTAGCCGGTTAGTTCGAACTCGGTAGATCTAGGGTACCAAATACCGACATTAAGTGTACCCTTTAGATATCTAAGGATACGCTTGACTAGAGTTAGGTGAGACTCCTTGGCCCAGGTTTGGAACCTTGCGCACATACTTACTGCAAATAGGATATCAGGTCGGCTTGCAGTTAAGTAAAGGAGACTCCCTATTATGCTTCTATAGTATTTTAAATCAATTGAGTTTCCGATTAAATCTTCTTCTATATTCACATTAGTTGCCATTGGGGTATTAATAATTTTAGCGTCTTGCATTCCAAAGCGTTTAATTAATTCCCTAGTATATTTGCGTTGATGTAGGTATATTCCATCCTTAGTTTGTTTAATTTGTAGACCTAAGAAGAAGTTTAACTCGCTTACTAAATTCATTTCAAATTCACTTTCCATAAGTGAAATGAACTCATTTAGTAGTATTGAGTTGGTGGTTCCGAAAATAATATCATCTACATAGCTTTGGGCTATGAATATGTCTCTACTTAAGGTTTTTACGAAAAGGGTTGGGTCAACTACACCTTGGTTAAAATCTTTGGACTTAAGATAAATCGAAAGTCTCTCGTACCAAGCTTGAGGAGCTTGTTTAAGTCCATAGAGAGCTTTCTTTAACCTAAGGACACGATCGGGTTTGTCTAAACTTTCGAAGCGGGGGTTGACTAACATAAACTTCTTCTTTAATGTATCCATTTAAGAATGCAGATTTCACATCCATTTGAAACAACTTAAATCCTCGATGTGCTGCATATGCTAATAGCATTCGAATGGACTCTAATCTAGCTACTAGGGCATATGTCTCGTCGTAATCTAAACCTTCAACTTGACTAAACCCTTTAGCAACTAGTCTAGCTTTATTTCTAACTACTTCACCTTTATCATCAATTTTATTTCTAAACACCCACCTTGTTCCAATGATTGTTTTATCTTTAGGTGGTGGTACTAATTCCCATACTTCGTTCCTAGTGAATTGAGCCAACTCTTCTTGCATTGCAATAATCCAATCGGGATCAAGAAGAACTTCATCAATAGTTTTGGGTTTGAGTCTACAACTTGATCCATAGGATGACTCGTTTGAGTTCTAGTTTAGTTGGAGTCATCTATCACTTGGTCGATAGAGTGACTTGGTTGACTTAGGTTAGGATTAACACTAGACCTGATCTCCGAATCAGAGTTAGGTCAAGTATGAGTCGGCTCGCTAATTGGGGTTGCTGGGGGTTTTGTAGGTTCGTGTCCTTCATCAAATACTACATTGATAGTCTCCTCAACTCTAAGGGTGTCGTGGTTATATACTCTATAAACTCTGCTTGTAGTCGAGTATCCTAGAAAGATTCCGATCGTGGTTTTGGATGTAAATTTCTCTAGGTAATCCTTAGTGTTTAGGATATGTACCTTACACCCAAATACCCTAAAGTACTTGATGTTAGGTATTTTATCGTGATAAATCTCGTATGAGGTCTTAAGGTGCCTCTTTACCATAAGGATCCTATTTTGGACATAGCATGCCGTACTCACGGCTTCTGCCCAAAACCTATCGGGTAGGTTATACTCATTTAACATTGTCCTAGCGGCTTCTTGTAGGGTTCTATTTTTACGTTCTACTAGGCCATTTTATTGTGGAGTTCTAGGGCAAGAGAACTCATGGTGGTATCCATTTAGGTTACAGAATTCTGTAAACCTATGGTTTTCGAATTCACCACCATGATCAGTCCTAAGTCTTTTGATTTTAATGTTTTGTTGATTTTCTATTAACTTAAATAGGTTGATTAATTGATCTAGGGTATCACTTTGTTGTTTGATGAACCTAACCCAAGTAAATCTAGAGTAGTCATCAATAATGACTAAACAGAATTTACTTCCATTAAGTGACTTAGCTCCGTGTGAATCAAATAGATCCATATGTAGGAGCTCAAGCACACTTTTGGTTCGTTCTTAATTAGTAAGTTATTGAGGTTAGGCAAACCTCTGACTAAGTCACTCTGACTCATCTTGTGGATGAGTCTTGGGTGTGAGTGACCGAGTCGTCGGTGCCACAACCATGATTCCTCTTGCCGTGTCATAAGACATTTAGTTGAGGAGTTAGTTAAGTTAATAGTGTAAATGTTGTTATTTCTAGTTCCCTTAAGAATTGTTTTAGAGGTTTCGTTTGTATTAATTACGCATTCATTTTCTAGAAATATGACCTTATAGTTATTATCACACAATTGGCTTACACTAAGTAGATTATATTGAAAATTTTCTACTAATAAAACGTTTTGAATTACAAAATTTGAGTTAAGTTCAATATCACCTGATCCGATGATTTTGAGCTTGCTGTTATTTCCGAAGGCTACCGATCCTTGTCGTTTGAATCGAAGCTTCGAAAACTTGAGTTGATCCCCGGTCATGTGTCGGGAGCAACCACTGTCCAACATCCATTGATCCTACACGCAAGGTAGTTGGACCGGATATTGGATTTATTAAAGATTGGTTGAAAATTATTAACCTAAATCATCTCACCCATGTCTACATGATCAAACACGTTAACCCTATATGTTCTTGTGAGATGACTTCCAATTTTACTTGATTTAAATTTAATGACTTAAACACTTGTCAACCTTGCGTTAGATTCAGATTAAACCTTAGGTTTATCAAGTCACATTTTAAAGATCATAGCTTCCAGGTCGTGGCGAGGCACAGAGGCCTTCTTTGATCGGAACAACGACCACTTCCTTAGACAAAGCCATTTTCAAGAAAATAGTAACTTGACTCACCTAAGACCACTTTGTGGTCTAACTAGTCTAGGATACAGTGAGGTAGTTTCAGCTAGTTCCACTCGGTCAAGTGAACCGAACTAGATATGCCTTATCTAGCTCGAATACACGAGACTCCGTTTTCCTAGCGTACTATCATCTCGTCGTGTCCTGGTACTATGTTATCAAGTGTTGACGAGTTATAGTCCTATCTAACAATTCTAAAAAGAAAAATCCAATTAAATAAAAACCTAAGCATGCAATTTCTAAGTTAAAACATAAACAAGTTTCGTACTAGCTCCCCCTGGACCATTGAATCGATTCGGTCTCTCCACATAGTGGATTTGGTCCTTGGAAACCCAGTACTGGTTTGATCCTAAGTTTGAAATCAAGGTGGTCTTAGGGACCCATGCTTGGACACGTTTTTTATGTCGACTTACAATCGACATATACGACTTATTGGTCATGTTTGAGCTAAACCCTAGCCCGACCTTGTTGTACAATGGCCCTTTGCGATCCAAGTAGGAGGTCAAGTCCTTTGGATCTCAAAGTAAACCTTCCCAACGTATTTCTAAGATCTTCGACTTGACTCTTCAAGAGTGAGTTCTCAACTCCGAGTTTTTCAACCCGAGTTGAGTCCTTCTCTTGAACTCGACTAGTCGAAGAGGTTAGGGAGACCTCGTGTTTGAGGAGTTTAACTTCCTCAACCAGGGTCTCAACCTTGGACTCGGACTTAGCTAACTTTCTATTTAAAAACTTAATTGCACTATAAAGTGTAGTAATGAGAGACCGACTTACCTTGAGTGTATCTTTTGAACCGGATGTGTATCCGTGGCTTGTCTTTAATAGTGCTTCGCAGTCCGACTCGTCTTCGGTTTTCGATTCAAGTTCCGGTTCCGACTCCGTCTCTGATTCCACCGGTTTAGCCATGAGGACTCGATCATCATCTTCTTCCTCGGAAGCTTCTTCCCAAGTAGCGTTGAGTGCCTTTTTGTGTTTTGGTGCCTTGCTCTTGAGTTTTGGGCATTCGGACTTGATATGTCCAAACCTGTTGCATTCATAACATCTAATATTTGAACTTTTAGGCTTACCTTCGTTGGGTCGAGTGACGGTTCATTTTTGGCCCTTGACTATCCTCCGAACTAGGTTGACTAGTTCGGCCTCCATTTCCGAGTCGACCTCCGAATCTGGCTCTAATACCAATTGTTGGATCGAAGCGGATCGCTAGAGGGTGGGTGAATAGCGATAAACCTTTTTTTAATTCGTTCGTTAAAACTCGAGTAGACAGTTAATTGCAGCGGAAAGATAAACTATAAATAAATGAGACAAATGTTTTTTTACTTGGTTCGTAGCCTTCGGCTACTACTCCAAGACCCTAGTGATCCTTGATCACGCACGGAGGGCAATTCACTAAAAACACTCCTCCTCGTTGGAGGTAGGAGTTTGACGATTACAAAAAAAACTTCGAAAGAAAAGATAGAGAGACAAACCCTCTCTTCTATTAATGTAAAGTGCAACGATAGAAAACCTTGATTAATAAAAGGAATTGCAATATTTAAAGAGACGACAAAATAAGAATATCAACAACTAAAAGAGTAGAAAGTAAACTAGGGTTGTTGACAGCACATCGTCGTAGAGTCGTCGGAAAATCACAGAGTTGTGGAGGTTTGTGAGAACTTAGAGATGATGAAAAACCCTAGGAGAAGCCCTCCTTTTATAGCCTTTAAGCCCCTCATCGAATGGGTCTTCAACCAAAAGGAATTGGGCACAAAACTCCTTGAAAAATGGTGATAAAGCTTGACTCCTCGAGGCTGATTTTTGACCATCTGTTGAACTGGCCAGTTGAACTGACCCAGTTGAACTGATGGCCAGGATTTTTGACTACAATAAAGAGTTAGCTCAAAATATAAGTGAATTCGATGACCACTTGCCGTTCGATCTCAACATAGACCTTCCATGGGAAGTCTTGGTCGGATCGTCGCCTAAGGACGTCCTCGTACAAAGGACACGACCTCACTTCACTTTACTCACTCGAGGTTACCTCAATACTTACTATGTCGCTTTTGCTTCCGGCCTTCCACTTGATTCCTTCGGCTCCCTCCGAAGTCACTCGAGTGTCGCTCGACCACCGCGGCTTTCTCCGGGTGTCGCTAGCCTTCAGCTCCAGCTATAGCAATTTTCTGCACACTCGATTCAGCTCGTGAGATAACGACATGAGCTTAACTTTGTATCGTTTGCTATAATCAAAACTCAGGTTCGACTTAGGTGCCTACTGCACCAACAAGTTGGAGAAGGAGCATTGCACAGTCGTGCGCTTGATGCTGCCAAGGCACCGCCAGACGAGATGACTTGAAGCGAAGCCAAGGAAGCAGACTTCGAAGGAAAGAGACGCGAAGGAGCATTGCAGAGCCATGCGCCTGATGCTGCCGAGGGACGTTGCCGTGAACGAAGAGAGCTTCGGCGAGGGACTTCGAGTGAGATGAGAGAATGAATGAATTGTAAGTGGCTCATTAGGTGAACTTGGCCGAATGGCTAAGTGTCGGATGAGTTTTCCCGATATCAGTCGACTGCCATGAAATGGCAGTCGACTGCTCTGAGTCGAATAGGTTCGACTTGTATTCGACTGAGTTGTTTTGGGGCCAGCAGTCGACTGCCATATGTGGGCAGTCGACTACCAAGAACATCAGTCGACTGTTGAAGGCAACAGTCGACTGATCAAGAGGGTTTGGGCCACATAACCACTCGTAGCCGACTGGGCAGTCTACTGATGGGATCCATCAGTCCACTGCCAAGTGTTTCATTGGACTACAACGGTCGGGATCCGACGTGTTCGGAGGCCGTTGAAGTGGAGGCAGTCGACTGCCAAGGGCTACAGTCGACTGTTGGCGGCCAACGGGAAGAAATCAGCCCTCTCTATTTAAAGAGAGGGCGTGGGCTTTTAGATGGCTAATGCTTATGCTCTAAGTGATCATCCAAGTGCTCTACAAGATTCAAACTCCTTCTCTTAGCTTTCTTTCACATCTATTATAAAAGAAGGAGTGTCTTTGAGTTGTAAGGGATACCTCCACCTAGCTTAGTGCAAAGGAGAGACCGATAGTGATTTGGTTGCGGAGTGATTCACCGAGGACGAATCGGGAATCGTGGATTAGCGGCGTAGCCGTGAACCACGTTATATTTCCGTCTTAGCATTGTTTGTATTCTTCTTTGTTTATTTGCTTGTCTTTATTAGTATTCCGCTTGCGCTAACAATTGTGTAGACGAGCAAATTCCACTATCCAATGACAAAGGGCTATTCACCCCCCTCTAGCCGGCCGATCGATCCCCTACAAGTGGTATCAGAGCCAAGGAAAGCTTGTCGAGGACTAACCACCACAACAAACACATTCAAGAATGGTCAGCTCAAATATTCACCCACCAAAATTCGAAGGCGAATTCTCTTGGTGGAAAAAGAGAATGGAGGTATTCTTTGAAATCGACTTTGAAATTTTGTTAATAATGGAAAACGGTTTCGAGATGCCTAGGAATGAAGAAGGGGCGCTATTGGAGAAATCAAGATGGAGTAAAAGACAAAGGGAAGAATACTTGGCAAATTCAAAGGCCAAGCACCACCTCTACAATGTACTCCCCCAACAAGAGGTGAATAGGATAGGGGAATGCTCTAGCGCAAAGGAGATGTGGGAGAAGCTAGTAGAGCTTCATGAAGGTACCTCGGAGGCCAAACTTGCAAGGAGAGACCTCCTCCGCTCCCAACTATCCAACATAAAATTAGAAAAGGGAGAAAAGGTAACCTCATTGCATTCTAGGTTTAAAGAAATTTTGATTGGACTAACAAGTGTAGGAGAAAAGCTCTCCAACCGGGATATGATAATGAAGGCCATAGATACCTTTCTCTGGTCCTCAAGATGGAGCTCCATGGTGGACTCATTTTACATCTCCAAGAACTTAGAAGTGAGTACCTTGGAGGAGTTCTTCTCAACAATGGAGCTCCACGAAACAAGGCTTGAAGGAATAGTTGAAGAGCCTTGAATTCAACCTTCAAGAGGAGTAGCATTTTTGGCCAACAAGGGGAAGAAGAAGATGAAGATCCCCTCCTCCTCCAATGAAGCATCTTCCTCCTCCTCCATGGATAGCACGGAAGAAGCCTATATGGTAAGGAGTGTAAGGCATGCATTAAAAGGTTTTAGATTTAATAAATCTAATGATAGGAGTAGAAGACCAAGGGGAAAAATTATTTGCTACAATTGCCAAGGAGAGGGACACATAAGGGACAATTGTCCTCTCCTAAACAAGAGCAAAGAAGAAAGGAAGAAGAAGGAAGAAAAGAAGAAGAAAAAGGGGAGCAAAAAGAAGGAAGAAGAGTAGAAGGCCAAAGAAAAAGGGAAGGCCAAGGCATTCAAAGCAAAGACATGGGATGATCCTTCTTCCTCATCATCATCCGAAGAGGAAGAAAATGTCTACTCCAACCTTGCCCTAATGGCCTTTGACGACTTGGATTGCTCCTCCTCCGAAAATGAAGGATCAAGCTCAAGTGGAGAGAGCTCAAGTGAAGGGGGAGCCTCCTCTACATCCTCATCATCGGAAGAGGATTTGGTAAGTGAGGTAACGAATCTACCCCCTAAGCAAATCATGTCCATGATTTCTAGCCTCACTAAGGATTTATTTAGAGCAAAGAAAAGGAATAAATGCATGCTTGAGCAAATTAAAGATTTAGAACAAAAATTAGAAAAAGCATGTTTTAATGATGATGATGATGCATGCTCACATGATAATTATATGCATTTGGATGTTAATGATGCATGCATAGAAGAAAATAGGGCTTTAAGGGAAAAGGTAGACTATTTGACCAAAGCCCTAGAAATATTTACAATAGGCTCCAACACCTTGAACATGATCATAGGGAGCCAAAGGGAAAGTTTTAACAAAAAAGGCCTAGGATATAAAGAAAAGAAAAATGAAAAGGCCTATAAATGTTTAATAGCTAGGGGTCAAGATAAAAAGAAGGTAATTGCTAGGAAATGGATCCCTAAGGAGTTTTTAGTGAACCCCATAGGAAAGAACTTATTTTGGGTTCCAAAATCCATTCTTAAGGGTTAGGAAAACCCTAGGATAGTCAACCATATGGACTTTACCTATATTATATTTTTGGTTGACTTAGGATGGCGGGACAATATTTTTGAAATAGTGTTAGGTGATGATAATGCACCTATAAATAGATAAATCATGATTTAGGTGATATTTGCTTTATTATCATGATATAATACCTAATGCATGATCACAATTTGATGAATACATGTGTTTCATGGTCATAATGTGAAATTAATTCATATACATCTTTATGATCATGTGGAATGATAGGATGATACTTAACCTTGATAGAATTGCATGAAAAAAATGGTTAAGTATATACAAATACCTTTAGGATACATCTCACACTCACTATAGGCTACTTTGATTGAAAACTTAGCATGAGTGAGATGTTAGGATGATACAAATGTCCACTAATGCCTATGTCATTTAGATGGTCATTTAATGTATCAAAATAGCAATAATAGACCAATCATGGGGAAGGCTTATGTTTAATTCATAGACATATTGCCCAAAGATCATGGTTGGATATTTCATATGTTTTCAAAATAATTTCTTACTTTAAAATCTGTGTATTCATGTTTTGAAACAATTCAAAGCAAGACTAGGTGTTAAAATGTATACTAACATGATAAAAAACCTAGTGGTTTTTAAAGCTTTTGGATTTTTGGCAAATACATGAAAATACCATGATTTTTCATGAACAATTATTTTTCATGGATAAATATACTTACAAGAAATATGTTCCCCAAATTTTTCTATTTTTCAAATTTTTTGGAATTTATAATGCATTTCTGAATTTCATCTAGAAAATCAGAATTGCTGTTTTCCTTGTGCCAATCGACTGCCATACTGATAGCAGTCGACTAATGGACTATAAACGAGCACAGTAACATGATTTTATCAGGTTTTTGACTGATTTTAATGTTTATTCACCTCTAGACTTGATGTCATGCTTGTATAAACATTGTTTAATATTTTTGATGGTGTCAAAGGGGGAGAAATGTATATGTTTAAGTAAGGGGGAATATATGTAGGGGGAGTTTCATGTATTAAGGGGGAGAGTTGCTAATCAAGTTTATTCACGTGCTTTCCTTTCCTTAATATTTTATCAAATGTTTTACCAAACTTAAACGGATTGCCACACATCAAAAAGGGGGAGATTGTTAGGGCAATCTCTTGCCGTGATATGATTTTGATGTGTGTGGCAAAGGGTTTAAGTTAGGTTGTTGTTATGATTTGATATGTGCATTGGAGTCTTGCAGGACTTAGTAATTCGCACATGGAGCCTTGGCGGGTTCACCACTCAGAACCTCGTGCTTGAGTCGGAGAAGGAGCATTGCAGAGCCGTGCACTTGATGCTGCCGAGGGACTATCGGACGAGATGACTTGAAGCGAAGCCAAGGAAGCAAACTTCGAAGGCAAGAGACGCGAAGGAGCATTGCAGAGCCGTGCACCTGATGTTGTCGAGGGATGTGGCCGCGAATGAAGAGAGCTTCGGCGAGGGACTTCGAGTGAGATGAGAGAATGAGTGAATTGTAAGTAGCTCATTAGGTGAACTTGGCCGAATGGCTAAGTGTCGGATGAGTTTTTCTGATATCAATCGACTGCCATGAAATGGCAGTCGACTGCTCTGAGTCAAATAGGTTTGACTGGTATCTGATTGAGTTGTTTTGGGGCCAGCAGTCGACTGCCATATGTGGGCGCGATCGGCGAATCGAGTCGGCCGATTAAAAGGATTTGGGCCACGAACCACTCGTAGCCACTAGGCAAATGATCGACTATGAGCGTGATCGTGATGGGATCCATTAGTCGACTGTCAAGTGTTCCATTGGACTACAACGGTCAGGATCCGACGTGTTCGGAGGCCATTGAAGTGGTGATAGTCGACTGCCAAGGGCAACAGTCGACTGGTGGCAGCCAATGGGAAGAAATCAGCCCTCTCTATAAAAAGAGAGGGTGTGGGCTTTTAGATGGCTAATGCTTATGCTCTAAGTGATCATCCAAGTAATCTACAAGATTAAAACTTCTTCTCTTAGCTTTCTTTCACATCTATCGTAAAAGAAGGAGTGTCTTTGAGTTCTAAGGGTTACCTCCACCTAGCTTAGTGCAAAGGAGAGACCGATAGTGATTTGGTTGCGGAGTGATTCACCGAGGACGAATCAGGGACTGTGGATTTGCGGCATAGCCGTGAACCACGTTATATTTCGGTGTTAGCATTGTTTGTATTCTTCTTTGTTTATTTGCTTGTCTTTATTAGTATTCTACTTGCGCTAACAATTGTGTAGACGAACAAATTCCACCATCCAACAACAAAGGGCTATTTACCCCCCTCTAGCCGGCCGATCGATCTCCTATAGAAAGAAGAGCTAGAAGGTTAAGTCTAGGTCTATGGGGTTAATTCAAGTATGATTTATTCATACTTGAAGTGTATCAGTCGACTAGTGCTTCATCGGTTATGCTCGATCACTCGGCCGAAGTTTGTTGAGTTACATGGATAACGATCATTGGTCCACCATCGATCATTGCTATACCCCAGTCATTGCTATATAAGTAGACATCGAAACAAAAGGTTCTCTAGTCGAGTGATCGCTTAGAGCACTCGATTGGTTACTCAATCAGTCGACTGATGGTATGATCATTCGACTGATCAGCTTCCCGTTGGGTAGTGACGATTGTGAATCCGGCTTGTCAGAGGTTGTTGGATTACTTCAGCTATAGCAAAAGTCGACTGATGGAGTGTAGGTGTTTTGCCCTGGAAGCTCTCATACCAATTTAATGGTTTCAGCTTATCGAGTCCGTGAGGGGAAACTTCGCTTCCTACTTCACCTCGGTCGTTTGATCATGGCGATCCCTTCGATGTCCCCGGATTAAAATTTAATCCTAGACAAAAGGAATTGCCCAAACAACCAAGCCATCATCGTGCTATTCGTTTAGAGAGGTCACTTGAACAAACTAGTTGTTTAAGTGACCATCTTCTATTCTACGAGTAGCCGCGGAATAGACGATGTCCGGATCGCCAGTTTTTGTATTTATGCTCGGGATCCAAGTATTATTTAGCCATATACAGATTTATATCATGGTCATAGTTGAAAAACAAATACAAACATGTAACATATAAAGATTAGAGAATCGATATACCACTCGATCTTCTAATGTATGACCTTTCTCCTTTCGGACGTCGTGTGGGTGACGCTCTACCAAAAGTCGAAGATCCTAGATCACAAATCTTCTTTCCTTGCTTTTCCAAAGCAAGAGGAAGAATAGAAATAAAGCTCTTCTCCTTCCTATGGCCAACCAACAAGCAACAAGGAGAATGTTTGCCGCCGGCCAATAAGGAGAAGGAGATAATGGTGGAAACCGGCCAAAACACCAAGGGAAAGCCCTATATCTTGTTTCCACCACTTAAGGAGAACGAGAAGGGGTCTTTGGATGCCGGCCAAGGGCTGGGATAGGGCTGTGTGTGCCGGCCACCAAAGGATAGGAAGAAGAAAGCAAACTACTTCCTTATTTGGTGCCACCCAAGCCTCCTAAACCCTAAGCCTCCCAACCCTAATCCTTGCTCTCCTTATGGCCGACCATGGAAGTGGGGAAGAAGATTAGGATGAGCACAAGACAAGGTAGAGGGAAGATGGAAGGAACCGGCCACACCTTAGGAAGAAGAAGAAAAACTCCTCCTTGAGTTGCCGCTCACTCATAAGCTCCCAAAACCCTAGCCACCCAAACCTAATCCTAAACCAACTAGGATTCCTAGCCTCCAAAGGAAGCAAACCCTAATCCCCTTAAGCCATCCTCTTCTTGCCGTCCACTTCATGATCTCTATTTATAGAGTTGGGCTCAAGCCATGATTTAATCTCCTCCATGGGTTCTAGGGATTTAATCTCAACCGTCGGATCTAGAGATTTAATCTCAACCGTCGGATCTAGAGATTTAATCTCTACCTTTGGATCTAGAGTTTTATTTTCATCCATTGGACCTAAGCTTTATGAGGTGTTAATAGGCTACATTAAGGACCATGAGGAGGAGTTAGATCTTGGCCACCCATGGATCAAGCCCACATAAAGTCCGATCCAATAATGATAATCCAATCCACTAAAGGATTATTGTTGATCTACCTCACCAACCCCCATATGATAATATGGGCTCCATATATTATTTGTACATTTTCTCCCTGTGTTTAAGATCTCGAATGTCTGTCGATTAATTAATTTACTGACCATTAATTAATCGACATCTAACTCCTTGAGTAGTACCACTCAACCTTTTCATCATGCCGGACCAAGTCCACCTGTAGGGTTTACATGATGAACCTTATGAGCTCCTCAAGGGGACATCATCATCCTAATATATAGGACACGTTTTCCTCCTATAATCAACAGCACACCATATAAATAATATCATCTCCCAATTTACCGAGCTTATCGATTTAATCTATAAATCATGCCCATTGGTAAATCAAACAGATGACTACTAAGTATATGTGCCCGTTATTATATCGGGATTAAGAGCATGTACATAATAATATCTGAGGTCTGATTCGATTATGTAGTCAGCAATAAATCAAATCACCTCTATGTCGGTCCTGCTCAATACACACAAAGTGCACTAGTGTGATTCTATGGTCAAGACAAACCAATACCAAATCACACTACAACCATTCCGATGGTTTGTCCAAAGCCATCTCGGTTGTGAGCATTTACTTATACTTTACAAGGAGCTGATAACATGATCTCCCGTGTGACACCACACACCATGTTATCTACAATGTAATGTATTAGACAATATTGCATAACCATAAAAATATGCAAACAATGATCATGTGATTCTTATTTCAAAAAATAAAGATATTCATAAAAAAGATAGACTTTTCAGTATACATCCCTACAATCTCCCACTTATACTAAAAGACTATGTTGTCCTCATACTGCCATACATCTGATTCCCCTTCCCTCCACATGCCTATCAAAGCTCTCGCTAGAAGGGCCTTAGTGAAAGGGTCTACCAGGTCATCCTCCTTTACGATTTCTCATATCCGGTGGTACTTGCGCTCTATTTGTTTACTTGCCTTATGAGCTCATGTTTCCTTCGAGTTTGCAACTGCACCATTATTATCACAATAAATTATGATAGTACTGGGCAAACCAGGAATCACATCCAAGTCCATCAGGAAGTTCCTGAGCCACACAGCTTCTTTGGCTGCCTCAGAGGTTGCCACATACTCAGCTTCCATGGTGGAGTCCGCCACGCATTTCTGCTGAACACTCCTCCATATAATGGCTCTACCTCCCAAAGTAAACACAAAACCTGAGGTAGACTTCTATTATCCCTATTTGATTAGAAGTCGTAATCCATGTAACCCACGGGGAGTAATTGGTCTGCCCGATAAACTAACATATAATCCCTAGTCCTTCTCATGCACTTTAATATATGCTTTACCGCAGTCCAATGTCCCTGTCCTGGACTACTCTGATATCTGCTGACCATGCCCACAGCAAAGCAGATATCGGGTCTCGTACATAGCATCGCATACATGAGACTTCCTACTGTTGAAGCATAAGGAACCACCTTTATCTCCTCTATCTCCTTAGATGATCTAGGACACATCTCCTTAGATAAAGGAACTTCATGCCTGAAAGGTAGAAAACCCTTTTTGGAGTCCTGCATGCTAAAACGATCCAAAATCTTGTCTATGTATGAAGCTTGGGATAAGCACAACATCCTTTTCCTGCGATCCCTTATAACCTTGATCCCAAGGATGTGTCCTACTTCTCCCAAGTCCTTCATATCAAACTGTTTGGACAACCATACCCTTACGCCCGATAACACTTTGATATTGTTGCCAATCACCAAAATGTTATCTACGTATAGTACAAGAAATACCACTACATTTCTGTCACATCTCTTGTATACACAAGACTCATCCAGACTTTGAATAAATCCATAAGACTGGATTAAAGCGGATGTTCCAAGACCTCGAAGCTTGCCTCAATCCATAAATGGACCAATTAAGCTTAGATACAAGATGCTCTTTGCCCTTCACAATGAATCGCTCTGGTTGCTTCATATAGATGTTTTCCTTAAGACTTCCATTTAAGGAAAGATGTCTTGACATCCATCTACCACACCTCATAATTCATATGAGCTATACATAAGAGAATCCGGATAGACTTAAGCATGGCTACCGGCGAAAAGGTCTCCTCATAATCGATACCCTCTTTCTGAGTATACCCCTTCGCAATAAGCCTCGCTTTGAAGGTCTCAACCTTCCCATCTATTCCTCTCTTTCTCTTGTAGATCCACTTGCATCCAATGGTTTTTACACCATCGGGTGGTTCTACTAGCTCCCATACCTGATTTGAATCCATAGATTCAATCTCAGCATTCATTGCACTTTGCCAAGATACTGCATCTTTATCTTGGATTGCCTCGTCATATGTCCAGGGATCAGGTTCATGTTTGCCAAGGACCAAATCAGAAGATTCTCCCAAGAACATGAATCTATCAGGCTGTCTAACAACCCTCCCACTACGACGAGGTATCTCCTGTGTATCCTCTGTGACACGCGGTGCAGTAACTTGTGGTATATCCTCTTGTACCGGTGGTACTAAAGAAGTGACTTCCCCTTTTTAATTCCTCCAGAATAATTTTACTCTTGGGCTTGTGGCTCATCACATAGTCTTCCTCTAGAAATCTGGCATTCGTGCTAATGATCACCCTCTGATCTCTAGGACTATAAAATAAACCACCCTTCGTTCCTCTAGGATACCCAACGAACATGCGTACTTCTGTATGAGGTTCCAACATACCAACATCTGCCTTCAGCACATGTGCTAGACTCCCCATATCCAAATATGTCTTAGACTAGGCTTTCGCCCAGTCCACAACTCTATGGGAGTAGAAGGCACTGATTTAGATGGAACCAAGTTCAGAATGTACACCGCCGTATATAGAGCATATCCCCAGAATGAATCTTGCAAGTCAACATAACTCATCATCGATCTAACCATCTCTATAAGAGTCTTATTCCTTCGCTCTACTACACCATTCTGCTGGGGTGTGCCAGGTGCAGTCAATTGGGATTGAATCCCAACCTCTGATAAGTAATATCTAAACTCTCCCAAGAGGTATTCGCCACCACGATCAGATCGTAGTGTCATCCATATCTTGAATAATCATCTATGAAAAAGATGAAATATTCAAGACTACCTCTTGCCTGGATAGACATAGGACCATACGAATCAGTATGAACCAATTCTAACACATCTTTGGCTCTAAACCCCTTGTCCTTAAAAGGCCTTTTGGTCATTTTATCCTCTAAGCAAGATTCACAGGTTGGGAAATCTTCCACCACTAATGAACCCAGAGGTCCATCAGCTATCAACCTTTGAATTCTGCTTAGGTTAATATGACTAAGCCTAAGATGCCAAAGATATGTTTGGTTCATCTTTGAAGGTTCTTTTCTCTTATTAGAATTAGAATATGAGTTATTAACCTCAATTTGCATCGTGGGAGGTTTTGGTTCAAGTGTGTACAAATTTCCTATAAATACACCTGAACAGATAATGTCCCTATTCCTTCTTATAACAACTCTGTCATTAAAAGAAATAGAATATCCATCCATAAACAATTCAGAAACTGAAATTAAATTCTTTCTAAATAAAGGTAAATAAAGGGAATTTTCCATAACCTAAGTTTTATTTTTCTCAAGAGATAAATAAAACTTCTCCCACTGCAATAGCTGCCATCTTCATGGCATTGCCCAAGTAAAAGGTAATCTCCCTTTTAGCTCGTCGTCGGGTTTTCTGGAACCCCTGCAAAGTATTGCAGACATGATCAGAGGCTCCTATATATACACACTAGGTGCTGGTAGATAACACCGCTAACCATGTTTCAACGACTAGAACAAAGGATATACCTTTGTTCTGTTTCGGACTGGGACAGTCCTTCTTCCAATGTCCATCCTGCTTGCATGTGAAGTACTTGCCTTTCGGCTTCTTCACTCCTCCTAGAGATCCTCCCACCATCTTTGCTTCACCTCATTTCTACTTCTTCTTGCCTTTCGGCTTAGAAGTAGAAACCGTTTTGAGCAACCATGGCTTGAGGACATTCTTTGAAGAGTGCATACTTGCACTCCTTAGCAGATAAGACAATATCTAGATTCTTTTCCAATCAACATTATTTGGGTACAGTAAATTTATTTCCTTTAGTATCATAGTAAGTGGACTGAAAGTCATTTTTGAAAATCCTAAGAATCACATAGATCAATACTGTAGATTTCAAAAAATTATTGATTCCTCAAACAATAAAATTTCAAAATCAACCAACATCTCAAAACACCGAGAATATCATATGCCACGATAGTGTGGACGTATATGAATTCTACATTTGTAAGAGGAGGTTTTAGCCATTAATTTTACTATCTTGTCAACCTAACTTTTTGACAAGTAAAATTAATAGTTGGTTCCTCTTTGGCCCTACAAATAAAAGCAGTGACTCCGATGGGGAGGATACTTATATTTGTATCTAAGTGTTCCCCATTACTCGGTACCAAGATAATTATCTCGGGTTATGTGCCTTACGATGGGCAAGTACACACGCTCCTTAATAATTTCCTATAACCATATTCGACCTTGTGATCCGCAAACAAACTCATCCGATGGGGAGGAAGGTACTCAGAGCCGACGCGCAAGTTTGTTTGCATCACTTGTCAAATCGTAATGGAGGCCGCGGGAATTTATAAAAAATTTCCCTCTCCCACTTAGTAATTTGGAATTGAGGAATTTTCCTAGCCTACGACATGCATATCAAACAAAAGGCAATAAATATGAAAAATAAATTATTTTCCAACTATTATGGCTTTTGTCTTCGATATGTCTCCCGTCGCATCGTCATCTCGTCCGCTCCTCTTACGCCATGTACGAGCCATCCGGAGATCCGAGATGAGACTATAACCTATTTTAATTTACATCCATCGATCCTATACTCCACGAGAGAGTGTACATGAAATCTAGATCGAAAGTAAAATAAAATAAAGAGTGGATAAACAATGTCGTATTTAATTTACAAAAACTAAATACTAGCCTCATCAACCCCGAGGATTCAACAAAATAAATATTTACACACATACAATCACATACACACATATGGCCATAATAGTCAGATCTTATGTCTGCAACCAAAGAGATAAACTACGCATATCCTACTATTATCCGGCACATATAATATATGAAAAAGTGCATAAAAATTAATCGAATCCTAAACACACAAATCCGGAAACCTTGGCTCTGATACCAATTGTAGGTGTTTTGCCTCGGAAGCTCTCATACCAATTTAATGGTTTTAGCTTATCGAGTCCGTGAGGGGAAACTTCGCTTCCCACTTCACCTCGGTCGTTTGATCATGGCAATCCCTTTGATGTCCCCGGATTAAAATTTAATCCTAGACAAAAGGAATTTCCCAAACAACCAAGCCATCGTCGTGCTATTCGTTTAGAGAGGACACTTGAACAAACTAGTTGTTCAAGCGACCATCCTCTATTCTACGAGTAGCCGCGGAATAGACGATGTCCGGATTGCCAGCTTTTGTGTTTATGCTCGGGATCCAAGTATTATTTAGCCATATACAGATTTATATCATGCTCATAGTTGAAAATAAAATACAAACATGTAACATATAAAGATTAGAGAATCGATATACCTCTCGATCTTCTATTGTATGACCTTCCTCCTTTCGGACGTCGTTTGGGCGACGCTCTACCAAAAGTCGAAGCTCCTAGATCACAAATCTTCCTTCCTTGCTTTTCCAAAGCAAGAGGAAGAATAGAAACAAATCTCTTCTCCTTCCTATGGCCAACCAACAAGCAACAAGGAGAATGCTTGCCGCCGGCCAACAAGGAGAAGGAGATAATGGTGGAAACCGGCCAAGACACCAAGGGAAAGCCCTATATCTTGTTTCCACCACTTAAGGAGAAGGAGAAGGGGTCTTTGGATGCCGGACAAGGGCTGGGATAGGGCTGTGGGCGCCGGACACCAAAGGATAGGAAGAAGAAAGCAAACTACTTCCTTATTTGGTGCCACCCAAGCCTCCTAAACCCTAAGCCTCCAAACCCTAATCCTTGCTCTCCTTATGCCCGGCCATGGAAGTGGGGAAGAAGATTAGGATGAGCACAAGCCAAGGTAGAGGGAAGATGGAAGGAACCGGCCACACCATAGGAAGAAGAAGAAAAACTTCTCCTTGAGTTGCCGCCCACCCATAAGCTCCCAAAACCCTAACCACCCAAACCTAATCCTAAACCAACTAGGATTCCTAGCCTCCAAAGGAAGCAAACCCTAATCCCCTTAAGCCATCCTCTTCTTGCTGCCCACTTCATGATCTCTATTTATAGAGTTGGGCTCAAGCCATGATTTAATCTCCTCCATTGGTTCTAGGAATTTAATCTCAACCGTCGGATCTAGAGATTTAATCTCAACCGTCGGATCTAGAGATTTAATCTCTACCTTTGGATCTAGAGTTTTGTTTTCATCCATTGGATCAAAGCTTCATGAGGTGTTAATAGGTTACATTAGGGACCATGAGGAGGAGTTGGATCTTGGCCACCCATGGATCAAGCCCACATAAAGTCCGATCCACTAATGATAATCCAATCCACTAAAGGATTATCATTGATCTACCTCGCCAACCCCCATATGATAATATGGGCTCCATATATTATTTGTACATTTTCTCCCCGTATTTAAGATCTCGAATGTCCGACGATTAATTAATTTACTGACCATTAATTAATCGACATCAACTCCTTGAGTAGTACCACTCAACCTTTTCATCATGCCGGACCAAGTCCACCTGCAGGGTTTACATAATGAATTTTATGAGCTCCTCAAGGGGACATCATCATCCTAATATATAGGACATGGTTTCCTCCTATAATAACGACACACCATATAAATAATATCATTTACCAATTTACCGAGCCTATCGATTTAATCTATAAATCTCGCCCATTGGTAAATCAAAGAGATGACTACTAAGTATATGTGCCCGTTATTAGGATGTTTAGAGCATAAACATTAACCATCTAAAAGCCCTCACTCTCTCTTTTTATAGAGAGGAAGCAAATCTTCCCATTGGACACTATCAGTCGACTGATGTTTTCATCAGTTGACTAATGTCGACTCCAACGGCTTCTGACCAAGCCGGATTTGCGAGTTCTGCGGCCACATTCTCCAACAGTCGAATTATCAATCGACTGAAGGTATCTTTAGTCGACTGATGTCGACTCCCAATCGAGTGACGACTAGCTTCTGTGCCTATGCACAGTGTGATCAGTCGACTGCTTCCCTTAAGAAGTCGATTGATTGACTTGATTCCGCAGCCAAACACCAGTCGATCTACGATCGACTTGGAGCAGTCAACTTCCATGACATGGTAGTCGACTGATGCCGGGTAAACCTCAAACTTAATATCCATTTGAGCATCCGACGGTCGGGTAAACCTCAACCCTTGCGGTCGAGCCTCCGATACTTAGCCATTCGACCAAGTTCACCTAATGAGTACTTACATTTCACTCATTCTCTCATCTCACTTGAAGTCCCTCACCGAAGCTCTCTTCGTTCACGACCACGTCCCTCAGCAGCATCAAGCGCACAACTCTGCAATGCTCCTTCGCGTCTCTTGACCTCGAAGTCTGCTTCCTTGGCTTCACTTTAAGTCATCTCATTCGGCGGTCCCTCGGATGCATCAAGCACATGACTTTGCAATGCTCCTTCGTCGACTCAAGCATGAGGTTGTGAGTTGCTGACACTTGCCAAAGCTTCATGTGCGAATTACTAAGTCCTGCAAGACTCCAACGCACATATCAAATCCAATCATCCTAACTTAAACCCTTTGACACACACATCAAAACCATATCACATGGGTTGATTGCTCTAACAGATAGAGGGACATTGTCACATATTGTGAGAGTCACAATTAGTAGTCACAAAGGTGATGTTGGATCTCAACATTCTTGTAACTTGGGTAGCAATGATGTGTTGCTAGATACCGATCATTGCTTATGTTTCTAAATTGGTTTAGGAACATTGCCAATGTTACAAGAACCTATAGGGTCACACACAAAGGAAAATTAGATGGAGATTAGGTTCATATGATGGACCAGGAGGATTAAGTTTATGGGATGAACAAAATTGGATTAAGAGTAATCCAAATTAGACTAATTGAGTTGGACTCAATTTGATTCAAGTGTTGAATGAGTCTAATTTAGATTTGATTCATTGAGTCAATTTAAACTAATGAATAGAGATTCATTAAATCAAATTGACTTGAATCAAATGGTTGGATTTGATCAATCATGGGAGATAAGAGGTCAAGTTTGACTTGACTTGAGAGGGAAGATGAATGGTCAATTTTGACTTGACCAATTGCCATGTCATGGTGACTTAGCATGGGGCCGACCAATGATGATGTTTCACATCATCATGGACACATCATGGGGTGCCACCTTATGAGGTAGACCAAGAGCCATTGGCTCTTGGAATTACATGCATGCATGTAACCCCCTCCATGAAGTGGCAGGCCACTTTAGTTGTGAGATTAGTGTGAAGTTAAGGTAGTAACTTCATATTCTTCCTCCACTCTTCCCTCAAGCTCTCTCCCCCTCCTTTGCCGTGGACTTCAAGGAGTGCTAGAACACTCTATGTTGTCTTTTCTCCACCTATTGCTCATGTGGATACCAATAGAGGAGTGTACACTTGACACTCTCGAGTTCCGACAAGCCATTTGGATGAGCGGGATAAGAGAAGGGCATCGCATCAAAGGTAAAACTCTTAACATGCAGATCTAGAGTAGATCTAAGGTTTTAAACATGTACATGTAATTTTTTTTATCTTCGCACGGATCCGTGGCCGACTTTCGAAGTTTCCGCAACGCAAAAAATGATTTTTGTAGCTCGGATAGTCCAACAGTAGTATTAGAGCCATGTGCGAAGCATCTATGTGGTTTAGTTTTGTAGTTTTTGTACTAGATATAAAAATTATAGATCTGTAAGTTTCTGTAAATTTCCTATTTTTATATATTTTTTTGGGTATTTTTCTCAAAGAGTCGAAGCAACAAGTGTTGGGACACTTGTAGGCTTTAACAACCGAGAAAAACTCTCCGGAACAGCGAATTCTCACTTTAGGTTTTTGGGACAGCAACATAAGTCACTTTAAGATCAAGATGGGACACTCGCAAAGTTCATTTTGCGAGTAGAGGTGCTGCCCCTATCCCCGAAAGGGGCATTGTCCCGCGATCGCGCCCGAAAATCGCTTAGCGGGACCGTTACGGAGATGTGACTCATAAAATTGAAAAAAATAGGGAAAATTATAAATTTTTTTGTAAAATATATAATTTAGAATTTTGTATAATACTGTGATAGTAATGGCCCAAGAACCCCAATGTGATTGGATAAATGTGTTGTAATTCATAATATGGCTTGCGCACCATTTTTGTGGTTGTGCTTGTTGTATATGGTATGTGACCTGCGCGTCGTACCTCTTCTTTTAATATTCCAGTTGTAAATAGTTTTAGACTCGAATGTAACTCGAGTTTCATGTTTATAATGTACAAAATGGAGCGGTAGAAGGTCCGCTAGTAGACAGAGTTACGAGGAAGGTGCCGACGACACATGGCAGTCAAAGGAGGCGCTTGGAGAAGCCGCTAACCCCAGGTTAACCTTCTGATCTTCTCATTGGCTTGAGAAGATCGTAGTAGGGTCATGACCTCATCACAATTTATTTATATTTGTATATATGTTGATATATATATATATATATATATATATATATATATATATATATATATATTTGTTTTTGCTTATATGTATGTGATGCATGCTAGTAAATTTTGCTTGTATGTATATGATGCATGCTAGTATATTTTTGTATGTATGTGATGCAAGCTGGTGTAGGGTAATAAAGGCCTTGATGTGTATATGATACACATACACGATTAGATTAGATCTTAATAGAATCAACTCGAAAATGGCTACCAAGTTTTGATACCCATCACTACCTCGATCATTTGTTGTTGTTGAATCTACCAAAGCACAGCAACGCATATTATCTTGTTTGGGTGCGGAGGGACAATCTTGGTCCCACCTATCACAGCTTGGGTGAGAATAAGCTCAATTAGATTTAGTAAAACTAGTTAACTCAATTGGATCGAGTAAAACTATGGACATATTCCAACCGTTGGAAAGGTAGGATAAGATTACATTTACACTAAATCTTGGGCGATTTAGCCAAAGCTAACTCAAGGTCTTTTGTAAATGTGGATCTTGATCCTATAAACAAGAGTTGTATAGAGATGTAATCGGTAATTTGTTATCTACCGTTCATACTAAGTCTTGGGTGATTCAGCAAAAGAAAACTCAAGGCGTAGTATGATGTGGATCTTGTCCGGCGAGAATTATAGCTAATTTATATGAATCTAGTAATGTGGTTTGACCACATCCATGACTCGATTCTACAAAAGTCCTATAATTCAGTGGGAGCATCATTTGATTAAAGGCCTAATTAAATGATAAATGGAATATGAAATTAATTTTTTGCATTGTGTGTGTTGTAGATTACCATGTCGACAAACACGAACACTCTCTCCCTGCGTTCTATCCTTGAGAAGGACAAGCTCAATGGAGCTAATTTCCTGGACTGGTATAGGAATCTGAGAATCGTTCTCACCCAAGAAAGAAAATTGTACGTCATGAAGCAACCCATTTAGGAGGCACCTCCTGCCACTGCCTCACGAGCTGACCGAGATGCTTACAAGAAGCATCAAGATGATGCATTAGATGTGTCATGCATCATGCTCGCGACCATGAACTCTGAGCTTCAGAAGCAACACGAGTTCATGAATGCTTTTGATATGGTTGAACAACTTCGTCAACTGTATCAAGGACAAGCAAGGCACGAGAGATAGGAGATCTCTAAGGCACTGTTTCAGTCCAAGATACAAGATGGGACTCGTATAGATCCATATGTACTCAAGATGATTGGGTACATAGAGAACCTACAGAGGTTGGGATTCCCACTTGGCCAAGAGCTGGCCACTGACTTGATCTTGCAATCTTTGCCACAAAGCTACAATAAATTTGTCATGAATTACAACATGAATGAAATTGATAAGCCACTGCTTGAGATGCTTAGCATGTTGAGAACTGCTGAGCTCAACCTTAAGAAGGAAAAAACCTGACTCCATTTTGATGGTGCAAAAGAAGAAAGGCAAGGGTAAGCCAAAAGGTAAGGAAAAGTCCCAAGCCAAGGGCAAAGGCAAGGCATTAAAATAGAAAGGAGGGGTGGCCAAGGAAAGGACTTGCTTCCACTGTAAGGAAGCTGGACATTGGAAGCATAACTACAAAGCATACCTGGAAGATCTTAAGAAGAAGAGAAGTAAGACTTCTACTTCAGGTATAAATGTTATAGAAGTCAATCTATCTATTTCTTCATCATGGGTATTAGATACCGGATGTGCATCTCATATTTGTACCAATGTGCAGGCGCTGAGAAATAGTAGGGCATTGATGAAGGGCGAGGTGGGCCTACGAGTAGGCAATGGAGCAAGGGTTGCTGTTGTTGCTGTAGGAACTTATATTCTATCTCTGCCCTCTAGGCTTGTACTAGAACTAGATGAATGTTGTTATGTGTCTGCTTTGACTAATAACATAATTTTAGTTTCTTATTTGGACAAGAAAGGCTTTTCATTTATAATAAAGAACAAATATTGTTCAGTTTATTTAAATGATATGTTCTATTGTAGTGCACCTCTAATGAACGGACTCTACATTCTAGACTTACAAAGTCCCATCTATAACATAAGTACCAAAAGTTTCAAGTCAAATGAGTTGAACTAAACCTATCTTTGGCATTGTCGCTTAGGTCACATAAATGAGAGTCGCTTATCCCAGCTCTATAAGGATGGGTTGATGGACTCATTTGATTTTGAATCATATGAGACATGCGAGTCTTGCCTTCTAGGAAAGATGACGAAGACTCCCTTTAGTGGACACAGCGGGAGAGCAATAGACTTGTTAGGACATATACATAGTGATGTATGCGGCCCTTTCAATGTTGCTGCTAGAGGTGGTTACAGGTACTTCATTATATTTACTAATGACTTCAGTAGATATGGTTATGTGTATCCAATGACGCATAAGTCAGAATCATTTGAAAAGTTCAAAGAATTCAAGAATGAAGTACAAAATCAGCTTGGCAAGAGTATTAAGATACTTTGATCAGATCGAGGTGGTGAATACCTTAGCCATGAGTTTCATGACTATATAGCTGAGTGTGAGATTCTATTCCAACTCACTCCTCCTGGAACACCACAGTAGAATGGTGTATCTGAAAGGAGGAATCGTACCCTATTAGATATGGTACGATCTATGATGAGTCAAATAGATCTTCCTATATCCTTTTGGGGATATGCTCTAGACACAACAACCTTCACACTTAACTGTGTTCCATCAAAGGCTGTGATAAAGACACCATATGCGATATGGACAGGAAAAAATCTCAAGATGTCTTTCATGATGATTTGGGATTGTGAGGCTTACGTTCGACATCAAGTCTTAGACAAACTGGGACCCAAATTCGATAAGTGCTATTTTGTTGGATATTTCAAGAAAACGAAGGGATATTACTTCTATATTACCAGTCAGCACAAAGTGTTTGTGGTAAAGACTAGGGTATTTCTAGAAAGGGATTTTGTTTTTAGAAAAACTAGTGGGAGTACGTTCGATCTTGAATAAATTCAAGATAAGAATCATAACACTGAGGCCTTGATGGAGGTTGAACAGGAACCACAAAGTGTTGTGGGTGATGAGATTTTTGCACAAAGAGTTGTGGAACAACAACCTATTCAAGTAGACCTACCTCTTCGCAGGTCTGATAGGGTACGTCAACAGCCTGAGAGATACTCATTTCTCTTGTCTGACCATGATGACGTTATGCTCATTGAGAATGAGCCTACCTTCTATCAGGAAGCTGTGATGAGACTAGATTCTAAGAAATGGCTAGAGGCCATGAGATCCGAGATGGAATCCATATACACCAACCAAGTATGGACTTTGGTTGATCCACCTGAAGGCGTCAAACCGATTCGGTGTAAGTGGGTCTTTAAGAGAAAGATTGACATGGATGGACTTACGCATACCTAAAAGGCCGATTGGTGGCTAAAGGTTTCAAGCAAATTCATGGTATTGACTATGATGAAACCTTTTCTCCAGTGGCAATGTTTATGTCTATTAGGATCATGCTTGCTATTGCAGCATACCACAATTATGAGATCTGACAAATGGATGTCAAAATAACATTTCTGAATGGAAACTTGCTCGAGGATGTGTACATGACACATCCTGAGGGTTTTGTAGATATACAGCATACAGAAAAGGTATGCAAGCTGCAAAGGTCCATTTATGGGCTAAAGCAAGCTTCTCGGAGCTAGAATCTTCGATTCGATGATGTAATCAAATAGTTTGGTTTAATCAAGAATGAAGATGAACCCTATGTCTATAAGAGGGTTAATGGAAACACAGTTTTCTTCCTTATATTGCATGTGGATGACATACTACTCATTGGGAATGACATCCCTTCGCTACAGTCTATTAAGACTTGGTTGGGGACGTGCTTCTCAATGAAGGACTTAGGTGAAGCAGCCTGTATTCTAGGCATCAAGATCTATAGAGATAGATCTAAGAGATTGCTTAGCCTAAGTCAGAGTACATATATTGACACGATATTACTACGGTTTGCCATGCAAAATTCAAAGAAGGGACTTCTACCGATGTCACATGGTTTGAGTATTTCGAACACTCAAAGTTCCTCTTATAGGGAGGAGAGAGATCGCATGGATAAGATCCCTTATGCATCTGCCATAGGATCTATCATGTACGTCATGCTATGTACTCGTCCTGATGTCTCGTATTCTTTGAGCATGATGAGTAGATACCAGTCAGATCCAGGTGAGCATCACTAGATAGCAGTCAAGAATATTCTTAAGTACTTGAGAAGGAATAAAGAATATTTCTTGATATTTAGAGGCGATGAGGAGCTAGATGTAAAGGGTTACAGTGATGCCAGCTTCTAAACTGACAAGGATGATTATAGATCGCAGTCAGGGTTCGTGTTTTGCTTGAATGGTGGCGCTGTGAGCTGGAAGAGTTCGAAGTAGGACACAATTGTTGATTCTACAATCGAGGCCGAGTATATCGCTGCATCAGAGGCAGCAAAGGAGTCAATTTGGATCCGCAAGTTCATTACTGAGCTTAGGTTGGTTCCTAGCATAGTAGATCCTATAAAGCTCTATTGTGACAACAATGGAGCGATTACATAGGCTAAGGAACCTCGCTCACACCAGCGGACCAAACACATACTACGGTGCTTCCATCTCATTCGAGAGATTATCGATAGAGGAGATGTGAAGATTTGAAGAGTACCCACAGAGGCTAACATGGCAGATCCCTTGACCAAGGCTTTGGCACAGAAAAAGCATGATGGTCCCACTAGGGCATTGGATATTAGATACTACAGTGATTGACACTAGTGCTAGTGGGAGATTGTTAGTGAAAGCCCTAGAGGCAATCATGTGATGTTTGTTGCATGAACTTTATTGTATCATATTCCTATTTATAAAGGCATTTCTTTATGGTTATTATACTTACTTGTATTGGTGCCAAATAACTAAGTATAATAACGTCCTTGAGTAGAAGGTTCTTATCTATATCAATCGATTGGTTGAATCGATAATGAGATGATATAGAGAATACTACTCTTAATCATTCCTAGTCATGTATTAATATTCAGGGACAATGTTAATGTGAAGAGACTAGCATGTAGGTCAACTCGATGACTTGATCGCACAAGTCAAGGATATGAGATATCAAGTTGACACATGGCTATGCATTGGAGAATGTATACTGAAAGACCCGCCAAGAGAAAGTATCATGGATCATTATATGAGTGTCATATACTTTCTCATGTGACTATTAGTATGACTATTAGTCATTGGACCTGAAGTCACCATGGTTCCTTACATTAGGAGTTGCATACTTTGGCTTCGTCAAACGTCACCCGTAAATGGGTGAACTATAAAGGCGATTACAGGGTATGTAACAAATTATGCAGAGGAATGTGAGTGATGTAGATGGGATCTATCCCTCCTATATGATGGGAGTGACATCGTTATTCTTGATAGAGTGTGACCACTAAGTGCTTGGCCATGCCCAAATGAGTCAATATGAGATATTGACCTCATTTGATTAGAGTGAGTCTACTTGGAGTTCAAGATATAGATTGTACCGAGGATGACACGGTCTATTCCTCAATTGGTCAATCTAGATGTCATGGATAGAGGGACATTGTCACATATTGTGATAGTCATAATTAGTTGTCACAAAGGTGATGTTGGATCTCAACATTCTTGTAACTTGGGTAGCAATGATGTGTTACTAGATACCGCTCATTGCTTATGTTTCTAAATCGGTTTAGGAACATTGCCAACGTTACAAGAACCTATAGGGTCACACACAAAGGGCAATTAGATGGAGATTAGGTTCATATGATGGACCAAGAGGATTAGGTTCATGGGATGAACCAAATTGGATTAAGAGTAATCCAAATTAGACTAATTGAGTTGGACTCAATTTGTCATGAGTTTTGAATGAGTCTAATTTAGATTTGATTCATTGAGTCAATTTAAACTAATGAATAGAGATTCATTAAATCAAATTGACTTGAATCAAATAGTTGGATTTGATCAACCATGGGAGATAAGAGGTCAAGTTTGACTTGACTTGGATGGGAAGATGAATGGTTAATTTTGACTTGACCAATTGCCATGTCATGGTGACTTAGCATGGGGCCAACCAATGATGATGTTTCACATCATCATGGACACATCATGGGGTGCCACCTTATGAGGTAGACCAAGAGCCATTGGCTCTTGGAATTACATGCATGCATGTAACCCCGTCCATGAAGTGGCAGGCCACTTTAGTTGTGAGATTAGTGTGAAGTTAAGGGTAGTAACTTCATCTTCTTCCTCCTCTCTTCCCTCAAGCTCTCTCCCCCTCCTTTGTCGTGGACTTCAAGGAGTGCTAGCACACTCTACCTGGAAGATCTTATGAAGAAGAGAAGTGAAACTTCTACTTCAGGTATAAATGTTATAGAAGTCAATCTATCTATTTCTTCATCATGAGTATTAGATACCGGATATGCATCTCACATTTGTACCAATGTACAGGCGCTGAGAAATAGCAGGGCATTGACGAAGGGCGAGATGGACCTAAGAGTAGGAAATGGAGTAAGGGTTGTTGTTGTTGTTGTAGGAACTTATTTTCTATCTTTGCCCTCTGGGCTTCTACTAGAACTATATGAATGTTGTTATGTGTCTGCTTTGACTAAGAACATAATTTCAGTTTCTTGTTTGGATAAGAAAGGCTTTTATTTATAATAAAGAACAAATGTTGTTCAGTTTATTTAAATGATAAGTTCTATTGTAGTGCACTTCTAATGAACAGACTCTACATTCTAGACTTAGAGAGCCCCATCTATAACATAAGTACCAAAAGGTTCAAGTCAAATGAGTTGAACCAAACCTATCTCTGGCATTGTCACTTAGGTCACATAAATGAGAGTCGCTTATCCCAGCTCCATAAGAACGGGCTGCTGGACTCATTTGATTTTGAATCATATGAGATATGGTCATCTTGCCTTCTAGGGAAGATGACCAAGACTCCCTTTAGTCGACACAGTGAAAGAGCAACAGACATGTTAGGACTTATACATAATGGTGATGTATGTGGTCCTTTCAATGTTGATGCTAGAGGTGGTTATAGATACTTTATTACATTTACTGATGACTTCAGTAGGTATTGTTATGTGTATCTAATGACACATAAGTCTGAATCCTTTGAAAAGTTCAAAGAATTCAAGAATGAAGTACAAAACCAACTTGGCAAGAGTATTAAGATACTTCGATCAGATTGATGTGGTGAATACCTTAGCCATGAGTTTCGTGACTATCTAGCTGAGTGTGGGATTCTATCCCAACTCACTCCTCATGGAACACCACAGTGGAATGGTGTATTCGAAAAGAGGAATCATACCCTATTAGATATGGTACGATCTATGATAATTCACACAGATCTTCCTATATCCTTTTGGGGATATGCTCTAGACACAACAGCCTTCACACTTAACCGTGTACCATCTAAGGCTGTGATAAAGACTCCATATACGATATGGACAGGAAAAAATCCCAAGATGTCTTTCATGAGGATTTGGGATTGTGAGGCTTACATTCGACGTCAAGTCTCAGACAAACTGGCACCCAAATCCGATAAGTGCTATTTTGTTGGATATCCCAAGGAAACGAAGGGATTTTACTTCTACATTCCAAATCAACACAGAGTGTTTGTGGCAAAGACTGGGGTATTTCTAGAAAGGATTTTGTTTCTAGAAAAACTAGTGGGAGTATGTTCGATCTTGAAAAAATTCAAGATAGGGATCATAGTACTAAGGCCTTGATAGACGTTGAACAGGAACCAAAAAGTGTTGTGGATGAGGAGATTGTTGCACAAAGAGTTATGGAACAACAACCTATTCAGGTAGACCTACCTCTTCGAAGGTTTGATATGGTACGTCGTCAGCCTGAGAAAAACTCATTTCTCTTGTCTGACGATGATGACGTTATGCTCATTGAGAATGAGCATACCTCCTATCAGGAAGCTATGATGAGCCCAGATTCTGAGAAATGGCTAGAGGACATGAGATATAAGATGGAATCCATGTACACCAACCAAGTATGGACTTTGGTTGATCCACCTGAAGGCGCCAAACCCATTGGGTGTAAGTGGGTCTTTAAGAGAAAGACTAACATGGATGGACTTACGCATACCTATAAGGGTCGATTAGTGGCTAAAGATTTCAAGCAAATTCATGGTATTGACTATGATGAAACCTTTTCTTCAGTGGCGATGTTTAAGTCCATTCGGATCATGCTTGCTATTGCAGCATACCACGATTATGAGATCTAGTAGATGGATGTCAAAACTGTATTTTTGAATGGAAACTTGCTCGAGGATGTGTACATGACACAACCAGAGGGTTTAGTGGATCCACAACATACTGGGAAGGTATGCAAGCTGCAAAGGACAATTTATGGGCTAAAGCAAGCTTCTCGGAGCTGGAATCTTCGATTCGATGATGCGATCAAACAGTTTGGTTTCATCAAGAATGAAGATAAATCCTGTTTCTACAAGAGGGTTAATGGAAACACAATTGCCTTCCTTATTTTTGGATCGAGAAGTGTCGCTAGAGGAGGGGGAGGGTGAATAGAGAGCGTAGAATTTCTTTTTGTTCGTTAAAACACGAGTAGACACAGCGGAAAAATAAGAAGACAAGTTTATTTTTACTTGGTTCACAACCCAACGGTTGCTACACCAAGGCCCTAATGGTCCTAGACCGCGTACGGAGGGCAAAGCACTATAACGTCTCCTCCTCGTTGGAGGTAGGAGACAACGATCACAAAACCGGAAGTACGAGGATGAGGTAACAAGCCTACCTCACCTCGTTATGAATAAAAACAAAGAATACAATAATAAAAGCAATTACTTGAAACTGTTGTCGACGAAGAGGATTAGAACTTGTTGTCGCGTCGACATTATGACGGTGTTGGAGCTTTGGCGTTGTAGGAGCACTTGAGAATAATCTTGATGATCTTTGGAGTTGGAATCCTCCCCTCCTTTTATAGATTTTAGCCTCTGAATATGTCTCCTAAAGTTTTGGAACAGATCTCGAAGTTGAACAAAATTTTATTGCGAAGTGGCCGCGTCAAACATTATCCATTTTAACCAAGCGCAAAGGTTGATTCATCGCCATCAGTCGAGTGATGCCTCCCATCAGTCGACTGATGAGTATTAGTCGACTGTCCCATGTCCAGCAGTTGGCTGCCAGCCTGGCCACTTACCTGCAGTAAGAGGTTAGCATGGAAAATGGTAAATACGACGATTTCTAACCATCCTATCTCGACCTAGACCTTCCACAGTAAGTCTTAGTCGGATCACCGCCTACGGTCGTCCCCGTAAAGAGGACACGACCTTACCATCTCTCACTCACACGAGCTTACTCGATACTTACTTTGTAGCTCTCGCTTTCGGCCTTCCACTTGATTCCTTCGGCTCCCTCTGAAGTCACTCGAGTGTCCCCCGACCACCGCGGCTTCCTCCGGGTGTCGTTAGCCTTCAGTTCTAGCTATAGTACTTTTCTGCATACTTGATTTAGCTCGTGAGATAACGATGTAAACTTAACTTTGTGTCTTTTTCATAATCAAAACACATGTTCGATTATCTAGTGCCCCTGCACCAACACTTGTATTGTATGTGGATGACATACTACTCATTGGGAATGACATCCCTTTGCTACAGTCTGTGAAGACTTGGCTCGGGATGTGCTTTTCAATGAAGGACTTAGGTGAAACAACCTGTATTCTAGGCATCAAGATCTATAGAGATAGATCTAAGAGATTGCTTGGCCTAAGTCAGAGTACATATATTGACACGGTATTACTACGGTTTGCCATGCAAAATTCCAAGAAGGGACTTCTACCGATGTCACATGGTTTGAGTCTTTCGAACACTCAAAGTTCCTCTTCTAGGGAGGAGAGAGACCGCATGGATAAGATCCCTTATGCATCTGCCATAGGATCTATCATGTACGTTATGCTATGTACTCGTCCTGATGTCTCGTATGCTTTGAGCATGACGAGTAGATACCAGTCAGATCAAGGTGAGCGTCACTAGATAGCAGTCAAGAATATTCTTAAGTACTTGAGAAGGACTAAAGAATATTTCTTGATATTTTGAGGAGATGAGGAGCTAGCTGTAAAGGGTTACAACGATGCCAGCTTCCAAACTGACCAGGATGATTATAGATCGTAGTCAGGGTTCGTGTTTTGCTTGAATGGTGGCGCTGTGAGCTGGAAGAGTTCGAAGTAGGACACAATTGTTGATTCTACAATTGAGGCCGAGTATATCGCTGCATCAGAGGCAGCAAAGAAGTCAATTTGGATCTGCAAGTTCATTACTGAGCTTAGGTTGGTTCCTAGCATAGTAGATCCTATAGAGCTCTATTGTGACAATAATGGAGCGATTACATAGGCTAAGGAACCTCCCTCACACCAGCGGACCAAACACATGCTACGGTGCTTCCATCTCATTCGAGAGATTATCGATAGAGGAGATGTGAAGATTTGAAGGGTACCCACAGAGGCTAATATCGCAGATCCCTTGACCAAGGCTTTGGCACAGAAAAAGCATGATGGTCACACTAGGTCATTGGGTATTAGATACTACAGTGATTGACACTTGTGCTAGTGGGAGATTGTTAGTGAAAGTCCTAGAGCCAATCATGTGATGTTTGTTGTATGGACTTTGTTGTATCATATTCCTATTTATAAAGGCATTTCTTTATGGTTATTATACTTACTTGTATTGGTGCCAAATAACTAAGTATAATAACGTCCTTGAGTAGAAGGTTCTTATCTATATCAATCGATTGGTTGAATCGATAATGAGATGATATAGAGAATACTACTCTTAATCATTCCTAGTCAAGTATTAATATTCAGGGACAATGTTAATGTGAAGAGGCTAGCATGTAGGTCAACTCGATGACTTGATCGCACAAGTCAAGGATATGAGATATCAAGTTGACACATGGGTATGCATTGGAGAATGTATACTGAAAGACCCGCCAAGAGAAAGTATCATGGATCATTATATGAGTGTCATATACTTTCTCATGTGACTATTAGTATGACTATTATTCCTTGGACCTGAAGTCACCATGGTTCCTTACATTAGGAGTTGCATACTTTGGCTTCGTCAAACGTCACCCGTAAATGGGTGAACTATAAAGGCGATTACTGGGTATGTAACAAATTATTGTACTTCGTTCAGTTACGTATTGCTATATTGTTGTATTTGTCCACTAGGCATGTCATAACTATTTATGGACAATATACTATAATGTGGTTTGGACCACATCATGGCTGATTCAATATGAGATATTGACCTTATTTGATTAGAGTGAGTCTACTTGGAGTTCAAGATATAGATTGTACCAAGGATGACACGGTCTATTCCTCAATTGGTCAATCTAGATGTCATGGATAGAGGGACATTGTCACATATTGTGATAGTCATAATTAGTTGTCACAAAGGTGATGTTGGATCTCAACATTCTTGTAACTTGGGTAGCAATGATGTGTTACTAGATACCGCTCATTGCTTATGTTTCTAAATCGGTTTAGGAACATTGCCAACGTTACAAGAACCTATAGGGTAACACACAAAGGGCAATTAGATGGAGATTAGGTTCATATGATGGACCAAGAGGATTAGGTTCATGGGATGAACCAAATTGGATTAAGAGTAATCCAAATTAGACTAATTGAGTTGGACTCAATTTGTTATGCGTTTTGAATGAGTCTAATTTAGATTTGATTCATTGAGTCAATTTAAACTAATGAATAGAGATTCATTAAATCAAATTCACTTGAATCAAATAGTTGGATTTGATCAACCATGGGAGATAAGAGGTCAAGTTTGACTTGACTTGGATGGGAAGATGAATGGTCAATTTTGACTTGACCAATTGCCATGTCATGGTGACTTAGCATGGGGCCGACCAATGATGATGTTTCACATCATCATGGACACATCATGGGGTGCCACCATATGAGGTAGACCAAGAGCCATTGGCTCTTGGAATTACATGCATGCATGTAACCCCGTCCATGAAGTGGCAGGCCACTTTAGTTGTGAGATTTGTGTGAAGTTAAGGGTAGTAACTTCATCTTCTTCCTCCTCTCTTCCCTCAAGCTCTCTCCCCCTCCTTTGTCGTGGACTTCAAGGAGTGCTAGCACACTCTACCTGGAAGATCTTATGAAGAAGAGAAGTGAAACTTCTACTTCAGGTATAAATGTTATAGAAGTCAATCTATCTATTTCTTCATCATGGGTATTAGATACCGGATGTGCATCTCACATTTGTACCAATGTACAAGCGCTGAGAAATAACAGGGCATTGACGAAGGGCGAGATGGACCTACGAGTAGGAAATGAAGGGTTGTTGTTGTTGTTGTAGGAACTTATTTTCTATCTTTGCCCTTTGGGCTTCTACTAGAACTATATCAATGTTGTTATGTGTCTGCTTTGACTAAGAACATAATTTCAGTTTCTTGTTTGGATAAGAAAGGCTTTCATTTATAATAAAGAACAAATGTTGTTCAGTTTATTTAAATGATAAGTTCTATTGTAGTGCACTTCTAATGAACGGACTCTACATTCTAGACTTAGAGAGCCCCATCTATAACATAAGTACCAAAAGGTTCAAGTCAAATGAGTTGAACCAAACCTATCTCTGGCATTGTCACTTAGGTCACATAAATGAGAGTCGCTTATCCCAGCTCCATAAGGACGGGCTGCTGGACTCATTTGATTTTGAATCATATGAGATATGGTCATCTTGCCTTCTAGGCAAGATGACCAAGACTCCCTTTAGTCGACACAGCGAAAGAGCAACAGACATGTTAGGACTTATACATAGTGGTGATGTATGTGGTCCTTTCAATGTTGAAGCTAGAGGTGGTTATAGGTACTTTATTACATTTACTGATGACTTCAGTAGGTATTGTTATGTGTATCTGATGACACATAAGTCTGAATCCTTTGAAAAGTTCAAAGAATTCAAGAATATAGTACAAAACCAACTTGGCAAGAGTATTAAGATACTTCGATCAGATTGATGTGGTGAATACCTTAGCCATGAGTTTCGTGACTATCTAGCTGAGTGTGGGATTCTATCTCAACTCACTCCTCATGGAACACCACAGTGGAAAGGTGTATCCAAAAAGAGGAATCGTACCCTATTAGATATGGTACGATCTATGATATGTCACACAGATCTTCCTATATCCTTTTGGGGATATGCTCTAGACACAGCAGCCTTCACACTTAACCGTGTACCTTCTAAGGCTGTGATAAAGACTCCATATACGATATGGATAGGAAAAAATCCCAAGATGTCTTTCATGAGGATTTGGGATTGTGAGGCTTACATTCGACGTCAAGTCTCAGACAAACTGGCACCCAAATCCGATAAGTGCTATTTTGTTGGATATCCCAAGGAAACGAAGGGATTTTACTTCTACATTCCAAATCAACACAGAGTGTTTGTGGCAAAGACTGGGGTATTTCTAGAAAGGGATTTTGTTTCAAGAAAAACTAGTGGGAGTACGTTCGATCTTGAAAAAAATTCAAGATAGGGATCATAGCACTGAGGCCTTGATAGACGTTGAACAGGAACCAAAAAGTGTTGTGGATGAGGAGATTGTTGCACAAAGAGTTATGGAACAACAATCTATTCAGGTTGACCTACCTCTTCTAAGGTTTGATATGGTATGTCGTCAGCTTGAGAAAAACTCATTTCTCTTGTCTGACGATGATGACGTTATGCTCATTGAGAATGAGCATACCTCCTATCAGGAAGCTATGATTAGCCCAGATTCTAAGAAATGGCTAGAGGACATGAGATATAAGATGGAATCCATGTACACTAACCAAGTATGGACTTTGGTTGATCCACCTGAAGGCGCCAAACCCATTGGGTGTAAGTGGGTCTTTAAGAGAAAGACTCACATGGATGGACTTACGCATACCTATAAGGGTAGATTAGTTGCTAAAGATTTCAAGCAAATTCATGGTATTGACCATGATGAAACCTTTTCTTCAGTGGCGATGTTCAAGTCCATTCGGATCATGCTTGCTATTGCAACATACCACGATTATGAGATCTTGTAGATGGATGTCAAAACTGCATTTTCAAATGGAAAATTTGCTCCAGAATGTGTACATGACACAACCTGAGGGTTTAGTGGATCCACAACATACTAGGAAGGTATGCAAGCTGCAAAGGACAATTTATGGGCTAAAGAAAGCTTCTCGGAGCTAGAATCTTCGATTCGATGATGCGATCAAACAGTTTGGTTTCATCAAAAATGAAGATGAACCCTGTGTTTACAAGAGGGTTAATGGAAACACAATTTCCTTCCTTATTTTTGGATCGAGAAGTGTCGCTAGAGGGGGGGAGGGTGAATAGCGAGCGTAGAATTTCTTTTTGTTCGTTAAAACACGAGTAGACATAGCAGAAAAATAAGAAGACAAGTTTATTTTTACTTGCTTCACAACCCAATGGTTGCTACTCTAAGGCCCTAATGGTCCTAGACCACGTACGGAGGGCAAAGCACTATAACGTCTCCTCCTCGTTGGAGGTAGGAGACAACGATCACAAAACCGGAAGTACGAGGATGAGGCAACAAGCCTACCTCACCTCGTTATGAATAAAAACAAAGAATACAATAATAAAAGCATTTACTTGCTAATGTTGCCGACGAAGAGGATTAGAACTTGTTGTCGCGTCGGCGTTATGACGGTGTTGGAGCTTTGGCGTTGTAGGAGCACTTGAGAATAATCTTGATGATCTTTGGAGTTGGAATCCTCCCCTCCTTTTATAGATTTTGGCCTCTAAATATGTCTCCTAATGTTTTGGAACAGATCTCGAAGTTGTACAAAATTTTATCGCGAAGTGGCCATGTTAAACGTTATCCGTTTTGACCAAGCACAAAGGCTGATTCATCGCCATCAGTCGACTGATGAGTATCAGTCGACTGCCCCATGTCCAGCAATTGGCTGCCAACCTGGCCACTTCCCTGCAGTAAGAGGTTAGCATGGAAAATGGTAAAGACGACGATTTCTAACCGTCCGATCTCGACCTAGACCTTCCACAGGAAGTCTTAGTCGGATCGCCGCCTACGGTCGTCCCCGTAAAGAGGACACGATCGTACCATCTCTCACTCACACGATCTTACTCGATAATTACTTTGTAGCTCTCGGTTCTGGCCTTCCACTTGATTCCTTCGGCTCCCTCTGAAGTCACTCGAGTGTCGCCCGACCACCGCGGCTTCCTCCGGGTGTCGCTAGCCTTCAGCTCTAGCTATAGTACTTTTCTGCATACTTGATTTAGATCGTGAGATAACGATGTAAACTTAACTTTGTGTCTTTGCCATAATCAAAACACATGTTCGATTATCTAGTGCCCCTGCACCAACACTTGTATTGTATGTGGATGACATAATACTCATTGGGAATGACATCCCTTTGCTACAGTCTGTGAAGACTTGGCTGGGGACGTGCTTTTCAATGAAGGACTTAGGTGAAGCAGCCTGTATTCTAGGCATCAAGATCTATAGAGATAGATCTAAGAGATTGCTTGGCCTAAGTCATAGTACATATATTGACACGGTATTGCTACGGTTTTCCATGCATAATTCCAAGAAGGGACTTCTGCCGATGTCACATGGTTTGAGTCTTTCGAACACTCAAAGTTCTTCTTCTAGAGAGGAGAGAGATCGCATGGATAAGATCCCTTATGCATCGGCCATAGGATCTATCATGTACGTCATGCTATGTACTCGTCCTGATGTCTCGTATGCTTTGAGCATGACGAGTAGATACCAGTCAGATCCAGGTGAGCATCACTGGATAACAGTCAAGAATATTCTTAAGTACTTGAGAATGACTAAAGAATATTTCTTGATATTTAGAGGCGATGAGGAGTTAGCTGTAAAGGGTTACAGTGATGCCAGCTTCTAAACTGACCAGGATGATTATAGATCGCAGTCAGGGTTCGTGTTTTGCTTGAATGGTGGCGCTGTGAGCTAGAAAAGTTCGAAGCAGGACACAGTTGTTGATTCTACAATAGAGGCCGAGTATATTGTTGCATCAGAGGCAACATAGGAGGCAGTTTGGATTCGTAAGTTCATTACTGAGCTTGGGGTGGTTCCTAGCATAGCAGATCCTATAGAGCTCTATTGTGACAACAATAGAGTGATTGCGCAGGCTAAGGAACCTCGCTCACACAAGTGGACCAAATATATACTACGACGCTTCAATCTCATTCGAGAGATTATCGATAGAGGAGATGTGAAGATTTGCAGAGTACCCACAGAGGCTAACGTCGCAGATCCCTTGACTAAGTATTTGGCATAGAAAAAGCATGATTGTCACACTAGGTCATTGGGTATTAGATACTACAATGATTGGCGCTAGTTCTAGTGGGAGATTGTTAGTGAAAGCCCTAGAGTCAATCATGTGATGATTGTTATATGGACTTATTGTTTAATATTCCAATTTATAAAGGCATTTCTTTATGGTTATTATACTTACTTGTATTGGTGTCAAATAACTAAGTATGATAACGTCCTTGAGTAGAAGGTTCTTATCTATATCAATCGATTGGTTGAATCGATAATGAGATAATATAGAGAACACTACTCTTAATCATTCCTAGTCAAGTATTAACATTCAGGGACAATGTTAATGCGAAGAGACTAGCATGTAGGTTAACTCGATGACTTGGTCTCACAAGTCATGGATTTGAGATATCAAGTTGACACATGGGTATGCATTGGAGAATGTACACTGAATGACCCGCCATGAGAAAGTATCATGGATCATTATATGAGTGTCATATACTTTCTCATGTGACTATTAGTCCTTGGACCTAAAGTCACCATGGTTCCCTACATAAAAAGTTGCATACTTTGGCTTCATCAAACGTCACCCGTAAATGGGTGGACTATAAAGGTGATTACTGGGTATGTAACAAATTATGCGAAGAGATGTGAGTGATGTAGATGGGATATATCCCTCCTATATGACGGGAGTGACATCATTATTCTTGATAGAGTGAGACAACTAAGTGCATGGTCATGCTCAAATGAGTCAATATGATATATTGAGCTCATTTGATTAGAGTGAGTCTACTTGGAGTTCAAGATATAGATTGTACCGAGGATGACACAGTCTATTCCTTAATTGGTCAATCTAGATATCAAGGATAGAGGGACATTGTCACATATTGTGAGAGTCACAATTAGTAGTCACAATGGTGATGTTGGATCTCAACGTTCTTGTAACTTGGGTAGCAATGATGTGTTGCTAGATACCACTCATTGTTTATATTCCCAATTTGATTTAGGAGCATTGCCAACGTTACAAGAACCTATATGGTCACACACAAAGGGAAATTATATGGAGATTTGGTTCATATGATGAACCATGAGGATTAGGTTCATGGGATGAACCAAATTGGATTAAGAGTAATCCAAATTAGATTAATTGAGTTGGACTCAAGTTGATTCAAGTGTTGAATGAGTCTAATTTAGATTTGTTTCATCAAGTCAATTTAAACTAATGAATTGAGATTCATTAAATCAAATTGACTCGAATCAAATAGTTGGATTTGTTCAACAATGGGAGATAAGAGGTCAAGTTTGACTTGATTTGAGAGGGAAGATGAAAGGTCATGTTTGGCTTGACCAATTGTCATGTCATGGTGACTTGGCATGGGGCCGGCCAATGATGTTGTTCCACATCATCATGGACACATCATGGGGTGCCACCCCATGTGGGAGACCAAGAGCCATTTTCTCTTGAAGTTACATGCTTGCATGTAACCCCCAGAATAGTGGCCGGCCACTTTGATGGGTTATCAAAGTGTGAATTTAAGTGTGTAACTTCATCATCTTCTTCCTTGGCTCTTCCCTCAAGCTCTCCCCCTCTCCTTTGCCATGGGTTTCTTAGTGTGCTAGCACACCCTAAGTGATCTTCTCCACCTATTGTTCGTGTGGATACTGATAGAGGAGTGTACACTTGACACTCTCGAGTTCTTGCAAGCCAATTGGACGAGCGGGATAAGCGAAGGGTGTCGCATCAAGGGTAAAACTCTTAACATGTAGATCTAGAGTAGATCTAAGGTTTTAAACATGTACATGTAGTTCTGTTTATCTTCTCAAGGATCCGTGGCCGACTTCCTATTGGGATGTATACTGAAAGCCTAGCTTTTTTGTATGAACATTTCTCCTATTTTGAAATAAGAATCACATGATCATTGTTTGCACTTTATATTTATTATATGTGTGCATATTGTCTAATATTTTACATTGTAGATAACATGGTGCTTGGTGTGACACAGAAGATCATGTTATCAGTCCCTTGTAGAATATAAGAAGAGGCTCACAACCAAGATGGTTTTGGATAAACCATTGGCATGGTTGTAGTGTAACTTGGTATTGTTTTGTCTTGAACATAGAGTCACACTAGTACACTTAGGTGTATTGAGCAGGACCGACATAGAGGTGATTCAATTTATTGCTGACTACATAATTGAATCGGACCTCGAATATTATGTTGTACATGCTCTTAATCCCGATATAATAATGGGCACATGTACTTAGTATTTATTTCTTTGATTTACCAAAGGGTGAGATTTAGATGGATTAAATCAATAAGCCCGATAAGTTGGGAAATGATATTATTTACATGGTGTGTCGTTGATTATAGGAGGAAACCGTGTCCTATATATTAGGTTGATGATGTCCCCTTGAGAAGCTCATAAGGTTCATCATGTAAACCCTGCAGGTTGACTTAGTCAACATGATGATAAGGTTGAGTGGTACTACTCGAGGAGTTAGATGTTAATTAATTGATGGTCAGTAAATCAATCAATTGACGGACATTCGATATCTTAAACACAGGGAGATGGATGTACAAATAATATATGGAGCCCATATTAATTTATGGGGGTTGGTGAGATAATTCAATGATGATCCTCTAGTGGAATGGAACATCATTGATGGATCAAGATTGTGTGGTTCCGATCCATCGGGTGGCCAAGATTCAACTCCTCCTCATGGTCCCTATCGTAGCCTAATATAATCCTCATGAAGCCTAGATCCAATGATGGAAAATAAATCCCTAGATTCGACGGTTGAGATTAAATCTCTAGATCCGACAGTGGAGATTAAATCTCTAGATCCGACGGTTGAGATTAAATCTCTAGAACCGACAGTTGAGATTAAATCTCTAGATCTGACAGTTGAGATTAAATACCTAGAACCGACGGTGGAGATTAAATCCCTAGATCCGACGGTTGGGATGAAACCCTAGATCCGACGGTTGGGATGAAACCCTAGATCCGACGGTTGAGATGAAACCCTAGATCCGACGCTTGGGATGAAACCCTAGATCCAATGGTTGGGATGAAACCCTAGATCCGACGGTGGAGATTAAACCAAGGCTTATCCCTAACTCTATAAAAAGGTGGCTTAGGGTGGGCGGCAAGAGGTTGGTTGGTTTTTGAGGGAGATTAGGGTTTGCCAATCAAAAGGTTGGGTGGCAAGAAACCCTAGGAGGATTAGGGTTTTGCCTATCTTTTGTTGGGTGGCAAGAAACCCTAGAAGGTTAGGAGGTTGGGCGGCTAGGGTTTGGAAGCTAAGGTGGGCGTCAACTATAGGAGAGGTGTTCTTCTTCTTCCTAAGGTGTGGCCAGCTCCTACCTCTTCTTCCTTCTACCTTGGTCGGGGCTCAACTGATTTCCTCTTCTCCTCTTCTTTTCCTCTTGGCCGGCGGCACAAAGGAGCTAGGGATTGTTCCCTAGTTCGGTTCCTTGGTTGGCCATCTTGTTCTCTCTATTCTTGGGGCCGGCGGCATCAATCCTTTGTGGATTGGTGGTTGGCTCAAGCAAGAAGGGAAGGAGAGTTCTTCTTTCTTTTGATTGAAGAAGATCTAGGAAGCTTCAACTTGTTGAGGATCTTCGCCCACACGAAGTCTACAAGGAGTTTAGGACATACGATAGAAGATCGAGAGGTATAAAACTTTTACAAGTTTTATTATTGATCTTTGCATGTTATTATTTATATGTTTGTATGTGTTGATTATACATGTCTACATTTGTATGTTTTTGTATAATCATGGACCCCGAAGATAAACACAAAAACCGGCGATTCGTCCGTCGTCTCTTCCGCAGCTAACCGACTAGAAGAGTTGATTACTTGAACAACAAGTTTGTTCAAGCGATCGCTAGAGTCGTTAGCACGACGACGAATTGGTTGTGCTTAGGAAACTCATCCCATCCGGATTAGTTTTCATTAGTGAAAATTTTAAGAAGGGGACATGGGAGACAACAAGCCTCCGAGCATGCCAACAAATTGGTATCAGAGCAACGGTTTCCGGTTTTGTGTATTTTGGATTCGGTTACTTTCATGCACATATCATATATTGAGTATGTCGGATAATAGTAGGATTTGCGTAGGCTAACTTTTTTGGTTGCAGGCATAAGATCCGACTATTATGGCTATATGTGTGTATGTGATTGTTTGTGTGTGATTGTATGTATATCATATGAATCCTCGGGGTTGACGAGGCTAGATTAGTATTTAATTTTTGTAATTAAATACGACATTGTTTAGCCGATCATTTTAGTTTACTTTCGATCTAGATAGTTTGTACACTCCTTCGTGGAGTATAGGATCGATGGATGTAAATTAAAATGATATATCTCGGCTCGAATCTCTTTTGTGCCTTGCGCACGGAAAAGGTGGAGCGGACGAGGTTGCGACACGACGGGATGCATATTGGAGAACAAAGCCATAATAGTTGGAAAAATTCTGTTTTTTCCCATATTTATTGCTGATTTGTTTTATATGCATGTTGTGTGTGCTTGAAAATTCCTCATTTTCAATTTACTAAGTGGGAGAGGGATATTTTAATTAATTCCCGCGGCCTCCATTACAATTTGATGTGTGATGCAACAAACTTGTGTGTCCGCTCTGAGTGCCTTCCTCCCTGCGGATGGGTTTGTTTGCGGATCACTAGGTCAAATAATGGTTATAGGAAATTATCTAGGAGCGTGTGTACTTCCACAGCGGTAAGGCACATAATCCGAAATAATTCCCTTAGTATCGTGTAATGGTGCACACTTAGATGCAAATAAAAGTATCCTCCCCATCGGAGTCACTGCTTTTATTTGTAGGGCCAAAGAGGAACCAACTATTAATTTTATTTGTCAAAAAGTAAGGTTGACAAGATAATAAAATTAATGGGTAAAACCTCCTCTTGCAAATGTAGAATTCGTATACGTCCACACTAGCGTGGCATGCAATATTCTCGGTGTTTTGAGGTGTTGGTTGATTTTGGAATTTTATTGTTTTGAGGAATCAATAATATTTGAAATCTAATATTTTGATCATTGTGATTCTCAGGATTTTCAAATGGCTTTCAACCCACTTGCTGTGATATTAAAAGAAATAAACTTATTGTACCCAAATAATATTGATTGGAATAGAAATTTGGATAGTGTCTTAACTATCGATGAGTGTCCTCCTAGGCCTGCGGATGATTCTGGGGAAAAGGAACATTTCGGATACCAGAATCGGGCTGCTAGGCAGGAAGCCATGGTTGCTCAAAAGGTTTCTACTTCTAAGCCGAAAGGCAAGAAAAAGAAGAAACAAGGTGGAGTAAAAGTGGCGGGTGGACCTTAGAGAGGAGTGAAGAAGCCGAAAGGCAAGTGCTTCACTTGTAAGCAGACTGGACATGGGAAGAAAGACTTCCCCAACCTAAAGCAGAACAAAGGTATATCTTTTGGCTTGGTCGTTGAAACATGTTTAGTGGTGTTATCTACCGGTACTTGGTGTGTAGATACGGGAGCCACTGATCATGTCTGTAATTCTTTGCAGGGGTTCCAGGAAACCCAATGACTAGCTGAAGGAGAAATTACCTCTACATGGGCAATGCTACAAAGGTGGCGGCTATTGCAGTGGGAGACGTTCATTTATCGTTTGATAGAAATAAAGTTTTGATTTTGAGAAATTGTCTTTATGTACCTACATTTAGAAAGAATTTGATTTCGGTTTCTAAATTGTTTATGGATGGATATTCTGTTTCTTTTAATGACAGAGTTGTTATAAAAAGAAATAGAGGGATTATCTGTTCAGGTACATTGGTTGGCAATTTGTATACCCTTGAACCAAAAGCTCCCACAATGCATATAGAAGTAAATAACTCATCTTCTAATTCCAATAAGAGAAAAGAACCTTCGAAGATGAACCAGACATATCTTTGGCATCTAAGGCTTGGTCATATTAACCTGAGTATAATTCAAAGGTTGATAGCTGATGGACCTTTGGGTTCATTAGTGGTGGAGGATCTCCCAACCTGCGAATCTTGCTTGGAAGGTAAAATGACCAAGAGGCCTTTCAAGACCAAGGGGTATAGAGCCAAAGATGTGTTAGAGTTGGTTCATACTGATTTGTGCGGTCCTATGTCTATCCAGGCTAGAGGTGGTTTTGAATATTTCATCTCTTTTATAGACGATTATTCAAGATATGGATGCATTTACTTGATGCGCCGCAAGTCTGAATGTTTTGACAGGTTCAAAGAATTCAAGGCTGATGTGGAGAACCGTCAAGGTAAAAGTATCAAGACCCTACGATCTGATCGTGGTGGTGAGTACCTCTTGGGAGAGTTTAGGAATTACTTATCAGAGGCTGGGATTCAATCCCAATTGTCTACACCTGGAATACCCCAACAGAATGGTGTAGTGGAGCGAAGGAATAGGACGCTTATGGAGATGGTTAGATCGATGATGAGTTATTCTGAGTTGCCAGATTCGTTCTGGGGGTATGCGCTGGATACGGCAATGTATATTCTGAACTCGGTTCCATCTAAATCAGTGCCTTCTACTCCCACAGAATTGTGGATTGGGCAAAAGCCTAGTCTAAGACATATTCAGATATGGGAGTCCAGCACATATGCTGAAGGTAGATACTGGTATGTTGGAACCTCAAACAGAAGTACGCATGTTCGTTGGCTATCCCAGGGGAACAAAGGGTGGATTGTTTTATAGTCCTAGAGATCAGAGGGTGATCGTTAACACGAACGCCAGATTTCTAGAGGAAGACTATGTGATGAGCCACAAGCCCAAGAGTAAAATTGTTCTCGAGGAGTTATAAGGGGAAGTCACTTCTTTAGTACCACCGGTACAAGAGGATATACCACATGTCACTGCACCGCGTGTCACAGAGGATACACAGGTGATACCTCATCATAGTGGGAGGGTTGTGAGACAGCCTGATAGATTCATGTTCTTGGGAGAATCTTCCGATTTGGTCCCTGACGAACATGAACCTGATCCCTGGACATATGATGAGGCAATCCAAGATAAAGATGCAGTATCTTGGCAAAGTACAATGAATACTGAGATTGAATCTATGGATTCAAGACAGGTCTAGGAGCTCTTATGCATAGCAGCTCATATGGATTATGAGGTATGGCAGATGAATGTCAAGACAGCTTTCCTTAATGGAATTCTTGAAGAAAACATCTATATGAAGCAACCAGAGGGATTCATTGCTAAGGGCAAAAAACATCTTGTATGTAAGCTTATTCGATCCATTTATGGATTGAAACAAGCTTCGAGGTCTTGGAACATCTGCTTTGATGAGGTAAATCCAGACTTATGGATTTATTCAAAGTCTGGATGAGTCTTGTGTATACAAGAGATGTGACGGAAACGTAGTGGTATTTCTTATACTATACGTAGATAATATTTTGGTAGTTGGCAACAATATCAAAGTGTTATCGGGCGTAAGGGTATGGTTGTCCAAACAGTTTGATATGAAGGACTTGGGAGAAGCAGGACACATCCTTGGGATCAAGGTTATAAGGGATCGCAGGAAAAGGATGTGGTGCTTATCCCAAGCTTCATACATAGACACAATCTTGCTCGTTTTAGCATGCAGAACTCCAAGAAAGGTTTTCTACCTTTTAGGCATGGAGTACCTTTATCTAAAGAGATGTGTCCCAACATCAAAGGAGATAGAGGAGATGAAGGTGGTTCCTTATGCTTCGGCAGTAGAAAGCCTCATGTATACGATGCTCTATACGAGGTCAGATATCTGCTTTGCCGTGGGCATGGTCAGCAGATATCAGAGTAATCTAGGACAAGGACATTGGACTGTGGTAAAGCATATATTGTAGTGTCTGAGAAGGACTAGGGATTATATGCTAGTTTACCGGGCAGACCACTTACTCCCTGTGGGTTGCATGGATTGCGACTTCCAATCAGAAAGGGATAACAATAAGTCTACCTCAGGTTTTGTGTTTACTTTGGGAGGTGGAGCCATTGTATGGAGGAGTGTCCAGCAGAAATGCATGGTGGACTCCACCATGGAAGCTGAGTATGTGGCAGCCTATGAGGCGGCCAAAGAAGCTGGGTGGCTCAGGAACTTCCTGATGGACTTGGATGTGATTCCTGGTTTGCCCAGAACTATCACAATTTATTGTTATAATAATGGTGCAGTTGCAAACTCGAAGGAACCACGAGCCCATAAGGTAAGTAAATGCATAGAGCGCAAGTACCACCTGATACGAGAAATCGTAAAGGAGGTAGAAGTTGTTGTCGCCTAGATTGCATCAGAGGATGACCTGGTAGACCCTTTCATTAAGGCCCTTCAAGGTAGAGCATTGATAGGCATGTGGAGGGAAGGGGAATCAGATGTATGGCAGAATGAGGACAACATAGTCTTTTAGTATAAGTGGGAGATTGTTGGGATGTATACTGAAAGCCTAGCTTTTTTATATGAACATTTCTCCTATTTTGAAATAAGAATCACATGATTATTGTTTGCACTTTATATTTATTATATGTGTGCATATTATCTAATATTTTACATTGTAGATAACATGGTGCTTGGTGTGACACAAAAGATCATGTTATCAGTCCCTTGTAGAATATAAGAAGAGGCTCACAACCAAGATGGTTTTGGACAAACCATTGGCATGGTTGTAGTGTAGCTTGGTATTGTTTTGTCTTGAACATAGAGTTACACTAGTACACTTAGGTGTATTGAGCAGGACCGACATAGAGGTGATTAAATTTATTGCTGACTACATAATTGAATTGGACCTCGAATATTATGTTGTACATGCTCTTAATCAAGATATAATAACGGGCACATGTACTTAGTATTTATTTCTTTGATTTACCAAAGGGTGAGATTTAGATGGATTAAATCAATATGCCCGGTAAGTTGGGAAATGATATTATTTACATGGTGTGTCGTTGATTATAGGAGGAAACTGGGTCCTATATATTAGGTTGATGATGTCCCCTTGAGGAGCTCATAAGGTTCATCATGTAAACCCTGCAGGTTGACTTAGTCAACATGATGATAAGGTTGAGTGGTACTACTCGAGGAGTTAGATGTTAATTGACGGTTGGTGAGGTAATTCAATGATGATCCTCTAGTGGAATGGAACATCATTGATGGATCAAGTTTGTATGCTTCCGATCCATCGGGTGGCCAAGATCCAACTCCTTCTCATGGTCCCTATCGTAGCCTAATATAATCCTCATGAAGCCTAGATCCAATGATGGAAAATAAATCCCTAGATCCGATAGTTGAGATTAAATCTCTAGATCCGACGGTGGAGATTAAATCTCTAGATCCGATGGTTGAGATTAAATCTCTAGAATAAACGGTTGAGATTAAATCTCTAGATCCGATGGTTGAGATTAAATCCCTAGAACTGACGGTGGAGATTAAATCCCTAGATCTGACGGTTGGGATGAAACCCTAGATCCGACGGTTGGGATGAAATCCTAGATCCGACGGTTGGGATGAAACCCTAGATCTGACGGTGGAGACTAAGTTTCTAGATCTGACGGTGGAGATTAAACCAAGGCTTATCCCTAACTCTATAAAAAGGTGGCTTAGGGTGGGCGGCAAGAGGTTGGTTGGTTTTTGAGGGAGATTAGGGTTTGCCAATCAAAAGGTTGGGCGGCAAGAAACCCTAGGAGGATTAGGGTTTTGCCTATCTTTTGTTGGGTGGCAAGAAACCCTAGAAGGTTAGGAGGTTGGGCGGCAACTATAGGAGAGGTGTTCTTCTTCTTCCTAAGGTGTGGCCGACTCCTACCTCTTCTTCCTTCTACCTTGGTCAGGGCTCAACCGATTTCCTCTTCTCCTCTTCTTTTCCTCTTGACCGGCGGCACAAAGGAGCTAGGGATTGTTCCCTAGTTCGGTTCCTTGGTTGGCCATCTTGTTCTCTCTATTCTTGGGGTCGGAGTTCAAGGATTTATTTTTTAAACGAACGAAAGAGCTTGAAAAAAAAATCGAAATAAACAGAAATAAAATAAAAATAAATCTGTAAAAAAAAATAGATTGGTGGTTTCACCAAATCTTAGCACTCCGGCTCTGATACCAATTGTTGGATCGATTAGAGGGGGGGTGAATAGCGCAAGACAAAATTCGTTCATTCGATATAAATTGTGAGTGAGAGTAAATGCAGCGGTTTCGATTTTTTTTTCAAGCTCTTTCGTTCGTTTAAGATTCTCTCCCGCACTACTAATCCAAGATGCGAATCTTGGTACATTCCGCTTGGCCCATCTCGAGGGTTTTAGCACTGTCCGACCTCCATTTTACAATGGATATGACTTCCGTTATTGGAAGGGTCAGATGGAGTGTTTCCTTAAGACCCAAATCGAGATGTGGATCATAATCCAAACGGGATTCACACTTCCGACTAACGAAGTGGGTGAATCTTTGGATTATGACCAATGGACCAATGCTACAAAAAGACATGTTGAAGCCGATGCCAAGGCGACTCAAATCCTCTAATGCTTGTCCAAGGAGGAGCTTAATCGCGTCGACCCCTTCATCAGTGCAAAGGACTTGTGGACCAAATTAGTGGAACTGCACGAAGGAACCGATGACACAAAGGTATGTAAGCGTGATCTTCTTTTCAATAAGTTGTATAACCTTAAGATGTAGGAACATGAGATAGCGACACAACTACACACTCATATTCAAGACATCGTCAATAGCTTGCACGCCATCGAACAAAAAGTCGATAATCGAGATCTCATAAGGTATGCCTTGAACTCTTTTCCTAGGACCACCTTGTGGGCATCCATGGTCGATGCCTACAAGGTTTCTAAGGATCTTTCTAAATAGATTAGGCAAGTTATTTTTTGAGTTTGAACTTCATGAACAAACTAACGTGGTCCAGGCCAAGAGAGGTGTTGCTTTACCTACAGGACGAAGAAGAAAGGAAAAGAGCAAGCCACCTCCCAAGCAAGAAGATAGATCCAAACCCAAGGGCGAATCCGAAGCCGAATTTGAAGAGGAGGCCGCAATAGTCAACATGGTGCGATGAATAGTTCGAAAAGAAAGAGAGAAATTGAGGAACGAGAAGAAGGGACAATTCGAATGAAAAATGAGATCAAAACAAAAGGGAGCAAAGAAGGCTCTTAATGCGACTTGGGAAAATGAAGAAGAAGATGTCAGCATTGTAGGGATGTATACTGAAAAGTCTATCTTTTGTATGAACATCTTTATTTTGAAATAAGAATCACATGATCATTGTTTGCATATTTTTATGGTTATGCAATATTGTCTAATACGTTACATTGTAGATAACATGGTGTGTGGTGTCACACGGGAGATCATGTTATCGACTCCTTATAAAGTATAAGTAAAGGCTCACAACCGAGATGACTTTGGACAAACCATCGGAATGGTTGTAGTGTGATTTGGTATTGGTTTGTCTTGACCATAGAATCACACTAGTGCACTTTGTGTGTATTGAGCATGACCGACACAGAGGTGATTCGATTTATTGCTGACTACATAATCGAATCGGACCTCAGATATTATTTAGTACATGCTCTTAATCCCGATATAATAACGGGCACATATACTTGGTACTCATCTCTTTGATTTACCAATGGGCGAGATTTATAGATTAAATCGATAGAGTCGGTAAGTTGGGAGATGATATTATTTATATGGTGTGCCGTTGATTATAGGAGGAAATTGTGTCCTATATATTAGGATGATGATGTCCCCTTGAGGAGCTCATAAGGTTCATCATGTAAACCCTGCAGGTGGACTTGGTCCGGCATGATGAAAAGGTTGAGTGGTACTACTCAAGGAGTTAGATATTGATTAATTAATGGTTAGTAAATTAATTAATTGACGAACATTTGAGATCTTAAATACGGGGAGAAAATATACAAATAATATATGGAGCCCATATTGTCATATGGGGGTTGGTGAGGTAGATCAATGATGGACCTTTAGTGGATTCGATCATCATTAGTGGATCATACTTTATGTGGGCTTGATCCATGGGTGGCCAAGACCCAACTCCTCCTCATGGTCCCTAATGTAGCCCATTAACACCTCAAGATGCTTAGATCCAATGGATAGAAACAAAACACTAAGATCCATTGGTAGAGATTAAATCTCTAAGATCCGACGGTTGAGATTAAATCTCTAGATCCGACGGTTGAGATTAAATCCCTAGAACCAATGGAGGAGATTAATTCATGGCTTATCCCCAAACTCTATAAAAGGTGGCATGGGGTTGGCATGAAGAAGATCATAGAGAGGGAGCAAGGCTTGGGCGGCAAGAATAGGGCAATCCTAGTTGAGATAGGATTGGAATTAGGGTTAGGGTTTGGAAGCAAGGGTGGCACCAAATAAGGCAAGTTTTCCTTCTTCTTCCTTGCCTTGTGGCCAACGTCCAGCAGCTATTCCAGCCCTTCCCAGCCCTTAGCCGGTGCCCAAAACACTCCCCTCTCTTCTCCTTAGGTGGTGGAAACAAGATATAGGGTTTCCCTTGGTGTCTTGGTAGTTTTCCATCATCTTCTTCTCCTTCTAGTTGGTCGGCGGCAAGAACTTCTATAGTTCTTTGTTGGTTGAGTTTTTGAAGGAGAAAAACATTGTTTCTCTTCTTCCTCTTGCTTGAGAAAAGCAAGGAAGGAAGTTTTGCTATCTAGGAGCTTTGACTTTTGGTGGATCGTCGCCCACACGACGTCCAAAAGGAGGAGGGTCATACATTAGAAGACCAAGAGGTATAACTATTCTTCTATCTCTTTTATTCATTGCTTGTGTTTGTTTTTCAAAATATAAGCATGTTATATTTCTGTAAATAGGCTAAATAATACTGGGATCCCGAGTATAAACACAAAAACCGGCGATCCGGACATCGTCTATTCCACGGCTACTCATAGAATAGAGGATGGTCGCTTGAACAACTAGTTTGTTCAAGTGACCTCTCTAAACGAATAGCACGATGATGACTTGGTTGTCTTGGGAATCCCTTTTGTCTAGGATTACATTTTTAATCCGGGGACAACGAAGGGATCACCATGGTTAAGCAACCGAGGTGAAGGGGAAGCGAAGTTTCCTCTCACGGACTCGACAAGGGAAATCCCTTCAAGCATAGCTTACATGCCAAGACCGAAGGAGTCCGAGTTAGAGTCTGAAGCCGAGTACGAGTTCAATTCTGACTCCGACTCTGACCCCGAAGCCTACTTTGAGAAGAAACTCAAAGCTGGATCAAAAGAGAAAATAATAGTTAGTTGTTCGTTAATTAGTACTTTGTATCTTACGATTAAAATGCTTACTAGGAAATTAGCTAAGTCCGAGTCTAGGGTTGAGTCCTTTCTTGAGGAAGTTGAAACCCTTAATCAAGATGCCACTCTAACCTCTTCGACTTGTCAAGTTCGAGAGGAGGACTCAACTCGAGTTGAAAAACTCAAAGAAGACAACTCTCTCTTGAAAGGACAAGTCCAAGAGCTTGAGGCTCGGTTGGACATGTTCTTGATGGGATCCAAGAATCTTAATCGACATTTTGGAACTCAGAGAGTTGTGTACAATAGAGTCAGACTCGGGTTTAGCTCAAAGACTATGAATAGATCATATATGTCTATCGTAAATCGTAGTCATCAACGAGTCCAAGCTTGGGTCCCAAAGGACTTACTAAATTCACATATAAGGACAAACAAGTGTTGGATTCCCAGGATCAAGTTCATTACTTGACTAGACCATATTGGTTTAATGATCTAGGGGGAGCTAATACCAAAATAGTATACCCAATAACTTAGCATGATCAAACTTTTATTTTACTTTTTAAAATGGCTAGATTGGACAATTAGTTAGTCAACTCCTGACAACATAGTATCAGGATGAGGTGAGATGATAGTACGTTAGAGAAACAAAGTCTCTTGTATTCGAGCTAGATAAGGCGTATCTAGCTTGGTGCACTTGACCGAGTGGAACTAGCTGAAGCTACCGCGCCTTATCCAAAACTAGTTAGACCAAGAAGTAGTCTTAAGTGACTCAAGTTATCATTTTCCTGAACTTGGCTTTGTCTAAGGAAGTGGTCATTGTTCTGATCAAAGAAGGGTCATGTGCCTCACCATGACCTGGAAGCCAATTTCTCGAAAAGGTGACTTGACAAGCTTAGGGTTAAATCTGAATCTAACCTAAGGTTGACTTGTTAGTGAAAGCCCTAGAGCCAATCATGTGATGATTGTTGTATGGACTTTATTGTATCATATTCCTATTTATAAAGGCATGGTTATTATATTTACTTGTATTGGTGCCAAATAACTAAATATAATAATGTCCTTGAGTAGTAGGTTCTTATCTATATCAATCGATTGGTTGAATCGATAATGAGATGATATAGAGAACACTACTCTTAATCATTCCTAGTCGAGTATTAACATTCAGGGACAATGTTAATGCGTAGAGACTAGCATGTAGGTCAACACGATGACTTGATCTCACAAGTCATGGATATGAGATATCAAGTTGACACATGTGTATGCATTGGAGAATGTATACTGAATGACCCGCCATGAGAAAGTATCATAGATCGTTATATGAGTGTCATATACTTTCTCATGTGGCTATTAGTATGACTATTAGTCCTTAGACCTGAAGTCACCATGGTTCCCTACATAAGGAGTTTCATACTTTGGCTTCGTCAAACGTCACCCGTAAATGGGTGGACTATAAAGGCGATTACTGGGTATGTAACAAATTATGCGGAGGGATGTGAGTGATGTAGATGGGATCTATCCCTCCTATATGACGGGGGTGACATCGATATTCTTGATAGAGTGAGACCACGAAGTGCATGGCCATGCCCAAATGAGTCAATATGAGATATTGAGCTCATTTGATTAGAGTGAGTCTACTTGGAGATCAAGATTTAGATTGTACCAAGGATGACACGGTCTATGCCTTGATTGGTCAATCTAGATGTCAAGGATAGAGGGACATTGTCACATATTATGAGAGTCACAATTAGTAGTCACAAAGGTGATGTTGGAGCTCAACATTCTTGTAACTTGGGTAGCAATGATGTGTTGCTAGATACCGCTCATTGCTTATGTTCCTAAATCCGTTTAGGGACATTGCCAACGTTACAAGAACCTATCGGGTCACACACATAAGAGCAATTAGATGGAGATTAGGTTCATATGATGAACCATGAGGATTAGGTTCATGGGATGAACCAAATTGGATTAAGAGTAATCCAAATTAGACTAATTGAGTTAGACTCAAGTTAATTCAAGTGTTGAATGAGTCTAATTTAGATTTGATTCATCAAATCAATTTAAATTAATGAATAGAGATTCATTAAATTAAATTGACTTGAGTCAAGTGGTTAGATTTGATCAACCATGGGAGATTAGAGGTCAAGTTTGACTTGACTTGAGAGGGAAGATGAAAGGTCAAGTTTGACTTGACCAAATGCCATGTCATGATGATGACTTGGCATGGCCGCCAATGATGATGCTCCACAACATCATTGACTCTGTCACTTGGTGCCACATCAGGAAGGAGACCAAGGGTCATGGGAGTTGCCTGCATGCATGTAACCCCCATCCATGAAGTGGCCGCCACTTTAGGGTTTTGGTGAGTTACTCTCATTCCATCATCTTCTTCCTTGGTGCTCTTCCTCTCAAGCTCTCCTCTCCTTCCTCATCTTGCCGAGATCTTCTAGAGTGCTAGCACACTCAAGTTTGTCTCCTTTCTCACCTATTGCTTGTGTGGATACCAATAGAGAGTGTGCACTTGACACTCTTGAGTTCCGAACTTTTGACGGCGGGATAAGCGAAGGCGTCGCTCTCGAGGGTAATGATCTAACCTCTTAGATCTAAGGTAGATCTAGGGTTTTTAGTCACATACACAGTTTATTTTATATTCGCACGGATCCGTGGTCGGCTTCCGAGGTTTCGCAATGCAAAAAGCAAGCTTTTGCGCTTCTAAAGTCCAACAAAGGGTATCGAGCCACGCATAAGCATGTATTTGTTTCGTTTTTGTAATTTTTGTATTAGATATAAAAAATTACAGATTTATATATTTATTTAAATTTCCTAATTTTATAGAATTTTTGGGTATTTTTCTCAAAGAGTCGGGCAACAAGTGTCGACACTTCAGGCTTCAACCCGAGAAAACTCTCCGAAACGGCGAGTTCTCGCTTTAGGTTTTTGGGACAGCGACTTAAGTCGCTGTAAGATCATAGTAGGGACACTCGCAAAGTTTATTTTGCGAGTAGGGGCACTGCCCCTATCCCCGAAAGGGGCTTTGTCCCGCGATCGCGCCCGGAAACCGCTTAGCGGGACCATTACGGAGAGGTGACTCATTAATTTGAAAAAAAAAATTAGGAAAAATTATAGAAATTTCTGTAAAAATACATAATTTAGAATTATGTATAATTCTGTGATTCTCATGGCCCAATGACCCCAATTGATTGGATTATGTGTGTTGTAATTCATAATACTACCATGCCGCTTTGTGGTCAGGTGTTGTATAGTGTATGATGACCAAGGCCGACTCTTCATTTGATATTCTAGTTGTAAATAGTTTTAGACTTGAATGTAACTTGAGTTTCATATTTGTAATGTATAAAATGGAGCGGTGGAAAGTCCACTCGAAGATGAGATTACGAGAAGGGTGACGACGACACATGGCGGTCAAAGGAAGCGCTTGGAGAAGCCGCTAGCCTTAGGTTGACCATCCGATCTTCTCATTGGCTTGAGAAGATCGTAGTAGGGCCATGACTATATCACATTTGCTTGTATGTATGTGATGCATGCTAGTAGAATAATGCTTGTATGTATATGATGCATGCTAGGATAATTTTCTTGTATGTATATGATGCATGCTAGAATAATGAATGTATGTATGTGATGCATGCTAATATAGGATAATAAAGGCCTAAATGCGTATAAGATACACATTATGATTAGATTAGATCATAATCGAATCAACTCGAAAATGCCTACCGAGCCTTGATACCCATCACTACCTCGATCATTTGTTGTTGTTGAATCTGCCAAAGCAGAGCAACGCATATTATCTTGGTAGGGTGCGGAGGGACAATCTTGGTCCCGCCTATCACGCTTGGGTTAGAGTAAGCTCAATTAGATTGAGCAAAACTAGTTAAACTCAATTGGATCGAGTAGAACTATAGGCATATTCCAATCGTTGGAAAGATAGGTTAAGATCGCATTTACACTAAATCTTGGGCGATTTAGCCAAAGCTAACTCAAGGTCTTTTGTAAATGTGGGTCTTGATCCTATAAACAAGAGTTGCATAGAGATGTAATCGGTAATGTGTTACCCACCGATCGTACTAAGTCTTGGGCGATTTAGCCAAAGCTAACTCAAGGCTTAGTATGATGTGGATCTTGTCCATGAATTATAGCTAGTTTGTATGAATCTAGTAATGTGGTTTGACCACATCAATAACTCGATTCTACAAAATTCCTATAATTTAGTGGAGCATTCATTTGATTAAAGGCCTAATTAAATGATAAAAGGAATATGATATTAATTCTCTGCATTGTATGTTGTAGATAACTATGTAAACAAACACGAACACTCTCTCTCTGCGTTCATCCTTGAGAAGGACAAGCTCAATGGAGCAAATTTCTGGGTATGCAGGGAACACGAGAATTGTTCTCACCCAAGAAAGGAAGTTATGCGTCCTGAGCGGCCCATTAGGAGGCACCTCCTGCCCTTGCCTCGCGGTGACAAAGATGCTTACAAGAAGCATCAAGATGATGCATTAGATGTGTCATGTCTAATGCTCGCGACTATGAACTCTGAGCTTCAGAAGCAACACGAGTTCATGAATGCTTATGATATGGTTGGACATCTTCGTCAACTATATCAAGGACAAGCTAGGCATGAGAGATATGAAGTCTCTAAGGCATTATTTGGGTCCAAAATGCAAGAAGGGACTCCCGTAGGTACATATGTACTCAAGATGATTGGGTACATAGAGAACCTACAAAGGCTGGGATTCCCACTTGGCCAAGAGCTGGCCACTGACCTGATCTTGCAATCTTTGCCACAAGCCTTCAATCAATTTGTCATGAATTATAACATGAATGAAATTGATAAGCCATTTCCTGAAATGCTCAGCATGTTGAGAACTGCTGAGCTTAACCTTAAGAAGGGAAAATCTGACACCATTTTGATGGTGAAGAAGAAGAAAGGCAAGGGCAAGCCTAAAGGTAAGGGAAAGTCCCAAGTCAAGGGCAAAGGCAAAGAACTTAAACCCAAAGGAGGGGTAGCCAAGGAAGGGGCTTGCTTCCACTGCAAGGAAGTTGGACACTGGAAGTGCAACTGCAAAGCTTACCTGGAAGATCTTAAGAAGAAAAGAAGTGAGACTTCTACTTCAGGTATAAATGTTATAGAAGTCAATCTATCTATTTCTTCATCATGGGGATTAGATACTGGATGTGCATCTCACATTTGTACCAATGTGCAGGCGCTGAGAAATAGCAGGGCATTGACAAAGGGCGAGGTGGACCTACGAGTAGGCAATGGAGCAAGGGTTGCTGCTGTTGCTGTAGGAACTTATGATCTATCTCTGCCCTTTGGGCTTGTATTAGAATTAGATGAATGTTGTTATGTGCCTGCCTTAACCAAGAACATCATTTCAGTTTCTTGTTTGGACAAGAAAGGATTTTCATTTATAATAAAGAACAAATGTTGTTCAGTTTATTTAAATGATATGTTCTATTGTAGTGCACCTCTAATGAACGGACTCTACTTTCTTGACTTAGAGAGCCTTATCTATAACATAAGTACCAAGAGGTTCAAGACAAATGAGTTGAACCAAACCTATCTCTGGCACTGTCACTTAGGTCACATAAATGAGAGTCTCTTATCTCAGCTCCATAAGGATGGGCTGCTAGACTCATTTGATTTTGAATCATATGAGACATGCGAGTCTTGCCTTTTAGGCAAGATGACCAAGACTCCCTTTAGTGGACACAGCGAAAGAGCAACAGATTTGTTAGGACTTATACATAGTAATGTATGTGGTCCTTTCAATGTTGCTTCTAGAGGTGGTTATAGGTACTTCATTACATTTACTAATGACTTCAGTAGATATGGTTATATGTATCTCATGACACACAAATCAGAATCCTTTGAAAAGTTCAAAGAATTCAAGAATGAAGTACAAAACCATCTTGGCAAGAGTATTAAGATACTTCGATCAGATCGAGGTGGAGAATACCTTAGCCATGAGTTTCGTGACTATCTAGCTGAGTGTGGGATTCTATCCCAACTCACTCCTCCTGGAACACCACAGTGGAATGGTGTATCCGAGAGGAGGAATCGTACCCTATTAGATATGGTACGATCTATGATGAGTCACACAAATCTTCCTATATCCTTTTGGGGATATGCTCTAGACATAGCAGGCTTTACCCGTAACCGTGTACCATCCAAGGCTGTGATAAAGACACCATATATGATATGGACAGGGAGAAATCCCATGATGTCTTTCATGAGGATTTGGGGTTGTGAGGCTTACGTTCGATGTCAAGTCTCAGACAAACTGGGACTCAAATCTGGTAGGTGCTATTTTGTTGGATATCCCAAGGATACAAAGGGATATTACTTCTACATTCACAGTCAGCATAAAGTGTTTGTGGCAAAGACTGGGGTTTTTCTAGAAAGGGATTTTGTTTCTAGAAAAACTAGTGGGAGTACCTTCGATCTTGAAGAAATTCAAGATAAGGACCATAGCACTGAGACCTTGATGGAGGTTGAACAGGAACCACAAAGTATTGTGGGTGATGAGGTTGTTGCACAAAGAGTTGTGGAACAACCACCTGTTCAGGTTGACCTACCTCTTCGCAGGTCTGATAGGGTACGTCGTCAGCCTGAGAGATACTTATTTCTCATTGAGAAAGAGCCTACCTCCTATCAGGAAGCTGTGATGAGCCTAGATTCTGAGAAATGGCTAGAGGCCATGAGATCCGAGATGGAATCCATGTACACTAACCAAGTATGGACTTTGGTTGATCCACCTGAAGGGGTCAAACCCATTGGGTGTAAGTGGGTCTTTAGGAGAAAGACTAACATGGATGGACTTATGCATACCTATAAGGGCCGATTGGTGGCTAAAGGTTTCAAGCAAATTCATGGTATTGACTATGATGAAACCTTTTCTCCAGTGGCGATGTTTAAGTCCATTCAGATCTTGCTTGCTATTGCAGCATACCACGATTATGAGATATGGCAGATGGATGTCAAAACTGCATTTCTGAATGGAAACTTACTCGAGGATGTGTACATGACACAACTTGAGAGTTTTGTAGATCCACAGCATATTGGGAAGGTATGCAAGCTGTAAAGGTCCATTTATGGGCTAAAGCAAGCTTCTCGGAGCTGGGATCTTCGATTCGATGATGCGATCAAACAGTTTGGTTTCATCAAGAATAAAGATGAACCCTGTGTCTACAAGAGGGTTAATGGGAACACAGTTGTCTTCCTTGTATTGTATGTGGATGACATACTGCTCATTGGGAATGACATCCCTTCGCTACAGTCTGTGAAGACTTGACTCGGGATGTGCTTCTCAATTAAGGACTTAGGTGAAGCAGCCTGTATTCTGGGCATTAAGATCTATAGAGATAGATCTAAGAGATTGCTTGGCCTAAGTTAGAGTACATATATTGACACGGTATTACTTCGGTTTGCCATGCAGAATTCCAAGAAAGGACTTCTACCGATGTCACATGGTGTGAGTCTTTCGAAGACTCAAAGTCCCTCTTCTAGAGAGGAGAGAGACTGCATGGATAAGATCTCTTACGCATCTGCTATAGGATCTATCATATACGCCATGCTATGTACTCGTCCTGATGTCTCGTATGCTTTGAACATGACGAGTAGATACCAGTCAGATCCAGGTGAGCGTCACTGGATAGCAGTCAAGAATATTCCTAAGTACTTGAGAAGGACTAAAGAATATTTCTTGATATTTGGAGGCGATGAGGAGCTAGCTGTAAAGGGTTACAGCGATCCCAGCTTCCAAACTAACCAGGATATTTATAGATCACAGTCAGGGTTCGTGTTTTGCTTGAATAGTGGCGCTTTGAGCTGGAAGAGTTCCAAGCAGGACACAGTTATTGATTCTACAACAGAGGCCAAATATATCGGTGCTTCCATCTCATTCGAGAGATTGTCGATAGAGGAGATGTGAAGATTTGCAGAGTACCCACAGAGGCTAACATTACAGATCCCTTGACCAAGGCTTTGGCACAGGAAAAGCATGATGGTCACACTAGGTCATTGGGTATTAGATACTACGGTGATTGGCACTAGTGCTAGTGGGAGATTGTTAGTGAAAGCCCTAGAGTCAATCATGTGATGATTGTTGTATGAACTTTATTGTATCATATTCCTATTTATAAAGGCATGGTTATTATATTTACTTGTATTGGTGCCAAATAACTAAATATAATAATGTCCTTGAGTAGTAGGTTCTTATCTATATCAATCGATTGGTTGAATCGATAATGAGATGATATAGAGAACACTACTCTTAATCATTCCTAGTAGAGTATTAACATTCAGGGACAATGTTAATGCGTAGAGACTAGCATGTAGGTCAACACGATGACTTGATCTCACAAGTCATGGATATGAGATATCAAGTTGACACATGGGTATGCATTGGAGAATGTATACTGAATGACCCGCCATGAGAAAGTATCATGGATCGTTATATGAGTGTCATATACTTTCTCATTTGGCTATTAGTATGACTATTAGTCCTTAGACCTGAAGTCACCATGGTTCCCTACATAAGGAGTTTCATACATTGGCTTTGTCAAACGTCACCCGTAAATGAGTGGACTATAAAGGCGATTACTGGGTATGTAACAAATTATGCGAAGGGATGTGAGTGATGTAGATGGGATCTATCCCTCTTATATGACGGGGGTGACATCGATATTCTTGATAGAGTGAGACCACGAAGTGCATGGCCATGCCCAAATGAGTCAATATGAGTAGTGTGAGTCTACTTGGAGATCAAGATTTAGATTGTACCGAGGATGACACGGTCTATGCCTCGATTGGTCAATCTAGATGTCAAGGATAGAGGGACATTGTCACATATTGTGAGAGTCACAATTAGTAGTCACAAAGGTGATGTTGGAGCTCAACATTCTTGTAACTTGGGTAGCAATGATGTGTTGCTAGATACCGCTCATTGCTTATGTTCCTAAATCCATTTAGGGACATTGCCAACGTTACAAGAACCTATAGGGTCACACACATAAGAGCAATTAGATGGAGATTAGGTTCATATGATGAACCATGAGGATTAGGTTCATGGGATGAACCAAATTGGATTAAGAGTAATCCAAATTAGACTAATTGAGTTAGACTCAAGTTGATTCAAGTGTTGAATGAGTCTAATTTAGATTTGATTCATCAAATCAATTTAAATTAATGAATAGAGATTCATTAAATTAATTTGACTTGAGTCAAGTGGTTAGATTTGATCAACCATGGGAGATTAGAGGTCAAGTTTGACTTGACTTGAGAGGGAAGATGAAAGGTCAAGTTTGACTTGACCAAATGTCATGTCATGATGATGACTTGGTATGGACGGACAATGATGATGCTCCACATCATCATTGACTTGGTCAATTGGTGCCACATCATGAAGGAGACCAAGGGTCATGGGAGTTACATGCATGCATGTAACCCCCCTTCCATGAAGTGGCCGGCCACCATTCCATTAGTAAGGAATTCATTTGGTGAGTTACTCATTCCATCATCTTCTTCCATGGTGCTCTTCCTCTCATGCTCTCCCTCTCCTTCCTCATCTTGCCAAGATCTTCTAGGAGTGCTAGCACACTCAAGTTTGTCTCTTTCTCCACCTATTGCTTGTGTGGATACCAATAGAGGAGTGTGCACTTGACACTCTCGAATTCCGGCGAACTTTTGGACGAGCGGGATAAGCGAAGGGCGTCGCTACGAGGGTAATGATCTAACCTCTTAGATCTAAGGTAGATCTTGGGTTTTTAGTAAGCACATACATGTTTTATTTTAATATATCTTCGCACGGATCCGTGGCCGGGGATTCCGAGGTTTTCGCAACGCAAAAAGCGGTTTTTGCGGCTCGGAAAAGCCCAACATGACTAACTTTAATTAAGTTCACATCATCTCACAAAACATATAAGGTGAACAAATCATGAGACACTTAGAATGGGTGAGATAATTAAGGAATAATTTTAACTTACACAACGTTTTCAAAATGCTACTTATTTTTCAACTATAGCACTTAAACGAATAATTATAATTGGTCAATGTTAACTATAAAACTCTCTAGGCCAAAGTTTAGCGCCCCCTAACTCTCTTATACCTTATATACTTGACTAAGGGGGAGCGCAAACTAACCCTAAGGGTTATAAATCTTTAAAGGTTTTCTTGAAATCAAACTTATAAGTATTTTGAAATTCAAAACTATCTTTTAAATACTTTTATTGTTGGTGCCGAGGGATATACCTCGAACCAATGAACTTAACCAATTCGAGATGCATGCTTGGACTCATACTAGATTATTTTTATGCATGCTATAATATTACATTTTTTCAAACCCCTACTTTTTATAAAACCCCCAAAACCTTATTTTTGATTCATGGAAAAAGGGGGAGAAGAGCATAAGTTAAGGAGGAGTACCACAAAATTTTAAAAATTAATTCTTTCAAAACTCACCTAGGGTTAAGGGGGAGTTCTTTAATGTGAGTTTTCAATTTTATGCCTTATGCTTTAAATTTCCCTTAACTTTGTGTTGGTCTCCTATAGATCAAAAAGGAGGAGATTGTTGGTGCAGGGGCACCAGATAATCGAACATATGTTTTGATTATGGAAAAGACACAAAGTCAAGGTTATTCTGTTATCTCATGAGCTAAATCGAGTGTGCATAAAATGCTAAGCTAAAGTTGAAGGTCAGCGACACCCAGAGGGAATCGTGGTGGTCGTACAACACCGGGAGGACTTCAGAGGGAGCCAAAGGAGTCAGGTGGAGACTAGAAGCAAGGCTTCAAAGGTAAGCTCGAGTGAGTAAAGTGAAGTGACGTCGTGTCCTTTGTATGGGGACGCCCTTAGACGATGATCCAACCAAGACTTCCCATGGAAGGTCTATGTTGAGATCGAACGGCAAGTGGTCGTCGAATTCACTTATATTTCGAGCTAACTCTTTATTGTAGTCAAAATTTTTGGCCATCAGTTCAACCGACCAATTCAACCGGGCCAGTTCAACCGGCCAGTTCAACTGCTGTTTGAATTACAGCTTCTAGATAAGTCAAAACTCATCCCTTTCTTCAAGGGTGAGGTGGCCATTGATGTAGGCTCCCGATGTGCTCGAGGAGGGGACTTCTAGCGCTATAAAAGAAGGTCCATTCCTCACCATTTCATCAATCAAAAGCTCTCTAAAAGCCTCCGCTAGGATACTCTTCTACGACGACCTTACGACAACGAAGTGCTACCACATCTCCGACGACAAGTGCCTAACTTTTATTACTTTATTTAGTCGTTGGTTTTTCTCTTTTATTGTCATCTATAAATCTTTATTTTTCATTCTTTAGTCATAACAAGGAGAGGGGGAGTGTCCCTCTACCTTGAGCTTTTTCATATCGTGTGTATTCGCTTACTCCTACCTCTAATGAGGAGGAGTGTTTTTAGTGTTTTGCCCTCAGTACACGGTCTAGGACCATTAGGGTCTTGGACTAGCAGCCGAAGGCTGTGAACCAAGTAAAAACAAATGAGTACTTTTTCCTTTCCGTTGCATTTACTCTCACTCGCATTTTATATCGAACGAACGAATTTTGTCTTGCGCTATTCACCCCCCCCCCCTCTAGCTCTCTAATCGATCCAACATTTCATAGCAAAAGAAGAGCATTTTGTAGCTAGACGCATAAGGGGACACTACCAGGGCGTGTAGCTACACACGGCCGTGTCTAAGGGGTAAAATTGGACACCCTAGCACCACACACGACCTGGCTGTGTGGAAACACATGGTCGTGTGGCACTGCGCGATTCCGACGTGAGTTGGTTATTTTCCAGGTTTCAGAGAGATCAAGGTTGATGTCTATATAAAGGAGGCTATGCCCAAACCCTAGGGGGAGGCAAGACGGCTGGGATGGCACACCGAAGCCCTAAAAAGCTTAGGGAACTCGCAACGGGGAGGAAGAACACCGTCGGAGATCTGAGTTTTGCACTTCAACACTAGAGAGAAGGCCACATTGGCATTGTAAATTTTTGTTCTTGCACTTTATCTATTATTTATTCGAACATGAACATGCCTTGTGTTTCTCCTCTCCTATCTATGGAGTAGTTTGTGTGCTTAGGATATGTTGCTTCAAATTGAATTCTGGCATTGAGTTTGAATTTGCAATTGGAATTAGTTTAGATTGATATTTATGTCTATTTGGTTTTCTATCTACTGTGCTTAGCTAATACGAGGGGCGACAACCTTAGTATCTAAGATTTTGGTGATTTATACGAGGAACCTAGGGGTTGGCCTCATCTCCTATAATCGTGGGTAGAAGGATGCGATAGAACTGGAAATGGTTCGTCGCAGGGATTGATTCGACATCCTCGTACCGCCTATCCAGACCTTGTAAGGTAGATATAGCTCCCGATAGATGAGGTGGCTCATCGGGAGAGTGTATGATGTCCCTTCCACAAGACCATAGTTAGACATTTAGACAATGCCCAGTTGATAGAATGTTTTGCGACACACAAGCGAAATCGAAATCCTAGAATCCCTTTAAAAGATCAAGCGGCAAACTCCTTTCTTCCTCTGTGTGACACCGTATTGAGTAGGACCACCGATAACCCTCACATTCACAACTCTTAGAGTCTAGTCCCGAATAATTACATCCACCGAACAAATCGGTACTCGAATCTCAGTCCCTGTGGGATCGATAATCTTTTTATTACTTGACGACATCCATGGACTTGCGGGCGTTGAGCGCGAACGCGCACTTCGAGTCCTCGATGGTCTCCATCGCAAGATTTGAGGCCGCGTTGGAGCGCATCAAGCGAGGAGGTTGTCATCGGACTCACTGACACAACAATAATGAAATGGATGACATGAACATCCATCCACCTAAATTCAAAGGCAACTTCTCTTTGGTGGAAGAAGAGAATTGAGGTATTCTTTGAAACTGATTTTGAAATTATGTTAATTATGGAAAATGATTTCAAAGTGCCTAGGAAGATGGGAGGCTATTAGAGAAATCAAAATGGATCAAAAAGCAAAGAGAAGAGAACCTAGCAAATTCTAAAGCCAAACACCATCTTTTCAATGTGCTACCTCAACAAGAGAACAATTGGATTGGCGAATGCTTGAGTGCCAAAGAGAGTGGGAGAAGCTAGTGGAGCTTCATGAAGGCACCTCCGAAGCAAAACTCGCAAGAAGGGACCTTCTCTGATCGTAATTAAATAACATCAAATTGGATAAAAGAGAAAAAGTACTTTCACTACACTATAGGTTTAAGGAGATCATTAATGGTTTATCAAGTGTATGTGAGAAGCTATCGAACCAGGACATGATAATTAAGGCGATCAATGCATTCCCCCGGTCATCAAAATGGAGCTCAATGGTGCACTTATTTTACATTTCAAGGAATCTAGAGGTAAGTACTCTAGAAGAATTTTTCTCTGCTATGGAGCTTCATGAAACGAGACTTGAAGGTGTAATAGAAGAACCAAGCATTAAAGCAATGGGAGTAGCACTAGTAGCCAACAAGGGAAAGAAAAAGGAGACTACACCACCTTCATCAAATGATGAATCATCTTCCTCCATGAACACCAATGAAGAGGCCTACATGGTAAGCAAGGTAAGACTTGCATTAAAAGGCTTTAAATTTTACAAATCTCATGATAGGAGAAGGAGGACTAGGAAGATCATTTGCTAATATTGCCAATGAGAGGGACACATGAGGGATGAGTGTCCCTTGTTGAACAAAACAAAGGAAGATAAGAAGAAAGACAAGAAGAAAGATGGGAAGAAGAAAGAAGAAAAGAAGTCAAGGGAGAAGGAAATGAAGTCAAAACCCCACAATTTGAAGGCCACATGGGATGATCCATCTTTATCGGAAGAAGAATAAATCTTCTCCCATTTTGCACTTATGGGAATTGATGACTTAGCCTCCACCTCATCCGAATGAGAACAAGGAAGCTCAAGTGAGGAGGAGAGCTCAAGTGTAGGGGGAGCATCTACCTCGGATTCGGAAGAAGAAGATTGGATAAGTGAGGTAAACAAACTACTCTCTCAAGATATAATTTCTATGATTTCAAATTTGACAAAAGATTTGTTTAGAATGAATAAGAAAAATAAATGCATGCTAAGTGAAATTAGAACTCTAGAAGAAAAATTGAAAAATGCATGTTAACATGATGATTTTATTTCTTCTAGTTCAAATGATGCATGCTTAGAAGAAAATAAGGTTTTAAGGGAAAAGGTAAATTATCTCACTAAGGTCCTTGAAAAAGTCACCATTGGCTCAAACACTTTGAATATGATCATAGGGAGCCAAAGGGAAAGTTTCAACAAAAAGAGCTTAGGAAACAAGGGATCTAAAAATGAAAAGGTCTATCATTGTCTAATTGCTAGGGGTAATCAAAGACAACAATTGTAGCTAGAAAATAGATCCCTAAGGAATACTTGGTGAACCCTATTGGAAAGAACTTATATTAGGTTCCCAAGTAAATTCTTAAAGGCTAGAAAAACCTAGGATTGTCAACCATAATTGGACTTAATTTTATATCATGTTAAATGGTTGACTTATTGTGATCATGGGTGATAATGGTGATTGGTGATGTTTGATGATACTTAACCTTGGGTAAAAATGGCATGAAATTTATGGTTAAGTACAAATACCTTAGTTACATCTCACATACACCATAAGGCTAACTTTATTGAAAACATAGCAAAGGGTGAGATCTTAGGTTGATACAAGTGATTCACTAATGCTTTTGGCATTTTGATGAATCATTATATGTATCAATTCATGGATATATTGCCCAAAGATCATGGTTGAATATTTTTAATGATTTAAAATCATTTCATGTTTCAAAAATTGAGAGGTTATGTTTTGAAATATTTTAAGGCAAAACTAGCTTTCAAAGTTGATACATAATTTAGCACTTTTACTGTTGGGTTCCCATAGAACTGATGTGGGTGTTGTGTTCGAAAATGTTTCGTAAACATGCACACAGTGGAAGAAAAACTAGTAATAAACTATTTATTACAACATACACACCACACGCATGCTACGATAGAACATGTGTAGACATAATCGATATTTCAAATTTTGCAATAAAAGGAAACTTATACTAGGTATACCTGACGAATCACGTATAGCGGGAATGACATCAATCGAGTAGCACTTGCAAGTCTCGCCTCTATCCATATCCACGTCGAGTATCATCAGGATAGTTTTACAAAGCCATGAGCCCCATCTTCGCAAGAGTTACTAGCCTCGTGTCGAAGACGTTGTGATGCAAGAGACGATCACAATCCAAATCAAAATTCAGATCTAAAAATGAGCTCCACGAACTCGCTTCTCGAAGTGATTTTCGTCAACCAATTGAAGAAACCTTGGTCCTCCACCAATGAGGATTGTCAGAGATCCAATCCCCAACAAGTAGGTCACTGTCATAGCGCAAAACGCCGACCAAACGACCTTGTTGGTGCAATCAGCCTAGGTCACGATTGAAGAATAAACGCACATGGTCGGCCAAAAAGGAGAAGGAGAAAGATGGATTCCGTCCAAAAGCTCCAAGGGAGGACCCTAAGCTATGTTTCCACCGGCCAAAGAGAGGGAGAAGGGAAGCTTTGGATGCCGGCCAAGGGCTGGAAAGAGCTGTATGGACGCCAGCCACCTTGAGGAAGAAGAAGATAAGGAATAACTTTCCTTATTAGGTGCCGCCAACTCCAAACCCTAGCTCCTTGCTTCTTGCCGCCCAAAACCCTAATCCTATCTCTAATGGGATTCTACTTGACGCCCACCCCTTTCTCTCCATTTATAGAGTTAGGGATAAGCCTTGTTTTAATCTCCACCATTGGTTCTAGGGATTTAATCACAACCGTCGGATCTAGAGATTTAGTCTCAACCGTCGGATCTAGAGATTTAATCTCTACCGTTGGATCTAGAGTTTTGTTTCTATCCATTGGATCTAGGCTTCATGAGGTATTAATAGGCTACAATAGGGACCATGAGGAGGAGTTGGATCTTGGCCACCCAATGGATCAAACCCACATAAAGCCTAATCCATTAATGATAATCCAATCCACTAAAGGATTATCATTGATGTACCTCACCAACCCCCATAAGTTAATATGGGCTTCATATATTATATGTACATTTTCTCCCCGTGTTTAAGATCTCAAATGTACGTCGATTAATTAATTTACTGACCATTAATTAATCAACATCTAACTCCATGAGTAATACCACTCAACTTTTTCATCATGCCGGACCAAGTCCACTTGCAGGGTTTATATGATGAACCTTATGAGCTCCTCAAGGGGACATCATCATCCTAATATATAGGACACGGTTTCCTCCTATAATTAATGGCACACCATATAAATAATATGATTTCCCAACTTACCGAGCCTATCGATTTAATCTATAAATCTCGCCCATTGGTAAATCAAAGAAATGAATACTAAGTATATGTGCCCGTTATTATATCGGGATTAAGAGTATGTACAATATAATATCTGAGGTCTGATTCGATTATGTAGTCAGCAATATATCAAATCACCTCTAAGTCGGTCCTACTCAATACACACAAAGTGTACTAGTGTGATTCTATGGTCAAGTCAAACCAATACCAAATCACACTACAACCATACCAATGGTTTGTCCAAAGTCATCTCGGTTGTGAGCCTATACTTATACTTTACAAGGAGCCGATAACATGATCTCCCGTGTGACACCACATACCATGTTATTTACAATGTAATGTATTAGATAATATGCATAACCATAAAATATGCAAACAATGATCATGTGATTCTTATTTAAAAAAAAAAGATGCTCGTACAAAAGATAGACTTTTCAGTATACATCCCAACAAAAACAATTACTTGTTGCTGCTGCCGACGAAGAAGATTAGAACTTGTCGTCGCATCGGTGTTATGACGGTGTTGGAGCTTTTGCGTTGTAGGAGCACTTGAGAATAATCTTGATGATACTTTGGGTTGGGATCCTCCCCTTCTTTTATAAAGTTTGTCCTCAAAATATGTCTCCTCATCTTTTGGAACAGATCATGAAGTGGTAACAAATTTTATCGCGAAGTGGCCATGTCAAACATTATCCGTTTTGACCTAGCGCAAAGGTCGATTCATCGCCATCAGTCGACTGATGCCTTCCATCATTCGACTGATGAGCATCAGTCGATTGTCCAATGGTCAGCAGTCGACTGCCAGCCTGGCCACTTCCCTGCAATAAGAGGTTAGCACAGAAAATGGTAAATACGATAGTTTTTGACCGTCCAATCTCGACCTAGACTTTCCACAGGAAGTCTTAGTCAGATCGCCGCCTACGGTCGTCCTCATAAAGAGAATACGACCTTACTTGCACTCACTCACACGAGCTCTCCTCAACTTGTAGCTTCTGCTTTCGGTCTTCCACCTGATTCCTTCGGCTCCCTCCGAAGTTATCCCGGTGTCGCCAGACCACCACGGCTCCCTCCGGGTGTCACTGACCTTCAACTCTAGCTTTAGAACTTTCTACACACTTGATTTAGCTCGTGAGATAATGATGTAAACTTAACTTTATGTCTTTGACATAATCAAAATACATATTCGATTATCTGGTGCCCCTGCACCAACATAGTGCCCTCTTTGGTGGCACTTGAAGCACACCATATGCTCCTTGCTCTTAATGGTTGGGGCTCCGATCTCCTTGACCTTTGGCACCGGTGGAACCTTCTTAACCTTCTTAGGGCACTTGCTTTTGTAATATTTGGCTTCCCTACACTCAAAGCATATGATATGAATTTTATTTTTAAATAGAATGCTTGAGTTACCTAGGTCGGTGGTGGAAGCCTCTTGAGCTTGTTCATCTTTTCGATCGAAAGTTGATGGTTCCTCTTGAGGTTGCTTCGGTGTAGATGATCTAATCTCCTCCCCCTCAATTCTAGAGGTGGAGGCTTCCCCTACTTCTTCTCCTCGGATGTCGAACACCTTTCAACCTCTGACTCCTCACTTTCTTGTGAGGATGATGATGCTTCTTCTTCGGGCTCTCTTTCTACTTGAGCCATGAATGGTTCTTCATGGAGCTTAACCAATTTCTCCCATAGCTCCTTGGCATCATGAATTTTACCTAACTTAGACACAATATCATTAGGTAATGAATTTAATATCAATTGTGTTACCTTATCGTTTCTTTCGAAGGCTTGGACTTGCTCTTCGGTCCATCTTTTCCTCTTGAGGTATCCACCTTTTGGACCTCTTGGAAGTTCGAATCCATCTAGGATGATGAACCATTTCTCGATGTCCATCATCAAGAAATTCTCCATTCATGCCCTCCATTGCTCAAACCCTTCTTGTCCATAAAAGGTATACAAGACCGAAGTGTTGATATCCCATCCTAGTCTTTCTTCAAACTCCATTTTCTTATTCACCCTCTAGCGGTGCTCTCTTGATGGTTAGTCCAAATGAATAGCAACCTGGCTCTGATACCACTTGTTGGGAATTGGACATCGCTAGAGGGGGGGTGAATAGTGTTTGGGCAATCAACCCATGTATGATGTGGTTTTGATGTGTGTGGCAAAGGGTTTAAGTTAGGTTGTTATGTTGATTTGATATGTGTGTTGAAGTCATGCAGGACTTAGTAATTCACACATGTGTTGGCATGAAGAAACCATTGGTGGGTTCACCATCTCATGGCTCGGGTCTTTGAGTCGGTGAAGGATGACATTGTGGAAGTCATGCGCTTGGTGCATCCGAGGGACCGCTTGACGAGGAGCATTGGAGTGAAGGCAAAGGAAGCAGACATCAGGGCGAGATGCGAAGGATGGCATTGCAAAGTCGTGCACTTGGTGCATCCAAGGGATGTTCATGGACGAAGAGAGCTTCGGCGAGGGACTTCAAGGGAGATGAGAGAATCAGCAATTTGTAAATGGTAGGTCATAGGTGAACTTGGACGAATGACTAAGTCAAGTGTTGGATGCTCAAACTTGGGTTTGAGGTTTTACCCGACGTGTGGTTAAGTCAGACGCTCAAACATTAGTTTGAGGTTTTACCCGACGAATGGAAGTGTCGGATGCTCAACCGAGTGGACTGAGGTTTTTTTAGAAGATTTAAGGCCGCTAGAGGGGGGTGAATAGCGGTGTGCTCGTAAGATGGAATTCGTTCACGTTTGCTTGTCTACAATCTTATTAGTATGTAGTGGAATATACAATAAAATACAACAAGAACAAACACAACACGATAGACATGAGATGTAACGTGGTTCAGAACCGAACGATTCCTACTCCACGGATCAGGCTCTAAAAGCCCTAGCAATGCAAACATGCACTACTAATCACAATAACTCCTTCTCGACACAAGTCGGAGGTGGAGAAACCTCATACAAATGATCTTACAACAGCAAGAATGAAATACAAGCAATATACAATGCAAATACGAAAGACAAGTAAAGAAAAACTTTACAACACTTGCTTTTGATTGCTTGAATGCTTGGTTGCTTGACTTGCACTTGGAGACCTGATTTGTAGCAACAAATCGCCCCAAAAGCTCTCAAGAACCGGATGACTTTTTCTCCTCCATGAGCTCTATTTATATCTTCTACCTGGGTTGGAAAAAGCCGATCAGTCGAATGCTCAGGACCATCAGTCGACTGATCATACTGTTGTTATGAGACAACGGTGTAATCCACGCTGGAAAAATCCAATGGCTAGGACATCAGTCGACTAATCATGACCATCAGTCGACTGTTCAAGCCATCACTCGACTGCTGATTGCAGCGGTCGAGTGAGACTCCATTCTGTGCCCCAAAACCCGAGCATCAGTCGACTGATCACAAGATCAATCGAATGCTAGTCCAATCAGTCGACTTCCAAGCTCTGGCAGTCCACTACTGGGACACATCCCGCAGTCAAACCCTAGTTGACTCTTACCAGTCGACTGCCATATGGCACCAGTCGACTGGCACACCTCAAACATGAGGTTTTATCCCAAGTATGGTTCCCCCATACTTGCTAGACCACCCTTAGCCTAGACCTAAGCCTTCTAGCAACCTCCATAAGCCTCACGCCTCTCGGATCCCTCCAAGTCATCGACTTGTTCATCCATCGCGCTAGCCTTCAGATGCTTCCATCGGCTATGTCATGCTAACGGTGTCTACACCGCCAAGGCACATTGGACTTTCGCCGCCAAGACTCTGCTTAGACTTTACGCCGCCAACTATTGGGTTTATACTGCTAAGACTTCCGCTTGGACTTTACGCCGCCAATATCAAACCCCTTGGACTTCTCAAATGCCAAGACTCAAGCTTGGACTTTCCCTTGCCAACCCATGTTGGACTTTCCATGCCAAGACCCATGCTTGGACTCTTCCTTGCCAAAACCCATGTTTGGACTTTACATGCCAAGTACTCAAGACTTGGACTTTCCATGACATGGTCAATTCCAGTCAACCATCAAATTCTTCCTCGAGTCAAACTCGAGTCCGGTTAAACATAACCCGGGTTGATTGTATAAATAATCTCCCCAAAACATCAATAGACATTAATGTCAAACATCAATGTCAATTCACTTTGTCAAACATCAAAACATCACTCGAGTCAAACTCGAGTGTGGTCAATTGTGACCTGGGTCGATTGCACCAATAATCTTCCCCTTTTTGATGTTTGACAAAAACATATACCTTTGAGTTAGAACACTAACTCAAATTCCCTTACCAATTATCCCAAATTGGTAAGTTCACATTCTCCCCCTTTTTGACATACATCAAAAAAGTTTACTCTCCATGGAGGTCAATGTCTCATATCCAATGAGATCTTACAATCTCCCTCTTGGTCCAAGGATACTTAGGATGCCTACCATCTTTCTAGAGATAAGTCCTATATCACTCAAGAGAGGCAATCCTATGCTCTCCCAATTTCCAAATTGGGTATCTTAAAATCCCATTTTCCTCCTTATGTGGAAAAATACTATCCATCATCCCATGATGGATCCCTCCCCCTAAAGGCTTGCTCCTCCTTGACCATTGCAACAACAATGTCCTTGGGAAGTCCCTAAGCCAATAGGAACTCTAAACCATCAAAAATAAGATTCAAGGTTCAAACATGAACTCTTCCACCCTTAAATTTTGATACATCACTCTAACACCTCTTCTAATCCATATCCAATGGATTTTCACCCTTTACAATGCTTCCCAAAGCATATCCTAGGGTTAGAAGTGGTTAGGAACCTTTACCATAGCTGAAATCGGGTTAAACAACCTTATTTATCCCAAAATCAGGCTATCAGTTGAGTCCTGCAGAAACCAGTCGACTGAAGTGCCCATCAGTCGATTGGCACCAAGCAGCAATTGACTGATACTGTACCAGAGTAGTTCTGCCAGGGCACTTCCGCCAGGGCAGTTTCCGCCAAGGCAGTTTTGCTAGAGTGGTTTCCGCCAGGGAAGTCCGCCGTGCGCTAGGGCGCCAGGGCGGTTTGTTACCCAGGCGATTTTCCACTGTGCGGTTTCCACTAGGGACGATTCGCTAGGCATTGCCCGCACCATCGATCGAATGCCTAGAGGAATGAAACCCAATTTTTCAATTATCAGAATCCAAGTTTGAAAAAACATAAGTAATTATACATAGCTTGAAAAATCATGAAATTTCATATGTATAATACTTATAACACATACAATCGGTGAAAAATCTTGGAAAAATATTTTAACTATTAAAATAGGAGATTGGTACAAAGTTCAAAAACTATTAAAACTTTAAAGTTTTTTATCTACTTTGTATCAACTTCTACAATGATGATTGCTATCAAAAAATAGATTTCACCAAGGTTTTCTAAAGTGATTATAAATTTTTTCTGAAAGCCTATCTTGAACCATGGACTATTGGATAGATATACATGACTTGTATATTAGCTTTCCTCATGATTCTTATGGATGATTGAAATAAGTTTAAGTTCATCTAGATGCACTGCCTATGTACCTTGAACTTAACTTATTTTCCTAACATCTCACATGTTGTCTAAGGTGTATACACACACATACATGTCATTTTGATGTGAGATGTGGGTTTTGTTCTCCCTAAACTAGGTTTCATGCATTTTTCTAGGCAACACTACTTGATTCCCTTATAAATGAGACTCCAAGTCATGTCATTGTCCTTAAATCGATTTTAATCAAGTTAAACGCATGAATGATCATGGCATAAATGATAACAATAATAAAGCATGACCAATGATCATGATGTCATGACATATCAATAAACTCTAAAAGCGAACATAACATCTACAATAATCCTAAACAATATCATGACATGTTATATGATAAAATGGAATTTTATGCCATGACATGACAAATTTATATAAACAAGCACATTACTACAAACATATAATCAGACAAAAATAATTTTCATAAACAAAACATTTCATTCAATTAAAAACTTCAGTTTGTTTTTTACAACCAAAATAGAAGTTTGAAATGTTCAACAAAAAAAAATAGTTCCTAAACATCCTCTATCGCTAATCGTCTGCAGAAGGTGGAGGCGGAGGAGGCTGCTGACTTAGGATCCAGGCTCGCATCATCTTGTACATGTCAAGCTGACCCTTCTCTATGCGACTCTGGCACTCCTCAATCCGGCTGAGGTGCTGACCCATGGAGGATTTCCTTGATATAATCTCTGCCAGTCGAGAGTCCATCGTCTCCTAGTAATCCTGGAAGTTGGCCTCCAGCTGGGCAATCCGATCTAAAGGACCTATTGCTGATGCATCTGGTCATCCTCGTCAGTAGCATCTGGATCCTCATATCGTCTTGCAGCCTCTCCAAGCACTAGAGGTGGCTCCCCATGTGCCCTGCGCTGAGGCCGAGGTATCAGCTCCATCTGTCCGTCTCCGATCCATAGCCCCGCCAAAGTGAAGTTACGAACTGATATATAGTCGTAAACCTCGGATAATGCCCTCAGAGATCCCCTGGAAATATTAATGCCTATGGACTCTAGCCATGCAGTGATGATATGTCCAAAAGGCATATGAATCTTCCCTTGCATAGGGGATATAAAATGGACAATGCAATGAAACATGTTCAATGCAATGTTTACATCTAATCTATGACGCATGACATACATAAGTAAAAGATGGGGAGGCCGAATCATGGCCAGACCCCGAGTCACAATAGGGAGAAAGCACCCAACAATGACTTTGTAGAGCACATTGTCAGGTGCAAATAGCTCAGTGATAGGAAATAGGTTCTGATCTGGTGGGCGAGGATGGCGAAAAATGTGCTCATGCATAGAGTCTAAGGAAATATGATCAAAAGGCTCAGGAAGAGGGGCATCAAAGGTAGGATAGTATATGAAAGTGTCATTCGATGGCCTACACTCATGGAACTCCTGCAAGATTGCAGGAGTGAACTCCAGGTTGTGTTTTGCCACCCAAGTAGTGTATGTAGGACCATCGTCTACTTTCCTTAGATTTTGATAAAACTTCTTAAGGAGATCATCATTTATGGCATGAATACACAAAGCAATCTTCATGAGCTGATAATGCATTAGGATATCAATGATGTCACTACAATATTGCCTAAAGAATTGGTTATCTATGTACCGAACTGCCATTGGTTGGTACAATCGTTGTCCACCCTCATTTGGGTTGTTCCTACGTGGTCTTCTACATGAATGCAATGCAATGCGATGATACAAACACAATGATTAGATCAAAATGAGTTGTAAAAACAAAAAAAATTTAGGGTTTAAGGGGTATAGAAATTATACTTTGGTGCCATTTGAAGTTGATGAGGAGAAGGCGCAAGGCAACTGGACAGTTGGTTTGCTGAAGAGAATGCCGGAAAGATTGTCGGAGGAAAGATCTCGCCGGAACCCTAACACAAGGAAAATCGCCAGAGAAGAAACCTATGGTTGTGAGATGTTATTAGGGCTATAGAGAAATAAAAAACATGAATGAGAGAGATGGCTTTCAAACCTAGGGTTTTTTGGTCACCGACGTGGACGGGAAGGACTGGTTGGAGAAGGTGGGCGACGATCGGAGAAGAAAATCGTGAAGGAAGAAAGCGTGAAGACACTGAACCCTAGCGGTTCAGCGTTATAAAATCGTGATGCCAGTCAACTGATATGTGACATCAGTCGACTGATGGTGTGTTATTGAACAATTTATTGAACCGGTAGTCGACTGCTCCGGCTCAGCACTCGACTGTTGAGCATTCTGTATCGAGCTACAGTAACATCAGACGACTGATATTGGGAATCAATCAACTACTGAGCGAGCCACTCGATTGATGACTCTTCTACCCCGATGAACAGTACCAATGATGATTTACACATCGAGTCCGAGTCTGAAGCGACACTTTCGGCTGCACTCAACTATGTCGTGCTCTGATTATGATCGATCGTGATATACTATATCGATTGGTGATCTCGATTTCGATTACAAATTGAGTGAATTTCGATTTCTTCACTCAATTTATTTCTTTTTATCATGTTTACTCTTGTACATCAAATATATTAATGTTATGCTTATATTCATGTATTTGTTAATGTATTTTGGTATTTTATTTCATTTTAACAAACATTAACATCCAATGGTTTCAAAATCCTAACATCTCACCCTTTCTAAGTATTGAAATACACAATCAAGGTGAATGACCTGTTTTGTGAGATGCAATATACCATAAACATTCCTTCCATTCAAACATATGGTAAAACACATGAAGCATGGTAAGTGTAAGACATCATGGTGTGTAGCACTTGAGTATCACTCTTGATGTAACTTATAAACCTTAAGACAATTCTCTTGATACACTAATTCCCAAAATGTGCCAAAACTCAAAATGGCACACTATGACCTCTAAATCTAGATTGTGCCAATTTTATTGATTTTTCATGATTCCAAAAATATATTGGCGCATCCTAAAATCTTTTAGGATATAAGATCAAACCTATTTCCAAGGTATCCATAACCTTGAAAATAACCTAAAATGTCAACTTTGCTATGGTCGAGTTAACTACCCATCCAATCAAAGTTAGCACATTCTAACCCATTTAGCGTGAGTCAATCACGCTCCTTGAAACCCAAAATCTATTTGAGCTCATTGGATTAGTTAGGTATTCCTTAGGGATGACGTCCCTAGATACCTTTCTAATGACCCTTCTAGCCTTATTAGCCTTGGTCATTATGGTCTTGCCATGGTTAACCTTAGGGATTGCCTTCCTAGTAACCTTCTTAGTGGCTTCCTTAGGTTTTTTATAAACCCTAGCCACTATGCACACACCATGGTTAGCCTTAGGGATAATTTCCCTAGAGACCTTGGTTTTCTTAGACCTAGGTCTAGTTCCATAATCAAATGGAACATTGTGGTAAGTAGGCATTACTTTCTTGGACATAAACTTGTGACCCAAATCTTGTCTCCTAGATGATTCTTGCCTCTTACACCCTTTACGTTGACTCCTAAATCCTAGATTTTGACAATTTGACCCTTTAAATTGATTTTGCATATTTGCAAGGGTCTTTTCCAATTTCTCAAGCCTTAACCTCAAGGCTTGATTTTCTAACTTTAATTGTCCAATTGATTTTTGATTAGGTTTTTGGGCATTACCATTTTCTTTAGGCATATGCCTACCCTTATTAGGGTTAATGCCTAAATGGTTTTCGATTTTCTTAATTGTTTCCCTAGGAAGGACGTTTCTAGGGACATTAGTCCCAAATTTCTCATTCTTTGAAATGGGTCTAGAGTTATTATTTCTAGATTTTTCCTTAGACTTAAAACCAACATGTTTAGCTTCTAGACAAACATAATTATTATTTATAGCAAGCTTTGATTCATGAGTAATAGCAAAATTGTTTAAATTATTTCTAGCATGCTTTTGCCTAAAATTTAAAGAATGAGCATTATGAAAATATACCTTAGGGTTAGTCTTAGAGACTCACCCCACATGTGATGCTCCCTCTTGAGTCTTCTTGCTCCCCCCTAGAGCATTGACTCCTATAGTGCCCCTTTTGATGACACTTGAAGCAAATGATGTGCTCTTTGCTCCTTTGACCTTGGACATTGTCATCCTTAACCTTTGGCACCAGTGGACTTTTCTTGATCCTCTTTGGGAAATTGCTCTTATAATGCCCGATTTCCCTACACTCAAAGCAAATTATACGGATTTTATTTTGAATCGAAATGCTTGAGTTACCTAGGTCAATGGTTGAATTTTGAGCTTCTTCTCGACCGAATGTGGATGGTTCTTCTTGAGATTGCTCCGGTGTAGATGCTCTAATCTCCTCCTCCTCAATCCTAGAGGTAGAGGTCTCGTCTTCTTCCACTGATCCGGAAGTTGATTCCTTCTCAACTTCCGAGTCCTCACTCACTTGTGAGGATGATGATGATTCTTCTTCGGCTTCTTCCTCTTCTTGAGCTGATGAAGATTCTTCTTCTTCTACTTGTGGCAAGTGAGGCTTCTCATGGAACTTGACCAATTTGTCCCATAGCTCCTTGGCATCTTGAAATTCACCTAAGCTAGACAAAATGACATTAGATATCAAATCTTCTAAAAGCTTTGTTACCTTGACTTCGATCTTGAACATGAGACGTTGCTCTTGTGTCCACTTCTTCAACTTCAAGATGTTTCCCTTCTTTATCCCGAGGGGGATCAAAGCCTTCTACAAGGATGAACCAATCCTCTATATCCATCATCAAGAATGTCTCCATTCTTACTCTCCACGTCGGAAAATCTTCTCGGGCGTATGGTGGTGGAGTATTGATGTCCCATCCAAGCTTGTCTTGGAATTCCATCTTCCCTCTAGCTTCTTTAGCTCCCAGCGGTTAGTCCGTAGAAGAGCCCCGGGCTCTGATACCAATTGTAGAAGATTTGAGGCCGCTAGAGGGGGGAGAATAGCGGTGTGCTCGTACGATGGAATTCGTTCGCGTTTGCTTGTCTACAATTTGTTACTACGCAGCGGAATATACAATAAAATACAACAAGAACAAATACAACACGATAGACATGAGATGTAACGTGGTTCGGAACCGAACAGTTCCTACTCCACGGATTAGGCTCTAAAAGCCCTAGCAATGCAAACACGCACTACTAATCACAATAACTCCTTCTCGACACAAGTTGGAGGTGGAGAACCCTCGTACAAATGATCTTACAACATCAAGAATGAAATACAAGCAATATACAATGCAAATACGAAAGACAAGTAAAGAAAAACTTTACAACACTTGCTTTTGATTGCTTGAATGCTTGGTTTCTTAACTTGCACTTGGAGACCTGATTTGCAACAATAAATCGCCCCAAAAGCTCTCAAGAACTGGATGACTTTTTCTCCTCCACTAGCTCCATTTATATCTTCTGCCTGGGCTGGAAAAAGTCGATCAATCGACTACTCGGGACCATCAGTCGATTGATCACACTATTGCTGTGAGACAATGGTGTAATCCACACTGGAAAAATCCAACGGCTAGGACATCAGTTGACTATTCAAGCCATCACTCGACTGCTGACCCAGCGGTCGAGTGAGACTCCATTCTGTGCCCCAAAACCCGAGCATCAGTCGACTGATCACAAGATCAGTCGACTGCTAGTTCAATCAGTCAACTACCAAGCTCTGGCAGTCGACTGCTGGGACACATCCCGCAGTCAAACCCTAGTTGACTCTTACCAGTCGACTGTCATATGACACCAGTCGACTGACACACCTCAAACATGAGGTTTTAGACCAAGTATGGTTCCCCATACTTGCTAGACCACCCTTAGCCTAGACCTAAGCCTTCTAGCAACCGCCATCAGCCTCACACCTCTCGAATCCCTCCAAGTCATCCATGACTTGTTCATCTATCGCGCTAGCCTTCAAGTGCTTCCATTGGCTATGTCATGCAAATGGTGTCTACACCGCCAAGGCACATTGGACTTATGCCACCAAGACTCCGCTTGGACTTTACGCTGTCAACCATTGGACTTATGCTGCCAAGACTCCCGCTTGGACTTTACGTCGCCAATATCAAACCCCTTTGACTTCTCAAATGCCAAGACTCAAGCTTGGACTTTCCCTTGCCAACCCATGTTGGAATTTCCATGCCAAGACCCATGCTTGGACTTTTCCTTGCCAAGACCCATGCTTGGACTTTACATGCCAAGTACTCAAGACTTGGACTTTCCATGACATGGTCAACTCCAGTCAACCATCAAAGTCTCCCTCGAGTTAAACTCGAGTCCGGTTAAACATAACCCTGATTGATTATATAAACAATCTCCCCAAAACATCAATAGACATTAATGTCAAACATCAATGTCAACTCACTTTGTCAAAAATCAAAATATCACTCGAGTCCAGTCAATCATGACCTGGGCCGATTGCACCAACAGTTTTACCCGACCGTCGGATGCTCAAAAAAATATTTTTTTGAGGTTTTTCCCGACACCAGTCGACTGATATAGATATTAGTTGATTGCTCAGGGTCGATGGCACTCGACTTGTCCTCGATCGGTGTTTGACTGATGGTCTTCTGGCCCAGCAGTCGACTGCTAGGGGTTAGCAGTCGACTGCCAAGGGATGACAATCGACTGATCAAGGTGGTTGCGAGCATAGAGGGTTTGAGAGTCGACTGATCACCTAATCGCTCTACTGATGTCTCTATCAGTCGACTAATATGGATTATCAGTCGACTGATGTGGGAGTCGTTGGTTGGATGCCAACGTGGATGAAGCCGTTGTAAGGCAACGACTACAGCAGCAGTTGACTACTCACTTCTCAACAGAAAGAATGACCTCTTCCCTATAAGAAGAGGCATTGGGTGCTCTTGGGAGGCTAATGCATAACTCCTAAACTTCTCCCAAGTGCCCAAAATATTTCCACTCCTCTTCCTTGTGTTTATTTCAATTATATTGTAAGAGGGAGTGATTTTGTAAGAAAGGTCTACCTCCACCTTGAAGGAGAGACTAGTGGATTATTGAGGGAGTGATTCGCCGAACAAATCATCCGTGGATTAGCGACAAGGGCCGTGAACCACGTTACATCTTCGAGTTTTCGTTTGCTCTCTTCTTTTCTCTTTGTATTTGTCTTAATTATTTGTTTAGCTTTGTTTCCGTTACGCTAACCTTAATCGTAGACAATCAAGCAGCGATCGAATTCCATCATATTCATTTTAGGCTATTCACCCCTCTCTAGCCAGCCACCAATCTTCCAACAAGTGGTATTAGAGCAAGGAGCTTGTCGCGAACTCATCGCCAATACAAGCACAACAAGATGGCCAACTCCAACATTCATCCACCCAAGTTCGAAGGTAACTTCACATGGTGGAAGAAGAGAATGGAGGTATATTTCGAGACCGACTTCGATATCATGCTAATCATGGAAAGCGATTTTGAAGTACCGAGGGACGAAGAAGGAAAGACAATAGAAAGATCGAGATGGACAAAGAAGCAAAGAGAGGAGCACTTGGCAAATTCAAAGGCCAAGCACCATCTATACAATGTGCTCCCTCAATAAGAAATTAATAGAATTGGAGAATCTTCTAGCACCAAGGAAATGTGAGAAAAGCTTGTAGAGCTTCATGAAGCCACCTCTGAGGCAAAGCTAGCAAGAAGGGACCTCCTCCGCTCTCAACAAAATAATATCAAGCTAGATAAAGGGGAGAAGGTATTATCTTTACATTCTTGTTTTAAAGAAATTATTAACGATTTATCTAGTGTAGGGGAGAAGCTCTCTAATAGGGATATGATCATGAAGGCAATTGATGCATTCCCTCAATCATCAAAGTGGAGTTTCATGGTGGACTCATTCTATATCTCCAAGAATCTAGAGGTAAGTACTTTAGAAGAATTTTTCTCCACTATGGAATTGCATGAGACTAGGCTTGAAGGAATAGTAGAAGATCAAATCAAGCCATTAAGGGGATTAGCACACATATTCGACAAAGGGAAGAAGAAGAAGAAGACTCCACCCTCTTCATCTGATTAAAAATCCTCCTCCTCATCAATGAATAGCAATGAAGAAGCCTATATGGTAAGGAAGGTAAGGCATGCTTTAAAGAATTTTAGATTTAACAAATCTCATGATAGGAGGAGGACTAGGAAGGTGATATGCTATAATTGCCAAGGAGAGGGACACATGAGAGATGAATGCCCTCTCTTAAACAAAAGCAAGGAAGAAAGGAGAAAGGATGATAAGAAGAAGAAAGGCAAGAAGAAATAAGAAAAGAATAAGTCAAAGGCCCAAAACCTAAAGGCAACATTGGATGATCCATCCTCATCGGAGGAAGAACAAGCATTTACAAGCCTTGCACTTATGGCGATAGAACACTTGGACTCCACCTCCTCCGAAAAAGAAGAAACAAGCTCAAGTGAAGGGGGAGCCTCATCATCATCATCATCGGAAGGGGATTGAGTAAGTAAGGTAAATAAACTTCCATCCCAAGATATTATTTAAATGATAACTAGCTTGACTAAGGACTTGTTTAGGGCTAAAAAAGGAAAACAAATGCATGCTTGATCAAATTCAAAAACTAGAAGAAAAATTGAAAAAAGCTTGTTCACATGTTAATGATATTTCTTCTAGTGTTAATGATGCATGCTTAGTAGAAGAAAATAGAACTTTAAGGGAAAAGGTAGAAATCCTCACTAAGGCCCTAGAAAAATTTATAATTGGCTCAAATACCCTAAACATGATTATTTGGAGCCAAAGGGTAAGCTTTAACAAGAAAAGCCTAGGTTATAAGGGAACCAAGAATGAAAATGCCTACCATTGCCTAATTGCTAGGGGTCCAGCTAAAACTACAATGGTAGCTAGGAAATGGATCCCAAAAGAATACTTGGTGAACCCGATTGGAAAGAATCTATGTTGGGTTCCCAAGTCAATCCTCAAGGGTTAGGAAAACTTAGGATAGTCAACCATAAGTGGAATTATTTTATATCATGCTAAATGGTTGACTTAGGATGATGAGAGTGTTAGTATGATGGTATTTGATTTTTGAGCATGGTGAATGTTTTGGGTAATAATGCTTAAATCATGATTTGTACTTGATACTTGATGAATTATCATGATTTGAATGTTATACTTGTATTAGGATCATAATATATAATTATAGATAATCCATGTTTTATGTTGATGATGGAGTTTTAGGATAATACTTAACCTTGGGTAGAATTGCATGAAATTTATGGTTAAGTATAAATACCTTTAGTCACATCTTACACTCACTATAGGCTAACTTAATTGAAAACATAGCATGGGTGAGATGTTAGGTTGATACAAATGGACCACTAATTCCTATGACATTTAGATGGATCATCATGGGTATCGTAATAGAGCAATAATAGACCAATCATGGGGAAAACTTATGTTTAATTCATAGACATTTTACCCAAAGATCATGGTTGGATATTTTAAATGATTTAAAACCATTTTATGTTTTGTAAACTTTGAATTCATGTTTTAAGTCATTTCAAGACAAAACTAGGCCTTCAAGTTGATAAAAACTTTAGTGATTTTCAACATCTTTGAGTTTTTGCCAAACATTAGAAAATTGATTGAACTTTCATGAAAAACTATTTTTCATTGATAAAGGGACTTATGAGAAATATGTTCCCCAAATTTCATGATTTTTCAAAATTTCTATAATTTTTAATGCATTTTTGAATTTCGGTCTAAAAATCAGAAAACTAGTTTTACTTGTGCAAGTTGACTGGCATTTTGACGCAGTCGACTGATGTACTGTGCACAAGCACAGTAACCTATTTTATCAAGTTTTAAGTCTGATTTTGGTGTTCTTCCTTTAGACTTGATGTCATGCTTGTATAACATATGTTAGATGTTTTTGATGGTGTCAAAGAGGGAGAAATGTGAGAGTTTAAGTTAATCATGCTAGGAAGGAAATTAGCATGTATTAAGGGGGAGTTGCATGTATTAAGGGGGAGTGTTTGATACTCATATTTTATTTTAAATGCTTTCTTGCCTCTTGTATTTTGTTAGTGTTTTACCTAACTTAAACGGATTGTCACACATCAAAAAGGGGAAGATTGTTAGGCTAATCAACTCATGTATGATGTAGTTTTGATGTGTGTGGCAAAGGGTTTAAGTTAGGTTGTTATGTTGATTTGATATGTGTGTTGAAGTCATGCAGGACTTAGTAATTTACAAATGTGTTGGCTTGACGAAAGCATTGGTGGGTTCACCATCTCATGGCTCGGGTCTTTGAGTCGGTGAAGGATGACATTGCAGAAGCCATGCACTTGGTGCATCCTAGGGACTGCCGGACAAGGAGCATTGGAGTGAAGCCAAAGGAAGCAGACTTCAGGGTGACACGTGAAGGATGACATTGTGAAGTCGTGCACTTAGTGCATCCGAGGGACATGGTCGGACGAAGAGAGGTTCGGCGAGGGACTTCAAGGGAGATGAGAGAATGAGCGATTTGTAAACGATAGCTCATAAGTGAACTTGGCCGAATGGCTAAGTCAAGTGTCGGATGCTCAAACTTGGGTTTGAGGTTTTACTCAACGTATGGTTAAGTCGGACGCTCAAACATTAGTTTGAGGTTTTACTCGACGAATGGGAGTGTCGGATGCTCAATCTAGTGGGTTGAGGTTTTACTCGACCGTCTGATGCTCAAACAAATGTTTATTTGAGGTTTTCTCGACACAAGTCGACTGATATATATATCAATTGACTGCTCTGGGTTGATGGCACTCGACTTGTGCTCGATCGGTGTTCGACTGATGGTCTTCTAGCCTAGCAGTCAACTGCTGCACCATCAGTCAACTGCCAAGAGATGACAGTCGACTGATCAAGGTGTTCGTGGGCAGAGAGGGGTTGAGAGTCGATTGATCGCCTGATCACTTGACTGATGGCTCTATCAGTCGACTAATATAGATGATCACTCGATTGATGTGGGAGCCATTCATTGGATGCCAATGTGGATGAAGTCATTGTAAGACAACGACTATAAACCAATGTCGTGATCGACGATCGGACCTCTTCCCTATAAGAAGAGTCCTTGGGTGCTCTTTGGAGGCTACTACTTAACTCCTAAACTTCTCCTAAGTGCCCAAAATGTTTCCACTCCTCTTCCTTGTGTTTATTTCAATTATATTGTAAGAGGGAGTGATTTTGTAAGAAAGGTTTACCTTCACCTTGAAGGAGAGACTAGTGGATTATTGAGGGAGTGATTCGCCGAACGAATCATCCATGGATTAGCGACAAGGGTCGTGAATCACGTTACATCTTCGAGTTTGCATTTGTTCTCTTCTTTTCTCTTTGTGTTTATCTTAATTGTTTGTTTAGCTTTGTTTCTGCTACGCTAACCTTAATCGTAGACAATCAAGAAGCGATCGAATTCCATCATCTTCATTTTAAGCTATTCACCCCTCTAGCTAGCCACCGATCTCCCAACAAATAGTGTGTCATACGTTGATGGATTTTGATCGCATTCATTTTTACAACACTTGTTAACGCAGAGAAAATAATAATAATAACAATAATGAAAGATGACAAACACAATCACAATATGCAAATATAATGTGGTTCAGAATCTCAAGGTTCCTACTCCACGGGTTGGGTTCAAATGAGCCCTAACGATGCCAAACACCACTAATAATCAATACACTCCTCAAAACAATTTGGAGGTGGAGGAAACCTCTTACAACAGTGATTACACAAGTAATACAAAAATACAACAAGTAAAAAAAAGAAATGTAAAGAAAACTTTACAAACTAGGGCTTTGAATGCTTGTTGATGTGGTTGCTTGAATGAGCTTGAAGAACCCTGAAATGCACTAGCAAATTGCCTTCTAATCGCCTCAAGAAACCCCTAAAGAACCATGGCGAAAACCTCCATGAGCTGCTCCTTTTATGCCTGCATCGGGTTGATTCCGTGCCTGGCAATCGACTGCCATAAGGCCTCAGTCGACTGCCAATAGTACCGTTATGAGACAACGACTTAATCCACGTCGGCATCCAATCCAACGGTTACATTGGCAGTCGACTGATAGTTACCATAAGTCGATTGCTAGCTTCATAGCCGACTGATCAGTCGGCTACTGAGCATTCTGCTCCCGTAAACTGACCAGCAGTCGACTGCCTTCCATGGCAGTCGACTGCCATCAGTCGACTTCCCAATGCTAGTAGTCGACTGCCAGGCTATTTCTTGCCGTTGAACACCAGTCGACTCTGATTAGTTCGATTGGCCATAATCCCATTCGATTGCCAAGAGTTAACTCAGCTGCCAAGTTTCAAAACACTTGACCAATCCACTGGTCCAAAGTCTCAGTCGACTGATAACCTTAAACATGAGGTTTAACCCCAAATATGATGTCCTCATACTTGCTAGACCACCTTTAGCCTGAAGGGTTTGTTGAAGCTTCGCTTCTTGCTTCGGTCGCTAGTGCATGGTGATCCTATCACACGTCCCCGGATTAAAAAAAATTTAATCCGGATGAAGATGGATTACCCAAGTAGTCAATCCATCATCGTGCTATTCGATTTGAGTGGTCACTTGAACAAACTTGTTGTTCAAGCAACCTAACTCTTTTCCTCGATTAGCCACGGAATAGATGACGTACGGATCGCCAGGTTTTATATTTATCATTTGGGTCCAAGTAAATAAGCCACATACATGATACAAAAGAACTAAAATCAAAACAAACAAGAATTATACCTCTTGTTTACCTCTTGATCTTCTAGATCTTCTATTGTATGACTTATCCTCCTCTTGGATGTTGAGTGGGCGATGATCTTCCAAGAGTCAAAGCCTCCTAAATCTCTTGTCTTCCCTTCCTTGCTTGCTCCGAACAAGGTAAGACAAACTCCCTTCTTCTCCTATCTAGTGCCGAACATCAAGCCTCCTTGCTTTGTTGTTGCCGCTGGCCAAGGAGAGGGAGAAGATGGTGTGTTGGCCAAGACAAAGGATGAAAGGCCCCTTGCCTTTGTTGCCGTCGGGAGGTGTGGAGGAGGCGCCGACCAAGGAGATGGGGTGGAAGCGCTGGCCAAAGGGGAAGAGAAACCCTAATGTTGCCGCCTACCAAGAGCAAAACCCTAGCACCCAAAAACCTTGCCGCCCAAGCCTTGGAAGCAAACCCTAGCACCAAAGAGTTCAGTTGCCGCCCAAGCCTCTCCCGCCCCCCCCCCTCCCACCCCCCTTTTTATAGATCTAGGCTTCATGAGGTATTTATAATAGGCTAAAATAGAAACCATGAGGAGGAGTTGGATCTTGGCCACCCAATGGATCTGAACCTGATCCATTAATGATAATCCATTCCACTAAAGCGATCATCATTGATCTACCTCACTAACCCTCATAATTAAATATGGGATTCACATATTATTTGTACAAATATCTCCCCGTGTTTAAGATATCGAATGTTTGTTAATTAATTAATTAACATCTAGCTCCATGAGTAGTACCACTCAACCTCATCATCATGCTGGACCAAGTCCACCTGCAGGATTTACATGATGATCCTTATAAGCTCCTCAAGGGGACATCATCATCCTAATACATAGGAAATAGTTTCCTCCTATAATCAACGGCACATCATGTAAATAATATTATTTCCCAACTTATCGAGCCTATCGATTTAACCCATAAATCTCACCCATTGGTAAATCAAAGAAATAAATATTAAGTACATGTGCCCGTTATTATATCGGAATTAAGAGCATATACACCATAATATCCATGGTCTGATTCAATTATATAGTCAGCAATAAATTGAATCACCTCTAAATCGGTCCTCCTCAATACACATAAAGTGTACTAGTGTAATTCTATGGTCAAGATAATCCAATACCAAATTACACTACCACCATGCCAATGGTTTGTCCAAAACCATCTTAGTTGTGAGCCTCTACTTATACTCTACAAGAAACTGATAACATGATCTTCTGTGTGACACCACACACCATGTTATCTACAATGAAAAGTATTAGACAAGATGCGCTCATATAATAAATATAAAATGCAAACAATAATCATGTGATTCTTATTTCAAAATGAAGATGTTCATAGAAAGGCTAGGCATTTAGTATACATCCCAACAATCTCCCACTTATACTAAAAGACTATGCTGCCATCAAACTGTCATACATCTGATTCCCATTCCCTCCACATGCCTATCAAAAGCTCTCACTAAAAGGGCCTTAGTGAAAGGATCTGCCAAGTTATCCTTTGATGCAATCTTAGCGACAACAACTTCTCCTCACTTTACGATCTCTCGTATCAGGTGGTACTTGCACTCTATGTGCTTACTTGGCTTATGGGCTCGTGGTTCCTTCGAGTTTGCAACTACACCACTATTATCACAATAAATTGTGATAGTTCTGAGAAAATCAAGAATCACATCCAAGTCCATCAAGAAGTTCCTGAGTCATATAGCTTCTTTGGCTGCCTCAAAGGCTGCCACATACTCAGCTTCAATGGTGGAGTCCGCCACGCATTTATGCATGACACTCCTCCATACAATGGCTCCACCTCCCAAAGTAAACACAAAACCCGAGGTAGACTTACTATTATCTCTATCTAATTGGAAGTCAGAATCTGTGTAACCCATAGGGAGTAATTGATCTGCCTGGTATACTAACATATAATCCCTAGTCTTTCTCAGGTACTTCAATATATGCTTTACCACAGTCCAATGTCCCTGTCTTGGATTACTCTAATATCTGCTAACCATGCCCATGACAAAGTAGATATCCAGCCTTGTACATAGCATACATGAGGCTTCCTATTGCTGAAGCATAAGGAATCGCCTTCATCTCCTTTGATGTTCTAGGACACATCTCTTTAGATAAAGGTACTCCATGCCTAAAAGGTAGAAAACCTTTCTTGGAGTTTTGTATGCTAAAACGAGCCAAAATAGTGTCTATGTATAAAGCTTGAGATAAGCACAACATCCTTTTCTTGCGATCCCTTATAACCTTGATCCCAAGGATGTTCCCCACTTCTCTTAAGTCCTTCATATTGAATTGTTTGGACAACCATACCCTTACATCTGATAACACTTTGACATTGTTGCCAATGAGCAAAATGTCATCTACGTATATTATAAGAAATACCACTACGTTTCCTTCACATCTCTTATATACACAAGACTCATCCGGACTTTGAATAAATCCATATGACGGGATTACCTCATTAAAGCGGATGTTCCAAGATCTTGAAGCTTTCTTCAATCCATAAATGGACCGATTAAGCTTGCACACAAGATGCTCTTTGCCCTTTACAATGAATCCCTCTGGTTGCTCCATATAGATGTTCTCTTCAAGACTTCCATTAAGGAAAGCTGTCTTGACATCTATCTGCCAAATTACATAATCCATATGAGCAACAATAGATAAGAGAATCTGGATAGACTTAAGCATGACTACCGGTGAAAAGATCTCCTCATAATCGATACCCTCTTTCTGAGTATAGCCTTTAGCAACAAGCCTTGCTTTGAAGGTCTCTACCTTCTCGTCTGATCTTCTCTTTCTTTTGTAGATTCACTTGCATCCAATGGCTTTTACACCATTGGGTGGTTCTACTAGCTCCCAGACTTGATTTGAATCCATAGATTCTATCTCACAATTCATTGCCCTTTGCTAAGATATTGCATCTTTATCTTGGAGTGCCTCATCATATGAACAGGGATCAGGTTCATGTTTGCCAGGGACCAAATCAAAAGATTCTCCTAAGAACATAAATATCTCAGGTTGTCTAACAACCCTCCCACTACGATGAGGTATTACCTATGTATCCTCTGTAACATGCAGTGTAATCACTTGTGGTATGTCCTCTTGTACCATTGGTATTGAAGTAGTGACTTCCCCTCTCAATTCCTCCAGAACAATCTTACTCATGGGCTTGTGGTTCATCACATAGTCTTCCTCTAAAAATCGGGCATTGGTGCTAACGATCACCCTCTGATCTCTAGGACTATAGAATAAACCACCTTTCGTTCCTCTAGGATAGCCTACGAATAGGTGCACTTCTGTACGAGGTTCCAACTTATCAGCATCTCCCTTCAGCACATGTACTGGACTATCCCAAATCCGAATATGTCTCAGACTAGATTTTTGCCCAGCCCACAATTCTATGGGAGTAGAAAGTACTGATTTAGATGGTACCAAGTTTAGAATATACACTTCCGTTTCCAAAGCATACCCCCAGAATGAATCTGGTAACTCAGAATAACTCATCATCGATCTAACCATCTCCATAAGAGTCCTATTCCTTCGCTCTGCCACACCATTTTGTTGGGGTGTACCAGGTGCAAACAGTTGGGATTGAATCCCAGCCTTTGATAAGTAACTCCTAAACTCTCGCAATAGGTATTCCCCACCACGATCAGATCGTAGTGTCTTGATACTTTTACCTTGACATTTCTCCACATTAGCCTTGAATTCTTTGAACCTATCAAAGCATTTAGACTTGCGGCACATCAAGTAAATGTATCAATATCTTGAATAATCGTCTATAAATGAGACAAAATATTCAAAACCACCTCTAGCCTAGATAAACATAGGACCACACAAATCAGAATGAACAAATTCCAACACATCTTTAGCTCTATACCCCTTGGCCTTAAAAGGCCTCTTGGTCATTTTACCTTCCAAGCAAGATTCGCAGGTTGGAAAAATCTTCCACCACTACTGAACCCAAAGGTCCATCAGCTATCAACCTTTGAATTTTACTCAGGTTAATATGACCTAACCTTAGATGCCAAAGATATGTTTGGTTCATTTTCGAAGGTTGCTTTCTCTTATTAGATTTAGAAGATGAGTTATTTATTTATATTTGCATCGTGGGAGTTTTTGGTTAAAGAGTATATAAATTTCCTACTAATGCACCAGAACAGATAATCTCCCTATTCCTTTTATAACAACTCTGTCATTAAAAGAAATAGAATATCCATCCAAAAATAATTTAGAAAATGAAATTAAATTCTTTCTAAACGAAGGTACATAAAAGTCATTTCTCATAACCAAAGTTTTATTCCTATCAAAAGATAAATAAACATCTCCCACTGCAAAAGCCAGCACCTTCGCAGCATTGCCCATGTAGATGATAATCTCTCCCTCAGCTAGTCATCTGGTTTCCTGGAACCCCTACAAAGAGTTGTAGACATGATCAGTGGGTCCCGTATCTACACACCAAGTACTGGTAAATAACACTGCTAAACATGTTTCAATGACTAAACCAAAAGATATACCTTTGTTCTATTTGCGGTTGGGACAGTCTGCCTTCCAATGTCCAGTCTACTTGCAAGTGAAGCACTTGCCTTTCGGCTTCTTCACTCCTCCCTGAGTCCTCCCTCCACCTTTGTTGCACCTTGTTTCTTCTTCTTCTTGCCTTTCGGTTTAGAAATAGAGACCTTCTGATCAACTAAAGCCTGAGAACTCTAACGAAAAAGTCCCTCTGCCGCCTGGAGTTCTGTAAGAAGCTCCACCAACGAATACAACCTCTTATTAATGTTGTAGTTCATGCGAAACTGCTCAAAACTCCTAGGTAAAGATTGGAGAATGATATCAACCTGGGTTTCCCCATCGATCTCCGCTCTAAGGACTTTCAGCTCATTCAAATGAGCCATCATCTTGAGAACATGATCCCTCATGGGTGTTCCCTCAACCATGGTGGTCATCATCAAGTTCCTCATAGCTTCCTACCTAGAAGCTTGATTCTGGTGTTCAAAAAGTTCCTTGAGATTGAGCATCATGTCATAGGCAGTATTCATGGCCTGATGCTGATGTTGCAATACATTTGCCATAGAAGCCAAAATGTAACACCGCATCATCTCATCAGCCTTGATCCACTTTCTATAACTCTCTTTCTCCTTTTCACCAGAATCCTCTGTAGGCTTAGGAGGACACTCTTCGAAGAGTACATATTTGTACTCCTCAGTAGTCAAGACAATGTCCAGATTTCTTTTCAAATCAACATAGTTAGGTCCAGTAAGTTTGTTTTCTTTCAGAATCACAACAAGTGGATTGAAAATTATTTTGAAAAACCTAAGAATCATAGTGATCAAAACATTAGATTTCAAATATTTATTGATTCGTCAAACAATAAAATTTTAAAATCAACCAACATCTCAAAACATCGAGAATATCATATGCCACGATAGTGTGGACGCATACGAATTCTACATTTGTAAGAGGAGGTTTTACCTATTAATTTTATTATCCTATCAACCTTACTTTTTGAAAAATAAAATTAATAGTTGGTTCCTCTTCGGCCCTACAAATAAAAGCAGTGACTCCAATGGGGAGGATACTTTTATTTGCATCTAAGTGTTTACCATTACCCGATACTAAGGGAATTGCCTCGGATTATGTGCCTTCCGATGGGGAGTACACACGCTCCTAAATAATTTCCTATAACCATATTTGACCTAGTGATCTGCAAAACAAACTCATTTGATATGGAGGAAGGTACTTAGAGCCAACGCGCAAGTTTGTTCGCATCACATGTCAAATTGTAATGGAGGCCGCGGAATTTAAAAAATATCCTTCTCCCACTTAGTAATTTAAAATTGAGGAATTTTAACTACGCAACCACAAAAAACATATAAATCAAAAGCAATAAATATGAAAAATAACAAATTTTCCAACTATTATGGCTTTTGTTCTCCAATATGCATCCAATCATGTTGGCACCTTGTCCGCTCCTCCCTACGCCATGTACAAGCCATCCTATCGAAGGGGATCCGAGCCGATAAAAATTATTTTAATTTACATCCATCGATCCTATACTCCACAAAGGAGTGTACATGAAATCTAGATTGAAAGTAAACTAAAATAAAAGAGTGGCTAAACAATACCATACTTAATTATAAAAATTAAATACTAGCCTCGTCAACCCCGAGGATTCAAATAATATTACAATTATACACACACAATCACATACAACCATATATGACCATAATAGTTGGATCTTATGTCTGCAAGTAAAAAGTTAGCCTACGCACATCTTATTATTATCTGACACAAATAATATATGATAAGTTCATAAAAGTAACTGAATCCAAAACACACAAAACCGAAAACCGTGGCTCTAATACCACTTGAAGGGTTTGTTGAAGCTCCGCTTCTCGCTTCGGTCGCTTATGTATGGAGATCCTATCACACATCTCCAGATTAAAAAAATTTTAATCCGGACGAAGATGGATTACCCAAGCAATCAATCCATCATCGTGCTATTCGATTTGAGTGGTCGCTTGAACAAACTTGTTGTTCAAGCAACCTAACTCTTTTCCTCGATTAGCTTGGGAATAGATGATGTACAGATCACTGATTTTTGTGTTTATCATCGGGGTCCAAGTAAATAAGCCACATACATGATACAAAAGAACTAAAATCAAAACAAACAAGAATTATACCTCTTGTTTACCTCTTGATCTTCTATTGTATGACCTATCCTCCTCTTGGATGTCGAGTGGGCGATGATCTTCCAAGAGTCGAAGCCTCCTAGATCTCTTATCTTCCCTTCCTTGCTCGCTCCGAACAAGGGAAGACAAGCTCCCTTCTTCTCCTATCTAGTGCCAACCACCAAGCCTCCTTGCTTGGTTGTTGCCACCGGCCAAGGAGAGGGAGAAGATGGTGTGCTGACCAAGATAAAGGAAGAAAGGCCCCTTGCCTTTGTTGCCGCCGACCCTAGGAAAAAGAGAGGAGGTGTGAAGGAGGTGCCAGCCAAGGAGATGGGGTGGAGGCACAGGCCAAAGGGGAAGAGAAACCCTAATGTTGGCGCCGGCCAAGAGCAAAACCCTAGCACCCAAAAACCATGCTACCCAAGCCTTGGAAGCAAACCCTAGAACCAAAGAGTTCAATTGCTGCCCAAGCCTCCCCCCTCTTTTTATAGATCAAGGCTTCACGAGGTATTTATAATAGGCTACAATAAGGACCATGAGGAGGAATATCTCCTCATGTTTATGATATCGAATGTCCGTTAATTAATTAATTTATTGATAATTAATTAATTAACATCTAACTCCATGAGCAGTATCACTCAACCTCATCATCATGCTAGACTAAGTCCACCTGCAGGATTTACATGATGATCCTTATGAGCTCCTCAAGGGGACATCATCATCCTAATACATAGGACACAGTTTCCTCCGATAATCAATGACACACCATGTAAATATTATTATTTCCCAACTTACCGAGCCTATCGATTTAACCCATAAATCTCGTCCATTGGTAAATCAAAGAAATAAATATTAAGTACATGTGCCCGTTATTATATCGGGATTAAGAGCATGTACACCATAATATCTGAGGTCTGATTCAATTATATAGTTAGCAATAAATTGAATCACCTCTAAATCGGTCCTCCTCAATACACACAAAGTGTACTAGTGTAATTCTATGGTCAAGATAAACCAATGGTTTGTCCAAAACCATCTTAGTTGTGAGCCTCTACTTATACTCTACAAGGAACTGATAACATGATCTTCTGTATGACACCACACACCATGTTATCTATAATGTAAAGTATTAGACAAGATGCACTCATATAATAAATATAAAATGCAAACAATGATCATGTGATTCTTATTTTAAAATGAAGATGTTCATACAAAGGCTAGACTTTCAGTATACATCCCAACATAGCCTAGACCTAAGCCTTCTATCCACTTCCGTCAGTCTCACGTCTATCAGATCCCTCCCATCATCTATGACTTGTTCAACCATATGCTAGCCTTTAGGTGCTTCCATCGGCTATTGTCATGATAAGTTGGTCTATACCGCCATGGCACATTGGGCTTACGCTGCCAAGACGACTACTTGGACTTTACGCCTCCAACCATTGGACTTATGCTTCCAAGACTCCACCCTTGGACTTTACGCCGCCAATATCAACCCTTGGACTTCCCTTGCCAATCCATGTTGGACTTTTCATTTGCCAAAACTCAAGCTTGGACTTTCCCTTGGCAAGACCCATGCTTGGACTTTCCATGCCAACCCATGTTGGACTTTCCATTTGCCAAGTGTCCCACTTGGACTTTCCCTTGCCAAGACCCATGCTTGAATTTTCCATGTCATGTACCCATGACTTGGAATTTTTATGCAGAATACACAAGACTCGGACTTCTCCATCATATGGTCAACCCCATGTCAATCATATAGTCAACCCATTGTCAACCAATGGTCAACTCCCTTGTCAAACATCAATGTCAAACATCAAAACACTACTCGAGTTAAACTCGTGTCTGATCAATGGTGAATTGGGTCGATTACACCAACAAAGTCATCCTTAAGGCCAACCATGGTAAGTGTCAAGTGATTAAGGCTTCGAAGAAGTCTAGGAAAGTCACTAGCAAGGTTACCAACATAGTTACCCCTAGAATTGACCTTGACAAGACCCAAATGACCAAGGCTTCAAAGCCTATAAGTGTCATTGGAAAAGTACTAAGGGAGGATATCCCTAGTGAGTACCTATTAAACCTAAGGAGCTCAAATAGGTTTTGGGTTTGTAGGAGCGGGATTCCCTCATGCTAGATGGGTTAGGTTGTATCAATCTTGAATGGATGGGTAGTTAACCTAACCATAGCAAAGTTGACACTTTAGGGCATTTTCAAAGTAATGCGATACATTGGAAATGAGGTTAGAATTTTGATCCTAAAAGACTTTAGGATGTTCCAATTAAGATTTGAGAAGTTTAAAAAATTAATCAAATTGACACAAGTTAGGTTTTAGAGTCATAGTGTGTCATTTTTAGTTTTTGGCACACTTGGGAGAAGTGTGTTTAAAGAAAAATTGTTTTAATCTTATAAAATGGTAATTTAGGCTTAACACTTAGGTATTATATACCTTGTATTTTATACTTGTCATGCTTTGTTTGCCTTGCCATGTCATGACATCATATTTCATTTAATCATATAAAATGTCATGATTAATACTTAGGTTAATATGTCATATGTGTATTTAGGTTTATATTTATGCCATGATATCATTATCATTGACACATGCTTAATTATGCTATCTTATATGCCATGATCATATTTCATGCATTTAGGCTAATTAAAATTGATTTAAGGGCAATGACATGATTTGAAGTATCATTATAAGGGAATCACATAGAGTTTCCTAGTTAAAATGCATGAGACCTTAGACTAGAAAGAACAAAAACTCACATCTCACATTAAATTGACATGTGTGTGTATTGATACACCCTAGACACATGTGAGATGTTAAGAAAATGAGTTAAGTTCAAGGTGCATAGTTATTGCATCTAGATGAAATCAAACTCATCATATACCATGGATGAATCATGAGGAAAGCTAATGTACAAGTCATGTACATCTATCCCATAAACCATGGTTCAAAATATGTTTTCAAAAATATTTTAAAAAATCTTGGTAAAGTCTATCTTTTGATAGCAATCACCATTGATGAAGTTGATGCAAAGTCGACTCAAAACATTGAAGTTGTCATTGGTTTTGAACTTTATGTCAATCTCCCAATTTAATGGCTATTTTATTTTAAAACTATTTTTCACTCATTGTATTTGACATAGGTATTATACATATGAAGTTTCATTATTTTTCAAATTATGTATAATTATTTATGAATTATCTAAATTCAAATTTCTAAAATTGTTTTCTGCATTTGCAGAAATTAGTCGATTGTCGCTTGAGGGCTGTTGGATTGAGAAGCATCGCTAGAGGGGGGGGGTGAATAGCAATCATAAATCTTTTCGACATTTCGTTCGAGTAGATAATTAAATGAGTAAGAGCAGCGGAAGATAAAGAGACACGTTTATTTTTACTTGGTTCACAACCCAGTGGTTGCTACTCCAAGGCCCTATCGGTCCTAGACCGCGTACGGAGGACAAAGCACTATAACGTCTCCTCCTCGTTGGAGGTAGGAGACAACGATCACAAAATCGAATGTACGAGGATGAGGCAACAAGTGTCACGCCCCGAGAGTATACCGTGCCGAAAAGCAAATGGACGGCATCTCCCCTGTATGTGGCAACATATCGGGTTAATACAAGGCCCGTAGGCCCACAACAACAATCTAACATACAGATATCAACATATCAAACACAGCGGAAACATACTACAGATAAAACAAAATACAAGACACAACTGTGCACTCTAGAGTGACTTGACACAACAAGAATCATAACAGAAAACCACAACAACGACTAAATACATACACTACGTCCGTATATCACAAATACGGAAACAATACAAGCTAAAACCCAAAACAACAATATGGAATACATCAATCCACAAGAATACAACAAATCGTAAAATAAACCTTCGTCCGTTCGGTGTGAGATGGGATCAGCTGGCAGAGCTCCTAACGTCCAAGGAATCTTCTACCTGTTATCTGGGCGACAGGAAGCCCAGGGTCCTGGGGTGGTGAGTATAAACTCAGGGGTAATATGTAGAGAGTGCATGAACATCATATAAGGATATAGAGATCTATAAGTATACATGTAAAGATCTACAGGTATACATCATGAGTCCAATAGACATACAGTCCTATCCAACTCTAATAATAAGTAACTACAGTAAAGTCATACTCAATGTATATACTAGACTGATCAACTGAACATGAAGTAATGTACCAACGTACCTGACGGTCTGTAACACCATATGCTAGATCATTCTGAACAGATTTACAATAACATAACTCATATAACGTACCAAGTCAATCTCATACCTGACCAATACTGCAACATATAAACAGTATATGATCACCTGTAATAACAACCCGGTCCGTACCACACAATGATATGATGCTAATCAAATGCATACAACAGTCTGAATCAACGCATGTATCATGCTCAACACATAGCAGTATATAAAATGCAAATGACATGTATCATGATGAACAAGCATGTGCAACAATCATAGCTCAATCAAATTCAGCATCTCACAGACATATGTAAAACATATATCAAATACATGCATACATATATATCAACAATGCATATGCATGGCCATGTCTTCGGACCCGTCCAACCACGACCCCAGTATGGCCCAGGTGGCACGGTATGACGACTAGCCCAACTCCAGCCGCCACTACTCTTGAGTGACCGAGTTGGGTAGTATGAATGAGTAGCATATAAGCGTAAAGAGCTAACTACTCCCCGGGGCTCCCTGCTGCTGGTCGCTCCGTCACTACCCATGAGTAGACGAGCTCTGCACACAGGACAACTGCACGTCACACAACCACCGTCTATAGTGGGCGAGTGCTAACACCACTCTGCTCAGTGGCTAAGTGCGCATCTCCAGCTACCACCATCCATAGTGGTCGAGCGCGGCACATCCAATGCTCTGCCCTCAACCCTGCTACCACTACCCCGAGTGGCCGGGGATGCAGGATGACTGACGACTTGTCTCAACCATAAGGGAGACCCAGTTAACAGCATGCATGCAAATGTAATGATGTATAGATCCACACAAGTATCCTCGCAACACTCCCTATCTCACGGGGAGTCCTGGTCAACCAAAAGTCAACTATGCAAGGACTACAATCCACAAGACTCTCTCTATCGTACAAAGAGTCATACTCATCTGACAGTCAACCACGCTAAGACCTCTAGTCAGTAGCGAGATACTATCGACCATCCATATAACCATACACAAATATACGATCCATAATGGATATACCATCACGCTAGGACCTCTAGTCCATGGTCACATACTACAACCACACACTTATCTATGCATAGACAACTAGATCCACCATAGATGCACCACTAATACGGGTATGATATAACAATCGACTCCATAATCCAATCCATCACCTAACCCTAGTGATGTAACACAGTAACCCAATCTGAAGTCACAAAGATAACCCTAACCACATGTACTTACTGAACATCTATCAGCTAATACATAATAGGGTTTATAGTTCCTATCTGAGCTAGATAATCAATGAAGTACCAGAATATATATCTCAAAGGTCAAGGTAGTACAAGCATATGATTAAATAAGAGTGGATTTAAGGTAAACAGGTATAAACATAAATCCAAGATCATGCACTAGAATTTGATCAAAACTACCGGACGAGGTAGATATTACCCACCTGATACGAAGACTCCTTTAAAAACATCATTTGTCCTCACGTCCACAAGACAATCCTTCAGTCTCACACACCAATCGGATCACACCATAGGGAAAATATCTCAGTGACCCCGATTGCTGTTGGAAAATCCAAGCTCTGTTGCAAACAGAGTTATCCAAGTTTAATGATACTGTGAACAACAATAACTCATCCTCATAAACTGCTGTGAACAAAATACACAACCAAAACCTACCTCACGGCACAATCCACAGCTCCAACAGCTTATTGAAACATCTAAACCATCGTTCACAGCACAACCACCATCCTACATCCTCGTTCTGAACCAATCAACCCAGCTGCAACTTCTTCCACACACACACAGTCGACACAAATGCATAGATCAATCCACATCCACAGCCAAATCATCACATCGAACAGACACACCACAAATTCACAACAATTAGCATTGAGACAGCAAAGGAAATGAAACTTACCGTCCCTAGATCTCCACCGGCAACCCTCCTCCCCTGTTCACCGAAAATTCCTCCCACAATAGCTACCCGTCACTGCTGTCCATACCACCAGAAATCAGGGCTAAGAGGGATACGGATTTCAGATGAAAATGAATCTTATCCAAGATCGAGAAAATGGATCACTGACCTACCTAACTTCGATGGCGTTTGGACAGGACAGCTCACCAGATAGGAGTTAGCAATGGAGATCTTGGTGGCAGGTGGGGGCAGCGGCCAATCGGACGAAGAAATTGACACCGATGGTTTGCACAACGTGCTCGCAATAGAGATCAACAGCAATGACCTAGCTCCGGATACCGGCGAGCTCAGGTGGCGGTGGCGGCACTTGCTGTCGTTGGGCCAGAGGAAAAATCGGTGAAGAGAAACGAAGTTGGCTGAAGATCAGCCCAGTGGTGGCGCCGTCGAGCTGCTCGCACCGGATGCCGTCGAGCGGAGATCGACGACGGAAATCGTGCGGAGAAGAGAAACGGCGCGGAGAAGAAAGAAATGGAGATCGCGATGTGATCGGTTCGTTCGGCAGCTTTTAAAATCCGTTCGAGCGATTTGGTTAGACCAGCCCAAATCTAATCCAATCTGATTTGGCCTAATCCGGGTCAAGGCCAAGCCCAATTCTAATCCAAACATATTTAACCCATTAGATTCATCCCATTAGCTTCAGCCCAATGGATTCGGCCCAACAGGCTTTAGCCCAATTTCAAACCCCATCACTAATTAAACCCAATTAACCCACTTATTGAGCCCAATTTAATCCACTAATTAACTCAATTAACCCACTAATTAAATTCAATTAATTAAAGGGTTAATCCATATAATAAATTATTTTTTTCCGTATTTTACATTCTCCCCCACTTATAAAAATTTGGTCTCCAAATTTTTGACTCATGTACAAGCGAGATGTCACAATAATCATCTCAAGTATCTGGAGGAAAGTCACACATCTCAAATGACTAAGTGGGGTACTGAGCTCGAATATTATATTCCAGCTCTTATATGCTCTCAGCCAACCTATTAAGAGGTCAATTACTGTACCAGAGTAGAGCTCTATACCCGTAACCGATGGGAAACTTTGCCAGAATCGTAAGGTGAATCATGAATCACTATTAGAAATGATATTCAAGGATACTCCATGGATATAATTCCATCAAGCGATCCAACGAAATCCATCTTATGACTCGGAAGAAAATGAGCGAACCTAGCTAATGATCATCGATTACCCAAATCCTATCAAGTCCTTTCCGAATTCTAGATAATCTCCCAACACAGTCTAACGTACTAGGCTCCCACTTCATCACGGTATGTAACCCTACCGATCACAATATTCCACCTTTGCTTGTTGGCATACCCAACATCAAACTACGAAATCAACCGTGTCCCATATATTGTTCCACTAACATAAACGTCTCAATACTCATTATTTTCGGATACACTCCGAATAAATCATCACTCTCGAATGAAGAGTCTCCTAAAATAACTCTTCCTAAAGAGAATGCAACTCTGGGAACGATTATACTTCCCAGTGTCAGAGATTTATTCTCACAAGAGAAATTAATCTAATGTCAAAAATTCATTCTGTCATACAGAACTGAAAGTAACTTGAAGACTATAATGACTAATCTCGCTAGTTTCTCAACTAGCGTACATATAATATACGTCTCATTCAACTGCATCAGGATCGCTCCTAATCCCTGACATGATGCAACTGCGTACAATACCTTTCCATCCATATCGGACGAATTACTAACACTGACACAAAAGTCATCCACCTTCTAGGCCCTGAAACCTAGCTTCACAAACTTTCGACTAGGTGATTTCCATCACCTTCTTGGTCCAACAAATCTACAGTATAGTAACTCTAGAGCATCCTATCCTTATCTATGGTAAACACCAAATCAATCTAGGGAAACATAACTTCCCTTAAGGTCGTGAATATATCCCAAAAATATATCATCCACAGATATGATGACAATCGATCCCAAATACTCTAAGAGTACTTGATTCCTCAAATCCATGAACGACTAAATCGTCAATAAGTCTACCAACCTTATCAATCAGCTCTATACACCTGAATCCTTTTACCCTACGCTAGTGATAGCTCAATCATCACACCGATAATGATAATTGTATGACACTAAGTCACTACAATATCAAACCTCCAGTCGTAGACCAACCCTAGGATATACACAGGTGTCATTTAGCTGATCTAAACAAATCATCTATCCCTAACAAAGAATACTCATTCTCAACTACTACTGCATTCCAATCATCGATAATCGATGCATAGACTCAAGGTCTGACTCTCTTCTAACAGAGAGTTACAAGTCTTCTCAAGAAAAAAAACACTGAGGCAAATAAATCTCCCATAGTGTTTATCAACACTGATACCCATAAAATCATCTCCCGGTATGAGGTCCCGAATATCAGGACTATTCCCGAAATCACCTCAATCGCATATTCCACTTGCCCATGCAGTGACCAGCCCGAGAGTTCATCCGTAACTACATCCGAATACTCTCGGATTATACGTACATCCAAGAGTCCTAGTATACTAACGCTCCAACAATCTAACTATCCGTAAGGATATGTCTATAGTAAAGGTATGTCTAGCAAGAGCTAAGGGTATCCCTTGACTTCTTGACTGTTGATCAACATCTCACCTGGCGGTAGAGAAAATCACCAACCCATAAGTCAATAGGAACCCTTCGAACCCTATCCAAGAATGTTCTAGACAAAGATACCTGTAAACTACCAGTATCTCTCGATATATCCGCAAGTAGGATAACCTAAAGTAATACCCCGAAGAACCGATCCTTCGGTCTTATATACTTCTTCTCGAGTAATCATGTAAACTCGCCCAACATCTATTCTGGACAGCTGAGCTCATGTAGATGCAAAGACTATCATGGAGGAACTGAAATCAACTGCTGGAACTGAGGTACAACTGAAACAACTATAATGGAGATGGTAAACACTGTTGTACTGACAAAAGGTACACATCTGGCTATAAAATACTAAAGAACTGCCAACATCGTAGCATGCTCCAACTCTGTGAAAGGTATAGCTGCGTCTGAAGAATACATCATAGATACGACCATCGTCATATACTCTCTCTCCTCTGAACAAATCATAACTACGTCTGGGAAAGTAACAGTTGTTGTCTGAAGGTCTGGGTCTTCTGAGATGTCTTCTGCTAATAGTACTGAGTAACTCTCTTCTCTCGACGGGAAGTATCAAAGAACACCACTATGTCTGAGGTAGCAGATCGCTGCTGATGTGATAATCTAATCTACTGTGATAACTCGGCTTTCGAGGTTGTGGATCGTCCGCTCGAAAGCATCATCCATAGCCTTCAACTGAGTCTTCAAAATACATACTCTCCTCGTAGATACCGGCTGCTTATAGTAGAAACAGATACAATGGTCCATCGGTTAATCTGACTCTGCGTCTCATCGTGACCCGCACTACACACACATAATCTCCTTTCGGAGTCTTTCCTCTGAGTTCGCTGATAAACATGAGAAGCTGCTGACAATCTGCAATCAGTCTTCTATGATCGAAAAACTCTCCAATAGTCGCTCGTGACTCATGACTTTAATCTTGCTCCTTTTATCCAACATTCGGAGACTTCTAATTCCAATAATTTGACTTGCAATATATGCTTATCAAATCTCCAACTCTTAAAACACTTGCTACGGAGTCATTTCTATCCACATGACTCGGTCTAAGGACTTCTGGTAAGATCTGATAGGAGATCCAAACATCCTGATAAAGATGTCAACCAATAACCTGTGGGTGGCCTAAACCAACCCAATCACATTCTCGAGCTATTAGGTGGTCGTAACCCTCACAAGTCTAACGACTCTGCATGGTACTTTCGTCACCAAACGATCACCCAACCTGAAGCTCAAGAATTCCCTGACGATGAGTCAAAGAAGATGACGTGGGGAAATACTCTCTCACAACATCACTAGACCGTAACCAAGTGATGTGTTATTTCCCGTAGGTTATTTCCTATATCTTCCACCAAGTACCGGTTGGATCCGGATAATGGTATTCAACTAACACTACTATCTTCGTATAACACGAGTTAAGTACCCAAAAGTACTCTCAAAGTTATACCACCCATCTTGACCAATTCAGGGATCAAAATCCCTATGAATATCTCCAAACTAATCCTCTACTATCTGCATCAGCAATAGTGTACTCGCTTGTCCATTACCCCATAGGTAATGATCTAACTAACATATTTAGTGAAAATCTTAGGACTGTAATCCTTGATCTCCACAAGAGATGTGACTACCTAACCCCTGCTTTCTGACTCGGTATCAGTCGGCTCTCAAAGGTAATTACCTTTTCGATAGCAGGTACATATCTAATAACCTCAACATGTCGTTCCCGTGGCCAACACAAACCACAATTACGAATACTAACCAATATCCTACAAGTCATCCATGTTATAAGCAACTAAATGCATAACCAATAGAAGGATATGTAATAACAATTAACATACCTTAAACCTTGTAGCTCGGAGATGTCCGCAACAACCAGATCCCAGAACTCACAAAACCAAAATCGAGTAAAGCAAAACTCGATGTCCGAACGAAATCAAATCCGAAAATGGACTTCGCAACCTAGGGCTCTGATACCAATAAAATTGTCACGCCCCGAGAGTATACCGTGCCGAAAAGTAAACGGACGACATCTCCCCTGTACGTGGCAACATATCGGGTTAATACAAGGCCCGTAGGCCCACAACAACAATCTAACATACATATATCAACATATCAAACACAGCAGAAACATACTACAGATAAAACAAAATACAAGACACAACTGTGCACTCCGGAGTGACTTGACACAACAAGAATCATAACAGAAAACCACAACAACGGCTAAATACATACACTACGTCCGTATATCACAAATACGGAAACAATACAGGCTAAAACCCAAAACAACAATATGGAATACATCAATCCACAAGAATACAACAAATCGTAAAATAAACCATCATCCGTTCGGTGTGAGATGGGATCAGTTGGCAGAGCTCCGAACGTCCAAGGAATCTTCTACCTGTTATCTGGGCGATAGGAAGCCCAGGGTCCCGGGGTGGTGAGTATAAACTCAGGGGTAATATGTAGAGAGTGCATGAACATCATATAAGGATATAGAGATCTATAAGTATACATGTAAAGATCTACAGGTATACAGCATGAGTCCAATAAACATACAGTCCTATCCAACTCTAATAACAAGTAACTACAGTAAAGTCATACTCAATGTATATACTAAACTGATCAACTGAACATGAAGTAATGTACCAACGTACCTGACGGTCTGTAACACCATATTCTAGATCATTCTGAACAGATTTACAATAACATAACTCATATAACGTACCAAGTCAATCTCATACCTGACCAATACTCCAACATATGAACAGTATATGATCACCTGTAATAACAACCCGGTCCATACCACACAATGATATGATGCTAATCAAATGCATACAACAGTCGGAATCAACGCATGTATCATGCTCAACACATAGCAGTATATAAAATGCAAATGACATGTATCATGATGAACAAGCATGTGCAACAATCATAGCTCAATCAAATGCAGCATCTCACAGGCATATGTAAAACATATATCAAATACATGCATACATATATATCAGCAATGCATATGCATGGCCATGTCTGCGGACCCGTCCAACCACGACCCCAGTATGGCCCGGGTGGCACGGCATGACGACTAGCCCGACTCCAGCCGCCACTACTCTCGAGTGACCGAGTTGGGTAGTATGAATGAGTAGCATATAAGCGTAAAGAGCTAACTACTCCCCGGGGGTCCCTGCTGCTGGTCGCTCCGTCACTACCCATGAGTAGATGAGCTCTGCACACAGGACAACTGCACGTCACACAACCACCGTCTATAGTGGGCGAGCTAAGCACACCACTCGGTGGCCAGGTGCGCATCTCCAGCTACCACCATCCATAGTGGCCGAGCGCGGCACATCCAATGCTCTGCCCTCAACCCTGCTACCACTACCCCAAGTGGCTGGGGAGGCAGGATGACTGACGACTTATCTCAACCATAAGGAAGACCCAGTCAACAACATGCATGCAAATGTAATGATGCATAGATCCACACAAGTATCCTCGCAACACTCCCTATCTCACGGGGAGTCCTGGTCAACCAAAAGTCAACTATGCAAGGATTACAATCCACAAGACTCTCTCTATCGTACAAAGAGTCATACTCATCTGACAGTCAACCACGCTAAGCCCTCTAGTTAGTAGCGAGATACTATCAACCATCCATATAACCATACACAAATATATGATCCATAATGGATATACCATCACGCTAGGACCTCTAGTCCATGGTCACATACTACAACCACACACTTATCTATGCATAGACAACTAGATCCACCATAGATGCACCACTAATACGGGTATGATATAACAATCGACTCCATAATCCAATCCATCACCTAACCCTAGTGATGTAACACAGTAACCCAATCTGAAGTCACAAAGATAACCCTAACCACATGTACTTACTGAACATCTATCAGCTAATACATAATAGGGTTTATAGTTCCTATTCGAGCTAGATAATCAATGAAGTACCAGAGTATATATCTCAAAGGTCAAGGCAGTACAAGCATATGATTAAATAAGAGTGGATTTAAGGTAAATAGGTATAAACATAAATCCAAGATCATGCACTAGAATTTGATCAAAACTACCGGACCAGGTAGATATTACCCACCTGATACGAAGACTCCTCTGAAAACATCATTTGTCCTCACGTCCACAAGACAATCCTTCAGTCTCACACACCGATCGGATCACACCATAAGGAAAACAGCTCAGTGACCTCGATTGCTGCTTGAAAATCCAAGCTCTGTTGCAAACAGAGTTATCCAAGTTTAATGATACTGTGAACAACAATAACTCATCCTCATCAACTGCTTTGAACAAAATAATCAACCAAAACCTACCTCACGGCACAATCCACAACTCCAACAGCTTATTGAAACATCTAAACCATCGTTCACAGCACAACCACCATCCTACATCCTCATTCTGAACCAATCAACCCAGCTGCAACTTCTTCCACACACACACAGTCGACACAAATGCATAGATCAATCCACATCCATAGCCAAATCATCACATCGAACAGACACACCACAAATTCACAACAATTACCATTGAGACAGTAAAGGAAACGAAACTTACCGGCCCTAGATCTCCACCGGCAGCCCTCCTCCCCTGTTCACCGAAAATTCCTCCCACAATAGCTACCCGTCACTGCTGCCCATACCACTAGAAATCAGGGCTAAGAGGGATACGGATTTCAGATGAAAATTAATCTTATCCAAGATCGAGAAAATGGATCACTGACCTACCTAACTTCGATGGCGTTCGGACAGGGCAGCTCACCGGTTAGGAGTTAGCAATGGAGATCTTGGTTGCAGGTGGGGGCAGCGGCCAATTGGACGAAGAAATTGACACCGATGGTTTGCACAACGTGCTTGCAATAGATATCAATAGCAATGACCTAGCTCCGGATCCCGGCGAGCTCAGGTGGCGGTGGCGGTGGCGGCACTTGCTGTCGTTGGGCTAGAGGAAAAATCGGTGAAGAGAAACGAAGTTGGTGAAAGATCACCCGATGGTATGCCGTCTACCGCCGCCGGATGCCGTCGAGCAGAGATTGGCGATGAAAATTGTGCGGAGAAGAGAAACGGCGCGGAGAAGAAAGAAACGGAGATCGCAATGTGATCGGTTCATTCGGCAGCTTTTAAAAGTCGTTCGAGCGATTTGGTTAGACCAGCCCAAATCTAATCCAATCTGATTTGGCCTAATCCAGTTCAAGCCCAAGCCCAATTCTAATCCAAACAGATTTAGCCCATTAGCTTCAACCCATTAGCTTCAACCCAATGGATTCGGCCCAACAGGTTTTTGCCCAATTTCAAACCCCATCACTAATTAAACCCAATTAACCCACTTATTGAACCCAATTTAATCCACTTATTGAACCCAATTTAATCCACTAATTAAATTCAATTAATTAAAGGGTTAATCCATATAATAAATTTTTTTTTCTGTATTTTACAACAAGCCTACCTCACCTCGTTACGAATAAAAACAACGAATACAATATCAAAATATATTACTAGATGTTCCTACCGACGAAGAAGATCTGAACTTTTTGTCGCTTCGGCGTTATGACGGTGTTGGAGCGTTGGCGTTGTAGGAGCAGTTGATGAATAAACTTCATGTTATATGGAGTTGGAATCCTCCCCTCCTTTTATAGATTTTGTCTTCTGAATATGTCTCCTCTTTTTTTGGAACAAATCACGAAGTTGTATTATTTTTATCACGAAGTGGCCGCGTCAAACCTTATCCATTTTGACCTAGCACAACGGCTGATTCGTCGCCATCAGTCGACTGATGACTCCCATCAGTCGACTGCCCAATGTCCAGTAGTCGACTGCCAGCCTGGCCACTTCCCTGCAGTGAGAGGTTAGCTCGAAAAATGATAAATACGACGGTTTCTAACCGTCCGATCTCGACCTAGACCTTCCACAAGAAGTCTTAGTCGGATCACCGCCTACGGTCGTCCCCGTACAGAGGACACGACCTTACCATCTCTCACTCACAGGAGCTTACCTTGATACTTACTGTGTCACTTTCGCTTCCGTCCTTCCACTCGATTCCTTCGGCTCCCTCCGAAGTCACTCGAGTGTCGCCCGACCACCGCGGTTTCCTCCGGGTGTCGCTAGCCTTCAGCTCTAGCTTTAGTACTTTTCTGCATACTCGATTTAGCTCGTGAGATAACGATGTAAACTTAACTTTGTGTCTTTGCCATAATCAAAACACAGGTTCGATTATCTAGTGCCCCTGCACCAACAAGGGCAATCAACTGATGTTATGACAGTCGACTAATTTCTGATCGAGTAGACTGCTGAAGTTGATTTTGGCAGTACTAGAGTTGTTTAGAAATTTATCAACATGTTGAGGGTACCCGAACATCTCCTAACCTTAGGATATGCTTTTGAAAGCATTGGAAGGGTGAAATATCATTGGAAATGATTAGGAGAGGTGTTTAGGGTGAAAATTGAATTTTGAAGGAGGTGAAAGTTCAATGTTGAATCTTTACCCTTAATTTCGATGGTTTATGTTTTCTATTAGCTTAGAAACTCTCCAAGGACATTGTTGGTGCAATGGTCAAGGGGGAGCAAGCCTTTAGGAGGAGGTTATCCATTAAGGGATGATAGATGAGTTTCTCCTCAAAGAGGGAGAGTTGGAGAATAGTAAGGATTGCCTTTCATTTAATGATATGTGATTTATCACTAGGAAGAGTAAAGGCATCCAAGATGATTTTGGACCAAGGGGGAGATTGAGCTATCTCATTGAGATATGAGATATGGGTACCCTTGGGGGAGACTTTTTGATGTATGTCAAAAAGGGGGAGAATTGATGGCTTGAGTTAGGTAGCCTAACTTAAAGGTTTTGTCAAATATCAAAAAAGGAGAGATTGTTAGTGCAATCGGCCTAGGTCATGATTGACTAGACTCGAGTTTGACTCGAGTAGTATTTTAATATTTAACAAAATGATTGACAATGTAATTGTCATGGAAAGTCCAAGAATAATCTTGGCATTTGAGAAGTCCAAGTCATGTGTACTTGGCAATGGAAGTCCAAGTCATGAGTACTTGGCAATGGAAAGTCTAATTCATGGGTACTTGGCAATTGAAAAGTCCAAACATGGGTCGTGGCACGGAAAGTCCAAGCATTGGTCTTGGCAAAGGAAAAATCCAAGCATGGATCTTGGCAATAGTAAAGTCCAAGTCATGGGTACTTGGCAAGGAATGTCCAAAGGTATAGTCTTGGCGGCATAAGTCCAAGTGTGTAGTCTTGGCGGCGTAAAGTCCAAGTGAACTTTGGCGGTGAATGTCCAAGTATGGATACTTGGCAATTGGGAAGTCCAAGGGTGTGATATTGGCAACGTCAAGTCAAAGCTATAGTCTTGGTGGCATAAGTCCAATATTTGGTGGTGTAAAGTCCAAGAGTTTGTCTTGGCAGCATAAATCCAAATGTACCTTGACAAAGTAGACTCGGTTAGCATGACAATAGCCAATGGAAGCACCTAAAGGCTTGCGTACAGATGAAAAAGTCATGGAGAACTTAGAGGGATCCGATTGGCGTGAGGCTGATGGAGATAGCTAGAAGGCTTAGGTCTAGGCTAAGGGTGGTCTATCAAGTATGAGAGGGTCATACTTAAGTTAAACCTCATGTTTGAGGTTTATCAATCGACTGAGGTTATGGATCAACCAACTGAGTGAGTGTTTGACACTTGGTCGGCTAGTCAACTCAGAGCAGTCGACTGATATTATGGCCATTCGACTTGTCGAGTAGTCAACTGAGCTTCAACTACTCGGGTGAACCTCTGGCAGTCGACTGCCAGCCTTGGGCAGTTGATTGCCATGGATGGCAATTGACTGGTTTAAGCAACCACAAAAATAGAAGCTCTAGTAGTCGATTGGGCAGTCGACTGTCGAGTAGAAGTCGATTGCTAATAATGGCAGTCGACTTATGATGTATTCGTTGGCTAAAATGTCAACTTGGATTAAGTCTGTTTTGAGATAATGACATTGTAGGCAGTCGACTGTCAGGCACGAAATCAACCCGATGTAGGTCATAAAAGGAGCATCTCATGGAGGATTTTGCCCATGGTTCTTGAAGCGGTTCTAGGGGTGATTTGAGGCGATGTGCTGGTGCATTTTAGGGTCCTTCAAGCTCATCCAAACAACCAACAAGCAAAGCATTCAAAGTGATCTTTTGTAAAGTTTCTTTACATCTTTGTTGTATTTCCTTTGTATTTACTTGTATCTTTATTCTTATTGTTGTAAGTTTATTGTAAGAGGTTTCTCCACCTCCGATGTGTCACCGTGAAGGAGTTTATTAGTGGTGGTGTTCATCACTATAGCTCACTTGAGCTTGACCCATTGAGTAGGAACCCTAGGTTCCGAACCATGTTATATCCTCATGTTTATGTGTGTTTTTTAGGTTGTATTCATGCTTTTATTTTCCACTACATACTAACCATCATTGTAGACAATCACGCACGCGATCGAGAGAGAAAATGAAGAATCACTATTCACCCCCTCTAGTGATGCCAATGTTCCTAACAAGTATCCCGACAAAGAACAGAGCCAAGGGAAGGCCAAGAAGTTCCAAGGAACATGCCATAATTGTGGCAAATCGAATTACAAGGCAAAAGACTGTCAATGTCCAAAGAAAGTCACTCAAGTGCACATGACCGAAGATAAGTCAATTCCAATAGATATATCGGAATTAGAATTTACTATCATTGTACTTGAGGCTAACTTGATGGATAATCCAATGTAGTGGTAGGTCGATACTAATGCTACATGACCCATACAATCTAACAAGGCCTAGTTTTCAACTTATACCGCTATCGGTGGGAGAAAGCTAATCATGGGCAATTCTATAAATTTCAACATGTTGGTCTTGGCAAAGTGGTACTAAAGAAGAAATCAGACAAAAAAGTGATACAAATTGATATGCTTCATGTTCTCAACTTCTGAAATAATTTAGTGTTAGAGTCAACTCTAGTCAAAGCTGATTTCAAGTTAGTGTTTGAATCCAATATATTTATATTGACAAAATATGGTCAATATGTAGAGAGTATTTAGAGAATGATCTATTCAAAATAAATGTAATGGTCATACACCATAAATGTAATGACAATAAAATTAAAAATTATGCTTATTTGATCGAGTGTTTTAATTTATAGCATGTTAAACTTAGACATGTAAATTATAACACTTTGCTACAATTTGTGAATTTAAATTTATTGTCGACATTTAATGTTGATCCAACATGTCACGCCCCGAGAGTATGCCGTGCCGAAAAGCAAACGGACGGCATCTCCCCTGTACGTGGCAACATATCGGGTTAATACAAGGCCCGTAGGCCCACAACAACAATATATAAATGGACAATACCAAACAATATATCCAAAACAACACGAGAGGTGCGCACCGGTGCGACTCTAACATACTACACACAACAACGTACAAATCCACAGCCAGATACAACACTGATTATACATGGCCATAATACAAAATAACAGCGGAAGCAAATACGTGGAAAACCCCAAATGTTCGGTGTGAGATGGGATCAGCTGGCGGAGCTCCAAACGTCCAAGGAATCTTCCACCTGTTATCTGGGCGACAGAAAACCCAGGGTCCAGGGGTGGTGAGTATAAACTCAGGGGTAATATATAGAAAGTGCATGAACAACATATAAAGATAGATCTACAAGTATACATGTGAAGATCTACAGGTATACAACATGAGTCCAATAGACATACAGTCATATCCAAAACTAATAACAAGTAACTACAGTAAAGTCATACTCAATGTATATACTAAACTGATCAACCGAACAGGAAGTAATGTACCAACGTACCCGACGGTCTGCAACACCATAAGCTATATCATCCTGACAGATATACAATAACATAACCCATATAATGTATCAAGTCAATTCCATACCTGACCAATACTCCAACATATGAACAATATATGATCACCTGTAATAACAACCCGATCCGTACCACACAATGACATGATGCTAATCAAATGCATATAACAGTCTGAATCAACGCATATATCATGCTCAACACATAGCAGTAAATAAAAATGCAAATGACATGTATCATGATGAACAAGCATGTGCAACAATCATAGCTTAATCAAATGCAACATCTCACAGGCATATGTAAAACATATATCAAATACATGCATACATATATATATATATCTGCAATGCATATGCATGGTCATGCCTGCGCACCCCACTCGCTACCACGACCCCAGTGTGGCCTAGGTGGCACGACATGACAACTATCCCGACTCCAGCCGCCACCACTCTCGAGTGACCGAGTTGGGTAGTATGAAACAGTAGCTAGCCCGCCATAGAGCTATATGCTACCCACACGGGGGTCCCTACCCATGAGTAGACGAGCACCGCACCCAGGACAACTGCACATCACACGACCACTGTCTATAGTGGGTGAGTGCGCTAACTACCACTCCGCACAGTGGCAAGTGCGCATATCTAGCTACCACCATCTATAGTGGCCGAGAACGACACGCACAACAATGCTCTGCCCTCAACCCTCCAACCACTACCCCGAGTGGCCGGGGAGGCAGGATGACTGACGACTTGTCTCAACCACAAGGCAGACCCAATCGTCAGCATGCATGAAATGTAATGATGCATAGCTCACACACAAATCCTCGCAACACTCCCTAACTCACGGGGAGACCTAGTCAACCAAAAGTCAACCATGCAAGGACTTTAATCCATAAGACTCTCTCTATCACACAGTCATACACACTGATCAACCATGCTAAGACCTCTAGTCGATGGCGAGATACCATCGACCGTCCATATAACCATACACAGGCACACAATCCATAATGGATATACCATCACACTAGGACCTCTAGTCCATGGTTACATACTGACACTCATACACTTATCTATGCACAGACAACTAGATCCACCATAAATGCACCACTAATACGGTTATGATATAACGATCGACTCCATAATCCAATCCATCACCTAACTCTAGTTAGATAACACAGTAACCCAATCTGAGGTCACAAAGATAACCCTAACTACATGTACTTACTGAACGTCTATCAGCTAATACATAATAGGGTTTATAGTTCCTATCCGTGCTAGATAATCAATGAGTAACAGAGTATATATCTCAAAGGTCAAGGCAGTACAAGCATATGATCAAATAAGAGTGGATTTAAGGTAAACAGGTATAAACATATATCCAAGATCATGCACAGGAATTTGATCAAAACTAGGACCGGTAGATATTACCCACCGATCTGGCTCGAATAATCCTCACTATGCAGACTGCTTAGTATCCCAAACCTGTACAATAATAGCAACAATGATTAAGTACAAGTATCCAACAAATATAGGAACTAAACACTGTATTGTTTCTATACTCACATCCTTTCCTCCTCTACGAGGTAGAAACTCCAATTAACCCAATTTGATACCCAAAACCAATCATAGCTCTCATAACAGGGCATAAACAGAGTATCACCTACAATACACATCCCACATTAAAATCACCACAGTAAACTATGCTGAAACATAGCAATACGATAACAATCATAGGTCACTACACAAACACCATACACACATCTTACCAACCACAAACCACTATCTATTACACTCACGGATCAACCCATTATCACTTGGATTTCTTAGCTTAAAATCTAGCTGTCTTCTCCTTCCTTGATCTGATTGAATCATCACCAATACGGCTGATGAAAATTCATCTACTGTCCAACACAGCTAATATCAAGGTCCCAATCAACTCCCCTGATCTAGAAATGAATCAAGCACACCAATCCTACAACATACTACTAAATTTAAATCAATGAACCTCTTAACATCATTCCAACTCACAGCAACCGAAGTATGAATGAGATTACTAGAAATTGGAGTTGTAACAGTGGCATATACTCCCCGTGCCAAATGCAGCTACCGACTAACACAAGCAACTCGAATCCAAGCAGTTGTGATGGGGAAATGCTTGGATTTAATGGATCGACGACCATTACTAGATCAAGCTCACAAAATAGAGAAATAGGGAACTGTCCGGATGATACTGGAGGTTGCTGTGAAGCTGTCGGCGGCGTGATTGGCTGGAAACGCTGGCTGTTCGGGAGGGACGAAGAAGACGCAGAGCAATCCAAGCTATGGAGTTGCTGAGACGGCTTGGGATGGTTCACCGGAACCCATCAAGCTGCGGGGAGGAAGAAACGACCGATATGGCTGGCGATGATGAAAGCGCAAGGAAGAAGAACGGAACCCAACAGGAATAGCTCACCGACAACAGGCGGCTATGCAATCCAGCGACTAGCGATTTGGATCGGAGACGGTGAAAACAACAATTGTCCAAACTCTAGGCGACGATGAACTCACTGCAATTAGCCTCGATGAAATTGTGATCTTGACCGAAAATCACCCTAGAGCAAAGGATCTATCAGCATAGTGTGGATCGAGCTCCCCTTGGCCTTGGCAACGACAACCCTACCGGTGAGCACTGGTTGGCGCATCCGGTGCGGCGGGAGATCGGCTTCTTGAGGGCGACCCCTTTGGTGATAATGCAGCGGGAAACCTCGGCGGCGTCGACATGGTAGCTCCCAATCCGTGTAAGGCTGCGCGATCTAGCTCTCAACGAAAACTCTCACTCGATTCAAGGCCGGCGAAACTCGATCAGCGCCCCTCCCTCCAGCTAGATCCTCTCCTCGAGAGATGGAGGGCATCGGCTGTAGGCGCTTCAAAGAAGAAGGGAAACAGAGGTAGGAGCGGAAATCGCGATGAGAAGCCGGTGAGGAGAGGAGATCGCGATGCAGGAAAGAGAAAAGGGCGATCGCGACGAATGACCCGCTCCGTTCGTTCGATTCCTTTAAAAGTCGTTCGGCCAACCCAAACTATTAACCCAAACTGGTTCAAGTCCAATCCAAGTTCAGCCATCTAGTCCAAGCCCATTTCAAGCCCAACAGTATTTAGCCCAATTTATTGTCGAAACCCATTGATGGACTCAATCCAACTAGCTAATCCACCTCATTAGCCCACTAATTAAGCCCAATTAATCTACTAATTAAACCCAATTAATTTAAAGGGTTTAATCCACATATAATTTTTTTTTCCATATTTTACATTCTCCCCCACTTATAAAAATTTGGTCCCCAAATTTCCGACTCATGTACGAGTACGAGATGTCACAATAACCATCTCAAGTATCTGGAGCAAAGTCACACCTCAAGTGATTAAGTGGGGTACTGAGCTCGAATATTACATCCCAGCTCCTATATATACGCTCTCAATCACCCTTTTAAAGGTTGAATAACACCTTCCTATTGACCATCTATCAAAAGATAGATAATCGTACCCGAGTGGAGCTCTATACCCATGACTTGTGGAAGACTTTGCTAGAATCGTAAGGTGAATCATGAATCACTATAAAAAATGATACTCAAGGATACTCCATGGATATCATTCCGTCAAATGATCCAACGAAATCCATCTTACGGCTCGGAAGAAAATGAGCGGACCTAGCTAATCGATCATCGACTACCCAAATCCTATCAAGTCCTTTTCGAATTCTAGATAATCTCCCAACATAGTCCATCGTACTAGGCTACCACTTCATCACGGTACGTAACCCTACCGATCACAATACTCCACCTTTGCTTGTTGGCATACCCAACATCTAACTACGAAATCAACCGTGTTCTACTTGATGTTCCACCATAAAGGACGTCTCAAACTTGCTATTTTCGGATACACTCCGAATAAATCATCACTCTCAAATGAAGAGTCTCCTGAAACAACTCTTCCTAAATCGAATGCAACTCTGGAACCCACTATTCTCCTCGGAAATGGAGAATTACTCTCTCACAAGAGAAACCAATCTAATATCCAAAATTCACTCTGTCACACAGAACTGAAAGTAACTGGAAGACTATAATGACTAATCTCGTTAGTTTCTCAACTAGTATACACATAATATACATTTCATTCAACGACATCAGAATCGCTCCTAATCCCTGAAATGATGCCTCTGCGTACAATACCCTTCCATCCATATCGAACAGATTAATTAACATTGACGCAAAAGTCAGCCACCGTCTAGGCCTTGAAACCAAGCTTCACAAACTTCCGACCAGGTGATTGCCATCACCTTCTTGGTTCCACAAGTCGACAGTATAGTATCGCTAAAACATCCTATCCTCATCTATGGTAAATACCAAATCAATCTAGGGAAACCACAACTTCCCTCAAGATTGGGAATATATCCATAAATATATCCTCCACATATATGATGACAATCGATCTCAAATACTCCAAGAGTACTTGATTCCTCAAATTCATGAACGACTAAATCGTCGATAAGTCTAACAATATTATCGACATCTCCTAAAATTCATACCAAGTATGAAATGTCGTCTTCACACACCTGCATCCTTTTACTCTAAGCTACAGATAGCTCAATCATCACACTGACAATGATAATTGTATGACACTAAGTCACTACAGTATCAAACCTCCAGTCATAGGCCAACCCTAGGATATACACAGGTGTCATTTAGCTGATCTAAACAAATCATCTATCCACAATGAAGGATATTTATTCTCAACTACTGCATTCCAATCATCGATAATCGATGCATAACCTCAAAGTCTGACTCTCTCCCAACAAAGAGTTACAAGTCTTCTCAAGAAGAAACACTGAGGCAGATAAATCTCCCATAGTGTTTAGCAACACTGATACCCATAAAATCATCTCCCGGTATGAGGTCCCCAATATCAGGACTATTCCCGAAATCACCTCAATCGCTTACTCTACTTGCCCATGCAGTGGCAAGCTCGAGAGTTTATCCAAAACTATATCCGAATACTCTCGAATTATACGTACATCCGAGAGTCCTAGTATACCAACGCTCCAACAATCTAACTATCCATAAGGATATGTCTATAGTAGAGGTATGTCTAGCAAAGGCTAAGGGTATCCCTTGACTTTGATTGTTGATCAACATCTCAACTGACGGTAGAGAAAATCACCAACCCACAAGTCGACGATAGGAACCCTTCGAACCCTTATCCAAGAATGTTCTAGACAAAGATACCTATAAATTACCAGTATCTCTCGATATATCCGCAAATAGGATAACCTAAAGTAATACCTCGAAGGACCGATCCTTCGGTCTTCTATACTTCTTCTCGAGTAATTATGTAAACTTGTCCAACATTTGTTCTGGACGGCTGCGCTCATGTAGATGCAAAGACTATCATGGAGGAATTGAAATCAACTGCTGAAACTGAGGTACAAACTGTAACAACTGCAATGGAGATGGTAAACACTGTTGTACTGGCAAAGGGTACACATCCGGCTGTAACATACTGAAGAACTGTCAACATCATAACACGCTCCATCTCTGTGAAAGGTATAGCTGCAACTGGAGAATACCACATAGATACGACCATCGTCGTATACTCTCTCTCCTCTGAACAAATCATAACTACGCCTGGGAAGGTAACCGTTGTTGTCGTCTGGGAAGGTAACAATTGTTGTCTGAACGTCTGAGTCTTCTGAGATGTCTTCGGCTAATACTGCTGAGTAACTTACTTCTTTCGGATGAAAGTATCAAAGAGCTTCAACTATATCTGAGGTAGTAGATCGCTGCTGATGTGATAACCTAATCTTCTGTAATAATCTCGGCTTTCGAGGTTGTGGATCGTCCGCTCGAAAGCATCATCCATAGTCTTCAACTGAGTCTTCAAAATACATACTCTCCTCGTAGATACCGGCTGCTTATAGTAGAAACAGATACAATGGTCCATCGGATAATCTGACTCTGGTTTCGTCGTGACCCGCACTGCACACACATAATCTCCTTTCGGAGTCTTTACTCTGAGTTCGCTGATAAACATGAAAAGCTACTGACAATTTGCAATCGGTCTTCTATGATCGAAAAACTCTCCAATAGTTGCTCGTGACTTACGACTTTAATCTTGCTCCTTTTATCCATCATTTGGAGATTTCGAATTCCAATAATTTGACTCGCAATATCTGCTTATCAAATCTCCAACTCTTTAAAACACTTACTACGGAGTCATTTCTATCCACATGACTCGGTCTATACACTTCCGGTAGGATCTGGTAGGCGATCCAAACATCCTGATAAAGATGTCAACCAATAACCTGTGGGTGGCCAAACCAACCCAATCACATTCTCGAGCTATTAGGGGGGTCGTAACCCTCACGAGTCTAACGACTCTGCATGGTACTTTCGTCACCAGACGATCACCCAACCTAAAGCTCAAGAATTCCCTGACGATGAGTCAAAAAAAATGACGTGGGAAAATACTATCTCACAACATCACTGAACTGTGACTAAGTGATACGCTATTTCCCGTAGGTTATTTCCTATATCTTACACCAAATCTTAAGCAAAAATCCGGATAATAGTATGCAGCTAACTTAGCTTCTTCTGTATAACACGAGTTAAGTACTCAAAAGTACCCTCAACGTTATACAACCTAGAACGACCATCTCAGAGATCAAAATCTCTATGAATATCTCCAAACTAATCCTCTACTATCTGCATCAGCAATAGTGTACTCACGCAGTTCATTACCCCATAGGTAATGATCTGACTAACATAATTAGTGGAAATCTTAAGACCGAAATCCTTGATCTCCACAAGAGATGTGACTACCTAATCTCTGCTTTCCGACTCGGTATCAGTCGGCTCTCCAAGGTAATTACCTTTTCGATAGCAGGTACATGTCTAATAACCTTAACATATCGTTCCCGTGGTCATCTCAAACCACGGTTACGAACACTGATTAACATACTACAAGTCATGCACTGTTATAAGCAACTAAATGCATAGCCAATAGAAGGATATGTAATAACAGTTAACATACCTTAATCCTTGTAGCTCGGAGATGTCCGCAATGACGGATCGATAACTCACAAACCAAAACCGAGTAAACCAAACTCGATGTCCGAACGAAATAAGATCCGAAAATGGACTTCGCAACCTAGGGCTCTGATACCAATAAAATTGTCACGCCCCGAGAGTATGCCGTGCCGAAAAGCAAACGGATGGCATCTCCCCTGTACGTGGCAACATATCGGGTTAATACAAGGCCCGTAGGCCCACAACAACAATATATAAATGGACAATACCAAACAATATATCCAAAACAACACGAGAGGTGCGCACCGGTGCGACTCTAACATACTACACACAACAACGTACAAATCCACAGCCAGATACAACAATGATTATACATGGCCATAATACAAAATAACAAATGGAAGCAAATACGGAAAACCCCAAATGTTTGGTGTGAGATGGGATCGGTGGAGCTCCAAGCGTCAAGGAATCTTCCACATTATCCGGGCGACAGAAAACCGTGGTCGGGGGTGGTGAGTATAAACTCGGGGTAATATATAGAAAGTGCATGAACAACATATAAAGATAGATCTACAAGTATACATGTGAAGATCTACAGGTATACAGCATGAGTCCAATAGACATACAGTCATATCCAAAACTAATAACAAGTAACTACAGTAAAGTCATACTCAATGTATATACTAAACTGATCAACCGAACAGGAAGTAATGTACCAACATACCTGACGGTCTGCAACACCATAAGCTATATCATCCTGACAGATATACAATAACATAACCCATATAATGTATCAAGTCAATTCCATACCTGACCAATACTCCAACATATGATCACCTGTAATAACAACCCGGTCCGTACCACACAATGATATGATGCTAATCAAATGCATATAACAGTCTGAATCAACGCATATATCATGCTCAACACATAGCAGTAAATAAAAATACAAATGACATGTATCATGATGAACAAGCATGTGCAACAATCATAGCTTAATCAAATGCAGCATCTCACAGGCATATATAAAACATATATCAAATACATGCATACATATATATATATATATATATCTGCAATGCATATGCATGGTCATGCCTGTGCACCCCACTCGCTACCACGACCCCAGTGTGACCTAGGTGGCACGACATGACAACTATCTCGACTCCAGCCGCCACCACTCTCGAGTGACCGAGTTGGGTAGTATGAAACAGTAGCCGTAGAGCTATATCTACCGCAGGGGTCCTCACGCTAGGGTCCCTACCCATGAGTAGACGAGCACCGCACCCAGGACAACTGCACATCACACGACCACTGTCTATAGTGGGTGAGTGCGCTAACTACCACTCCGCACAGTGGCCAAGTGCGCATCTCTAGCTACCACCATCCATAGTGGCCGAGAACGGCACGCACAACAATGCTCTGCCCTCAACCCTTCAACCACTACCCCGAGTGGCCGGGGAGGCAGGATGACTGACGACTCATCTCAACCACAAGGCAAACCCAGTCATCAGCATGCATGAAATGTAATGATGCATAGCTCACACACAAATCCTCGCAACACTCCCTAACTCACGGGGAGACCTAGTCAACCAAAAGTCAACCATGCAAGGACTTTAATCCATAAGACTCTCTCTATCACACAGAGTCATACACACCTGACAGTCAACCATGCTAAGACCTCTAGTTAGTAGCGAGATACCATCGACCGTCCATATAACCATACACAGGCACACAATCCATAATGGATATACCATCACACTAGGACCTCTAGTCCATGGTTACATACTGACACTCATACACTTATCTATGCACAGACAACTAGATCCACCATAAATGCACCACTAATACAGTTATGATATAACGATCGACTCCATAATCCAATCCATCACCTAACTCTAGTTAGATAACACAGTAACCCAATCTGAGGTCACAAAGATAACCCTAACCACATGTACTTACTGAACGTCTATCAGCTAATACATAATAGGGTTTATAGTTCCTATCCGTGCTAAATAATCAATGAGTAACAGAGTATATATCTCAAAGGTCGAGGCAGTACAAGCATATGATCAAATAAGAGTGGATTTAAGGTAAACAGGTATAAACATATATCCAAGAGCATGCACAGGAATTTGATCAAAACTACCGGACTAGGTAGATATTACCCACCTGATACGAAGCTCGAATAATCCTCACAGCCGCAGACCCGCTTAGTATCCCAAACCTGTACAATAATAGCAACAATGATTAAGTACAAGTATCCAACAAACATAGGAACTAAACACTGTATCGTTTCTATACTCACATCCTTTCCTCGTCTACGAGGTAGAAACTCCAATTAACCCAATTTGATACCCAAAACCAATCATAGCTCTCATAACAGGGCATAAATAGAGTATCACCTTCAATACACATCCCACATTAAAATCACCACAGTTAATCTATGCTGAAACATAGCAATACAACAACAATCATAGGTCACTACACAAACACCATATACACATCTTACCAACCACAAACCACTATCTATTACACTCACGGATCAACCCATTATCACTTGGATTTCTCAGCTTAAAATCTAGCTGTCTTCTCCTTCCATGATCCGATTGAATCATCACCAATACGGCTGATGAAAATTCATCTACTATCCAACACAGCTAATATCAAGGTCCCAATCAACTCCCCTGATCTAGAAATGAATCAAGAACACCAATCCTACAACATACTACTAAATTTAAATCAATGAACCTCTTAACTTCATTCCAACTCACAGCAACTAAAGTATGAATGAGATTACCAGAAATTGGAGTTGTAACAGTGGCATACACTCCCCGTGCCAAATGCAGCTATCGACTAACACAAGCAACTCGAATCCAAGCAGCTGTGATGGGGAAATGCTTGGATTTGATGGATCGATGACCATTGCCAGGATGATCGTATCGTGTGATTGGTGGAAGCATGGTACATTCGGGAGGGACGAATAAGACGCAGAGCAATCCAAGCTGTGGAGTTGTTGAGACGGCTTGGGATGGTTCACCGGAACCCATCAAGCTGCGGGGAGGAAGAAACGACCGATAGGGCTGGCGATGATGAAAGTGTAAGGAAGAAGAACGGAACCCAACAGGAATAGCTCACCGACGGCAGGCGGCTATGCAATCCAGCGATTGGCGATTTGGATCGGAGACGGTGAAAACAACAATTGTCCAAACTTTGGGCGACGATGAACTCACTGCAATCAGCCTCGATGAAATTGTGATCTTGACCGAAAATCGCCCTAGAGCAAAGGATCTATTAGCATAGTGTGGATCGAGCTCCCCTTGGCCTTGGTGACGACAACCCGACCAAATCGAGGCTGGCTGAGCACTAGCTGGCGCATCCAGCTGCGGCGGGGAGATCGGCTTGCTGAGGGCCGACCTTCGGTGATATTCTGCTTGAGGAAACCTCTGACGACGTCCAGCATGGTAGCTCCCAATCCGGCAGTGTAAGACTGTCGTCGATCCCTAGCTCTCAACAAAAACTCTCACTCGATTCAAGGCCGACGAAACTCGATCAGCGCCCCTCCCTCCTGCTAGATCCTCCCCTCGAGAGATGGAGGGCATCGGCTGTAGGCGCTTCGAAGAAGAAGAGAAACAGAGGTAGGAGCGGAAATCGCGATGAGAAACCGGTGAGGAGAGGAGATCGCGATGCAATGAAAGAGAAAAGGGCGATCGCGACGAATGACCTGCTCCGTTCGTTCGATTCCTTTAAAAGTCGTTCGGCCAACCCAAACTTTTAACCCAAACTGGTTTAGGTCCAATCCAAGTTCAGCCATCTAGTCCAAGCCCATTTCAAGCCCAACAGGTTTTAGCCCAATTTCAGCCCAATCCGAAACCAGCCCAATGGACTCAATCCAACTAGCTAATCCACCTCATTAGCCCACTAATTAAGCCCAATTAATCTACTAATTAAACCCAATTAATTTAAAGGGTTTAATCCACATATAATTTTTTTTTTCCGTATTTTACACAACACATAAATTTGAAATGTGTTGAAGCTAAAATAACAAAATTATCTTTCCATTCGGTGGAAAGAAGGTTGACTCCTTTAGAGTTAATTCACAGTGATATATGTGATTTAAAATTTATGCGAACTAAAGGAGGAAAAAAGTACATTATTACTTTTATTGATGAATGTAATAGATATTGTTGTGTATATCCATTTAAAGGCAAAGATGAAGCCTTATAAGCATTCAAAGATTATAAGAGTGAAGTTGAAAATCAAATCAGTCAACGAATTAAGATAATTTGAAGTGATTGAGGAAGAGAATATGATAGTCCATTTAATGAATTTTGTATAGAATCTAGCATTTTTCGTCAAACGACAACACCTTACTCTCCTTAAATGGAATTATCGAGCATAAGAATCAAACTTTTAAATAAATAATGAATGTTATGTTGATAAGTTTAGGCTCATCCTTGCGTCAGGGGGGGGGGTTTATTTTATCGAAAAATCATATTTTTAATAAAATTTCTCACTAAAGGAAAGGTAAAACTCCTTTTGAATTATGGAAGAGTCATAAGTATTCCTATAAATATCTAAAAGTGTCGAGGTATTTGGCTAAGGCAGAAGTGCTTAAGCCAATACAAAACATGATATGCCAATAATAGTAATGCATATTAATTTTTGGTGTATAAATTAGTAATTCCTGATATACATATTGGAACAACTATAAAATCAAAGAATGTTGTATTTTTTGAATGTATATTTCCTTGCAAATAGAGGAAAAAAGAAAGTTCAAATAAAAGAACTTATGAAACTGTAAATTTGGATAATCTTAAAAATAATAAAGAACTAAAATACAATAAGAGGACTAAAATAACAAAATCATTTGGTTCTGATTTTATAACTTATATATTGGAAAATGAACTAAGGAGAATAAGTGAAGTCTTGTCAAATAATGAGGCTCCTTTTTGCAAAGAAGTCATCAATAGTAAAATAAATTTTATCATACAAAATCATATTTGAGAATTGGTGGATATTCCATCTAGAATCAAACCTTTATGATATAAATGGATTCTAAAGAGGAAATATAAGACTTATGTATCTATTGACAAGTACAAGGCAAGGCTAGTAGCCAAAGGATTCAAACAAAAGGAAGGTCATGACTTCTTCGATGCATATTCACTGATAATAAGGATTACATCCATTCTGGTACTCATTGTTATTGATGCAATAAATAGGCTTGAGATACATCAGATGGATGTGAAAATAACTTTTCTGAATAGTGAATTAGAAAAAAAATTATATTGAGCAATCTAAAGGGTTTATGACTTCGGGATAAGAAAATATGATGTGCAAATTCGTGAAGTCACTTTATGAGCTAAAACAAGAGACAAAATAGTGACATGAGAAATTTGAAAAAAATATGATGTCAAATAAATTTAAAATTAGTTTGAAAAATGCATATATATCAAAGGCACACCTAACTCATTTGTCATCGTCTGCCTATACATAGATGATATGCTCATCATTGAGAGTAATCATGATATAATCATGACTATTAGGAAGATGTTGATAAAAAATTTTGAAATTAAAGATATGAGTATAACAGATATTATGATTGAGATTAAGATCACTAAAACATCTGAAAGAATTATCCTTTCATAGTCTCATTATATTGAGACAATGCTAAGGAAAATTAATACATATGATCTTTCCTTTATAAAAACTTCGATGAACTTAAGCTTGTGTTTTGCTAAGAACCATGATGAACCGTATCATAATTAGAATATTCGAGGATAATTAACAATTTAATGTATATCATTAACTGCACACATCCTGATATTGCAAGTGCGATCAACAAATAAAGTAGATTTATAAGTAATTCAAATGATGACCACTAGAAGACATTATTAAGGATTCTTAAATATTAAGATACACTTTAGAATATGAATTATATTATATGAGATAACTAGCTATACTAGAAGACTATTATATTGCAAATTAGATATCTGACACAAAAGACTCTAAATCTACTAATGGATATGCATTTACCATTGATGGAGGAGTGGTGTCATGGAAATATACTAAAAAAATATGTATAGCTCGATCAACTATGGAATCAGAGTTTATAACCTTGGATAAAGCCACAGAAGAGGTCGAGTGACTTCGTAACCTCTTAGAGAATATCATGTTGGGAAAAGCTAGTGCCTACCATAATAATACATTTTGATAATCAATATGCAATTAGAAGGACACAAAATAACATTTGCAATGGTAAGTCACAACATATTCATCGACGATATAATACCATTGGTAGTTGATCTCAAATGGAGTTATCTCTGTTGATTATGTCAAATCGAAAGATAACTTGGCGGATCCATTAACAAAAGGTTTAAGTAGATATCAAATATATTTCACATCAAGAGGAATGAGATTAAAAAAATATATAAATAAGGGAATTCATAGTGGCAATCCAACTTTGTCGATTGGAGATCCCAAGATCTTGGTTCAATGGGACAACAAAATTATGAAAGTTTGTATGAGCACTTGGATTAGTTCTCCTCTCATTCCTAGGATAGAAAAGTGCTTCCTACCACATGTAGTGAGGTTAAATTATAAACTTTTAATGACTCATATACTTGGAAAAGTAGAGTATGGTAGGATACTCTTGATAGGAGGTCACCTATATAAGTGTGAAGATGAGTCGCTTTAACGAAGCACGTATGAATCCAATGTAGGGAAATCTCGTATGCCAAATGGCATATGCGCAACGGAAAATAGGATCCCTTCCAAGTGATCCATGCGAAAGCAAACTCGTATAAAATAAATTTCTCTAAACCAAACCTATCTTATAGGAGAGGATTACCTTTGTTGCGTGCCCTTGCTAATCCCGCTTTTCCTTTCGGTTTGTTGGATCTTTAGCACGTTCAAGTGTCCGTGCCTCTATACGTATTCACACGAGCACGCTCTTGTCTCACAAAAGGAAAACTAGAAGAGCTCTCCTTTACTTCTTGCTAGAGAAGTCCCTAAAGGAGAGGAAGAGAGGGAAAAGGAGAAAGGAAGAAGAAGACTCCTCTTCTTGCTAGCCTACACTCACAAACCCACACAACCAAAGCTTCCACCAAGCTTTCTCACAACCACAACACCAAAAACTCACTATGGCCGGCCACTCCATGGAGCCTTTTATAGGGTTGGAAAAACCCTTCCACCTCCTTCACATTCAATGCAATCCATTGCATTGAGACACACTCAAAAAGGATTTGGCTTCCTTGTTTGGCCGGCCACTTAAGGAGACAAAACCATTTTGTTTCCTTCCACCTTAACTAGCTTAGGTGGATGCTTAGGTGGCATGCTTATGTGGCATGCTTATGTGGCATTCTTATGTATTCATGCATGTTGAATTAATCTTATTAATTCAATTAAGCTTATGTTATCATATTGAATTAATCTTATTACTTCAATTAAGCTTATGTTATCATATTGAATTAATCTTATTAAATCAATAAGGTAACATATTGAATTAATCTCATTAAATCAATTAGCTAAAATTCTCATTAAGCTTAAAGTCCAAAAACCATTTTGTACTTAAGCTTATTCCCATATTATTCTAGTCAAACTAGAATACTCTAATTCCTCTAATTATCATGCTCTTTGTGTGTGACCCTATAGGCTCTCATAACGCTGGCAAGTGGATCTAAACTCTTTAGATACACAAGCAATGAGCGCATCTAGCAATACATCATTGCTACCAAGTTACGAGATAAGTCAAGATCCGACTAACCTTCCGTGACTACTATAATATATGACCGTGTCCTTCTATCCTTGATATCGATTGATCAATGAGGCATAGACCGTCATCCTCGATCAATCTATGTGTTTCTGATCCCCGAGTAAACTAACTCAAACAAATGAGCTCAATATCTCATATTGACTCATTCGAGCATGGCCATGCTTTAGTAGTTCTACTCAATCAAGGGGCCCACCGATATCACTCCTGGCCATATGGAAGGGATAGATCCCATCTACATCACTCACATCCCTCCGCATAATTTGTTATATACCCAAGAATCGCTTTTATGGTCCACCCTGCTACATGTGACGCTTGACGATACCAAAGTACATAACTCCTTATGTAGGGAACCGTAGTGACTTCGTGTCTAAGGACTATTCATACCAATAGTCACATGAGAAAGTTTATGACACTCATATAACGATCCATGAAACTTTCTCATGGCGGGTCACCAAGATATATTCTCCAATATATACCCATGTGTCAACTTGATATCATATATCCATGACTTGTGAGATCAAGTCATCAATTGACCTACATGCTAGTCTTTATGTATTAATATTGCCCTGCATATTAATACTGACTAGGAACATTTAGGAAAAAATTTCTCCTCATAATCAATTTCGCCAATCGATGTGTCAGAGATAAGAACCTACTTTTCTAGGCATTATTATATTTAAATTTAATGGCACAAGCAAGATGTAAATATAATAACCAACTTTTGCCTTTATAGAATATGATACAAAATGTTCCCTATTCAACCATCACATGATTGGTTCTAGGGCTTTAACTAACAATCTCCCACTAGCACTAGTACCAATCACTATGATATCTAATACCTAGTGACCTAGTGTGACCATCATGCTTCCTCCGTACAAAGCCTTGGTCAATGGATCCGCGATGTTAGCTTCGCTTGCAGCATATCCTCACATCTCCTCTATCGATGATCTCTCGAATGAGATGGAAGCGCCGCAGATGTGTTTGGTCCGATGTGATCGAGGTTCCTTAGCTCGTGCAATAGCCCCATTGTTGTCACAATAGAGGTCTATTGATCTGCAATGCTAGGAACTACCCCAAGTTCATCGATGAACTTATGAGCCAAAGCCTCCTTCACGCATCGATGCCCGAATATACTCTTCACTAGAATCAAGAATCGTGTCTCGCTTCGAACTCTTCCACCACACCACCATTCAGTGCAAAACACGCACTCGATTGCGTATCTATAGTCATCCTTGTCCGCTTGGAAGCTTGCATCATCGTAACCCTTTACGCTAGCTCCTCATTGCCTCCAAATATCGTGAAATATTCTTTCGCTCTTCGTAAGTACTTTAAGAATATTTTTGATCGCTATCCAGCTGACTTTCACCGATCCGATCGGGTATCTACTCGGCCATGCTCAAAGCATACGAGACGTCAGACGAGTACAAAGCATGGCGCACATGATAGACCCTATAGCATGCATAAGGGATCTTATCCATGCGATCTCTCTCCTCCTTAGAAGAGGGACATTGAGTCTTCGAAAGACTCACACCATGTGATAAAGGCGTAAACCCTTTCTTAGAATTTTGCATAGCAAAACGATCTAGCACTTTATCAATGTATGTACTCGACTTAGGCCAAGTAATCTTCTAGATCTATCTCTATAGATCTTGATGCCTAGAATATAGGCAGCTTCACTAAGTCTTCATCGAGAAACAATTCCCTAACCACATCTTCACAGCATCGGAGTGAGGGAATATCATTTCCGATGAGAAGTATGTCATCTACATACAAGACAAGAAATACAACTCAGGTTCCCACTATTTCTCTTGTAGACACAAGGCTCATCTTCATTCTTGATGAAACCAAACTCTTTGATTGCATCATCGAATCAAGATTCCAAGATTTTCGAGAGGCTTGCTTTAGTCCATAAATGGACCTTGCGCCAGATACCTTTCCAGATGCTTTGATCTTCAAAACCTCAGTTGTGTCATGTACACATCCTCAGTAGCTTTCCATTCAAAAGCTGCTTTTGACATCCATCCGCCAGATCTCATAATCATGGTAGGTCGCAATAGCAAGTATGATCCGAATGGATTTAAGCATCGCAATCGTGAAAAGGTTTCTTCATAGTCAATACCATGAATTTGTTTGAATCCTTTAGCCACCAATCTACCTTTATAGGTATGCTTATTACCATCCATGTCGCTTTACTTTAAAGACCCACTTACACCCAATGGGTTTTACCCTTCGTGGATCAACCAAAGTCCATACTTGGTTAGTGTACATGGATTCCATTTCGATCTCATGGCCTCTAGCCATTTCTCTAACTGGCTCATCATAGCTTCTGATAGGATGTAGGCTCGCCAAGATCGATAAGCAATACATCACCGCTGTCACCAAGAGAAAAGAATATCTCTCGGGTTGACGACGGATCCTATTAGATCTACGAAGAGGTTGGTCTACTTGAATGTGTTTGCTCCACAACTCTGGGCAACAAATTCTCATCCACAACACTTTGTGGTGCCTGCTCATTTTCCATCGAAGCCTTAGTGTTATCATCATCTTGAACTTCTTCAAGATGAATTTTACTCCCACTAGTATTTCTAGAAATAAATTCTCTTTCTAGAAAGACAAGATTTCGCAACAAACACCTTGCCAAGTGTGGATTGTAAAAGTAATATCCCTTAGTTTCCTTGGGATATCCTACAAAATAACACTTATCCGATTTGGGTCCTAGTTTATCCGAGACTTGACGCCTAACGTAAGCTTCACAACCCCAAATCTTTATAAAAGACATTTTGGGACTCTTCCCTACCCATATCGTATATGGTGTCTTTTCTACTTTTGATGGGAACGCGATTAAGTGTGAAAGCTACTGTCTAGAGCTAAACCCCAAAAGGAAGTAGGTAGATCACCTGCTCATCATTGATCGTACCATATCTAATAGAGTACGATTTCTCCTCTGATACACCATTCCATTGTGGTGTTCCAGTGGAGTGAGTTGGGATATTATCCCACACTCACCAGTGATCACGAAACTCTTGACTAAGGTATTCACCACCTCGATCCGATCAAGTAGCTTAATACGCTTACCAAGTTGGTTTTGTACTTCATTCTTGAATTCTTTGAACTTTTCAAAGGATTCGACTTATGTCTCATCAAATATAAGTAGCCAAATCTACTCATATCATCGCTGAAAGTAATAAAGTACTTATAGCCTGCTTCGACATTGAAAGGGCCACATACATCAAGATGTATGAGTCCTAACAAGTCCGCCGCCTCTCGCCATGTCCACTAAATGGAGTTTTAGTCATCTTTCCTAAAGACAAGACTCGATACCTCATATGATTCAAAATCAAATGAGTCCAATAATCCATCTTTATGGAGTTGGGATATGCTTTTCATTTATGTGACCTAGGCGCATAAAGGAGATATGTTTGGTTCAAATCATTCGATTTGAACCGTTTGGTATTTACGTTATAAATTGGGTTATCTAAATCTAGAACATAGAGACCATTCATAAGTGGTGCATTACAATAGAACATTTCATTTAAATAAATGGAACAACATTTGTCCTTTATTATAAAAGAAAAGTTTTTCTTGTCTAAACAAGATACGTAAATTATGTTCTTTGTTAATGCAGTACATAGAAGCACTCCTCTAGTTCTAAGATAAGCCCAAAGGGCAAAGACAAAGAATATGTTCCTACAATACAAGAAAGAACTTTGCCATTGCCTACTCGTAGGTCCACTTCCTTGCCATTATTCTACTATTTCTCGCCCCTGCACATTAGTACAAATGTGAGATGCACATCCGATCTAATACCCATGTAGAAGAAATAGATAGATTAACTTCTATAACGTGTATACCGAGGCGTAAGTCCCACTTCTCTTGTTCTTTACTTCCTCAAGGTAGACTTTGCTCCGCCTGGTCCAGCCTCACCGCAATGGAAGCACCCTTCCTTAGGTACTTTACCTTTACCCTTTGAAGTGGATGAATTGGCCTTGCCTTTGGCTTGGTCTTACCCTTGCCTTTAAGCTACCTTTGTCCTTCTTGACCATTAGTACATTACTAACTTTCTTCTTGAGATTTGGTTCAGCAGTTCTTAACATGCTGAGAATCTCAGGCAAAGGTTTATCAATTTCATTCATGTTATAATTCATGACTAATTGATTGTATGCTTCCGGCAACGATTGCAGGATAACATCGATTGCAATTCTTGGCCTGGAAAACCTAGTCTTTCAAGGTTCTCAACGTACCCAATCATTTTGAGTACGTGAGTTCCTACAGGTGTTCCTTCTTGCATCTTGCATGCAAAAAGAGCCTTAGACACTTCAAAACGCTCGTGCCTAGCTTGTCCTTGATATAGTTGTTTCAAATGCTCAACCATATCATAGGCATCCATGTTCTCATGTTGCTTCCAAGCTCTGTGAGTTCATGGTGGCAAGCATAAGGCATGACACATCTAATGCGCCATCTTGATGCTTCTTATAAGCATCCTTTTCAAAGACGAGTGGCGTAGGCGGGTATTTCAGGTAGCTGCTCTAGGACATATAGTTTGCGTTCTTGCTTGAGGATAATCCTCAAGTTCCTATACTACCAAGAAAGTTTGCTCCATTGAGATTGTCCTTCTCAAGGACAGATCGCAAGTTGAGGTGGTGTGTCGTGTTAGATGACATGGTGATCTACAACATTAAAATGCAAAGTTAAGTATCAGACCTAAATCATTTAATTAGGCCTTTAATTAAATGAGGCTCACTAAATTCTCATAGCTACTATTTGGCTATAAATTTATATGGGATAAAGATCCACATCATAATTAATCTTGAGTTAGCTTTGGCTAATCGCCCAAGGCGTAGTATAATTAGGTAGGCAATCTTTTGCCAATTACATCTGATGTAACTCTTTAATAGCTTTGGTTAAGTTTTAGATTAGTTTAGTGTTTATTCTAAACCGGCTTCGGTGTGGCGAGGCCGAGGGCCTTCTTGGATATCGAACAGCGACCACTTCTAAGACAAAGTGATGTTGAAATCACACAAAACTAATGTTAACACTTATGTTCAAAGCTAATATATGCCTCTACTTTCTTAACCAATTAAGAAAACACTTAATTAAGTCTTAACCAAGTGATAGCGGGACATCACGATTGTCCACTCGCACCCCTCAAGATAAAATGCATTGCTTTGCTTTGGCAAACCCAATAACAAATGATCGAGGAAGTAGTGAGTACCAACTTTGGTAGGCATATCGTTTAGACTTATTAAGAAATAAACATGCATCATATACATATTAGCATACATCACATATAAGCTAAACTAATCATGCATCACATACAAGCTAAACTAACATGCATCACATACATATTAAACTAACGTGTCATGGTTATGGCCCTTATTCTACAATCTTCTCAAGCCAATGAAAGATTGATTGGTCAACCTAGGGATAGCATCTTCTCCTAAGTGCTTCCTTTTGGTTGTCTTGTGTGTTGACTTCCTCCTTGTAACCTCATCTTCCAATGGACCCTCCATCCTTGTTTTGTACATTACAAAGGAGAAATACTCGAGTTACATTCGAGTCTAAAACTAATTTTACAACAAGAATATTAGGAGAAAGGCCGACCATGAGGTAGTATTAAAATTACAACACAATCACAAACTTTTTGGGACTAGGCCATAACCATGCACCATGTCATTTTAACTTTTAAAAGACATTGGATATTTTATTATGTTTGAAAATTTGCTAATGCAATTATCAACTCATAATAAAATTTATCCTACTTCTATATCACATATAAAATAGAAAACCTATTTTTATACGATCTTTACTTAAGTGGCTCTGATACCCTTTGTAGGAAATCTCGTATGCCAAATGGCATATCTTAGCGGAAAATAGGATCCCTTCCAAGTGATCCATGCGAAAGCAAACTCGTATAAAATAAATTTCTCTAAACCAAACCTATCTTATAGGAGAGGATTACCTTTGTTGCGTGCCCTTGCTAATCCGCTTTTCCTTTTTGGTTTGTTGGATCTTTAGCCGTTCAAGTGTCAGTGCCTCTATCATGTATCCACACAGCAAGCTCTTGTCTCACAAAAGAAAACTAGAAGAGCTCTCCTTTACTTCTTGCTAGAGAAGTCCTAAAGGAGAGGAAGAGAGGAGAAAGGAGAAAGGAAGAAGAGACTACTCTTCTTGCTAGCCTACACTCACAAACCCACACAACAAAGCTTCCACCAAGCTTTCTCACAACCACAACACCAAAAAACTCACTATGGCGGCACCTCCATGGAGCCTTTTATAGGGTTGGAAAAACCCTTCCACCTCCTTCACATTCAATGCAATCCATTGCATTGAGACACACTCAAAAAGGATTTGGCTTCCTTGTTTGGCCGGCCACTTAAGGAGACAAAACCATTTTGTTTCCTTCCACCTTAACTAGCTTAGGTGGATGCTTAGGTGGCATGCTTATGTGGCATGCTTATGTGGCATTCTTATGTGGCATTCATGAATGTTGAATTAATCTTATTAATTCAATTAAGCTTATGTTATCATATTGAATTAATCTTATTAAATCAATAAGGTAACATATTGAATTAATCTCATTAAATCAATTAGCTAAAATTCTCATTAAGCTTAAAGTCCAAAAACCATTTTGTACTTAAGCTTATTCCCATATTATTCTAGTCAAACTAGAATACTCTAATTCCTCTAATTATCATGCTCTTTGTGTGTGACCTATAGGCTCTCATAGCGTTGGCGGTGGACCTAAACTCTTTTAGATACACAAGCAATGAGCGGCATCTAGCAATACATCATTGCTACCCAGTTCTGAGATAAGTCAAGATCCGACTAACCTTTCCGTGACTACTATAATATATGGCCGTGTCCTTCTATCCTTGATATCAGTTGATCAATGAGGCATAGGCGTGTCATCCTCGATCAATCTATGTGTTTCTTGATCCACTGAGTAAACTAACTCAAACAAATGAGCTCAATATCTCATATTGACTCATTCGAGCATAACCATGCGTTTTAGTAGTTCTACTCAATCAAGGGCCACCGATATCACTCCGTCATATGGAAGGGATAGATCCCATCTACATCACTCACATCCCTCCGCATAATTTGTTATATACCCGATGTCGCCTTTATGGTCCACCACATTACGGGTGACGTTTGTGATACCAAAGTACATAACTCCTTATGTAGGGAACCGTAGTGACTTGGTCTAAGGACTATTCATACCAATAGTCACATGAGAAAGTTTATGACACTCATATAGCGATCCATGAAACTTTCTCATGGCGAATTGATTCGGTATATATTCTCTAATATATACCCATGTGTCAACTTGATATCATATATCCATGACTTGTGAGATCAAGTCATCAATTGACCTACATGCTAGTCTTTATGTATTAATATTGCCCTTGCATATTAATACTTGACTAGGAACATTTAGGAAAGTGTTCTCTACAGCCTCTCATAATCAATTCTGCCAATTGATGTGCTGTAGATAAGAACCTACTTTTCTAGGGCATTATTATATTTAAATTAGCTGGCACAAGCAAGATGTAAATATAATAACCAATCCTTTGCCTTTATAGAATATGATACAAAATGTTCCCTATTCAACCATCACATGATTGGTTCTAGGGCTTTAACTAACAATCTCCCACTAGCACTAGTACCAATCACTATGATATCTAATACCTAGTGACCTAGTGTGACCATCATGCTTCCTCTGTGCCAAAGCCTTGGTCAATGGATCTGCGATGTTAGCTTCTGTCGGTACTCTGCATATCCTCACATCTCCTCTATCGATGATCTCTCGAATGAGATGGAGCGCGATATGTGTTTGGTCGATGTGATCGAGGTTCCTTAGCACTGTTGCAATAGCCCCATTGTTGTCACAATAGTCTATTGGATCTGCAATGCTAGGAACTACCCCAAGTTCAGCGATGAACTTGCGGAGCCAAACGACCTCCTTTCTTTGCATCGGATCTTTGCAATATACTCGGCTTACATTGTAGAATCGGCAAGCTGTGTCTGCTTGAACTCTTCCGACTCACGGCTCCACCATTCGAGCAAAACCGTACCGATTGCGATCTATAGTCATCCTTATGCATTTGGAAGCTTGCATCAACTGTAACCCTTCTGATTAGCTCCTCATTGCCTCGAATATCGGAAATATTCTTTCGTTCTTCGTAAGTACTTAAGAATATTTTTATTGCTATCCGATGACTTTCACTGGATCATTTGGTATCTACTCGTCATGCTCAAAGCATACGAGGCGTCGGAGCAGTACAAAGCATAGGCGTACATGATAGACCCTATAGCGGATGCATAAGGGATCTTATCCATGCGATCTCTCTCCTCCTTAGAAGAGGACATTGAGTCTTGAAAGACTCACACCATGTGATAAAAGCGAAACCCTTTCTTAGAATTTTGCATAGCAAAGCGATCTAGCACTTTATCAATGTATGTACTCGACTTAGGCCAAGTAATCTTTTAGATCTATCTCTATAGATCTTGATGCCTAGAATATAGCGGCTTCACTAAGTCTTTCATCGAGAAACAATTCCCTAACCACATCTTCACAGATTTGGGTGAGGAATATCATTTATGAGAAGTATGTCATCTACATACAAGACAAGAAATACAACTGCTCCACTATTTCTCTTGTAGACACAAGGCTCATCTTCATTCTTGATGAAACCAAACTCTTTGATTGCATCATCGAATCGAAGATTCCGGCTTGAAGAGGCTTGCTTTAGTCCATAAATGGACCTTTGCGGTTTGCATACCTTTCGAGATGCTTTGGATCTTCAAAACCCTCGGTTGTGTCATGTACACATCCTCGAGTAGCTTTCCATTCGAGCGGTTTTGACATCCATCTGCCGGATCTCATAATCATGGTAGGCGATAGCAAGTATGATCCGAATGGATTTAAGCATATAGCGGTGAAAAGGTTTCTTCATAGTCAATACCATGAATTTGTTTGAATCCTTTAGCCACCAATCTACCTTTATAGGTATGCTTATTACCATCCATGTCGAGTCTTTACTTTAAAGACCCACTTACACCCAATGGGTTTTACCTTGGTGGATCGACAAAGTCCATACTTGGTTAGTGTACATGGATTCCATTTCGGATCTCATGGCCTCTAGCCATTTCTCGGAATCTGGGCTCATCATAGCTTCTTTATAGGATGTAGGCTCGTCAAGATTGATAAGCAATACATCACCGTTGTCAGTCAAGAGAAAAGAATATCTCTCGGGTTGACAACGGATCCTATTAGATCTATGAAGAGGTTGGTCTACTTGAACAGGTGTTTGCTCCACAACTCTTTGGGCAACAAATTCCTCATCCACAACACTTTGTGGTGCCTGTTCATTTTCCATCGAAGCCTTAGTGTTATCATCATCTTGAACTTCTTCAAGATGAATTTTACTCCCACTAGTATTTCTAGAAATAAATTCTCTTTCTAGAAAGACAGCATTTCTGGCAACAAACACCTTGCCAAGTGTGGGATGTAAAAGTAATATCCCTTAGTTTCCTTGGGATATCCTACAAAATAACACTTATCTGATTTGGGTCCTAGTTTATCTGAGACTTGACATCTAACGTAAGCTTCACAACCCCAAATCTTTATAAAAGATATTTTGGGACTCTTCCCAGTCCATATCGTATATGGTGTCTTTTCTACGGCTTTTGATGGGACGCGATTAAGTGTGAAAGCGGCTGTCTCTAGAGCTAAACCCCAAAAGGAAGTAGGTAGATCAGTCGGCTCATCATTGATCGTACCATATCTAATAGAGTCGATTTCTCCTCTCGGATACACCATTCCATTGTGGTGTTCGGTGGAGTGAGTTGGGATATTATCCCACACTCGGCCAGTGATCACGAAACTCTTGACTAAGGTATTCACCACCTCGATCGATCGAAGTAGCTTATCACGCTTACCAAGTTGGTTTTGTACTTCATTCTTGAATTCTTTGAACTTTTCAAAGGATTCTGACTTATGTCTCATCAAATATAAGTAGCCAAATCTACTCATATCATCAGTGAAAGTAATAAAGTACTTATAGCCTCCTCTGGCTTCGACATTGAAAGGGCCACATACATCAGTATGTATGAGTCCTAACAAATCCGTCGCTCTCTCGCCATGTCCACTAAATGGAGTTTTAGTCATCTTTCCTAAAAGACAAGACTCGCATACCTCATATGATTCAAAAACAAATGAGTCCAATAATCCATCTTTATGGAGTTGGGATATCGTTTTTATTTATGTGACCTAGCGGCGATTGCGAGATATGTCTGGTTCATATCATTCGATTTGAACCGTTTGGTATTTACGTTATAAATTGGGTTATCTAAATCTAGAACATAGAGACCATTCATAAGTGGTGCATTACAATAGAACATTTCATTTAAATAAATGGAACAACATTTGTCCTTTATTATAAAAGAAAAGTTTTTCTTGTCTAAACAAGATCTGAAATTATGTTCTTTGTTAATGCGGTACATAGAAGCACTCCTCTAGTTCTAAGATAAGCCCGATGGGCAAAGACAAAGAATATGTTCCTCTGACTCTGTGACAACTTTTGCGCCATTGCCTACTAAGTAGGTCCACTTCACCCTTTGCCATTATTCTACTATTTCTCGTCCTGCACATTAGTACAAATGTGAGATGCACATCCATTATCTAATACCCATGTAGAAGAAATAGATAGATTAACTTCTATAACGTGTATACACAGGCGAAGTCCACTTCTCTTGTTCTTTACTTCCTCAAGGTAGACTTTGCGATTCCGCTTCCGATGTCGATCTCACGCAATGGCGATCCCTTCCTTAGGTACTTTACCTTTACCCTTTGAAGTGGATGAATTGGCCTTGCCTTTGGCTTGGGTCTTACCCTTGCCTTTGCGCTTACCTTTGTCCTTCTTGACCATTAGTACATTACTAACTTTCTTCTTGAGATTTGGTTGGTTGATTCTCAACATCTTTGAGAATCTCGAGCAAAGGTTTATCAATTTCATTCATGTTATAATTCATGTGAATTGATTGTATGCTTAAGCGATTGCGAGGATAACATCGATTTGCCAATTCTTGGCTCGATGGAAAACCTAGTCTTTGAGGTTCTCAGCGTACCCAATCATTTTAGTCGTGAGTTCCTACAGTGTTCCTTCTTGCATCTTGCATGCAAAAAGAGCCTTAGACACTTCAAAGCGCTCGTGCCTAGCTTGTCCTTGATATAGTTGTTTCAAATGCTCAACCATATCATAGGCATCCATGTTCTCATGTTGCTTCAAGCTCGAGTTCATGGTGGCAAGCATAAGGCATGACACATCTAATCGTCATCTTGATGCTTCTTATAAGCATCCTTTTGACGAGTGGCGCGAGGCGGGTATTTGAGGTAGCTTTGCTCTAGGACATATAGTTTTGCGTTCTTGCTTGAGGATAATCCTCAAGTTCCTATACCGATCAAGAAAGTTTGCTCCATTGAGCTTGTCCTTCTCAGGGACGGATCGCGAGATTGAGGGTGTGTCGTGTTAGATGACATGGTGATCTACAACATTAAAATGCAAAGTTAAGTATCATACCTAAATCATTTAATTGGGCCTTTAATTAAATGAGGCTCCACTAAATTCTCATAGCTACTATTTAGCTATAAATTTATATGGGATAAAGATCCACATCATAATTAGTCTTGAGTTAGCTTTGGCTAATCGCCCAAGGCGTAGTATAATTAGGTAGGCAATCTTTTGCCAATTACATCTGATGTAACTCTTTAATAGCTTTGGTTAAGTTTTAGATTAGTTTAGTGTTTATTCCTAAACCGGCTTCCGGTGTGGCGAGGCACAGGGCCTTCTTGGATATCGAGCAACGACCACTTCTAAGACAAAGTGATGTTGAAATCACACAAAACTAATGTTAACACTTATGTTCAAAGCTAATATATGCCTCTACTTTCTTAACCAATTAAGAAAACACTTAATTAAGTCTTAACCAAGGTTTGATAGCGGGACATCACGATTGTCCACTCGCACTCTTCAAGATAAAATGCATTGCTTTGCTTTGGCAAACCCAATAACAAATGATCGAGGAAGTAGTGAGTACCAACTTTGGTAGGAATATAGTTTAGACTTATTAAGAAATAAACATGTATCATATACATATTAGCATACATCACATATAAGCTAAACTAATCATGCATCACATACAAGCTAAACTAACATGCATCACATACATATTAAACTAACGTGTCATGGTTATGGCCCTTATTCTACAATCTTCTCAAGCCAATGAAAAGATTGATTGGTCAACCTAGGGATAGCATCTTCTCCTAAGTGCTTCCTTTTGGTTGTCTTGTGTGTTGACTTCCTCCTTGTAACCTCATCTTCCAATGGACCCTCCATCCTTGTTTTGTACATTACAAAAGGAGAAATACTCGAGTTACATTCGAGTCTAAAACTAATTTTACAACAAGAATATTAGGAGAAAGGCACGACACGCAGGCCGTATTAAGAATTACAACACACAATCACAAACTTTTGGGACTAGGCCATAACCATGCACCATGTCATTTTAACTTTTAAAAGACATTGGATATTTTATTATGTTTGAAAATTTGCTAATGCAATTATCAACTCATAATAAAATTTATCCTACTTCTATATCACATATAAAATAGAGAAAACCTATTTTTATCGATCTTTATAAGTGGCTCTGATACCCTTTGTAGGGAAATCTCGTATGCCAAATGGCATATCTTAGCGGAAAAATAGGATCCCTTCCAAGTGATCCATGCGAAAAGCAAACTCGTATAAAATAAATTTCTCTAAACCAAACCTATCTTATAGGAGAGGATTACCTTTGTTGCGTGCCCTTGCTAATCCGCTTTTCCTTTGGTTTGTTGGATCTTTGCTTACGTTCAAGTGTCAGGTGCCTCTATCACGTATCCACACAGGCGCTCTTGTCTCACAAAGGAAAACTAGAAGAGCTCTCCTTTACTTCTTGCTAGAAGTCCTAAAGGAGAGAGGAAGAGCGGGACAAGGAGAAAGGACGAAGAAGACTCCTCTTCTGGCTAGCCTACACTCACACACCCACACAACTCCAGCTTCCACCACGCTCTCTCACAACCACAACACCCAAAACACACTATATGGGCCACTCCATGGAGCCTTTTATAGGGTTGGAAAAACCCTTCCACCTCCTTCACATTCAATGCAATCCATTGCATTGAGACACACTCAAAAAGGATTTGGCTTCCTTGTTTGGCCGGCCACTTAAGGAGACAAAACCATTTTGTTTCCTTCCACCTTAACTAGCTTAGGTGGATGCTTAGGTGGCATGCTTATGTGGCATGCTTATGTGGCATTCTTATGTGGCATTCTTATGTGGCATTCATGCATGTTGAATTAATCTTATTAATTCAATTAAGCTTATGTTATCATATTGAATTAATCTTATTAATTCAATTAAGCTTATGTTATCATATTGAATTAATCTTATTAAATCAATAAGGTAACATATTGAATTAATCTCATTAAATCAATTAGCTAAAATTCTCATTAAGCTTAAAGTCCAAAAACCATTTTGTACTTAAGCTTATTCCCATATTATTCTAGTCAAACTAGAATACTCTAATTCCTCTAATTATCATGCTCTTTGTGTGTGACCCTATAGGCTCTCATAACGTTGGCAGTGGACCTAAACTCTTTTAGATACACAAGCAATGAGCGGCATCTAGCAATACATCATTGCTACCCAAGTTACGAGATAAGTCAAGATCCGACTAACCTTTCCGTGACTACTATAATATATGACCGTGTCCTTCTATCCTTGATATCGAGTTGATCAATGAGGCATAGGCCGTGTCATCCTCGATCAATCTATGTGTTTCTTGATCCTGAGTAAACTAACTCAAACAAATGAGCTCAATATCTCATATTGACTCATTCGAGCATGGCCATGCATTTTAGTAGTTCTACTCAATCAAGGGGCCCACCGATATCACTCCCGTCATATGGAAGGGATAGATCCCATCTACATCACTCACATCCCTCCGCATAATTTGTTACATACCCAGTAATCGCCTTTATGGTCCACCCTGTTACGGGTGACGTTTGACGATACCAAAGTACATAACTCCTTATGTAGGGAACCGTAGTGACTTCAGGTCTAAGGACTATTCATACCAATAGTCACATGAGAAAGTTTATGACACTCATATAACGATCCATGAAACTTTCTCATGGCGGGTCAGTTCAGTATATATTCTCCAATATATACCCATGTGTCAACTTGATATCATATATCCATGACTTGTGAGATCAAGTCATCAATTGACCTACATGCTAGTCTTTATGTATTAATATTGCCCTTGCATATTAATACTCGACTAGGAACATTTAGGAAAGTGTTCTCTACAGCCTCTCATAATCAATTCTGCCAATTGATGTGCTGTAGATAAGAATCTACTTTTCTAGGGCATTATTATATTTAAATTAGCTGGCACAAGCAAGATGTAAATATAATAACCAATCCTTTGCCTTTATAGAATATGATACAAAATGTTCCCTATTCAACCATCACATGATTGGTTCTAGGGCTTTAACTAACATCCAAGATATTGTCCATGAGCAAAATGTATATAACCGTGAGAAAGATTATTATGTAGGTATCATTGTCTTGGTTTACACAAATGACTGAGTAGTTCAATACATCATGTTCACTAAGCAGCAAAGTAAATATAATGGTATTCTACTACGGAAGGTTCAAAGCCACAAGCTACGTTTCCTGACGCAATAATCTTTTGATTGAACTCTCCTTTAGTGTTAATGTTAGTAATATATGAGAGATGTCCTAAGGCAATCGCCTTATGTTTGAACCATTTATATGATAAATGAAGATTAACTATTTGAGTATACATGTTTTCATGTATTTGATTAGATCTTAAACTCATTTACTGAATGTCCACGATACGATTCACAGCATGAGAGAATTTGTGATTGGATCACAACTAGTGAGTATCTCTATATGTGTAATTGTGATGTATCAGAATTATCCCTAGTCGATAAATTGATGGATTTGGACACCATCAATTCTGTCAAGACTAGCACGAGGTATACTCCTTAGTGTATCCAAGTAGCTGATTCTCACTGGCTGGAGACATTATGATGTCCAGAGTTAATCGTGGATGCTAGTTATGGTAACTAGTTCATTGGAGTGACCAGCCATAAGACTTCATATGGTTCTCTGCATATATAGATATATCAATGAAGTTCTTACTGCAGCTTAAGTGCGATGTTCCTTTGACTTGTGGTATTCAAGTCATCTTGATCATGAAGACTTATGCTTTGACATCTTAAGCAAGCATCTCTGAGGAGATATGGACCCGGGATGATTGGGTATAAGTCGAAGTGATCGAAGGTGTTTGAATAGCCTATAAAGGATTCACCACTTCTTGCGAGGAGATGTATACCCATGGCCTCTCGTCAGATTGTTACTAAAGTCTTTGGCCAAAGCATTACATGTTTAGAGTAAGGTACTCTTGGATACATGTGCAGTAACTAGAATCCGTAGGATGAGGAAATGATACTTGGGCTAGGTGTGACGTAGTCAACCTAGTGGGGACTGACACTATAGACCATGTCCTGAACCAAGTGGGTATAAGATGAGTGAAAGGACTGGGGCACGATTCATTGTAGCTGCTGAAGGGTTTCAGAAATAGTTCTGGATAAACTGTTGATCTTTTTGGTTAATTGGCGATCATGATGTACTACTAGGTGCCACTCATGATCGTTCTATAATTAATGGTTAATTATAGATGACCAACATAAATCGAGAACTTATTTGTTCACACGCACAACGAGTGTAATCCGAAGAATTTAAAATGAGCTTGAGAATGAGATTCTTAGACCGAGAGAAACTAGGTTTGGTTGGACCAAACAAGGAGCGAGCATGAAATCATTTCAGTCGCAATGGAAGCGTGGATGGGTCATGTCTTACAAAGACATAATGGATGAATCAAATTGGTTTGGTTCTAATCTAATGGTGAAGAATAAACCAAAAGGGTTTGGTTTGTTTTAAACGAATGAACCAAAGTTGGTTCGGTTCATTTTAACTTAAAATAGACCCTCCTTGCCATAATGATGGCAAGTGCCCTTTTGAGCTGATTCTGCCTTTTTAGCCTTTTTCTTCCCCTTCTATTGTTTCTTTGACTTCCTCTTAGAACCTTTCTGCTAGGAATCAACTAACAGCACCATCCCCTGCTCATGCTTCACAGAAGGCTCCACAGTCTTCAGCATGTTGACCAATACCACAGATGAACCTTCTTGCATCTCAGAGGTGAAGAGGAGCTTGGAGATTTTGAACCTTTCGAATCTCACTTGCTCATCAAACAACTTATAAAGATGAAATACTATGGTATGAGAATGCATATGCTCATGCTGCTTCCATAGCTCAGGTACCATCGCGGCTAGCATGATGCAACTCGCATTTCAGAATCAGTCACATGTTTCTGATAGGCCAACAATTGGTCCGGAGTTGCATTGTCACTAGGACGAGCAGGAAGAGGCACTTCGAGGATATTTGCAAGCTTTTCAACCTTGAGAACAATTCTCAGGTTGAATCCAAAAGCCAGTCCAAGAAGTTCGACCCAATCAATTTATTTGAATCCAAAATAGAGTGCAAATTCAAAGACATCATGATCAATCAATTAACCTTGAAATAAAAATCAAGAATATATGAGAAAATGATTTTAAAATGTATCAACATACATTTATAAATCCCATTCATTTTTTAAATTTTTTAAAAAACCACAAAAATCACTTCGGGAGATCATAGGTCCATCTCTGAATAATTTCTTTTTATTGCAAAATTTGAAACTACGGCTATGTATACACATGTTGTACTATGCATGCGTGTGATGTGTGTGATATAATAAATTAGATTTATTGCTTTTTATTTCTTCCGCTGTGCACATGTTTATGAAACATTTTCGAACACACACTCGTCGTGGTGCCGGAAACCCAACAGTGGTATCAGAGCCCAGGTTGTGTTTCGACATAATCATAAAATTATTTTGCAATAATCGTTATTGTATTTATGGAAATTTTATACTTTTGGAAGTTTAGAAGTATTTATGGAAATTTTCTAATTTTGGAAAGTCTAGAAGTATTTATGGAAATCTTCTACTTTTGGAAAGTTAGAAGTATTTATGGAAATTAACACTTTCCATAAATAAAATATTTGATTAGATTTAGAAATTTGTTTTCTAATTTAATCATGATTTGATTTGTGAAATCAAATCTAAAATATATTTTATTTCCATAAATAGTTTTCACAATTTAGGAAATTTATTTCCTAAATTAAATTTGACTTTCCTTAATTGAGACCTTCCATAAATAAAATATGTGATTAGATTTGGAAATTTGTTTCCTAATTTAATCATGATTTGATTTTGGGAATCAAATCTCAAATATATTTTATTTCCATAAATAGTTATGACATATATGGAAATTTTATACATGTCATAATCGTATGCCATGTAATTGCATTAGATGCATATCATTATGTCATGCGTGTCGTGACATTAGATGTATGTCATGTATGTCATGTCATGTAGATAATAGTTATTTGCATGCAAAGAGGATGAGACATAAAAACCCTTACTCAATATTAAAGCCTACACCTTCCATTAATATGGTTAGAACCAGAGTTCCGTTTCTTGTTTGGGTTGTTGGACTCTCTCCAAGCCCGGCTCGAACCCGAACATGTTCAAACCATGGAATAGTTTAATACTAATATGGTAAGAGTTAGAGGTCAATCGTTAGCTTTGGTTGTTGGACTCTCTCCAAGCCGGGCTAATTGGTTGAATGCACTCTAACCATATTAAAACTATTTCTCGATTAATGGGTTGGCTTTAACCTGGAGCATCGGCTTGTTGGACTCTCTCCAAGGTTGATGTGAAGGGAGGTGAAGTTGGGTGCTATGCATATGATGCATACTTGTTAATGAGGTAACAACCCGATGTATGTGTGAACATTCAATAAGTTGATAGCACATTGTGATAGGTGTATATATATGATATGCAATTGGTATATTTGATACCTACCATCGTAGCTATGAATGGCTTGTTGGACTCTCTCCAAGGTTGTTCATATCTATGTTGGATATCAGCCCATTCGGAGAAGGACCTATGATCTCCCGAAGTGATTTTGGGGTTTTTAAATTCGAAAAATGAATGGGATTTGTAAATGTATGTTGATGCATTTTAAAATCATTTTCTCATATATATTTGATTTGTATTTCTAACTTAATCAATTGATCATGATGTCTTTGAATTTGCGTTCCATTTTGTATTCGAATAAATTGACTGGGCCAAACTTCTTGGACTGACTTAGAAACTTGAGAATTGTTCTTAAGGTTAAAAAGCTTGCAAATGTCCTCGAAGTGCCTCTTCCTGCCCGTCCTAGTGACAATACAACTCTGGACCAATTGTTGGCCTATCAGAAACATGTGATTGATTCTGAAATGGCGAGTTGCATCATGCTAGTCGCGATGGTACCTGAGCTATGAAAGAAGCATGAGCATATGGATGCCCATACCATAGTCTTTCATTTTAATGAGTTGGTTGATGAGCAAGTGAGATTCGAAAGGTTCGAAGTCTCCAAGCTCCTCTCCACCTCTGAGATGCAAGAAGGTCCATCTGTGGTACTGCTCAACATGCTGAAGATTGTGGAGCCTTCTGTGAAGCATGAGCAGGGGACGGTGCTGTAAGTTGATTCCTCGAAGAAAGTGTAGGGGATCGGTACGGCTGGATAGAGGGGGGTGAATAGCCCTTTTCGTTTGGATGCCGATATTTGCTCGTCTACAAAACTAATTAGCGCAAGCGGAAGACTAATAAAGACAAACAAATAGAAATATGAGAAAACAATCGCTAACAAAGAATGTAACGTGGTTCACGGCTACGCCGCTAATCCAGGATCCCGATTCGTCCGAGGTGAATCACTCCTCCAAAGCCAATCACTATTGGTCTCTCCTTTGCACCAAGCTAGGTGGAGTTAACCTTTACAATCAAGATCACTCTTCTTACAAATAGAATGGAGTAAAAACAAGTAAGAAGAGTTTAGAGCTTGTGGGGCACTAGGAAGATCACTTAGAGCATAAGCATTAGCCTCTCAAAGGCTTACACCCTCTCTTTTTATAGAGAGGGCTGATTTCTTCCCGTTGGCCGCCATCAGTCGACTGTCGCCCTTGGCAGTCGACTGCCGTCACTACAATGGCCTCCGAACACGTCGGATCCCGACCGTTGTAGTCCAACGGAACTCTTAGCGATCATACTCCGTAGTCGCCGCCGTAATCGGCCCGTCGGCTCACAAAACCTATTGACGGCCAAAACCCTATTGACCTATTGCTACCTGATCGATGGTCTTGGCAATCGATCGCCCACGTATGGCGATCATCACGCTACAATCCTCGATCATATACGGTCAAACTACACTCGACTCGAGCGCCGATCGCATGATATGATAATGACTGGTGTCGGGAAAACCCATCCGACACTTGGCCAAATGGCCAAGTTTCACCTAAGAGCTACCCCTCCTCGGGTTACAATCACTCACTCTCATCTCTCGGAGTCCTTCACCTTCGAAGTTCTCTTCGTTCTCGGCCACGTCCCTCGGCAGCATCAGGCGCACGACTCTGCAATGCTCCTTCGCGTCTCTTGCCTCGAAGTCTACTTCCTCCGCCTTCACTCCAAGCTTCTCGTCCGGCGGTCCCTCGGATGCTCCAAGCGCATGGCTTCCGCAAAGCTATCCTTCACCGACTCAAGGCACGAGTCATGAGATGTGAAACTCGCCACGGCTCCATGTGCGAATTACTAAGTCCTGCACGACTTCAACGCACATATCAAATCAACATATCAAACTAACTTAAACCCTTTGCCACACCATCAAAACCATATTACGGCAAGAGATTGCCCTAACAATCTCCCCCTTTTTGATGTGTGACAATCCGTTTAAGTTAGGTAAAAACATTTGATATAAATTCTAAGGTAAGAAAGCATGTAAAGATAAACATGATATAGCAACATGCAACTCCCCCTTAATCCATGAAACTCTCTATGCAAATTTTCTCCCCCTATTATATATTTCTCCCCCTAAAATAATTAACTTGAACATAATTATTTCTCCCCCTTTGACACCATCAAAAAGATTAACACTAAGTTATAAGCTCATGGCATCAAGTATAAAGAGAAACATACACTAAAATCAGTCAAAACCTGATAAAATCAGGTTACTGTACTTGTTCATGATCCATCGATCATTGCTATCGTATAATGATCGGCACAAGAATCCAATTTACGATTCTGGATGAATTTTAGAAATGCACTATTAATTCCAGAAAATTCAAAAAATCATGAAATTTGGGGAACATATTTCTTTTAAGTATATCTATCAGTGAAAAATAGGTTTTCATGAAAAATCATTATATTTCTACATATTTGCCAAAAATCCAAAAGCTTTAAAAATTACTAGGTTTTTGATCATAAGAGTATCCATTTTAACACCTAGTCTTGCATCCAATTGTTTCAAAACATGAATACATGTATTTTAAAGTAAGAAATTGTTTTGAAAACATATGAAATATCCAACCATGATCTTTGGGCAATATGTCTATGAATTAAACATAAGCCTTCCCCATGATTGGTCTATTATTGCTATGTTGATATTTTAAATGACCATCTAAATGCCATAGGCATTAGTGGACATTTGTATCATCCTAACATCTCACCCATGCTAAGTTTGCAATCAAGTTAGCCTATAGTGAGTGTGAGATGCATCCTAGGGGGTATTTGTATATATTTAACCAATATATTCATGCAATTCTATCATGGTTAAGTATCAACCTAATAATCCTCATGATCATAAAGACATATATGAATGAATTCTACATTATGATCATGAAACTCATGTATTCATCAAATAATAGTCATGCATTAGGTATTATATGATGATAATAAACAAAGTATCACCTAAAGCATGATTCAACCCTATTTCTCATGATAACGTGCCAAATTTTAAAAACATAAATCATGATTGCAAATATACATAGGAATTACATCAATCATCATGATTTAAGCAATATTATCTATTTATGGGCACGTTATCATCACCCAACACTATCTAAAAAAAATGTTGTCCCGTCATCCTAAGTCAACCAAAATATGATATAGGTTAATTCCATATGGTTGACTACCCTAGGGTTATCCTAACCCTTAAGGATGGATTTTGGAACCCAAAATAAGTTCTTTCCTATTTGGTTCACTAAGTATTCCTTGGGGATCCATTTTCTAGCTATTACCTTCTTCTTATCTTGTCCCCTAGCTATAAGGCATTTGTAGGCCTTTTCATTTTTCTTTTCCTTGTAGCCTAGGCCCTTTTTGTTGAAACTAGCTCTTTGGCTCCCTAAGATCATGTTCAATGTGTTGGAGCCAATTGTGAATTTTTCTAGGGCTTTTGTTAAATAATCTACCTTTTCCCTTAATGCCCTATTTTCCTCTATGCATGCATCATTAACATCCAATGGCACATAAAGGTCATGTGAGCATGCATCATTTAAGCTAGAAGAAATATTATCATTTAAGCATGCATTTTCTAGCTTATTTTCCAATGCCTTAATTTGATTAAGCATGATTTTATTTTTCTTTTTCATTCCAAATAAGTCCTTAGTTAAACTAGAAATTATGGAAACTATTTTCTTAGGAGAGGCTTTCGTTACCATAGTTTCCATATCCTCTTCTTCTTCTTCGGATGAGGAGGATGTGGAGGCTCCCCCTTCACTTGAGCTCTCCCCACTTGTGCTTGATTCTTCATTTGAGGAGGAGGAACAATCCGAGTCATGAAGAGCCATTAGTGCTAGGTTGGAGTACACATGCTCTTCTTCTTCGGATGAGGATGAAGAGGCAAGGTCATCCCATGTCTTGGCTTTGAGTGCCATGGCCTTCCCTTTTCCTTTTGCCTTCTTTTCTTCTTCCTTTTTCTTGCTTCCCTTCTTCTTCTTCTTTTCTTCTTTCTTCTTCCTTTCTTCCTTGCTCTTGTTTAGGAGGGGACAATTATCCCTTATATGTCCCTCTCCTTGGCAATTATAGCATATGCCCTTCCCCCTTGGTCTTCTATTCCTATCATTAGATTTATGAAATCTAAAATTCTTAAATGCACGTCTTACCTTCCTTACCATATAGGCTTCTTCGGTGCTATCCAAGGAGGAGGAGGAAGCTTCATCGGATGAGGAGGAAAGGACTTCCATCTTCTTCTTCCCCTTGTTTGCTATCAAAGCTACTCCTCTTGAGGGTTGGATTCTAGGCTCTTCTTGTATTCCTTCAAGCCTAGATTCATGTAATTCTATAGTGGAGAAAAATTCATCTAGAGTACTTACCTCTAGATTCTTTGAAATGTAAAATGAGTCCACCATTGAACTCCACTTGGATGATCGGGGGAAAGCATCTATGGCCTTCATTATCATGTCGCGATTGGAGAGCCTTTCTCCTACACTTGTTAGTCCATTTAAAATTTCTTTGAATCTAGAATGCAAAGAAATTACCTTTTCTCCCTTTTCTAATTTAATGTTGGATAGTTGGGAGCGGAGGAGATCTCTCCTTGCTTGCTTTGCCTCGGATGTGCCTTCATGAAGCTCAATTAGCTTCTCCCACATCTCCTTGGCGCTTAGGCATTCTCCTATTCGGTTGATTTCTTGTTGGGGGAGCACATTGAAGAGATGATGCTTGGCTTTTGAATTTGCAAGGTGCTCTTCCCTTTGCCTTTTGGTCCACCTAGATTTCTCTATTGGCTTCCCTTCTTCATCCCTAGGCAAAACGAAACCGGATTCCATTGTAATCATAATGTCAAAATCCGTTTCGAAAAATACCTCTATTCGCTTCTTCCACCAAGTGAATTCTCCTTCAAACTTCGGAGGATGGATGTTGGAGCCGGCCATTTTGAAAGTTGCTTGTTGTGGCGGTTAGTCCTCGACAAGCTTTCCTCGACTCTGATACCACTTGTAGGGGATCGGTACGGCCGGCTAGAGGGGGGTGAATAGCCCTTTTCGTTTGGATGCCGGTATTTGCTCGTCTACAAAACTAATTAGCGCAAGCGGAAGACTAATAAAGACAAACAAATAGAAATACGAGAAAACAATCGCTGACAAAGAATGTAATGTGGTTCATGGCTACGCCGCTAATCCACGATCCCGATTCGTCCGAGGTGAATCACTCCTCCAAAGCCAATCACTATTGGTCTCTCCTTTCCACCAAGCTAGGTGGAGGTAACCTTTACAATCAAGATCACTCTTCTTACAAATAGAATGGAGGAAAAACAAGTAAGAAGAGTTTAGAGCTTGTGGGGCACTAGGAAGATCACTTAGAGCATAAGCATTAGCCTCTCAAAGGCTTACACCCTCTCTTTTTATAGAGAGGGCTGATTTCTTCCGTTGTCGCCATCGGATCACCGCCCTTGGCGGTCATTGCCGTCACTACAACGGCCTCGAACACGCGTCGGATCTCGACCGCTGTAGTCCAACGGAACTCTTAGCGATCGGTGATGGACCTCATCGATTGATCGCTGCCTCTCGATCGGCGCGATCGGCTACGAACAATACGTGGCCAAAACCTATTGACGATCATTGCTGCGCCTTGGCCGGTCGATCTTGATCGGCCCGCGTATGGCGATCGGCTCACGCCTAATCGATCATTCGTATACGGTCGAACTACACTCGACTGAAGCGATCGACTACCATGGCATGGCGATCGGCGGTGTCGGAAAACCCATCCGACACTTGGCCAAATGGCCAAGTTTCACCTAAGAGCTACCCCTCCCCGGGTTACAATCGCTCACTCTCATCTCTCGGAGTCCTTCGCCTTTGAAGTTCTCTTCGTTCTCGGCCACGTCCCTCGGCAGCATCAGGCGCACGGCTCTGCAATGCTCCTTCGCGTCTCTTGCCTCGAAGTCTACTTCCTCCGGCTTCACTCCAAGCTTCTCGTCCGGCGGTTCCTCGGATGCTCCAAGCGCACGGCTTCCGCAAAGCTATCCTTCACCGACTCAAGGCACGAGTCATGAGATGTGAAACTCGGCACGGCTCCATGTGCGAATTACTAAGTCCTGCACGACTTCAACGCACATATCAAATCAACATATCAAACTAACTTAAACCCTTTGCCACACCATCAAAACCATATTACGGCAAGAGATTGCCCTAACAGAAAGGTTCTAAGAGGAAGTCAAAGGAATAGCAGAAGGGGAAGAAAAAGGATAAAAAGGCAGAACCAGCTCAAAAGGACACTTGCCATCATTATGGCAAGGAGGGCCATTGGCGAAGAAATTGCAAGATTTATCTTGAATCCGTGAAGAAGAATAAGGCATCGGATGTCCCATCTTCTTCATATATCTTCGTTATTGATTGTCATTCTATTTCCTCAAACACTTGGGTATTGGATACTGGGTGTAGCTCACATATATGTAATGACATACATGGGCTAAGGAATAGAAGAAGACTCGTCAAGGGAGAGTCAAATTTACGTGTTGGGAATGGAGAAAAGCTTGCTGCACTCGCCATCAGAACGTATTTATTGAAACTCCTTACATGACATGTCTTAGAACTGGACAATTGCTTTTATGTTCCTTCGTTGATAAAGAACATCATTTCTATTTCTTGTTTAAATAGAAATAGGTACCATTTGACTTTTAGTAACAATTGTTGTTACATAACTTTTAATGACGTTCTTTATGGGACTGGAACTTTGAGCAATGGTATTTATACGTTGGAGGTATCCAGGGACATTTTCAATATCGAAGCGAGCAACAAGCATGCTCAAAAGGATAATCAATTAGACTCCTATATATGGCATTGTCGTCTTGGCCATGCAAGCAAGAAACACATGTCTGAATTACACCAATGTGGAATTCTGGAATCGTTTGAATTAGATTCATATGATACATGTGAATCATGCTTAAAAGGCAAGATGACCAAGTTACCTTTTACGGGAAAAGGTGAATGGGTGGGTGAGTTGCTTGGTCCAATACATATTAATGTATGCAGACCTATGTCAACTCAAGCTTTAGGAGGCTATAGCTACTTCATTACCTTCACCGATGATCACTCACGATTTGGGTATGTGTTCTTGATGAAACACAAGTCTGAAGCCTTTAAAAGGTTCAAAGAATTTATAAATGAAGTAGAGAAACAACATGACAAGAGTATTAAAATACTTCGATCGGATCGAGGTGGTGATACTTAAGTCAAGAGTTTCTTGATTACCTAAGAGACAATGGTATATTGTCTCAATGGACCCCGCCATATACACCGTAGCATAATGGGGTATCTGAGAGGCATAACCGAACCTTGTTGGACATGGTCAGGTCAATGATGAATCATGCGAATCTTCCCAAATCCTTTTGGGGCTATGCACTTCAGACAACTGTTTACTTGTTAAACAGAATGCCAACCAAGGTAGTCTCTACTACTCCATATGAGATATGGAATAGTAAGAAATCTCATGTATCTTACTTGAAGATATGAGGTTGTCCTGCTTATGTGAAGCGGACTGTATCAGACAAATTAGATGCTAAGTCTGATAAATGTCTATTTATTGGATACCCTAAGGAAACAAGGGGTTACCAATTCTATCATCCTGTGAAACAAAAGGTGTTTGTTTCAAGGCATGCTGTGTTTCTAGAAAAAGAGTTTCTCTTGCAAGAAAATAGTGGGAGTGTCGTCGAGCTTAAGGAGGCTTGAGAGACTCAAATAGATATTGATGAGATACCTGGTGAAGCACAATAGCCAATAACTCATAGTGATTAGCAATCAGCTGGACCTATTGAGACACCACATCTTCGTAGATCTGGTAGAACACGCAATATTCTTGAGAGATATGGATTTCTCATAAGTGAATCGAACGACATGTTACTCATTGATGATGAGGAGCCTACCAGTTATGAAGAAGTTCTGACAAGTTCAGAAAGGGATAAGTGGCTTGAAGCCATAAAGTCAGAAATGAATTCCATGTATGAAAACCAAGTTTGAAACTTGGTTGACCCACCTGAAGGCATAAATCCTATAGGGTGCAAGTGGATTTTTCAAGAAGAAAACTGACATGGATGGTAATGTGATTACCTATAAAGCTAGATTGGTGGCGAAAGGATATCGTCAAAAGCAAGGTGTTGATTATGATGAAACCTATTCGCCTGTTGCTATGCTTAAATCCATTCGGATGCTCCTGGCCATAGCGACTCATTATGATTATGAGATATGGCAGATGGATGTGAAAACAACTTTCCTTAATGGAAACCTGCTCGAGGACATATATATGATATAGCCTGAGGATTTCACATCGGTTGATAAAACCAAGATATGCAAATTGCGACGGTCCATATATGGATTGAAGCAAGCATCCAGGAGCTGGAATATCTGCTTTGATGAGACAATCAAAAAGTTTGATTTCTCACAAAATCCAGACGAACCTTGTGTGTACAAGAAGGTTAGTGAGAGTACAATTGTATTCCTAGTATTGTATGTCGATGACATATTACTTATAGGAAACGATGTTTCAGTCTTACAGTCAGTTAAGATTTGGTTATCCAAGACATTCTCCATGAAAGACCTGGGAGAAGCAACCTACATCCTCGGGATTAAGATCTATAGAGATAGATCAAAACGGTTGCTTGGTCTTTCGCAGTCTACATATATAGACCGAGTGCTAAAGAGGTTTAGCATGTCGGAATCCAAGAAAGATTTCTTACCTATCAGGCATGGGATACACCTTTCAAAGTCTATGTGTCTGTGCACAGAAGATGAGAGGATTTGCATGAGTAAGATTCCCTATGCATCCGCAATAGGATGTATCATGTATGCTATGTTATGTACGAGACCCGATCTATCATATGCTCTGAGTGTCATGAGAAGATACCAGTCTGATCCAGGAATGGATCATTGGGTGGCTATTAAGATGATCCTTAAGTACTTGAGAAGAACTAAGGATGCGTTCCTAATATATGGAGAAGGGTACATGGTGATACGTGGGTATACGGATGTCAGCTTCTAGACAGACAAGGATGATTCCAAGTCTCAATCTGGGTATGTATTCACCTGGAATGGAGGCGCAATAAGTTGGAAAGGTTCCAAGAATGACACTATAGTGGATTCTGCCACTAAGGCAGAATACATTACAGTTTTGGAAGCAGCAAAGGAAGCGGTTTGAATCAAGAAGTTCATCTCTGAACTTGATGTGGTCTCATCGATGATCCAAACATGTGCTTCACCGCTATCATTTGATTAGAGAGATCATAAGTAGGAAGGAAATACAAATCGAGAAGATTCCCACTGAAAGGAACTTAGCGGATCCTTTAACTAAGGCATTACCTTAAAGTAAGTTTGAGGGTCATGTTAGAGCTTATGGTATTGGATACCGTAGCGATTGACATTAGGCCAAGTGGGAGTTTGTTAGTAATATATGAGATATGTCCTAAGGCAATCGCCTTATGTTTAAACCATTTATATGATAAATGAAGATTCACTATTTGAGTATACATGTTTTCATGTATTTGATTAGATCTTAAACTCATTTACTGAATGTCCAAGATACGATTTACAACATGAGAGAATTTGTGATTGGATCACAACTAGTGAGTATCTCTACATGTGTAATTGTGATGTATCAGAATTATCCCTAGTCGATGAATTGATGGATTTGGACACCATCAATTCTGTCGAGACTAGCACGAGATATACTCTTTGGTGTATCCAAGCAGTTGATTCTCACTGGCTGGAGACATTATGATGTCCGGAGTTAATCGTGGATGCTAGTTATGGTAACTAGTTAATTGGAGTGACCAGCCATAAGACTTCATATGGTTCTCTGCATATATAGATATGTCAATGAAGTTCTTACTGTAGCTTGTTAGTAATATATGAGAGATGTCCTAAGGCAATCTCCTTATGTATGAACCATTTATATGATAAATGAAGATTCACTATTTGAGTATACATGTTTTATGTATTTGATTGGATCTTAAACTCATTTATTGAATGTCCACGATACGATTCACAGCATGAGAGAATTTGTGATTGGATCACAACTAGTGAGTATCTCTACATGTGTAATTGTGATGTATCGGAATTATCCCTAGTCGATGAATTGATGGATTTGGACACCATCAATTCTGTCGAGACTAGCACGAGGTATACTCCTTGGTGTATCCAAGCAGCTGATTCTCACTGGCTGGAGACATAGTGATGTCCGGAGTTAATCATGGATGCTAGTTATGGTAACTAGTTCATTGGAGTGACCAGCCGTAAGACTTCATATGGTTCTCTGCATATATAGATATGTCAATGAAGTTCTTATTGTGGCTTAAGTGCGATGTTCCTTTGACTTGCAGTATTCAAGTCATCTTGATCATGGAGACTTATGCTTTGACATCTTAAGCAAACATCTCTAAGGAGATGTGGACCCGGGATGATTGGGTATAAGTCGAAGTGATCGAAGGTGTTTGAATAGCCTATAAAGGATTCACCACTCCTTGTGAGGAGATGTATACCCATGGCCTCTCGTCGGATTGTTACTAAAGTCTTTGGCCAAAGCATTACATGTTTAGAGTAAGGTACTCTTCGATACATGTGGAGTAACTAGAATCCGTAGGACGAGGAAATGATACTTGAGCTAGGTGTGACGTAGTCAGCCTAGTGGGGACTGACACAATAGACCATGTCCTGAACCAAGTGGGTATAAGATGAGTGAAGGGAATGGGGCACGAATCATTTGAGCTACTGAAGGGTTTCAGAAATAGTTCTGGATCAACCGTTGATCTTTTCGGTTAATTGAGGATCATGATGTACTACTAGGTGTCACTCATGATCGTTCTATAATTAATGGTTAATTATAGACGGCCAACATAAACCGAGAACCTATTTGGTCACACGCACAACGAGCGTAATCCAAAGGATTTAAAACGAGCTTGAGAATGGGATTCTCAGACCGAGAGAAACTAGGTTTGGTTGGACCAAACATAAAGCGAGCATGAAATCGTTTCAGTCGCAATGGAAGCGTGGATGGGCCACGTCTTATGAAGACGTAATGGATGAACCAAAATGGTTTGGTTCTAATCCAATGGATGAGAATAAACCAAAGGGGTTTGGTTTATTTTAAACGAATGAACCAAAAGTTGGTTCGGTTCGTTTTAACTTAAAATAAACCATCATGGTTTGGTTTATTTTAACTTATCTTAATGGAGCGGGTTAACGGGCTTTATGGATATGATCCATTAACCATTAAGAGAATTAGTTCTCTATAAAAGAGGGCTTAAGGGATTGTTAAGCCCTAACCTAATCCAAAACCCTAGCCTCTTGAGTTGCCGCCCACCTCCACCCTTGGAGTTTTTCGGCGCCAACCAAAAGGCTGCTGCCGCCCAGCTTGTGTGCTGCCGTCCAAGTCCTTGCCGGCGTCCAAGCTTCAGCCGGTGATCCTCCGGCGACCCTCCGGTGATCTTCCTAGGCTTCGGTGAAAAGGTGAGCACTTGGCTTCCTTTGTTGGCCGGCGCCTATCTCCTCCACCAAGCTGTCCAGTTTTCTGGACAGCTTCTTCTCCTCTAGTCAGAGCGTCGTTTGGACGACGGTTAGAGATCCGACAGTGGCTAACTTACCGGGGATTCGATCTCCAGTAATCCTCTGAGGTGGAGGACGAAGGATTCGTCAATCGGTTGATGAATACCTCTCCGGAGAAGCGAGTTTTGAGGACTCGTCTTAGGATCCGAATTTGGATTCGGATCGTGATCATCTCTCGATCACGTCGTCTTCAACACGAGGCTAGTAACCCGTACGAAGATGAAGCTCGTGGCTTAGCGAAGTCATCCCGAGGAACTCGGCGTGGATACGGATAGAGACGATTCTAGCGAGGATCGTTCCGGTTGATGCCGTTCCCGCTACACGTCATACGAAAGGTATAACGTAGATAAATTTCTTTTTATTGCAAATTTAAATTTACGGTTATGTCTACACTTGTTGTAATATGCATGCGTGTGTTGTGTGTGTTGTAATAAATAGGAGTATTTATTATTTTTATTGCTTCCGCTGTGTTCATGTTTACGAAACATGATCGAACACACACACGCAGCGGTGCCGGAAACCCAACAGTGGTATCAGAGCCCAGGTTGTGTTTCGACATAATCGTAAAATGGTTTTGCGATAGTCATAATGTATTTCTAGAAATTTTCTAATTTTGGAAATTTAGAAGTATTTATGGAAATTTTTCAATTTTGGAAAGTCTAGAAGTATTTATGGAAATCTTCCACTTTTGGAAAGTTGGAAGTATTTATGGAAATTGATATTTTCCATAAATAAAATATTTGATTAGATTTTGGAAATTTGTTTCCTAATTTAATCATGATTTGATTTGGGAAATCAAATATTAAAATATTTTATTTCCATAAGTAGTTTTAATGATTTAGGAAATTGGTTTCCTAAATAGATTTTCCTTAATCAAATAATTCCATGAATAAAATATGTGATTAGATTTGGAAATTTGTTTCCTAATTTAATTATGATTTGATTTGGAGAATCAAATCTTAAATATATTTTATTTCCATAAATAGTTATGACATATAAGGAAATATATACATGACATAATTGTATGCCATGTAATTGCATTAGATGCATAACATTATGCCATGCGTGTCGTGACATGTAGATGTATGTCATGTATGCTATGCCATGTAGATAATAGTTATTTGCATGCAAAGAGGATGAGACATAAAAACCCTTAAACAATATTAAAGCCTACACCTTCCATTAATATGGTTAGAACCAGAGTTCCGTTTCTTGTTTGGGTTGTTGGACTCTCTCCAAGCCCGGCTCGAACCCGAATATGTTCAAACCATGGAATAGTTTAATACTAATATGGTAAGAGTCAGAGGTCAATCGTTAGCTTTGGTTGTTGGACTCTCTCCAAGTTGGGCTAATTGGTTGAATGCGCTCTAACCATATTAAAACTATTTCCCGATTAATGGGTTGGCCTTAACCTGGAGCATCGGCTTGTTGGACTCTCTCCAAGGTCGATGTAAAGGGAGGTGAAGTTGGGTGCTATGCATATGATGCATACTTGTTAATGTGTTAACAACCCGATGTATGTGTGAACATTCAATTAGTTGATAGCACATTGTGATAGTTGCATATACGTGATATGCAATCGGTATAGAAGATACCTACCGTCATAGTTATGAATGGCTTGTTGGACTCTCTCCAAGGTTGTTCATATCTATGATGGATATCAGCCCATTCAGAGATGGACCTACGATCTCCCGAAGTGATTTTGGGGTTTTTGAAATTCGAAAAATGAATGGGATTTATAAATGTATATTGATGCATTTTAAAATCATCTTTCTCATATATGCTCGTTTTGTATTTCTAGGTCAATAAATTGATCATGACATCTTTGAATTTGCGCACTATTTTGGATTCGAACAAACTGACTGGGCCTAACTTCCTGGACTGGCTTAGAAACCTGAGAATTGTTCTCAAGGCGGAAAAGCTAGCATATGTCCTTGAAGAGCCTCTTCCCAACGGTCCTAAGGACGATGCAACTCCAAACCAAATGTTGGTCTATCAGAAGCATGTGGCGATTCTCGAAATGGGCGAGTTGCATCATGCTAGCGGCGATGGTACTGAGCAGCGCATGAGCATATGGATGCTAATACTATGGTCTTCCATCTTCATGAGTTGTTCGATGAGCGAGATCCGAAGGTTCGAGGTCTCTAGGCTCCTCTTCACCACGAAGATGCAAGAAGGTTCATCGTAGTGCGATTTGTGCTAAAGATGAATGGGTACATCGAGCGGCTAGCTACCCTCGGTTTTGTGATGGATCATGAGTTAAGTATTGACTTAATTCTGCATTGTTTGCCCAAGAGTTTCTCACAATTTGTGATGAACTATCGGATGAACAAATTGGAATCCACCATTCCCGAGCTCCTCAATATCAAGACTGTGGAGCCTTCTACGAAGCATGAGGAGAAGGCGCTTCATAGTTGATTCCTCAAAGAAAGGTTCTAAGAGGAAGGCAAAAGAACAGAAGAAAGGAAAGAACAAAAGGGCAAAGAAGGTGGAACCAGCACAAAAGGGCACTTGCCATCACTATGGCAAGGAAGGCCACTGGCGAAGAAACTGTAAGATTTATCTTGAGTCCATGAAGAAGAAGAAGGCATCCGATGCCCCATCCTCTTCAGGTATCTTCGTTATTGATTGTCATTCTATTTCCTTGGACACTTGGGTATTGGATCTGGGTGTAGCTCACATATATGTAATGACATACAGGCTAAGGAATAGAAGAAGACTTGTCGAGAGAGTCAAATTTGCGAGTTGGCAATGGAGCAAAGGTTCTTGCGATCGCCATCGGAACTTATTTGTGAAGCTCCTAGTGGACTTGTCATAGAAGGACAATTGCTATTATGTTCCTTCTCTAATAAAGAACATTGTTTCTATTTCTGTTTAAATAGAAATGGTTTCCATTTGACGCGTTTAGTAACAATTTTGTTATATAACTTTAAATGGCGTACTTTATGGAACCAAACCTTGAGTAATGGCATTTATGTTGGACGTATCCAGTGACATTTTCAATATCGAAGCGAGCAACACGCGTGCTCGAAAGGATAATCAAATAGACTCCTATATGTGGCATTGTCGTCTTGGCCATATAAGCAAGAAACGCATGTCCAAATTACACCGATGTGGAATTCTGGAATCGTTTGAATTAGATTCATACGATACATGCGAATCATGCTTAAAAGGCAAGATGACTAAGTTACCTTTTACTGGAAAAGGTGAACGAGTGGGAGAGTTACTAGGTCTAATACATACTGATGTATGTGGACCTATGTCAACTCAAGCATTAGGAGGCTATAGCTACTTCATTACCTTCACCGATGATCACTCACGGTTTGGGTATGTGTTCTTGATGAAACACAAGTCGAAGCCTTTGAAAGGTTCAAAGAATTCAGAAATGAAGTAGAGAAACAACATGACAAGAGTATTAAAATACTTCGATCGGATCGAGGTGGTGAATACTTAAGTCAAGAGTTTCTTGATTATCTAAGAGACAATGGCATATTGTCTCAATGGACTCCGCCCTATACACCACAGCATAATGGTGTATCTGAGAGGCGTAACCGGACCTTGTTGGACATGGTCAGATCAATGATGAATCATGCAACTCTTCCCAAGTCCTTTTGGGGATATGCACTTCAGACAGCTATTTACTGTTGGTTCGGATCGATACCAATGGCCGGCTAGAGGGGGTGAATAGCCCTCGTTCGTTGGATGTCGTATTTTGCTCGTCTACGAAAACGTTAGCGCAAGCGGAAGCAATAAACTAAGACAAGCAAATAGAAGTAAAACAAAGACAATACAAACACGGAGATATAACGTGGTTCACGGCTACGCCGCTAATCCACGGTCCGATTCGTCCACGGTGAATCACTCCGAAACCCAATCACTATTGGTCTCTCCTTTGCACCAAGCTAGGTGGAGGTAACCTTTACAAACACTCCTCTTACAAATAGAATGGAAATAAGCTTGAGTAAGAGGATGGAAAGCTTTAGGGAACTTTGGGAGAGTATTAGAGCATGAGCATTAGCCTCCCAAACCCTTACCCCCTTCCTTTTTATAGAGGAAGAGGGTTTCTTCCCGTTGACACAGGATCAGTCGACTGATGCCCTCGATCAGTCGACTGATCCCGTAGCCGTTGCCCAACAACGGCCGCTTTCCACGTTGGATTCCATCCAACGGTATTGGCATCAGTCGACTGATGGGACCATCAATCGACTGATGCTCGATCAGTCGAATGCTCAGAGTCGACTCCATTCTCGCGTCTGCACGCTTCCATCACGATCGCTTTCCCGACATCGACATCACCGATCGCTACCCATGGCAACGATCGACCGCACTAAGACTTTATACCAGTCGATCAACCCATCGACTCAGAGCAGTCGACTGTCATGTCATGGCAGTCGACTGGTGTCGGGAAAACTCATCCGACACTTGGCCAAATGGCCAAGTTTCACCTAAGAGCTACCCTTTCCGGGTTACAATCGCTCACTCTCATCCCTCGGAGTCCCTCGCCTTCGAAGTTCTCTTCGTTCTCGGCCACGTCCCTCGGCAGCATCAGGCGCACGGCTCTGCAATGCTCCTTCGCATCTCTTGCCTCGAAGTCTACTTCCTCCGGCTTCACTCCAAGCTTCTCGTCCGGCGGTCCCTCGAATGCTCCAAGCGCACGGCTTCCGCAAAGCTATCCTTCACCGACTCAAGGCACGAGTCATGAGATGTGAAACTTTCCACGGCTCCATGTGCGAATTACTAAGTCCTGCATGACTTCAACGCACATATCAAATCATCATAACACACTAACTTAAACCCTTTGCCACACCATCAAAACCATATTACGGCAAGAGATTGCCCTTACAATCTCCCCCTTTTTGATGTGTGGCAATCCGTTTAAGTTAGGTAAAAACATTTGATATAAATTTTAAAGGAAAGAAAGCATGTAAACATAAACATGATATAACAACATGCAACTCCCCCTTAATCCATGCATGAAACTCTCTATACAACTTTTCTCCCCCTAAAATAATTAATTTAAACATAATCATTTCTCCCCCTTTGACACCATCAAAAAGATTATCACTAAGTTAAAAACACATGACATTAAGTCTAAAAGAAATAAAATACCACAAGTTGATTTAACATTCAGAATTTATCGAGTCCGAGATTCAGCCATCAATCGATCGTTCAGATACGACCGACGCACGTGATTTTCAATTTCGATTTTTGCCGAATTTCAGAAATGCATAAAAAAATTCCAGAAAATTTGAAAAATCATGAAATTTGGGGAACACATTTCATTTAAGTATATCTATCAGGGAAAAATAGTTTTTCATGAAAAATCATTATATTTTCACGTTTTTGCCAAAAATCCAAAAGCTTTAAAAACTACTAGATTTTTGATCATGATAGTATCATGTTTAACACCTAGTTTTGGGTCCAATTGTTTCAAAACATGAATACATGTATTTAAAGGTAAGAAATTGTTTTGAAAACATATGAAATATCCAACCATGATCTTTGGGCAATATGTCTATGAATTAAACATAAGCCTTCCCCATGATTGGTCTATTATTGCTATGTTGATACTTTAAATGACCATCTAAATGCCATAGGCATTAGTGGACATTTGTATCATCCTAACATCTCACTCATGCTAAGTTTTCAATCAAGGTAGCCTATGGTGAGTGTGAGATGCATCCTAGGGGGTATTTGTATATACTTAACCAATATATTCATGCAATTCTATCATGGTTAAGTATCAACCTAACAATTTACATGATCATAATGACATATATGAATGAATTCTACATTATGATCATGAAACTCATGTATTCATCAAATAATAGTCATGCATTAGGTATTATATGATGATAATAAATAAAGTATTACCTAAAGCATGATTCAAACCTATTTCTTATGATAACGTGCCAAATTTTAAAAACATAAATCATGATTGTAAATATACATAGGGATTACATTAATCATCATGATTTAAGCATTATTATCTATTTATGGGTACGTTATCATCACCCAACACTATCTAAAACATGTTGTCCCGTCATCCTAAGTCAACCAAAATATGATATAGGTTAGGTCCATGTGGTTGACTACCCTAGGGTTATCCTAACCCTTAAGGATGGATTTTGGAACCCAAAATAGATTTTTGCCTATGGGGTTCACTAGAAATTCCTTGGGGATCCATTTCTTAGCTATTACTTTGTTTTTGTCTTGTCCCCTAGCTATTAAGCATTTGTAGGCCTTTTCATTTTTCTTTTCCTTATATCCTAGGCCCTTTTTGTTAAAGCTTGCCCTTTGTCTTCCTATGATCATATTTAATGTGTTGGAGCCTATTGTGAATTTTTCTAGGGCTTTGGTTAAATAATCTACCTTTTCCCTTAATGCCCTATTTTCCTCTATGCATGCATCATTAACATCCAATGGCATATAAAGGTCATGTGAGCATGCATCATCATGGCAAGAAGAAACATTATCATTCTTATTTAAGCATGCATTTTCTAGCTTATTTTCTAATACCTTAATTTGATTAAGCATGCTTTTATTTTTATTTTTCATGCCAAATAAGTCCTTAGTTAAACTAGAAATTATGGAAACTATTTTCTTAGGAGAGGCTTTCGTTACCATAGTTTCCATATCCTCTTCTTCTTCTTCGGATGAGGAGGATGTGGAGGCTCCCCCTTCATTTGAGCTCTCCCCACTTGAGCTTGATTCTTCATTTTCGGTGGAGGAGGAGCAATCCGAGTCATGAAGAGCCATTAGTGCTAGGTTGGAGTAGACATGCTCTTCTTCTTCGGATGAGGAGGTATACAACGTCATCCCATGTCTTGGCTTTGAGTGCCATGGCCTTCCCTTTTCCTTTTGCCTTCTTTTCTTCTTCCTTTTTCTTGCTCCCCTTCTTCTTCCTCTTTTCTTCTTTCTTGCTTTTGTTTAGGAGGGGACAATTATCCCTTATGTGCCCTTCTCCTTGGCAATTATAGCATATGACCTTCCCCCTTGGTCTTCTATTCCTATCATTAGATTTATGAAAATGAAAACCTTTTAAAGCACGTCTTACCCTCCTTACCATATAGGCTTCTTCGGTGCTATCCATGGAGGAGGAGGAAGATGCTTCATCGGATGAGGAGGAAGGGACTTCCATCTTCTTCTTCCCTTTGTTGGCCATCAAGGCCACTCCCCTTGAAGTTTGGACTCTAGGCTCTTCTTGTATACCTTCAAGCCTTGTCTCATGAAGCTCCATGGTTGAAAAGAATTCCTCCAAGGTGCTTACTTCTAAGTTCTTGGAGATGTAAAATGAGTACACCATGGAGCTCCATCTTGAGGACCGGGGAAAGGCAACTATGGCCTTCATTACCATATCCCGGTTCGATAGCTTCTCACCTACACTCGTTAGCCCAATCAATATTTCTTTAAATCTAGAATGTAGGGAAGTTACCTTTTCTCCCTTTTCAAGCTTGATATTTGATAATTGGGAGCGGAGGAGATCTCTTCTTGCTAGCTTTGCCTCCGAAGTGCCTTCATGAAGTTCAACCAACTTCTCCCACATCTCCTTGGCACTTGAGCACTCCCCTATTCTATTTACTTCTTGTTGAGGGAGCACATTGTATAGGTGGTGCTTGGCCTTTGAATTTGCCAAGTATTCTTCTCTTTGCCTTTTGCTCCACCTAGATTTCTCCAATGGCTCCCCATTCTCGTTCCTAGGCAACTCAAACCATTTTCCATTATTAAAAGGATTTCAAAGTCGGTTTCAAGAATACCTCCATTCTCTTTTTCCACCAAGAGAATTCCACAAACTTCGGAGGGTGGATGTTTGAGCCGGCCATTTAATTGTTGAAGTGCTCTCGCGTGTTAGTCCTTGAAGAGCGACCTCGCTCGATACCACTTGTTGGTTCGGATCGTCTGAATGGCCGGCCAGAGGGTGAATAGCCCTCATTCGTTGGATGTCGATTTTGCTCGCTCACGAAAATGTTAGCGCAAGCGAAGCAATAAACTAAGACAAGCAAATAGAAGTAAAACAAAGACAATACAAACACGGAGATATAACGTGGTTCACGGCTACGCCGCTAATCCACGGTCCGATTCGTCCACGGTGAATCACTCCGAAACCCAATCACTATTGGTCTCTCCTTTGCACCAAGCTAGGTGGAGGTAACCTTTACAAACACTCCTCTTACAAATAGAATGGAAATAAGCTTGAGTAAGAGGATGGAAAGCTTTAGGGAACTTTGGGAGAGTATTAGAGCATGAGCATTAGCCTCCCAAACCCTTACCCCCTTCCTTTTTATAGAGGAAGAGGGTTTCTTCCCGTTGACACAGGATCAGTCGACTGATGCCCTCGATCAGTCGACTAATCCCGTAGCCGTTGCCCAATAACGGCCGCTTTCCACGTTGGATTCCATCCAACGGTATTGGCATCAGTCGACTGATGGGACCATCAGTCGACTGATGCTCGATCAGTCGAGTGCTCAGTCGAGTCGACTCCATTCCATCGTGCCGACCGCTTTCCATCGCCGATCGCCTTCCCATGGCATGATCGCCAAGCACTAAACCGGTCTTATACCAGTCGATCAACCCATCGACTCAGAGCAGTCGACTGCCATGACATGGCAGTCGACTGGTGTCGGGAAAACCCATCCGACACTTGGCCAAATGGCCAAGTTTCACCTAAGAGCTACCCTTCCCGGGTTACAATCGCTCACTCTCATCCCTCGGAGTCCCTCGCCTTCGAAGTTCTCTTCGTTCTCGGCCACGTCCCTCGGCAGCATCAGGTGCACGGCTCTGCAATGCTCCTTCGCGTCTCTTGCCTCGAAGTCTACTTCCTCCGGCTTCACTCCAAGCTTCTCGTCCGGTGGTCCCTCGGATGCTCCAAGCGCACGGCTTCCGCAAAGCTATCCTTCACCGACTCAAGGCACGAGTCATGAGATGTGAAACTTGCCACGGCTCCATGTGCGAATTACTAAGTCCTGCATGACTTCAACGCACATATCAAATCATCATAACACACTAACTTAAACCCTTTGCCACACCATCAAAACCATATTACGGCAAGAGATTGCCCTTACATTTACTTGTTAAACAGAATGCCTACCAAGGTAGTCTCAACTACTCCATATGAGATATGGAATGGTAAGAAACCTCATGTATCTTACTTGAAGATATGGGGTTGTCCTGCTTATGTGAAGCGGACTGTATCAGACAAATTGGATGTTAAGTCTGATAAATGTCTATTTGTTGGATACCCTAAGGAAATAAGGGGTTACCAATTCTATCATCCTGTGGAACAAAAGGTGTTTGTTTCAAGGCATGCTGTGTTTCTAGAGAAAGAGTTTCTCTTGCAAGAAAACAGTGGGAGTGTCGTCGAGCTTAAGGAGGCTCGAGAGACTCAAATAGACATTGATGAGATACCTGGTGAAGCACAACAGCCGACAACTCATAGTGATGAGCAATCGGCTGGACCTATTGTAACACCACATCTTCGTAGATCTGGTAGAACACGCAATATTCCTGAGAGATATGGATTTCTCATAAGCGAATCGAACGATGTGTTACTCATTGATGATGAGGAGCCTACCAGTTATGAAGAAGTGCTGACAAGTTCAGAAAGGGATAAGTGGCTTGGTGCCATGAAGTCGGAAATGGATTCCATGTATGAAAACCAAGTTTGGAACTTGGTTGACCCACCTGAAGGGATAAAGCCTATAGGGTGCAAGTGGGTTTTCAAGAAGAAAACTGACATGGATGGTAATGTGATTACCTATAAGGCTAGATTGGTGGCGAAAGGATATCGTCAAAAACAAGGTGTTGATTATGACGAAACCTATTCGCCTGTAGCTATGCTTAAATCCATTCGGATGCTCCTGGCCATAGTGACTCATTATGATTATGAGATATGGCAGATGGATGTGAAAACAGCTTTCCTTAATGGAAACCTGCTCGAGGATGTGTATATGATACAGCCTGAGGGTTTCACATCGGTTGATAAAACCAAGGTATGCAAATTGCGACGGTCCATTTATGGATTGAAGCAAGCATCCAGGAGCTGGAATATCCGTTTTGATGAGACAATCAAAAAGTTTGATTTCTCACAAAATCCAGACGAACCTTGTGTGTACAAGAAGGTTAGTGGGAGTGCAGTCGTATTCCTAGTATTGTATGTCGATGACATACTACTTATAGGAAACGATGTTTCAATCTTACAGTCAGTTAAGGTTTGGTTATCCAAGACATTCTCCATGAAAGACCTGGGAGAAGCAACCTACATCCTTGGGATTAAGATCTATAGAGATAGATCGAAATAGTTGCTTGGTCTTTCGCAGTCTACATATATAGACCGAGTGCTAAAGAGGTTTAGCATGTCGGAATCCAAGAAAGGTTTCCTACCCATCAGGCATGGGGTACACCTTTCGAAGTCTATGTGTCCGCGCACAGAAGACGAGAGGATTTGAATGAGTAAGATTCCCTATGCATCCGCAATAGGATGTATCATGTATGCTATGTTATGTACGAGGCCCGATGTATCGTATGCTCTGAGTGTCACGAGCAGATACCAGTCCGATCTAGGAATGGATTATTGGGCGGATATTAAGACGATCCTTAAGTACTTGAGAAGAACTAAGGATGTGTTCCTAATATATGGAGAAGGGGACATGGTGATACGCGGGTATACGGATGCCAGCTTCCAGACAGACAAGGATGATTCTGTGTCTCACCGATACGTGTTCACCTTGAATGGGGGCGCAGATGAGTTGGAAAAGTTCCAAACAAGAGGCTGTAGTGGATTCTACCGAGGCGAGAATACATTGCGGCCAAAGCAAAAGGAAGCGGTTTGGATCAAAAAGTTCGCTCATGAACTTGGTGTGATTCGCCATTGTTGAAGCAATACAGTCTCTGCGACAACAATGGAGCAATTGCACAGCGAAAGAACCAAGGTCTCATCGATCCAAACATGTGCTTCGCCGCTATCATCTTATCAGAGAGATCATCAGTAGGAACGAAATACAAATCGAGAAAATTCCCACTGAAAGGAACTTAGCGGATCCCTTGACTAAGGCATTACCTCAAAATAAGTTTGAGGGTCATGTTCGAGCTTATGGTATTGGATACCGTAGCGATTGGCATTAGGCCAAGTGGGAGTCTGTTAGTAATATATGAGAGATGTCCTAAGGCAATCGCCTTATGTATGAACCATTTATATGATAAATGAAGATTCACTATTTGAGTATACATGTTTTATGTATTTGATTGGATCTTAAACTCATTTATCAATGTCCACGATACGATTCACAAAGATGAGAGAATTTGTGATTGGATCACAACTAGTGAGTATCTCTACATGTGTAATTGTGATGTATCGAATTATCCCTAGTCGATGAATTGATGGATTTGGACCGAGACTAGCACGCAGGTATACTCCTTGGTGTATCCAAGCAGCTGATTCTCACTGGCTGGAGACATAGTGATGTCCGGAGTTAATCGTGGATGCTAGTTATGGTAACTAGTTCATTGGAGTGACCAGCCGTAAGACTTCATATGGTTCTCTGCATATATAGATATGTCAATGAAGTTCTTACTGTGGCTTAAGTGCGATGTTCCTTGACTTGCGGTATTCAAGTCATCTTGATCATGGAGACTTATGCTTTGACATCTTAAGCAAACATCTCTAAGGAGATGTGGACCCGGGATGATTGGGTATAAGTCGAAGTGATCGAAGGTGTTTGAATAGCCTATAAAGGATTCACCACTCCTTGCGAGGAGATGTATACCCATGGCCTCTCGTCGGATTGTTACTAAAGTCTTTGGCCAAAGCATTACATGTTTAGAGTAAGGTACTCTTCGATACATGTGGAGTAACTAGAATCCGTAGGACGAGGAAATGATACTTGAGCTAGGTGTGACGTAGTCAGCCTAGTGGGGACTGACACAATAGACCATGTCCTGAACCAAGTGGGTATAAGATGAGTGAAGGGAATGGGGCACGAATCATTCGAGCTACTGAAGGGTTTCAGAAATAGTTCTGGATCAACCGTTGATCTTTTCGGTTAATTGGGGATCATGATGTACTACTAGGTGCCACTCATGATCGTTCTATAATTAATGGTTAATTATAGACGGCCAACATTTACCGAGAACCTATTTGGTCACACGCACAACGAGCGTAATCCAAAGGATTTAAAACGAGCTTGAGAATGGGATTCTCAGACCGAGAGAAACTAGGTTTGGTTGGACCAAACATAAAGCGAGCATGAAATCGTTTCAGTCGCAATGGAAGTGTGGATGGGCCGCGTCTTATGAAGACGTAATGGATGAACCAAAATGGTTTGGTTCTAATCCAATGGATGAGAATAAACCAAAGGGGTTTGGTTTATTTTAAACGAATGAACCAAAAGTTGGTTCGGTTCGTTTTAACTTAAAATAAATCATCATGGTTTGGTTTATTTTAACTTATCTTAACGGAGCGGGTTAACGGGCTTTATGGATATGATCCATTAACCATTAAGAGAATTAGTTCTCTATAAAAGAGGGCTTAAGGGATTGTTAAGCCCTAACCTAATCCAAAACCCTAGCCTCTTGAGTTGCCGCCCACCTCCACCCTTGGAGTTTTTCGGCACCAACTGCTGCCGCCCAGCTTGTGTCGCCGTCAAGTCCTTGCGGCGTCAAGCTTGGCCGGTGATCCTCCGGCGACCCTCCGGTGATCTTCCTAGGCTTCGGTGAAAAGGTGAGCACTTGGCTTCCTTTGTTGGCCGGCGCCTATCTCCTCCACCAAGCTGTCCAGTTTTCTGGACAGCTTCTTCTCCTCTCGTCGGAGCGTCGTTTGGACGACAGTTAGAGCTCCGACAGCGGCTAACTTACCGGGGATTCGATCTCCGGTAATCCTCTGAGGTGGAGGACGAAGGATTCGTCAATCGGTTGACGAATACCTCTCCGGAGAAGCGAGTTTTGAGGACTTCGCCTTAGGATCCGAATTTGGATTCGGATCGTGATCATCTCTCGATCACGTCGTCTTCAACACGAGGCTAGTAACCCGTACGAAGACGAAGCTCGTGGCTTAGCGAAGTCATCCCGAGAAACTCGGCGTGGATACGGATAGAGACGATTCTAGCGAGGATCGTTCCGGTTGATGCCGTTCCCGCTACATGTCATACGAAAGGTATAACGTAGATAAATTTCCTTTTATTGCAAATTTAAATTTACGGTTATGTCTACACTTGTTGTAATATGCATGCGTGTGTTGTGTGTGTTGTAATAAATAGGAGTATTTATTATTTTTATTGCTTCCGCTGTGTTCATGTTTACGAAACATGATCGAACACACGCACGCCGCGATTGCCTTAGGACATCTCTCATATCTATATATCCAGACTGAGACCTAGAAGCATGCTAGTTATGGTAACTAGTTCATTGGAGTGACCAGCCATAAGACTTCATATGGTTCTCTGCATATATAGATATGTCAATGAAGTTCTTACTGTAGCTTAAGTGCGATGTTCCTTTGACTTACGGTATTCAAGTCATCTTGATCATGAAGACTTATACTTTGCCATCTTAAGCAAGCATCTCTGAAGAGATGTGGACCCGAGATGATTGGGTATAAGTCGAAGTGATCGAAGGTGTTTGAATAGCCTATAAAGGATTCACCACTTCTTGCGAGAAGATGTATACCCATGACCTCTCGTCGGATTGTTACTAAAGCCTTTGGCCAAAGCATTACATGTTTAGAGTAAGGTACTCTTGGATACATGTGCAGTTACTAGAATCCGTAGGACGAGGAAATGATACTTGGGCTAGGTATGACGTAGTCAACCTAATGGGGACTGACACTATAGACCATGTCCTGAACCAAGTGGGTATAAGATGAGTGAAAGGAATGGGGCACGATTCATTGTAGCTGCTAAAGGGTTTCAGAAATAGTTTTGGATCAACTGTTGATCTTTTCGGTTAATTGGGGATCATGATGTACTACTAGGTGTCACTCATGATCGTTCTATAATTAATGGTAAATTATATATGAACAACATAAACCGAGAACCTATTTGGTCACACGCACAACGAGCGTAATCCGAAGGATTTAAAACGAGCTTGAGAATGAGATTCTTAGATCGAGACAAACTAGGTTTGGTTGGACCAAACAAGGAGCGAGCATGAAATCGTTTCAGTCGCAATGGAAGCGTGGATGGGCCGTGTCTTACGAAGACATAATCGATGAATCAAATTGGTTTGGTTCTAATCCAATGGTGAAGAATAAACCTAAAGGGTTTGGTTTGTTTTAAATGAATGAACCAAAGTTGGTTCGGTTCGTTTTATCTTAAAATAGACCAAATCGATTTGGTTTATTTTAACTTAAATTAATGGAGCGAGTTAATGGGTTTTTGGTTATGAGCCAATAACCATTAGAAGAATTTGTTCTCTATAAAATAGGCCTTAAGGGTTTTGAGAAAGCCCCAACCCTAATCTTGCCGCCCCCTCTCCCTCTTCTCCTTGTGTAGTCGGCGCACAACCCCTTGCCGCCGGCCAGCCCTTGTGCCACCGTCCAAGTTGTTGCCGGTGTCCAAGCTCCTACCGGCGACCCTCCGGTGATCTTCCTTGGCTTCGGCGACAAGGTGAGCATCTAGTTTTCCTTATTTGGCCGGTGCAAGTTCTCCACCAAAGCTGTTCAGTTTTCTGGACAGCTTGTTTCCTTCTTGTCAGAGCATCGTTTGGACGATGTTTGGAGCTCCGACAGCGGCTAACTTGCCGGGGATTCAATCTACGGTAATCCTCATATGTGGAGGACGAAGGATTCGTCAAACGGTTGACAAATACCTCTCCGGAGAAGTGAGTTTTTGGGGACTCGGTTTTGAATCCGAATTTTGATTCGGATTGTGATCTTCTCTCGATCACATAGTCTTCGACACAAGGCTAGTGACTCATACGAAGACGAGGCTCGTGACTTTGTGAAGTCATCCCAAAGATACTCGGTGTGGATACGGATAGAGGCGATTCTAGCGAGGGTCGCTCCAGTTGATGTCTTTCCCGCTACAAGTGATACGTCTGGTATACGTAGAATAATTTCTTTTTATTGCAAAATTTGAAATTATGGTTATGTCTACACATGTTGTACTATGCATGTGTGTGATGTAATAAATTAGATTTATTGCTTTTTATTTCATCCGCTGCGTACATGTTTATGAAACATGTTCGAACACACACTCGCCGTGGGTGCCGAAAACCCAACAGTTAACATACATGTATGCATAAATTTTCATTCATGTGGGGATTGTTGAAAAATTAGTTTTGAACCAATAAATCAAGTGAGTTTTCATCTAATAAATCTATAATTTGAGTAGATAAATTTATTTCTGAAATTAAATTTTAGATGAATAAAAAATTAATTATGACTTAATCTAGATTATCGATTTAATATTGAAAAATTAAGTTCATCCAAATGAAAGCGTATAAGTGCCCCTTCGGATGACTCAATCTCAATCATCAAATTCAAAATGGAAGACTTAGATACATCCAAATCAAGAGACAAAGTGCTCTTTCAATTGGGATAAGATTTGAACCATTAGTTTATGTTGGTTTAATCGGCTCAGATCATGATTGACTAGACTTGTGTTTGACTCGAGCAATATTTTAATGTTTGACAAAACATATGACAATGTGATTGTCATGGAAAGTCCAAGTCTTGTGTACTTGGCATGGAAAGTCCAAGTCTTGTGTACTTGGCATGAAAAGTCCAAGTCTTGTGTACTTGGTATGGTAAAGTCCTAGTCTTGTGTACCTGGCATGGAAAATCCAAGTCATGGGTACTTGGCATGGTAAGTCCAAGAATGGGTCTTGGCAATGGTAAAGTCCAAGTCATGGGTACTTGGCATAGAAAGTCCAAGTATGGATCTTGGCAATGGTAAAGTCCAAGTCATGGGTACTTACTTGGCATGGAAAGTCTAAGCATGAGTACTTGGCAATAGGAAAGTCCAACATGGAGTTGGCAAGGAAAGTACAAGAGTGTGATATAGGTATCGTAAAGTCCAAGCGATAGTCTTGGTAGTATAAGTTTAATGTTTGGCAGCGTAAAGTCCAAGCATGTGTCTCGACAGCGTAAGTCCAAATGTGCCTTGACAAAGTACACCTAGTTAGCATAATAATAGCCGATGGAAGCACCTGAAGGCTAGCGTATGGATGAACAAGTCATGGATGACTTGGAGGGATCCAATAGACATGAGGCTAATGGAGGTGGCCAAAAGGCTTATGTCTAGGCTAAGTGTGGTCTATCAAGTATGAGGGAATCATACTAGGGTTAAATCTCATGTTTGAGATTTATCAGTCATTTGGGCAATCAACTGATCGATAGTCAACTAGAGGCTAGACTATCGAATGTGCTCTGGCAGTCAACTGGACATGGAGCAGTCGACTGTTATAGATGACAGTCAACTATTGTAAGCTATCACGAGCACAGTGTAAGGACCGATATACGCAAGACGGGGGGGGAGATTTCTTTTTCAAAAATAAACGAGTTAACACAACGGAATTCGACAATAAATGAATGCAGACACAAACTAAAATTGAAACTCAAAAATCATAGCTAAGTTGACAAGTTCGAAACTTAAAACAAATGACGAACAAGAAAGATAGTATGAAGATGCAGCGCACAAAAGCAAACACCGATGACACAGCTAATTTTTTTACTTGGTTCACAACTCTCTTCTAGAGCTGCTAGTCCAAGGCCTACCTCTATCTTTTCTCCTTTTTGAAGCCAAGCTTCAAGGGTGGAGAAACCACTTAAAGAATTATAGATTATAGATTCAAGAGATATATGATTTTACGTACAAGAATCTAAAAAACAGTAAATGAAGACCTTTACAATTTAGGATGACGATGTTGATTCAGCCTTCATCCTCGTCGTAACCAGAGAGAGTAGCCACACGAACCAATGATCAAGAGTTGGGCTTAGGGTTCTCCAAGAACAGAGGAAGAAGATCTGGCAAAGTGGAAGCAGAATCTCACGAAGTTTGCTGTCGCGGCGGATGCAGAAATGCTCAAAGTGCTCTATTGCAGCGCAGAAAGTAGCTATGAGAAATCAGTTGAGTGGAAGTAGAATGCACGAGGAAGAAGTTGTTGTTGTTGTTCGGATTGTCAAAGTCTTGATCGCAAGAAGAAGAAAACCCAAAAGCCAATAAACACTGTGTTTTCTACGCGAGATAAAAAACCTTGATCTTTCCTCCGATCTCCAATCTCGATCGCACACCTATCCCCAAAGCTCGGATCCCATTCAAAATCCTCTACGAGATCCTTTCCCAACCGTAGGATTTATTAGTCATTAGAAGAATACCGTTAGAACCCATCCATGAGTTGAAAAAGAGAAGTTTTCTTGCCAAAATTGCGACTTCGATTCCCAACAGTCGAGGCAGCAATCAATCTCATCTTGAGTTAGTATGCTATTTTGAATGCTAGTTGAGGCACTGGCTCGACTGCTTACGTTGAATGCTGAGTTTTCTCTGCTACAGTTGAGGCATCAGTCGGAGCTCCCTTGCTTCTGATTGCTGTTGCCAACAATCAGTCGAGGTGCCAACTCAACTGCACCAGCCAAACTGTCGGTCAAGTCCGCCTCGCATCTGTCGGCTTCCACGAGAGGCCAGTTGAGGCGCGGCCCTGACTGCCATAGTCGAATTGCCGATCGAGTCTTCCTCATCTATCTCTTCAAATCAATGTCAGTCGAGGTGCTTCCATGACTGTTTTAGTCGAAGAGTCGATCGAGGTGCCTCGATCAGAATCTTCGCAATCTCCACTTACTGCTCATCAAGCTCGATTGAGATCAATCGAGTCGCTACCTCGATTGCCTCTTGGCTAATCGAGGCGCTGACTCGACTGTCCCTTGGTGTCGGCAAATTCTTCGATTGATGAATGTAGTAAGGGAAATAGTTGAGGTGTCAGCTTATTGTTGTCCTTATGACCCATTGTTTCAGTCAACTCTAAGACTGAAACATGCCTAGTAAAGACTCTACCCAAAGCCCTTTACTTGCCAAGACTCTGGCCTCCAACCATTCTTGGACTTTTCACCTTGCCACTTCTGCAAGGAATTTTTCTAACTACCAAGGAATTACCCATCTTGGACTTTTCACCAACGTCCACCCTTGAATTTCTCATCTGCCAAGGAATTACCCATCTTGGACTTTTCACCAAGGTCCACCCTTGGATTTCTCATCTGCCAAGGAATTACCCATCTTGGACTTTTCACCAAAGTTCCACCCTTGGATTTCTCCAGTCGCCTAGACCTTTGTTTACTTAAACCTTTATTTGCTTAAACCTTTGTTTACTTAAATGTTTTTCAAACACCAAAACATAACTTGGAGCATCAACTCTAACAGTCTCCCCCTTTTTGATGTTTGACAACCCGTTTAAGTTTAGGTTATCCTTTTCTGATTTAAGTTACAATCAGAACTAGATGATGTGAGCTCATGTGATTTATAGGACAACTAAACTCATGTGATTAACAAGAAAGTGATTAATAGAAACAAGCATGTGAAATAAGCATGTGAATGTTTTCACAAAACAAGGAATGAATAAAACCTAAACTATAAACATATTCTCCTCCCCCTTTAGCAAACACCTAAATGGGATCATAGGGATATTGAGAGTGAGGAATACAATAACTCAGAAATGATTAAAGTATCCTCCCCCAGAATCCTTACTCTCAGTTATCCATTGTACCAACAATGAATATTAGCAAAATGTAATGAATTTCAGAGAATTTTTTTGATAGAGTCTCCCATTGAAATGGTTGTGATAAAACTTGTTATAATACTTATAAACAACAATAAACATCATATCAAAATCACATTAATCAATAAGAACCAAATTTTAACACATACAATCAAACAAAACCATAATCATATGCGTTTTAAAAGAAACTACACACAGAAATGCCAACATCTAGCTGACACACAAAACACCATTTTTATACTGTGTTCATTTTGCAAAGTCTCTAAGTCTTCGACACCATCCAGGATTCTAAAATTCAGATATACTACAATTGACTAGTGGAAGAATTATCAGAACTACATGGTTGGTGATGAGGGACCCGACGAATCAGTCGTCAGAGAGCGTAAGAGTCTAAGCATCTCAGTCTGCTGATCCAGAAGTTGCATTTGTCGGGTTGAGACTTCCGAGAAGCACGTATCAATCGTCATCTCGAGATCCACGAGCCGTGTGTCCACTATCTCTGTGAACTCAACATAATCACGGCATAAATTGTCTAGTTGCTCAGACACGGACGCATAGGGCTCGTCAGCTAGAGCCAAACATTCTTCTTCTTCTTCTTCTTCTTGTGCGCCCATATCCCATATCTATCCTGCCTAGCGCCCATCATCCTACACACCAATCTTTTTGCTTTAATCCATGTCAGCCAAGGCAAAGTTTCTCCATTTGATGAAATCAAATTCTGTCATCTGCATGACCTTGCCCCTGCTAGTGTCCATGCCTATGGCCTCTAACCAAGATGTGATGATATGTCTAAAAGGCATGTAAATTTTCTTTTGTACTGGGATCGTGAAGTGGATGATGTAGAGAAACATATTCAATGTAATGTTGAAATCTAGGTGGTTCTTGAGAAAATAGAGGGATAGTAAATGATGCGGTCTTACCTTAGCTTGCCACCTCATGACTATCGGAAGAATGCAACCTACAATGACCTTATATAGGACATTGTCGGGGTTAGCTAATGCCATGGCTGGAGCTAGGTTTGTAGGATCGTTGGCGTCGCTAGAAAGGGGGGGGGAATGAATAGCTATGCTCGTCTTTTCGATTCGTTGTACCTGTTGGAATGTATAGTGAAAGCCTATCTCTTTTTGTATGAACATTTTTATTTTGAAATAAGAATCACATGATCATTGTTTTCACTTTATATTTATTATATGTCTGCATATTGTCTAATATTTTACATTGTAGATAACATGGTGCTTGGTGTGGCACAGAAGATCATGTTATCAGTCCCTTGTAGAATATAAGTAGAGGCTCACAACCAAGATGGTTTTGGACAAACCATTGGCATGGTTGTAGTGTAGCTTGGTATTGTTTTGTCTTGAACATAGAGTTACACTAGTACACTTAGGTGTATTGAGCAGGACCGACATAGAGGTGATTCAATTTATTACTGACTACATAATTGAATCGGACCTCGGATATTATGTTGTACATGCTCTTAATCCCGATATAATAACGGGCACATGTACTTAGTATTTATTTCTTTGATTTACCAAAGGGTGAGATTTAGATAGATTAAATCAATATGCCCGGTAAGTTGGGAAATGATATTATTTACATGGTGTGTCGTTGATTATAGGAGGAAACCGTGTCCTATATATAGGTTGATGATGTCCCCTTGAGGAGCTCATAAGGTTCATCATGTAAACCCTGCAGGTTGACTTAGTCAACATGATGATAAGGTTGAGTGGTACTACTCGAGGAGTTAGATGTTAATTAATTGATGGTCAGTAAATCAATTAATTGACGGACATTCGATATCTTAAACATGGGGAGATGGATGTACAAATAATATATGGAGCCCATATTATCATATGGGGGTTGGTGAGGTAATTCAATGGTGATCCTCTAATGGAATGGAACATCATTGATGGATCAAGTTTGTGTGGTTCCGATCCATCGGGTGGCCAAGATCCAACTCCTCCTCATGGTCCCATTGTAGCCTATTAACACCTCATGAAGCCTAGATCCAATGATGGAAAACAAAACTCTAGATCCGACGGTGGAGATTAAATCCCTAGATCCGACGGTTGGGATGAAACCCTAGATCTGACGGTTGGGATGAAACCCTAGATCCGACGGTTGGGATGAAACCCTAGATCCGACAGTTGGGATGAAACCCTAGATCCGACGGTTGAGATTAAATCCCTAGAACCAATGGAGGAGATTAAACCAAGGCCTAAACCTAACTCTATATATATGGGCTTAGGCTTGGGCGGCAAAGAGGATGGAAAAAAAGAGAAAAACCTAATTGAGATAAGGTGGCTTGGGCGGCAAGAAAGGAGGAGGCTAGGGTTAGGGTTTGGTTCATGGTGTTGGGCGGCAACAAGGAGAAGGGAGCTTCTTCTTCTTCTTCCCAATGGTGGCCGGCACCCTTCTTCCTCCTTCCTCTTTGGTTTGGCCGGTGCCCAAGATTCTCCCCTTGATCTATGGCTTGTGGTGGATGAGATGAGGGTTGCTTCCCATGGGCGGCAAGAAATAGGAGGAGGCTAGGGTTAGGGTTTGGTTGTTGGTGTTGGGCGGCAACAAGGAGAGGGAGATTCTTCTTCATTTTCCTTTGATGGCCGACCCCTCTACCTTCTTCCCTCTACCTTGGCCAAAGCTCAATCTATTCTACTTCCCTTCATCCTTAGCCGGAAATTAAGCGGAGCCTAGTTTAGGGTTTGGGCGGCAACAAGGAGAAGGGGTGTTTTCTTTCTTCTTCTCCAAGTGTTGGCCGGTGCCCATGCCCTTGTTGTTTCTCCTTTGGTTGGTTTCCATACTCAATTTTATCTTTCTTGGCCGGCGGCAACATCGAGTTTATTGACTTGGTGGCCAGTTCTAGAAAGGAAGATGAGTTTTGTTTTAGGATCTTCCTTTGTTCCTAGTGAACAAGGAAAGGAAGATCGGTGTTCTAGAAGGCTTCAACTTTTGGTAGATCATCGCCCACACGACGTCCAAAAGGAGGGAGGACATACAATAGAAGATCAAGAGGTATAACAAGAGGTATAATCTTGTTTATTTTGATTAATGTTCTTTTGTATTATGTTTATAATTGCTTTTCAATTATATGCATGTTTTGTGTGGATGGTTACTTGCTTGTATTTGTTATGAGCATGTTTACTTTATGTATGTGTTGATTATACATGTCTACATTCATATGTATTTTGTATAATCATGGACCCTGAAGATAAACACAAGAACCGGCGATCCGTCCGTCGTCTCTTCCGCGGCTAACCGACTAGAAGAGTTTTGTTGCTTGAATAACTAGTTTGTTCAAGCGATCGCTCAAGTCGTTAGCACGACGACGAATTGGTTGAGCTTAGGAAACTCATCCCATCTGGATTAGTTTTTCATTTGATGAAAATTTTAATCCGGGGACATGGGAGCCGACGAGCCTTCGAAGGAAGCCGATTCCCAACAATTGGTATCAGAGCCACGGTTTTCGGTTTTGTGTGTTTTTGATTCAGTTACTTTCACGCACTTATCATATATTGTATATGTCGGATAATAGTAGGATGTGCATAGGCTAACTTTTTGGTTGCAGGCATAAGATCCGACTATTATGGCTATATGTGTGTATGTGATTGTTTGTGTGTGATTGTATTTATATCATTTGAATCCTCGGGGTTGACAAGGCTAGATTAGTATTTAATTTTTGTAATTAAATACGGCATTGTTTAGCCACTCATTTTAGTTTACTTTCAATCTAGATTATTTGTACACTCCTTCATGGAGTATAGGACCGATGGATGTAAATTAAAATGATATATCTCGGCTCGGATCTCTTTGGTGACTTGCGCGCGGGAAAAGATGGAGCGGACGAGGTGGCGACACGACGGGACGCATATTGGAGAACAAAGCCATAATAGTTGGAAAAAATTCTGTTTTTTCCATATTTATTGCTGATTTGTTTTATATGCATGTTGTGTGTGCTTGAAAATTCCTCATTTTCAATTTACTAAGTGGGAGAGGGATATTATAATTAATTCCCGCGGCCTCCATTACAATTTGACGTGTGATGCAACAAACTTGCATGTCGGCTCTGAGTGCCTTCCTCCCCATCGGATGAGTTTGTTTGCGGATCACTAGGTCAAATAATGGTTATAGGAAATTGTTTAGGAGCGTGTGTACTTCCACATCGGTAAGACACATAATCCGAGATAATTCCCTTAGTATCGTGTAATGGTGCACACATAGATGCAAATAAAAAGTATCCTCCCTATCGGAGTCACTGCTTTTATTTGTAGGGCCAAAGAGGAACCAACTATTAATTATTATTTGTCAAAAAGTAAGGTTGACAAGATAATAAAATTAATGGGTAAAACCTCCTCTTACAAATGTAGAATTCGTATACGTCCACACTATCGTGGCAAGCGATATTCTCGGTGTTTTGAGGTGTTGGTTGATTTCGAAATTTTATTGTTTTGAGGAATCAATAATATTTGAAATATAAAATTTTGATCAATGTGATTCTTAGGATTTTTAAAAATGACTTTCAGTCCACTTACTAAGATACTAAAGGAAATAAACTTACTGTACCCAAATAATGTTGATTGAAAAAGAATCTAGATATTGTCTTATCTGCTAAGAAGTACAAGTATGCACTCTTCAAAGAGTGTCCTCAAGCCATGGTTGCTCAAAAAGGTTTCTATTTCTAAGCCGAAAGGCAAGAGGAAGGAGAAACAAGGTGGAGCAAAGGTGGTGGGAGGATCTCAGGGAGGAGTGAAGAAGCCGAAAGGCAAGTACTTCACTTGCAAGCAGACTGGACATAAGAAGAAGGATTATCCCAATCCGAAGCAAGAACAAATGTATATCCTTTGGTCCAGTCGTTGAAACATGGTTAGAGGCATTATCTACCGGCACCTAGTGTGTAGATACGAGAGCCACTAATCATGTCTGCAACACTTTGCAGGGGTTCCAGGAAACCCGACGACTAGCTAAAGGGGATATTACCATTTACTTGGGCAATGCCATGAAGATGGCGGCTATTGCAGTGAGAGATGTTTTATTTATCTTTTGAGAAAAATAAAGTTTTTGGTTCTTGAGAATTTTCTTTATGTACCTTTATTTAGAAATAATTGCTTTCGGTTTCTAAATTATGGATGGATAATCTATTCCTTTTAATGATAGATTTGTTATAAAAGGAATAGGGACATTATCTATTCAGGTACATAGATAGGAAATTTATAACTTGAACCACAAGCTCCCACGATGCAAATTGAAGTTTACAACTCATCTTCTAATTCCGATAAGAGAAAAGAACCTTCGAAGATGAATCAAACATATCTTTGGGATCTTAGGCTTGGTCATATTAACCTAAGCAGAATTCAAAGGTTGATAGCTAATGGACCTTTGGGTTCATTAGTGGTGGAGGATCTCCCAACCTACGAATCTTGCTTGGAGGGTAAGATGACAAAGAGGCCTTTCAAGGCCAAGGGGTATAGATCCAAAGATGTGTTGGAATTGGTTCATTCTGATTCGTATGGTCTTATGTCTATCCAGGCAAGAGGTAGTCTTGAATATTTCATCCCTTTCATAGATGATTATTCAAGATATGGATGACACCACGATCTGATCGTAGTGGTGAATACCTCTTGGGAGAGTTTAGGAACTACTTATCAGAGGTTGGGATTCAATCTCAATTGTCTGCACCTGGCACACCCCAGCAGAATGATGTAGCAGAGCGAAGGAATAAGACTCTTATGGAGATGGTTAGATCGATGATGAGTTATTCTGACTTGCCAGATTCGTTCTGGGGATATGCTCTAGATGCGGCGGTGTACATTCTGAACTTGGTTCCATCTAAATCAGTGCCTTCTACTCCCACAGAGTTGTGGACTGGGCGAAAGCCTAGTCTAAGACATATTCGGATATGGGGGAGTCCAGCACATGTGCTGAAGGCTGATGCTAGTAAGTTGGAACCTCGTACAAAAGTGCGCTTGTTTGTTGGCTATCCTAGGGGAACGAAGGGTGGTTTGTTTTATAGTCCTAGAGATCAGAGGGTGATCGTTAGTACGAATGCCAGATTTCTAGAGGAGGACTATGTGATGAACCACAAGCCCACGAGTAGGATTGTTCTTGAGGAGTTGACAGGGGAAGTCCCAACTTCAGTACCACCGGTAGAAGAGGATATACCACATGTCACTGCACCGCGTATGACAGAGGATACACAGGTGATACCTCGTCATAGTGGGAGGGTTGTGAGACAGCCTGAGAGATTCATGTTCTTGGGAGAATCTTCCGATTTGGTCCCTGGCGAACATGAACCTGATCCCTGGACATATGACGAGGCAATCCAAGATATAGATGCAGCATCATTGTAAAGTGCTATGAATACTGAGATTGAATCTATGGATTCAAATCAGGTTTGGGAGCTCTTATGCATAGCAGCTCATATGGATTATGAGGTGTGGCAGAAGGATGTCAAGATAGCTTTCCTTAAGGGAAGTCTTGAGGAAAACATCCATATGTAGCAACCAGAGGGATTCATTGCTAAGGGAAAAGAGCATCTTGTATGTAAGCTTAATCAGTCTGTTTATGGATTGAAGAAAGCTTCGAGGTCTTGGAGCATCCACTTTGATGAGGTAAATCCAAACTTATGGATTTATTCAAAGTCCGGATTAGTCTTGTGTATACAAGAGATGTGACGGAAATGTAGTGGTATTTCTTGTACTATACGTAGATAATATTTTGGTAGTTGGCAACAATATCAGAGTGTTATCAGACGTAAGGGTATGGTTGTCCAAACAGTTTGATATGAAGGACTTGGGAGAAGTGGGACAACTCCTTAGGATCAAGGTTACTGTGCTAATCCCAAGCTTCATACATAGACACGATAATGGATCGTTTTAGCATGCAAAACTCCAAGAAAGGTTTTCTACCTTTCAGGCATGGAGTTTCTTTATCTAAGGAGATGTGTCCTAGATCATCTGAGGAGATAGAGGAGATGAAGGCGGTTCCTTATGCTTCGGCAGTAGGAAGCCTCATACGATGCTATGTACGAGACCCGATATCTACTATGCCATGGGCATGGTCAGCAGATATCAGAGTAATCCAGGACTGGGACATTGGACTGTGGTAAAGCATATATTGTAGTGACTGAGAAGGACTAGGGATTATATGCTAGTTTACCGGGCAGACCACTTACTCCCTGTGGGTTGCATGGATTGCGACTTCCAATCAGAAAGGGATAATAGTAAGTCTACCTTAGGTTTTGTGTTTACTTTGGGAGGTGGAGCCATTGTATGGAGGAGTGTCCAGCAGAAATGCGTGGTGGACTCCACCATAGAAGCTGAGTATGTGGCAGCCTCTTAGGAGGGCAAAGAAGCTGAGTGGCTCAGGAACTTCTTGATGGACTTGGATGTGATTCCTAGTTTGCCCAGAAATATCATAATTTATTGTGATAATAATTGTGCAGTTGCAAACTCGAAGGAACCACGAGCCCATAAGGTAAGTAAATGCATAGAGCGCAAGTACCACCTGATACGAGAAATCGTAAAGGAGGTAGAAGTTGTTGTCGCCAAGATTGCATCAGAGGATGACCTGGTAGACCCTTTCACTAAGGCCCTTCTAGCGAGAGCTTTGATAGGCATGTGGAGGGAAGGGGAATTAGATGTATGGCAGTGTGATGACAGCATAGTCTTTTAGTATAAGTGGGAGATTGTTGGAATGTATACTGAAAGCCTAGCTCTTTTTGTATGAACATTTTTATTTTGAAATAAGAATCACATGATCATTGTTTTCACTTTATATTTATTATATATGCGCATATTGTCTAATATTTTACATTGTAGATAACATGGTGCTTGGTGTGGCACAGAAGATCATGTTATCAGTCCCTTGTAGAATATAAGTAGAGGCTCACAACCAAGATGGTTTTGGACAAACCATTGGCATGGTTGTAGTGTAGCTTGGTATTGTTTTGTCTTGAACATAGAGTTACACTAGTACACTTAGGTGTATTGAGCAGGACCGACATAGAGGTGATTGATTTATTCTTGACTACATAATTGAATCGGACCTCGGATATTATGTTGTACATGCTCTTAATCCCGATATAATAACGGGCACATGTACTTAGTATTTATTTCTTTGATTTACCAAAGGGTGAGATTTAGATGGATTAAATCAATATGCCCGGTAAGTTGGGAAATGATATTATTTACATGGTGTGCCATTGATTATAGGAGGAAACCGTGTCCTATATATAGGTTGATGATGTCCCCTTGAGGAGCTCATAAGGTTCATCATGTAAACCCTGCAGGTTGACTTAGTCAACATGATGATAAGGTTGAGTGGTACTACTCGAGGAGTTAGATGTTAATTAATTGATGGTCAGTAAATCAATTAATTGACGGACATTCGATATCTTAAACATGGGGAGATGGATGTACAAATAATATATGGAGCCCATATTATCATATGGGGGTTGGTGAGGTAATTCAATGGTGATCCTCTAGTGGAATGGAACATCATTGATGGATCAAGTTTGTGTGGTTCCGATCCATCGGGTGGCCAAGATCCAACTCCTCCTCATGGTCCCTATTGTTGCCTATTAACACCTCATGAAGCCTAGATCCAATGATGGAAAACAAAACTCTAGATCCGACGGTGGAGATTAAATCCCTAGATCCGACGGTGGAGATTAAATCCCTAGATCTGACGGTTGGGATGAAACCCTAGATCCGACGGTTGGGATGAAACCCTAGATCCGACGGTTGGGATGAAACCCTAGATCCGACGGTTGAGATTAAATCCCTAGAACCAATGGAGGATATTAAACCAAGGCCTAAACCTAACTCTATATATATGGGCTTAGGCTTGGGCGGCAAAGAGGATGGAAAAAAAAGAGAAAAACCTAATTGAGATAAGGTGGCTTGGGCGGCAAGAAAGGAGGAGGCTAGGGTTAGGGTTTGGTTCATGGTGTTGGGCGGCAACAAGGAGAAGGGAGCTTCTTCTTTTTCTTCTTCCCAATGGTGGCCGGCACCCTTCTTCCTCCTTCCTCTTTGGTTTGGCCGGTGCCCAAGATTCTCCCCTTGATCTATGGCTTGTGGTGGATGAGATGAGGGTTGCTTCCCATGGGCGGCAAGAAATAGGAGGAGGCTAGGGTTAGGGTTTGGTTGTTGGTGTTGGGCGGCAACAAGGAGAGGGAGATTCTTCTTCATTTTCCTTTGATGGCCGACCCCTCTACCTTCTTCCCTCTACCTTGGCCAAAGCTCAATCTATTCTACTTCCCTTCATCCTTAGCCGGAAATTAAGCGGAGCCTAGTTTAGGGTTTGGGCGGCAACAAGGAGAAGGGGTGTTTTCTTTCTTCTTCTCCAAGTGTTGGCCGGCGCCCATGCCCTTGTTGTTTCTCCTTTGGTTGGTTTCCATACTCAATTTTATCTTCCTTGGCCGGCGGCAACATCGATTTTATTGACTTGGTGGCTGGTTCTAAAAAGGAAGATGAGTTTTGTTTTAGGATCTTCCTTTGTTCCTAGTGAACAAGGAAAGGAAGATCGGTGTTCTAGAAGGCTTCAACTTTTGGTAGATCGTCGCCCACACGACGTCCAAAAGGAGGGAGGACATACAATAGAAGATCAAGAGGTATAACAAGAGGTATAATCTTGTTTATTTTGATTAATGTTCTTTTGTATTATGTTTATAATTGCTTTTCAATTATATGCATGTTTTGTGTAGATGGTTACTTGCTTGTATTTGTTATGATCATGTTTACTTTATGTATGTGTTGATTATACATGTCTACATTCATATGTATTTGTATAATCATGGACCCCGAAGATAAACACAAGAACCGGCGATCCGTCCGTCGTCTCTTCCGCGGCTAACCGACTAGAAGAGTTTTGTTGCTTGAATAACTAGTTTGTTCAAGCGATCGCTCAAGTCGTTAGCACGACGACGAATTGGTTGAGCTTAGGAAACTCATCCCATCCAGATTAGTTTTTCATTTGTTGAAAATTTTAATCCGGAGACATGGGAGCCGACGAGCCTCCGAAGGAAGTCGATTTCCAATAGTACCCTTCTACATTGATTAGTACGCAGCGGGAACAAGAAAACAAATACAGAAAAAATGACAAACGCAAACACACCAATTTTACGTGGTTCGGAACACAAGTCCCTACTCCACGGTTGAGCCCTCTTCGGCTCTAGTGATGCACACCACTACTATAAACTTCTCCTTCTCGGTGATACACCGAAGGTGGAGCAACCCTTTTGCACAGTTTATCAGAAAACTTTACAAGAAAGCTTACAGTAGACAATGAAGAAGGAGTAAAACGAATACAGATTTCAGAGAGAATGAAAATGCTCCTTGCTTGCTGAATCGTTGACACTCCTGTTGGATGATCAAGGTTTTTTTAATGGAGAATCTTTTTCACCCATGTCTTTCTTCAGAAAATGTCGTAAGTTCTTTTCTTTTTCTTCTATATCTTTTGAACAACAGCCCAAAATACTTTATAACTCGAGCCTGATTAGGGCTTTTCTGTCCGCTCAGTCGAGTTGCCTCGACTCGCGCCTCGACTAGAGCATTAATTGGCATTTATTAATGGCTTCAACAGTAAGATTTGGACCATAATTAGTTTTATTTCCATTGAAACATAAGTCCAGTCGAGGCGATGATCCGCCGCCTCGACTGGCAGGCTTTGGTTCCAGCAAGCGAACAGCGATCGAGCTCGGTCAGCGGTCCCTTGCGTCTGTTCCGTTGGATCAAAGCTCTAGTCGAGTCACTGCCTCGACTGTTGTCGGTTTTCCTACGAACATACAGGCCGCAGTCGAGACATCAACCGACTGTGGCTTACCTCTGCTCGTAAGAAATAACCTCAGTCGAGGCACCGCCTCGTGTCTGATCGAGAACCTGCTTTGCTTGTCAGCGCGATCGAGCTCTCGATTGACACCTCCTTGTATGCGCTTTGTTGAACCAAGCATCGATCGGCGTCGCCTCGGTGGTATGTCAACCTCTTGCTCGTCAAGAGCGATAGGTTCGATCGAGCATCACCTCGACTACCACCTTTACCGATGCCTATGAATTCTGTTCATAGGTCTTCCATGCCGAATCATCTCGGGAGTTCGTGCCAAGACTCCTGTCGGGTCTTCACCGCCAAGAGGCCACGCCTCAGGGACTTCTTGCGCCAAGACTCCTCGTCGGGTCTTCACTTGCCAGAGGCCACGCCTCGGACTTCACCGCCAAGACTCCTCGTCGGGTCTTCACTTGCGAGGACTCCACGTCGGGTTGTTGGGTTTCGGCACCGCGGCGTGTGTGTGTTCGATCATGTTTCGTAAACATGAGCACAGCGGAAGCAATTACAAATAATAAATCTATATTTATTACAACACACACAACACACGCATGCATATTACAACAAGTGTAGACATAACCGTAAATTAAAATTTGCAATAAAAGAAATTTATCTACGTTATACCTTTCGTATGACGTTTAGCGGGAATGGCATCAACCAGAATGATCCTCGTAAGAATCGTCTCTATCCGTATCCACGCCGAGCTCCTCGGGATGACTTTGCTAAGTCACGAGCTTCGTCTTTGTACGGGTTACTAGCCTCGTGTTGAAGACGACGTGATCGAGAGATGATCACGATCCGAATCCAAATTCGGATCCTAAAACGAGTTCTCAAAACTCGCTTCTCCGGAGAGGTATTCGTCAACCGTTTGACGAATCCTTCGTCCCCCACCTCAGAGGATTATCGGAGATCAAATCCCCGGTAAGTTAGCCGCTGTTGGAGCACTAACCGTCGTCCAAACGATGCTCCGACAACAAAGAAACAAGCTGTCCAGAAAAACTGGACAGCTTTTGGTGGAGGAATAGAGGCCGGCTAAGGAAAGATGGAAGCTCACCTTATCACCGAACCCAAAGGAGATCGCCGGAGGGTCGCCGGAGGTTCTCCGGCTGAAGCTTGGATGCCGGCAAAGACTTGGACGGCTGCACACAAGCTGGGCGGCGGCAGCTTTAGGGTTGGCGCCAATTAACTCCAAGGTGGAGGTGGGCGGCAACTCAAGGGGGCTAGGGTTTGGATTAGTTAGGGTTTAACAATCCCTTAAGCCCTCTTTTATAGAGAACTAATTCTCTTAATGGTTAATGGATCATATCCATAAAGCCCGTTAACCCGCTCCATTAGGATAAGTTAAAATAAACCAAACCATGATAGTTTATTTTAAGTTAAAACGAACCGAACCAACTTTTGGTTCATTCGTTTAAAATAAACCAAACCCTTTGGTTTATTCTCATCCATTGGATTAGAACCAAACCATTTTGGTTCATCCATTATGTCTTCATAAGACATGGCCCATCCACGCTTCCATTGCGACTGAAACAATTTCATGCTCGCTTTATGTTTGGTCCAACCAAACATAGTTTCTCTCGGTCTGAGAATCCCATTCTCAAGCTCGTTTTAAATCCTTTGGATTACACTCGTTGTCGTGTGACCAAATAGGTTCTCGGTTTATGTTGGCCGTCTATAATTAACCATTAATTATAGAACGATCATGAGTGGCACCTAGTAGTACATCATGATCCCCAATTAACCGAAAGATCAGCGGTTGATCCGAACTATTTACGAAACCCTTGATGCTCGAATGAATCGTGCCCCATTCCCTTCACTCATCTTATACCCACTTGGTTCAGGACATGGTCTATAGTGTCAGTCCCCACTAGGCTGACTACGTCACACCTAGCCCAAGTATCATTTCCTCGTCCTACGGATTCTAGTTACTCCACATGTATCGAGAGTACCTTACTCTAAACATGTAATGCTTTGGCCAAAGACTTTAGTAACAATCCGACGAGAGGCCATGGGTATACATCTCCTCGCAAGGAGTGGTGAATCCTTTATAGGCTATTCAAACACCTTCGATCACTTCGACTTATACCCAATCATCACGGGTCCACATCTCCTTAGAGATGTTTGCTTAAGATGTCAAAGCATAAGTCTCCATGATCAAGATGACTTGAATACCGCAAGTTAAAGGAACATCGCACTTAAGCCACAGTAAGAACTTCATTGACATATCTATATATGCGAGAACCATATGAAGTCTTACGGTGGTCACTCAATGAACTAGTTACCATAACTAGCATCCACGATTAACTCGGACATCACTATGTCTCGGCCCGGTGAGAATCATTTGCTTGGATACACCAAGGGTATACCTCGTGCTAGTCTCGGCGAAATTGATGGTGTCGAATCCATCAATTCATCGACTAAGGGATAATTAGATACATCACAATTACACATGTAGAGATACTCACTAGTTGTGATCCAATCACAAATTCTCTCATGCTGTGAATCGTATCATGGACATTCAGTAAATGAGTTTAAGATCCAATCAAATACATTAAACATGTATACTCAAATAGTGAATCTTCATTTATCATATAAATGGTTCATACATAAGGCGATTGCCTTAGGACATCTCTCCTATATTACTAACAGACTCCCACTTGGCCTAATGCCAATCGCTACGGTATCCAATACCATAAGCTCTAACATGACCCTCAAACTTACTTTGAGGTAATGCCTTAGTCAAGGATCCGCTAAGTTCCTTTCGATTAGGAATTTTCTCGATTTGTATTTCGTTCCTCTTGATGATCTCTCGATAAGATGATAGCGGCGAAGCACATGTTTGGATCGTTGATGAGACCTTGGCTCTTTCGCTGTGCAATTGCTCCATTGTTATCGCGATGGGCGGTATTGCTTCACCACTGGCCGGAATCACACCAAGTTCATGAACGAACTTCTTGATCCAAACCGCTTCCTTTGCTGCTTCCGAAGCTGCAATATATTCTGCCTCAGTGGTAGAATCCGCTACAGTCTCTTGTTTAGAACTTTTCCAACTCACTGCGCCCCCATTCAAGGTCAACACGTATCCAGACTGAGACCTGGAATCATCCTTGTCTGTCTGGAAGCTAGCATCCGTATACCCACGTATCACCATGTCCCCTTCTCCATATATTAGGAACACATCCTTAGTTCTTCTCAAGTACTTAAGGATCGTCTTAACAGTCACCCAATGATCCATTCCTGGATCAGACTGGTATCTGCTCGTGACACTCAGAGCATATGATACATCGGGCCTCGTACATAACATAGCATACATGATAGATCCTATTGCGAATGCATAGGGAATCTTACTCATGCAAATCCTCTCGTCTTCTGTGCGCGGACACATAGACTTCAAAAGGTGTACCTCATGCCTGATGGGTAGGAAACCTTTCTTGGATTCCGACATGCTAAACCTCTTTAGCACTCGGTCTATATATGTAGACTGCGAAAGACCAAGCAACCGTTTCGATCTATCTCTATAGATCTTAATCCCGAGGTTGTAGGTTGCTTCTCCCAGGTCTTTCATGGAGAATGTCTTGGATAACCAAACCTTCACTGACTGTAAGATTGAAACATCGTTTCCTATAAGTAGTATGTCATCGACATACAATACTAGAATCTGTTGCACTCCCACTAACCTTCTTGTACACACAAGGTTAAAATGCGAATTTTGTGAAATCAAACTTTTTGATTGTCTCATCAAAGCGGATATTCGACTCTGGATGCTTGCTTCAATCCATAAATGGATCGTGCGCAATTTGCATACCTTGGTTTTATCAACCGATGTGAAACCCTCGGGATGTATCATATACCGTCCTCGGCGGGTTTCCATTAAGGAAAGCTGTTTTCACATCCATCGCCATATCTCATAATCATAATGAGCCGCTATGGCGGAGCATCGAATGGATTTAAGCATAGCTACTGAGAATAGGTTTCGTCATAATCAACACCTTGCTTTTGGCGATATCCTTTCGCCACCAATCTAGCCTTATAGGTAATCACATTACCATCCATGTCTTTTCTTCTTGAAAACCCACTTGCACCCTATAGGCTTTATGCCTTGGTGGGTCAACCAAGTTCCAAACTTGGTTTTCGTACATGGAATCCATTTCGACTTCATGGCACCAAGCCACTTATCCCTTTCGAACTTGTCGATCTTCTTCATAAGCGGTAGGCTCCTCATCATCAATGAGTAACCGTCGTTCGATTCACTTACGAGAAATTCCATATCTCTCGGGAATATTGCGTGTTCTACGGATCTCTGAAGATGTGGTGTTACAATAGGTCGGTAGATTGCTCATCACTATGAGTTGTCGGCTGTTGTGCTTCACTAGGTATCTCATCAATGTCTATTTGAGTCTCTCGAGCCTCCTCAAGCTCGACGACACTCCCACTGTTTTCTTGCAAGAGAAACTCTTTCTCTAGAAACATAGCATGCCTTGAAACAAACACCTTTTGTTCCACAGGATGATAGAATTGGTAACCCCTTGTTTCCTTAGGGTATCCAATAAATAGACATTTATCAGACTTAGCATCCAATTTGTCTGATACAGTCCGCTTCACATAAGCAGGACAACCCCATATCTTCAAGTAAGATACATGAGGTTTCTTACCATTCCATATCTCATATGGAGTAGTTGAGACTACCTTAGTAGGCATTCTGTTTAACAAGTAAACAGCTGTCTGAAGTGCATAACCCCAAAAGGACTTGGGAAGAGTCGCATGATTCATCATTGACCTGACCATGTCCAACAAGGTCGATTCTCGGATACACCATTATGCTGTGGTGTATAGGGCGGAGTCCATTGAGACAATATGCCATTGTCTCTTAGATAATCAAGAAACTCTTGACTTAAGTATTCACCACCTCGATCCGATCGAAGTATTTTAATACTTTTGTCATGTTGTTTCTCTACTTCATTTCTGAATTCTTTGAACCTTTCAAAGGCTTCAGACTTGTGTTTCATCAGGAACACATACCCAAACCGTGAGTGATCATCGGTGAAGGTAATGAAGTAGCTATAGCCTCCTAAAGCTTGAGTTGACATAGGTCCACATACATCAGTATGTACTAGACCTAGTAACTCTCCCACTCGTTCACCTTTTCCAGTAAAAGGCAACTTAGTCATCTTGCCTTTTAAGCATGATTCGCATGTATCGTATGAATCCAATTCAAACGATTCCAGAATTCCACATCGGTGTAATTCGGACATGCGTTTCTTGCTTATATGGCCAAGACGACAATGCCACATATAGGAGTCTATGTGATTATCCTTTCGAGCCGCAGCTTGTTGCTCGCCCGATATTGAAAATATCCTTTGAATCGTCCAGCGTATAAACACCATTGCTTAAAGTTCCAGTCCCTTAAAGAACTCCATTCAAAGTTATGTAACAACAATTGTTACTAAAAGTCAAATGGTACCCATTTCTATTTAAACAAGAAATAGAAATGATGTTCTTTATCAACGAAGGAACATAAAAGCAATTGTCCAGTTCTAAGACAAGTCCTACAGGGAGTTCCAACAAATATGTTCCGATGGCGAGTGCAGCAACCGTTGCTCCATTCCCAACACGTAAATTTGACTCTCCCCTTGGCGAGTCTTCTTCTATTCCTTAGCCCATGTATGTCATTACATATATGTGAGCCACACCCAGTATCAAATACCCAAGTGTCTGAGGAAATAGAATGACAATCAATAAAGAAGATTTCTGAAGAAGATGGGGCATCCGATGCCTTATCCTTCTTCACGGACTCAAGATAAATCTTGCACTTTCTTCGCAAATGGCTCTCCTTGCCATAATGATGGCAAGTTTCCTTTTGTGCTAGTTCTACCTTCTTAGCCCTTCTCTTCTTTCCCTTCTGCTGTTCCTTTGACTTCCTCTTAGAACCTTTCTTCGAGGAATCAACTAACAGCACTGTCCCCTGCTCATGCTTCTCAGAAGACTCCACAGTCTTCAGTATATTGAGTAGTACCACAGATGAACCTTCTAGCATCTCAGAGGTGAAGAGGAGCGTTGAGACTTCGAACCTTTCGAATCTCACTTGCTCATCAACCAACTCTCAAAGATGAAGGACTACGATATGAGCATCCATATGCTCATGCTGCTTTCATAGCTTGGGTTCCATCGTGGCTAGCATGATGCAACTTGTCAGTTCAGAATCAGTCACATGTTTCTGATAGACCAACAATTGGTCCGGAGTTGCATCGTCACTAGGATGGGCGGGAAGAGGCGCTTCAAGGACATACGCAAGCTGTAATGCCCGTGAAATTCTAGCAATTTTACGAGAATTTTTGGCTTTATGAGGATGGGCTTTATGTAGGCCTTTTTGGAGAAATAAAAGAAAATAAGCCAAAAAGAGATGCAAAGCCTAGGAATTGAACCCCCCACCTCTAGAGATAGCCAAGCCTTATAGATGCACCCACTAACCATAAGCCCAATAGAATCATATCATTAGAGGAAAGGGGGAACCTATAGATAAATGGGAGGAGGGTAAATGAAGAGGCTTGACAAGGAGAAGAGAAACTTCTCTTCCTCCCCTTTATAAAGAAGAGAGAAGTTCCACTTGGCCACTTCTTCCTTCCTTCTTCCTCTTCTCTTCATTCTCACCGAAACCCCAAGCTCTTCTTCCTCCTTTGGCCGAGCTCCTTGCAAGCTAGGAGAGAGCTAGGTGACCTCCATTAGGTCATCTCCCCAAGAAAGCGAAGGATGTAAGTTTTCCCTCACTGCTGTATATTAGTTTGATAGGGTTGGTTGCTTGAAAGAAATATGAAATTGTAGCCTTATAAGTTTCGGCCAACTAAGTTGGTGGGCTAGGATTCATGAAAATGCTACTAAGGGAGGTTTTTATGGGTGATATGTTTCAAGTAGATACCTTTAGGAGACCAAAGTGCAAAGGTGATGACCCTATATGGTTCGGCAACCCCCAAGATTTTAGGGTTAGGGTTGCATGAACTTGATCCTAAAGTGATATTCTTGGTTGGTATGTTTCAAGTAAGACCCTTGGGTATCCACCATCCAAGATGAGGCCCTTGTAGGTTTCGGCCACCCTAGGTAATTAGGGTTAGGGTTGCATGAAAATATCCCTAATGATGCTATGCTAGATGATAATGCTCATGAATAAATATTAGGTGGCAAGAACCCTAGTTGAGCCCCTTGTAGGTTTCAGCCACCCTAGGTAATTAGGGTTAGGGTTGCATGAAAATATCCCTAATGATGCTATGCTACATGATAATGCCCATGAATGAATATTAGGTGGCAAGAACCCTAGTTGAGCCCCTTGTAGGTTTCGGCCACCCTAGGTAATTAGGGTTAGGGTTGCATGAAAATATCCCTCATGATGCTAAGCTAGGTTATAATGCTTTATGAATGAATTTTTGGGGACCAAACCTAAGCTTGAGCCCCTTACAAGTTTCAACCCATGGTTTTAGGGTTAGGGTTTCATGAAAACACCCTATATGTAATTGTGCTATGTGTATAGTTTTTAATATGACATGAACTTTGCTTGGGTGATGAATATGTTATGATTCAATGCAACATGAAATTAGGCTATGTGATGAACATGTTTTACGATTTAATATGCCATGAATAAGCTTAGGAAATATACTTCCTGTTATGATGTAATGTGCCATGTAATATGCCATGATGAACATGTTGTGTGAAGTAATATGCCATGTATATGCTTGGGAATGTGCTTCAAGTTATGGAGTATTGTGCCATGAAATATACCTAGGTGAAGAATATGTTTTGTGATTTAATATGTCATGAATATGCTTAGGAAATATGCTTCATGTTTACGATGCAATATGTCATGAAACATGCTTATGTGATGAACCCGTTTATGCTTAGGACCCCTTTAGGGTACTCTTATGTTATGAATGCATGTGTCCTTATAAAATGACTAAGATGGAGATGCTTCCCTTTCAAGTAGGGATCAAGAGCTCTCCTTATGATAAAATAAGATGGAGATGCTTCCCTTTCAAGTAGGGATCAAGAGCTCTCCTTATGATAAGATAAGATGGAGATGCTTCCCTTTCAAGTAGGGATCAAGAGCTCTCCTTATGTCAAGATAAGATCAAGATGCTTCCCTTCTTATGATGGGGATCAAGAGCATTCTTTATATTATGTCCAGAAAAGAAAAGAATTAAGTATTTTACTTTGCAAGAGGTTAAGTACCCGACCCGTCAGGTGGTCGTTAATCAAATCCATAGGGACACAAGAAGACGTAAGAGGTCTTGCCCTGGTAAGACGTAAGAGGTCTTGCTCTAATAGGACTGGTGGCTCGTTACTGACCTATTAGGGAGCAGCGCATTATGTGGTACTTAACACAGGGCCCCCAAACAAGTTATGATGATATTGAAGTATTTATAAGTATATGTTTTGAAAAGAAAAGACTTTTATGATCTGTATGCTTATGTTAAATGCTCAATGCTTACGAACTAGGTTCTTTATGCATGCTAGATGTTATGAAGTTATGATGATATTGAAGTATTTATAAGTATATGTTTTGAAAAGAAAAGACTTTTATGATCATGTATGCCTATGTTAAATGCTCAATGCTTACGAACTAGGTTCTTTATGCATGCTAGATGTTATGAAGTTATGATGATATTGAAGTATTTATAAGTATATGTTTTGAAAAGAAAAGACTTTTAGGATCTGTGTATGCCTATGTTAAATGCTCAATGCTTACTGAACTAGGTTCTTTATGCATGCTAGATGTTATGAAGTTATGATGATATTGAAGTATTTATAAGTATATGTTTTGAAAAGAAAAGACTTTTATGATCATGTATGCCTATGTTAAATGCTCAATGCTTACGAACTAGGTTCTTTATGCATGCTAGATGTTATGAAGTTATGATGATATTGAAGTATTTATAAGTATATGTTTTGAAAAGAAAAGACTTTTATGATATTGTGTATGCTTATGTGAAATGCTCTGAATGCTTACGAACTAGGTTCTTTATGCATGCTAGATGTTATGAAGTTATGATGTTTAGAGTTAAGTCTAAGTATGTGGTGACTATGTACTTTATGCTAGTTTAGAATTTATGAGGTGGTGAAGGTTAAGGGTAAGGTTAAGAATACTTGCGACTATGTTCCTTCTGCATGATTAGGGTTTATGTTATTACAAATGTTTATGTTCAAGTTAACCAAATGCTTATGATTACGTTCTTTCATGCACGCTTAGTTTATGCAGTTATAACGCTCATGTTCAAAGTATGCCCTGATTATATTAATTATGCTTAACCTGCTTATGAACAATTCTATGCAATGCTTAGTTCTTTTTGTACTATTACCTGGATATGTTGTTGATTAGTGTTGCTATGAAATGCTTAGGTCATTTTCTATGCCAGCATGCTCATGTTCTAATAGTTGATGAAATCGTGGTTTTTGTGAGTAGGCAAGGATCTTACTAAGCTATATGTTTATAGTTTATGTTGTCCATATACTGCAGATAAAGGAAGTCTGCACTAGAGGGAGTGGCAGGAGGGGCCATGTGCGTGTGTGATAGTGGCATGGTGAAAGAAGACCCTACACTATCTGCTTATATTTATATGCTCTAAGAACAATTTAAGACATTGCTTATAAGACTTGTGTTTAATGAGTATCCCTTAATTTAAGAGGTTCGACATGTTAGAACTCATGAACGAATCCTTTCGCTATGCATGTTATGAAATAAGATAAGATATGTGGTCATGCTAATGATGAATAAGATAGGTGATGCATGTGCCAAAGAAGGTTTCAGTTATGATAACCTGTTCAAGCATGTAGACTTTGAACGGATCCATATGTAGTATGCTAATAAAAAAAATATATATATAGACCCAGTAAGCGCCGCCCTAAGAGCGAGATAAGGCGGGCGCTACAGTTCACCTTTCCACTATCACACATCAAGCCTCCATCCTGCTATTTCCAAGTAAGTAACTTTATGCATACTGAGTTTCTTTTATAATGAAGAATGACTCCTATCTAGATAGAAATAATACCTCATCATGTTTTAGTAGATTGGAATCACACTTGTGATCTAGATAGAAATAACACCTTATCATGTTTTAAGTAGATTGGAATCACACTTGTGATCTAGATAGAAATAATACCTCCTCATGTTCTAGTAGATTGGAATCACACTTGTGATCTAGATAGAAATAATACCTCATCATGTTTTAGTAGATTGGAATCACACTTGTGATCTAGATAGAAATAATACCTTATCATGTTTTAGTAGATTGGAATCACACTTGTGACTTAGATAGAAATAATACCTCATCATGTTTTAGTAGATTGGAATCACACTTGTGAACTAGATAGAAATAATACCTCATCATGTTTTAGTAGATTGGAATCACGCTTGTGATCTAGATAGAAATAATACCTCATCATGTTTTAGTAGATTGGAATCACACTTGTGACTTAGATAGAAATAAGACCTCGTTATGTTTAGTATAATGGAACCGTACTTGTGATTGAGATGGCAACAATACCTTACCATGCTTTATATGATGGAAACATGTCTTTAACTGACATACCATTCCAAAAATTTGAAGATCGATTTTCGTAATTATCGGTGTCGTCTATGCTCATATGAATTGAAATAAGCCGGTTTTAGCAGGTTAGTCGGTCTTCTTGACTTCATTTTTCAATTTCGGATGGCACGGACGATGACTACCATGACCCGTCGTGATGTGTCCCAAACCGATTGAGGAAGCTATTGAAGAGATAGTTTATAAACTGATGGTGGGGTCGCGGACACATGAGGAGACTTGATGGTCTCTTTAGGAGACTCGAGCAGCAGGAGTTTCCGATACTGGACAATTATCGGATATGGGCCTTGGTACGCTCCCTGCCAAATGATTTCATGGTAGTCGCGCATCACGTATGGGGCCGCTATGAAGGACGGATAACATATGCGAGTTGTGCTGGGAGCTACTTGAGCACAAGGTTCAAGAGAAGCTTGTGGTAGAGAATCCGGTGGTAGCTGGCCTCAAGAGGAAGGAAGAGGGTTCTGTAAACAGTCGACTTAGTGGCCAGCCGGAGACTACCCTCGTGAGGCCGGGGAAGATAGGACTAAAAATAGTTACAACCGCACTAGGGTTTGTCCTAGTGAGTCATAATGAACTATCTTCTTAAGTAGTTTCATTGTTCCAATTAGGAATAAAGAATGTTATATGTTAACATTATTCCTTACAGTGCGAAAATATGAATAAAAGATGATGAGTCGTTCTTTTGAAATTAAAGATGAGTTCGTTGCATGGGAAGTGTTTGGTATAATTGATCAATGTCGGTTAGGATGGAACATACGAATAATGAATGGAAACAAAGTCCGGTCGCTTTGATGTCCTTATCGATGCTATCTCAACCCACGAAAAGGGAAGTAATGAATTACGGAATAGAAATCATTTACGGGCAACTTTCCACCATGACTATAACGCCGACGCCTGTTCGAATATAAAGGGAAAGCAAGATGGTGATTGGACATCCGAAGTTCAAACAAGAAATGGAAGGAAGGGATAATGGATTCCGCATCACCGACGGCGGATTATTATACTTCCGGATCGCCTATGCATTCGAACGATCCGAGTTACTGACAAAAGATACTCGAGAATCCCCATGGAACACCTTATACCATGCATCCCGGATCTAATAAAATGTATCGAGGACTTAAGGGATAAAATTTTGGTGGTCGCGGCATGAAAGGGATGTGGCTCAAGACGTCAACACCTCGACTGCGGAAGGTGAAGGCGTAACACCGTAGGGATTAGAAGAAATTTCCATGGATTTCATCTCGGGATTACCCAGAACAACAAATGGTTACAATGCTATATGGGTAGTCATAGACTGGTTGACAAAGTCTGCCCATTTCCTGGCAATCAAGATGACCTATTCGGTTGAGCAGCTAGCTCAATTATATGTCAAGGAAATTATCAAATTACATGGAGTGCCTAAGGCTATTATTTCTGACCGGGATGGCCGTTTTACCTCCCATCTCTGGAAATGTGTTCAGAAGGCTCTTGGCACTAAGTTGAGATTGAGATCGCGTTTCATCCTCGAAAGGCCGACGGAAAGAGTGAACCAGTCTTTGGAAGATATCGTCGTGCTCTAGACTTTAAGGGATGGTGTCGATATTTGTGCTGGCGAATTTGCTTACAACAAGCTACGAGCTACCATTGGAATGGCACCCTATGAAGCTCTATACGGGAGAAGATGCAGTCTCCTATCTGACGTGGTGGTGAAAGGAGGGAAATGGGTCTTCGAGCGATATTATTGACAATACCACCCGCTATCTGAATCCGTCGAGAATCGAAGCGCCGAGCTATGCGGATAAAGAGCTATCGCGGATATGCGTGGCGTGAGAGTTGAAGGGTCGGGGACCCTATCCGGTGGGCAAGGTGGCGTTCTCGGAGTGACCTATGAACGTGTTCCATGTCTCTATGCTCAAGAAATGCAGATCCAGAGCGGACCAAGTGGTCGAGCCACAAATTGTACACGTTCAAGAGGACCTGAGTATCGGAAGTCGGCCTATCCAGATACTAGACCGAGATGTCAAGAGACTAAGGAACAAAGAGGTGCCCTTAGTGAAGGTCTGTGGCGAGACTGCAATATGAGGAGGCTACTTGGGAACGCGAGGAGGACATGAGGCGTACCGGATTGTTTTAAGTTTCGAGGACAAACTTTTACAAGGTATGAGGGATTGTAACGCCGTGAAATTCTAGCAATTTTACGAAAATTTTGGCTTTATGAGGATGGGCTTTATGTAGGCCTTTTGGAGAAATAAAAGAAAATAAGCCAAAAAGAGATGCAAAGCCTAGGAATTGAACCCCCACCTCTAGAGATAGCCAAGCCTTATAGATGCACCCACTAACCATAAGCCCAATAGAATCATATCATTAGAGGAAAGGGGAACCTATAGATAAATGGGAGGAGGGTAAATGAAGAGGCTTGACAAGGAGAAGAGAAACTTCTCTTCCTCCCTTTATAAAGAAGAGAGAAGTTCCACTTGGCCACTTCTTCCTTCCTTCTTCCTCTTCTCTTCATTCTCACCAAACCCCAAGCTCTTCTTCCTCCTTTGGCCGAGAGCTCCTTGCAAGCTAGGAGAGCTAGGTGACCTCCATTAGGTCATCTCCCCAAGCAAAGCCGAAGGATGTAAGTTTTCCCTCACTGCAGTATATTAGTTTGATAGGGTTGGTTGCTTGAAAGAAATATGAAATGTAGCCTTATAAGTTTCAACTAAGTTGGTGGGCTAGGATTCATTAAAATGCTACTAAGGGAGGTTTTATGGGTGATATGTTTCAAGTAGATACCTTTAGGAGACCAAAGTGCAAAGGTGATGACCCTATATGGTTCACCACCCCAAGATTTTAGGGTTAGGGTTGCATGAACTTGATCCTAAAGTGATATTCTTGGTTGGTATGTTTCAAGTAAGACCCTTGGGTATCCACCATCCAAGATGAGGCCCTTGTAGGTTTCGGCCACTCTAGGTGCTTAGGGTTAGGGTTGCATGAAAATATCCCTAATGATGCTATGCTAGATGATAATGCTCATGAATAAATATTAGGTGGCAAGAACCATAGTTGAGACCCTTGTAGGTTTGCCACCCTAGGTAATTAGGGTTAGGGTTGCATGAAAATATCCCTAATGATGCTATGCTACATGATAATGCTCATGAATGAATATTAGGTGGCAAGAACCCTAGTTGAGCCCCTTGTAGGTTTCCACCCTAGGTAATTAGGGTTAGGGTTGCATGAAAATATCCCTCATGATGCTAAGCTAGGTTATAATGCTTTATGAATGAATTTTTGGGGACCAAACCTAAGCTTGAGCCCCCTTACAAGTTTCGGCCAACCCATGGTTTTAGGGTTAGGGTTTCATGAAAACACCCTATATGTAATTGTGCTATGTGTATAGTTTTTAATATGACATGAACTTTGCTTGGGTGATGAATATGTTATGATTCAATGCAACATGAAATTAGGCTATGTGATGAACATGTTTTACGATTTAATATGCCATGAATAAGCTTAGGAAATATACTTCCTGTTATGATGTAATGTGCCATGTAATATGCCATGATGAACATGTTGTGTGAAGTAATATGCCATGTATATGCTTCGGGAATGTGCTTCAAGTTATGGAGTATTGTGCCATGAAATATACCTAGGTGAAGAATATGTTTTGTGATTTAATATGTCATGAATATGCTTAGGAAATATCCTTCATGTTTACGATGCAATATGTCATGAAACATGCTTATGTGATGAACCCGTTTTTGCTTAGGACCCCTTTAGGGTACTCTTATGTTATGAATGCATGTGTCCTTATAAAATGACTAAGATGGAGATGCTTCCCTTTCAAGTAGGGATCAAGAGCTCTTCTTATGATAAAATAAGATGGAGATGCTTCCCTTTCAAGTAGGGATCAAGAGCTCTCCTTATGATAAGATAAGATGGAGATGCTTCCCTTTCAAGTAGGGATCAAGAGCTCTCCTTATGTCAAGATAAGATCAAGATGCTTCCCTTCTTATGATGGGGATCAAGAGCATTCTTTATATTATGTCCAGAAAAGAAAAGAATTAAGTATTTTACTTTGCAAGAGGTTAAGTACCCGACCCGTCGTGTAATCAAATCCATAGGGACACAAGAAGGCGTAGAGGTCTTGCCCTGGTAAGGCGTAAGAGGTCTTGCTCTAATAGGATCGGTGGCTCGCTACTGACCTATTAGGAAGCAGCGCATTATGTGGTACTTAACACAGGGAAATAAGTTATGATGATATTGAAGTATTTATAAGTATATGTTTTGAAAAGAAAAGACTTTTATGATACTGTGTATGCTTATGTTAAATGCTCTGAATGCTTACGAACTAGGTTCTTTATGCATGCTAGATGTTATGAAGTTATGATGATATTGAAGTATTTATAAGTATATGTTTTGAAAAGAAAAGACTTTTATGATACTGTGTATGCCTATGTTAAATGCCCTGAATGCTTACGAACTAGGTTCTTTATGCATGCTAGATGTTATGAAGTTATGATGATATTGAAGTATTTATAAGTATATGTTTTGAAAAGAAAAGACTTTTATGATACTGTGTATGCCTATGTTAAATGCTCTGAATGCTTACGAACTAGGTTCTTTATGCATGCTAGATGTTATGAAGTTATGATGATATTGAAGTATTTATAAGTATATGTTTTGAAAAGAAAAGACTTTTATGATACTGTGTATGTCTATGTTAAATGCTCTGAATGCTTACGAACTAGGTTCTTTATGCATGCTAGATGTTATGAAGTTACGATGATATTGAAGTATTTATAAGTGTATGTTTTGAAAAGAAAAGACTTCTATGATATTGTGTATGCTTATGTTAAATGCTCTGAATGCTTACGAACTAGGTTCTTTATGCATGCTAGATGTTATGAAGTTATGATGTTTAGAGTTAAGTCTAAGTATGTGGTGACTATGTACTTTATGCTAGTTTAGAATTTATGAGGTGGTGAAGGTTAAGGGTAAGGTTAAGAATACTTGCGACTATGTTCCTTCTGCATGATTAGGGTTTATGTTATTACAAATGTTTATGTTCAAGTTAACCAAATGCTTATGATTACGTTCTTTCATGCACGCTTAGTTTATGCAGTTATAACGCTCATGTTCAAAGTATGCCCTGCTTAGATTAATTATGCTTAACCTGCTTATGAACAATTCTATGCAATGCTTAGTTCTTTTTGTACTATTACCTGGATATGTTGTTGATTAGTGTTGCTATGAAATGCTTAGGTCATTTTCTATGCCAGCATGCTCATGTTCTAATAGTTGATGAAATCGTGGTTTTTGTGAGTAGGCAAGGATCTTACTAAGCTATATGCTTATAGTTTATGTTGTCCATATATCTGGATAAAGGAAAGTCCGCACTAGAGGAGTGGCGGAGGGGCCATGTGCGTGTGTGATAGTGGCATGGTGAAAGAAGACCCTACACTATCTGCTTATATTTATATGCTCTAAGAACAATTTAAGACATTGCTTCCGCTTATAAGACTTGTGTTTAATGAGTATCCCTTAATTTAAGAGGTTCGACATGTTAGAACTCATGAACGAATCCTTTCGCTATGCATGTTATGAAATAAGATAAGATATGTGGTCATGCTAATGATGAATAAGATAGGTGATGCATGTGCCAAAGAAGGTTTCAGTTATGATAACCTGTTCAAGCATGTAGACTTTGAACGGATCCATATGTAGTATGCTAATAAAAAAAATATATATATATATAGACCCAAGTAGCGCCGCCCTGAGAGCAGATAAGGGCGGGCGCTACACAAGCTTTTCACCTTGAGAACAATTCTCAGGTTTCTAAGCCAGTCCAAAAAGTTAGGCCCAGTCAGTTTGTTTGAATCCAAAATAGTGCGCAAATTCAAAGACATCATGATCAATCTTAGAAATACAAAACGAGCATATATGAGAAAATGATTTTAAAATGCATCAATATACATTTATGAATCCCATTCATTTTTCGAATTTCAAAAACCCCAAAATCACTTCGGGAGATCGTAGGTCCATCTCCGAATGGGCTGATATCCATCATAGATATGAACAACCTTGGAGAGAGTCCAAAAAGCCATTCATAACTATGACGGTAGGTATCTTCTATACCGATTGCATATCACGTATATGCAACTATCACAATGTGCTATCAACTAATTGAATGTTCACACATACATCGGGTTGTTAACACATTAACAAGTATGCATCATATGCATAGCACCCAACTTCACCTCCCTTTACATCGACCTTGGAGAGAGTCCAACAAGCCGATGCTCCAGGTTAAGGCCAACCCATTAATCGGGAAATAGTTTTAATATGGTTAGAGCGCATTCAACCAATTAGCCCAGCTTGGAGAGAGTCCAACAACCAAAGCTAACGATTGACCTCTGACTCTTACCATATTAGTATTAAACTATTCCATGGTTTGAACATATTCGGGTTCGAGCCGGGCTTGGAGAGAGTCCAACAACCCAAACAAGAAACGGAACTCTGGTTCTAACCATATTAATGGAAGGTGTAGGCTTTAATATTGTTTAAGGGTTTTATGTCTCATCCTCTTTGCATGCAAATAACTATTATCTACATGGCATGGCATACATGGCATACATCTACATGTCACGACACGCATGGTATAATGTTATGCATCTAATGCAATTACATGGCATACAATTATGTCATGTATATAATTTCCTTATATGTCATAACTATTTATGGAAATAAAATATGTTTAAGATTTGATTCTCCAAATCAAATCATAATTAAATTAGGAAACAAATTTCCAAATCTAATCACATATTTTATTCATGGAATTATTTGATTAAGGAAAATCTATTTAGGAAACCAATTTCCTAAATCTTTAAAACTACTTATGGAAATAAAATATTTTAAGATTTGATTTCCCAAATCAAATCATGATTAAATTAGGAAACAAATTTCCAGAATCTAATCAAATATTTTATTTATGGAAAATATCAATTTCCATAAATAGTTCCAACTTTCCAAAAGTGGAAGATTTCCATAAATACTTCTAGACTTTCCAAAATTGAAAAATTTCCATAAATACTTCTAAATTTCCAAAATTAGAAAATTTCTAGAAATACATTATGACTATCGCAAAATCAATTTTACGATTATGTCGAAACACAACCTGGGCTCTGATACCACTGTTGGGTTTCCGGCACCGCGGCGTGTGTGTGTTCGATCATGTTTCGTAAACATGAGCACAGCGGAAGCAATTAAAAATAATAAATCTATATTTATTACAACACACACAACACACGCATGCATATTACAACAAGTGTAGACATAACCGTAAATTAAAATTTGCAATAAAAGAAATTTATCTACGTTATACCTTTCGTATGACGTTTAGCGGGAACGGCATCAACCGGAACGATCCTCGTAAGAATCGTCTCTATCCGTATCCACGCCGAGCTCCTCGGGATGACTTCGCTAAGTCACGAGCTTTGTCTTTGTATGGGTTACTAGCCTTGTGTTGAAGACGACGTGATCGAGAGATGATCACGATCCGAATCCAAATTCGGATCCTAAAACGAGTTCTCAAAACTCGCTTCTCCGGAGAGGTATTCGTCAACCGTTTGACGAATCCTTCGTCCCCCACCTCAGAGGATTACCGGAGATCAAATCCCCGGTAAGTTAGCCGCTGTCGGAGCACTAACCGTCGTCCAAACGACGCTCCGACAACAAAGAAACAAGCTGTCCAGAAAAACTGGACAGCTTTTGGTGGAGGAATAGAGGCCGGCTAAGGAAAGATGGAAGCTCACCTTATCACCGAACCCAAAGGAGATCGCCGGAGGTTCTCCGGCTGAAGCTTGGACGCCGGCAAAGACTTGGACGGCTGCACACAAGCTGGGCGGCGGCAGCTTTAGGGTTGGCGCCAATTAACTCCAAGGTGGAGGTGGGCGGCAACTCAAGGGGGCTAGGGTTTGGATTAGTTAGGGTTTAACAATCCCTTAAGCCCTCTTTTATAGAGAACTAATTCTCTTAATGGTTAATGGATCATATCCATAAAGCCCGTTAACCCGCTCCATTAGGATAAGTTAAAATAAACCAAACCATGATGGTTTATTTTAAGTTAAAACGAACCGAACCAACTTTTGGTTCATTCGTTTAAAATAAACCAAACCCTTTGGTTTATTCTCATCCATTGGATTAGAACCAAACCATTTTGGTTCATCCATTATGTCTTCATAAGACACGGCCCATCCACGCTTCCATTACGACTGAAACAATTTCATGCTCGCTTTATGTTTGGTCCAACCAAACATAGTTTCTCTCGGTCTGAGAATCCCATTCTCAAGCTCGTTTTAAATCCTTTGGATTACACTCGTTGTGCGTGTGACCAAATAGGTTCTCGGTTTATGTTGGCCGTCTATAATTAACCATTAATTATAGAACGATCATGAATGGCACCTAGTAGTACATCATGATCCCCAATTAACCGAAAAGATCAACGGTTGATCCAGAACTATTTCTGAAACCCTTCAGTAGCTCGAATGAATCGTGCCCCATTCCCTTCACTCATCTTATACCCACTTGGTTCAGGACATGGTCTATAGTGTCAGTCCCCACTAGGCTGACTACGTCACACCTAGCCCAAGTATCATTTCCTCGTCCTACAGATTCTAGTTACTCCACATGTATCGAAGAGTACCTTACTCTAAACATGTAATGCTTTGGCCAAAGACTTTAGTAACAATCCGACGAGAGGCCATGGGTATACATCTCCTCGCAAGGAGTGGTGAATCCTTTATAGGCTATTCAAACACCTTCGATCACTTCGACTTATACCCAATCATCCCGGGTCCACATCTCCTTAGAGATGTTTGCTTAAGATGTCAAAGCATAAGTATCCATGATCAAGATGACTTGAATACCGCAAGTCAAAGGAACATCGCACTTAAGCCACAGTAAGAACTTCATTGACATATCTATATATGCAGAGAACCATATGAAGTCTTACGGCTGGTCACTCTAATGAACTAGTTACCATAACTAGCATCCACGATTAACTCCGGACATCACTATGTCTCCAGCCAGTGAGAATCAGCTGCTTGGATACACCAAGGAGTATACCTCATGCTAGTCTCGACAGAATTGATGGTGTCCAAATCCATCAATTCATCGACTAGGGATAATTCTGATACATCACAATTACACATGTAGAGATACTCACTAGTTGTGATCCAATCACAAATTCTCTCATGCTGTGAATCGTATCGTGGGCATTCAGTAAATGAGTTTAAGATTCAATCAAATACATAAAACATGTATACTCAAATAGTGAATCTTCATTTATCATATAAATGGTTCATACATAAGGCGATTGCCTTAGGACATCTCTCATATATTACTAACACGGGTCTTCACTTGCCAGGACTCCACGTCCGGGTCTTCATGTCAGGACTCCATGTCTTGCATCCAGTCTTCGACCTACAACAGATTTCCTGAAAATACATCTCAACCAACCGTATGAGATAACACATAATTATCACCTTGACTTAAACCCTTGTCAATCACCAAAAACATTATTTGGGTCTGATTGCACCAACAATCTCCCCCTTTTTTATGTTTGACAATATGGTTTAAGTTTAGGTGATGAAATTATAGCACAATATAACATATTCGAAATTGAATATGCATGAAGAAGAGATATAGATGTGTAGTTTAAAAAGATTTAATTTCAGGTTAAATTAAACTTAAAGCCCATCTTCTCCCCCTTTGGCAAACACCCAAAAAGAAGAGTTGCTTATAGAAGCACTCCCCCTGAATTCATTACCCTTAGTTTATCAAATGCACTAACAATATATTTTAGCAAGATAAATGTCAGTCGTGCATTTCTAAAGAAAGATATAAACCACCGAAAAAAAAATTGACATAATTTTCCTTAATATTTGTTGTAATATGTTCATGATAGCTCAATCTAAAAAACAAACTTACATACGCAGAGATATTTAAAATATACAAGCATACACCCAAAAAGTCACCCAAAACATCTTGATATATATATTTTCTTGAATTCAAACTGTTCATACAGATAAAAAGAAAACAAAAAAAACTAAACTTCTGAAGATGATGGTCTTGATGAATCCGACATCATGGCATGAAGGAGAGTTAGAATTTCCTCCTGCTGGGCAGAGACTTCGGAAAACCGAGCATCTAGCTTGGAGTGAAGCTCTTCGAATTTAGTGTCGATTGATGTACTAAGGTCCATGAATTTAGTATCAACTGAGTATATGAACTCAACATGATCTTTTCACAGATTCTCCAGCTGTTCAGACATGGTGGAAGATGGTTCAACAGCTAGAACTGGACGTTCTTGTTCACCTTCTTCCTCCATATCCCACCTTTCACCAGCTTGATGTCCATCCTCCCACTCAACGGTGCTACCAACTTTTGACATGCCGTTCAAAGAAAAGTTTCTCCACTTTATGAAATCAAAGTCTATCATCTGCCTAATTTCCCCCCTACTTGTGTTGATGCCTATGGATTCTAGCCAAAATGTGATGATATGACCAAAAGGCATGTAAATTTTCTTTTGGACAGGAGTTGAGAAGTGGACTATGCAGAGAAAGATGTTTAAAGCAACATTAAAGTTTAAACGTTGCTTTAAGAGATGTAGAGCTAGTAAATGATGTGGTCTTATCTTAGCTTGCCCCCTAGTAACAATTGGAAGGATGCAACCTACAATGACCTTATATAGGACATTATCAGGCGGCTAATGCCATGGGAAATAGAGTAAGACCGGGTTATGCAGGTTTTTAAAGAAGTACTCATGAATTGCATTTATGGAGTATCCCTCAACAGGTTCTTGAATGCTTGGATAGCATTCAAGGGTTGAGTTTGACTCTCGACACTCCAGAAATGCTCTGAGGATATCAGGAGTGAAAGATATGTCCTTTCTGGCTACCCTACTCTTAAAGATGAGCCTATCACCTGTAGGCTGTAGATTGTTGTAGAATTCACTAACTAAGTCTATATTGATGTCATGATCACAATAGACTAGTTTATTGAGCCCATAGTAGTTAATCATTTGTATAACATGTTGAGCATGATTTTTAAAAAATTCTTTATCTAATGATCTAGTATGCATCAACTGAAATTTGTGGGCAGTAAAGGTATGTTGATGATGTGTGGAAGGAAACCGGGGATCCGTAGTTGGATTTTCCCGAGGTGTTTCACTTGACTCGCCTATCCTACGTTTTTGTCTAATGAATGCCAAAATGATGTTCAAAAAAAAAATCAATATGATGGTATGATGAGAGGCAATAACCAACACCCAATTAGTTTACCCAATATTACTAAGTCGTGTAATCAAAGAGATGAGTTTAGAAATTTACTTAGGTGCCATTTTTCCTGTTGTTGACTGGTCTTGAGGGATCAAGAAGATGACTTCTGTGAAATCACCTTCTCCAGCTAGAGAAAAAAACTAGTGAACCCTAGAAAATCTGGCAAAATCTAGGATTTGAGAAAATCGCCGTCTAGGGTTAGGGATTGACCAAAAGAAGGAATGAGGGGCTGGAGAACTTACTTGAAGTTAGTTTAGGAGAGAGTGAGGTAATCTAGGGTTTTGTCGGTGTTAAACTTGGCCGGAGACTTGAAGCATGACTGACCGATCGAAGAGAAAAGCCACGACGAGAGGAGTCGAGGCGAGTCGCGAGTTTAGGAGAGACGGTAAGTGAAATTCCTTATATATTTCTTAGTTACGTAGTCGAGGAAGTAAGTTGAATGCCTCGACTGTTATATCAGTCGAGGCGCCGGTCGAGTGCGCCTTGCTTCTGTTTGCTCATACCTATCGAAATATCAAATTTTACTTGGTTGGAATGTCCAATTATGTTTATAAACCAAGTACACACGAATTATGTATTGGTCTTCCCCATAATTGGTCAACTTAATGATTCATACAGTTTTCAACCGCATTACTCAAGTTATGCATCATAACAAGCAATTTGAGTAAATTGGTTGCTCCTAACATCTCGCCCCTATCTAGTAATACACAAGCATAGTTAATCCTATGATTTGTGTGAGATGTTTCCCAAAAGTATCCCAAACAATATTTTCCCATTTCTTTTGAACTTATGAATTAGTCCTTATGATCACAGAGAGTTTTCACTCAGCTGCACACATTCCCAACTCTCTTCTTAAATGACTAAATTCATTTTCTGAAAGAGGTTTTGTGAAAATATCAGCAAGATTCGCCTTAGACTCAACATAATTGAGTATAATATCTCCTCTTGCTACATGATCCCTAATGAAGTGATGTCTCACTTCAATGTGTTTTGTTCTAGAATGATGGACTGGGTTTTTCGTTAAGTTGATCATGCTAATATTATCACATAGCACTTGCACGTTCTTATATGAAAAACCATAATCCTCCAATGTATGAGTCATCCATAACAATTGTGACACACTCTCTCCCATGGCTATGTACTCAGCCTCAGTGGTGGAGAGAACAACACAATGTTGCTTTCGACTTGACCAACCAACTAAAGCTGAACCTAGGAATTGACAGCCCCCGCTAGTACTTTTTCTATCTAGTTTGCATCCTACATAATCTGAATCTGTATAGCCTACTAAATCAAAAGACTCAGTTCGGGAATACCATAGTCCAACTGATATTGTTGCTTTAAGATATCTCATAATTCTTTTAACAGCAACCCAATGAGACTCTTTAGCACACGATTGATATCGTGCACACATGCCCACAGCAAATACTATATCAGGTCTACTTGCTGTAAGATATAAAAGACTACCTATGGCACTCCTATAATGCTTTAGATCAACAGGTTTACCATCTACATCACTATCTAGATGAGTGTTTTGTGCCATTGGAGTGGCAACCTCCTTAACATTTTCCATGTTGAATCTTTTTAGCAACTCCATGGCATATTTTGATTGACAAACATGAATTCCTTCTTTGGTTTGTTTGATTTGAAGTCCAAGGAAAAATGTCAACTCCCCTACTAGACTCATCACAAACTCACTTTCCATGTGTTCTATGAATTCATTGAGATAATCCCTATTGTTTGAACCACAGATTATGTCATCGACATAAATCTGAGCTACAAATATGTCTTCACCGTTTCTTTTCAGAAAAAGTGTTGGATCAATTTGACCTCTTCTAAAACCCCTCTCAATTAGAAAAATTGACAACCTTTCGTACCAAGCACGAGGTGCTTGTTTCAGCCCATAAAGAGCCTTCTTTAGCTTATACACGTGATTTGGAAATTCAGAATTTTCAAATCCCGGTGGTTGTTCAACATAGACCTCTTCCTTTATAAACCCGTTCAAAAATGTTGACTTCACATCCATTTGATATAATTTGAATCCTCTATATGCTGCAAATGCTAGCATTAATCGAATGGATTCTAACCTAGCCACAGGTGCATAAGTTTCACCATAATCAAGTCCCTCAATTTGATTGTATCCTTTGGCAACTAACCTAGCTTTATTTCTCACTATTTCTCCTTTATCATTCAATTTATTCTTGAATACCCATTTGGTTCCTATTATGGTAGCTTGATCAGGTCTTGGAACTAAATCCCAAACTTGACTTCTCTCAAATTGTCCCAATTCATCTTGCATTGCTATAATCCAGTCCGGATCAAGCAAAACTTCATCAATTACTTTTGGTTCAATTTTAGAGATTAATGCTTCTTGATTCTCTTCATTTCTAAAGAATGATCTTGTCCTCACCCCATGATGGATGTCTCCAACAACTTGGTCTAGGGAATGACTAGTGACCATTCTAGTGGATCTTGGTACTTGAGATGTTTCTTGAACCTCATTGTTAGATACAATCTCAAGCAATGACCCTTTTGATCTAGATTTTTCATTTTCGGAGTCAGATTTGACTCCCCCTACACTTGTGTCATCCTTCAAGCTCAATCTTTTGAGTTTGACCTTTACTGCATCACTATTATCCTTAGAATCAATTTGGTCTTTATATTCCTCAAAAACCACATTTGACGATTCCTCAACCAAATTTGTTCGCTTGTTGTAAACTCGATAAGCCTTACTAGTGAGGGAATATCCTAACAGGACACCTTCATCTGCTTTTGCAGTGAATTTTCCTAGATGATCCTTAGTGTTTAAAATGAAAACCTTGCAACCAAAAACCCTAAGATGTTTGACTGTTGGTGGTTTTCCAAACCATAGTTCATGAGGTGTTTTTCCTAAGAATCTATGTATCAAAACTCTGTTTTGAACATAGCATGCATTGTTAATTTCCTCAGCCCACAAGTAACTAGGAAGAGTGTACTCATTTAGCATACTCCTCGCAGCTTCTTGCAAAGCTCTATTCTTCCTCTCTACCACACCATTTTGTTGTGGTGTCCTAGGAGTGGAAAACTCATGTTTATAGCCTTTTCTAAGCAATTCCTTAAACCTCATATTTTCAAATTCTCCTCCATGATCACTCCTAATTGTTTTAATTGTTGAGTTTTTCTCATTCTCAATTCTTCTACAAAAAGGAATAAAAATTTCTAATGTTTGATCCTTATGTTTGAGAAAGAAGGTCCATGTATATCTAGTATAATCATCTACTACTACCAAGCAATATCTACTTCCATTCAAGGTTTTTGTGGAGCTATTATCAAACAAATCTAAATGCAATAAATCTAAAGCATTTAAAGTACTTACAGTGTTCTTGCTTTTGTGTGATGCTCTTATTTGTTTACCTTTTTGACATGCATCACATAGCTTGTCCTTTTCGTACTTGAGCAATGGTAGACCCCGCACAAGCTCTTCCTTGGCCAACCTCTTGATATTTTTCATGTTGACGTGTGCTAGTCTCCGATGCCATAGCCATGATTCATCTTCTTTGGACAAAAAACACTTCACACGCAGATTAGTAGCACTACTAAATTGAACTTGATAGATATTCTCCTTCCTCGTCCCTACTAGCATGATAGTATCGGTTTCATTATTTTTAATTAAGCATTTAGTTAAATAAAATTCTACTCTATATCCTTCATCACATAATTGACTGACACTTAACAAATTAAAAACCATTCCTCTAACTAGCAGAACATTCTTAATCCTAAATTGTTCAGATATTACTATGTCTCCTACTCCTATGACTTCTAGTTTGCCACTATTACCAAAAGAAACAGTACCTTTACTCCTGTTTTTAAATGTAGCAAATTTTGTGGAGTCCCCGGTCATATTCTTGGAGCATCCTCTATCTACAACCCACATCATTGGATACTCCCCCTCGATCGGTACCTAATCAAACATGAAAAACAAGATCTTTTGGAACCCAGATTTTGGGTCCATTAGTATTTACAACATATTGTTTAGGAATCCAAGCCTTAGTTGTGTTTGCTTTACCAACGTGAGTTCTATTTACTAATGACATGAAACTGAATTCCCTTTTTGTTGGTTTGTAGCCTATTCCTTCTCTGTTGTAAACTGCCCTTTGGGCATCTAAAATCATGTTAAGAGTTTGAGATCTTGTTGTGAATCTCTCAAGTGTGCACTTGAGATCATCAACTTGTGCTCTCAAGAAATTGTTTTCTTCCCTAAGTTTTTCGATTTCATAAGTATCAATCCTAATTTCTGCAGGAACAGAATCCTGAGTTTTAAGCTCCTCTAGTTCCGATTTTAACATCTTAACTTTAATTTTTGATCTACTCAAGGCATTAGTTAAGCATGCTACTGTTTCATACAATTTATCTAGTTCAGGAGATGTTACCTCATCATCATCAGATGATGATGATGTGTCCTTCCGTGAAGACTCATCTGAATCTTTTTGATCAAACGCCATTAGTGTCGTATGCTTGGCTCCTTTTGCCCTGTCTTCATCTTCTGAGGAACTGGAAGAAGAGTCATCCCATGTTGCCCTCAACGCCTTCTTCTTCCTGGACTTGTCCTCTTTTTTGTTGAGATCAGGACATTCACTCTTGATGTGCCCTTTCCTATTACACTTAAAACAAACCACATCAGATTTACCTCTAAATTTATGTGATGACTTACCTTTCCTCTTGTCTGTGAAGATTTTCTTTACATCTTTCTTATTGTACTTTCTGCTTCTCCTCATCATCCTCCTCACGAAATTGGCTACCTCGTTGGATGAGGACTCGTCGTCACTGTCACTACTTGTCTCAGATGAGAATGAAGATGACTCCTTCTTCTTCTCCTTTTTCTTGTTCTCCTTGTATTGCTCACCTACAACAAAAGCAATACCTTTCTCCTTTGGACCCTTGTTAGCTTGCTCATGTAATTCCATTTCACAAAATAATTCATCCAACTTTATAGTAGACAGATCCCTTGATACTTTGTAGGCATCTACCATAGATGACCACAAAGCATTTCGGGGAAAAGACTTTAGGGACGTGCACGATAATGTCTCGCTGTTCTCCAAATTTTCTCCGACAATGAATCGCCCATTCAATACTTCCTTGAACCTTCCATGCAACTCACCAACAGTCTCGCCATCTTTCATAGCAAGATTTTGCAGCTGGTTCATGTAGAGATCTCGCTTTGCTATCCTCGAGTCTCTTGTCCCTTCGTTCAGTTCTATCAGTTTATTCCAGAGATCTTGCATGCTGCTGAACGGACCCACTTTGTTGAGTTGATCCTTCGCTAGACCACATTGCAGAGTCACGGTGGCCTTAGCATTTGCTTGCGCCTTGCGTTTTTGTTCTACATTCCACCTTCCAGACTCAAGTACTTTGCCTTCATGGCCCATCGGTCGTGAAGCCTTCTTCGAAAACCACATATCTATCTCAGTCATGAGATAGTACTCCATCCGGCTTCGCCAATACTGGAAGTTCGTTCCGTCAAAGAATGGAGGCCTGTTTGTGCTGTAACCTTCTTGCATCTCCATTTGAACTTTCTCTTGCGGTTGTGAATCCGAAGAAGAGCACCAAGCTCTGATACCAATTGTAGGATCGTTGGCGTCGCTAGAAAGGGGGGGGGGAATGAATAGCTACGCTCGTCTTTTCAATTTGTTGTACCATTCTACAATGATTAGTACGTAGCGGGAAAAAGAAAACGAATACAGAAAAAATGACAAATGCAAACACACCAATTTTACGTGGTTCGGAACACAAGTCCCTACTCCACGGTTGAGCCCTCGTCGGCTCTAGTGATGCACACCACCACTATAAACTTCTCCTTCTCGGTGATACACCGAAGGTTAAGCAACCCTTTTGCACAGTTTATCAGAAAACTTTACAAGAAAGCTTACAGTAGACAATGAAGAAGCAGTAAAACGAATACAAATTTTAGAGAGAATGAAAATGCTCCTTGCTTGCTGAATCGTTGACACTCCTGTTGGATGATGAAGGCTTTTTGAATGAAGAAGCTTTTTCACCCGTGTCTTTCTTCAGAAAATGTCGCAAGTTCTTTTCTTTTTCTTCTATATCTTTTGAACAACAACCCAGAATACTTTATAACTCGAGCCTGATTAGGGCTTTTCTGCCCGCTCAGTCGAGTCGCCTCGACTGGCGCATCGACTGGAGCATTAATTGGCATTTATTAATGGCTTCAACGGTAAGATTTGGACCATAATTAGTTTTATTTTCGTTGAAACATAGGTCCAGTGGAGGCGATGATCCGCCGCCTTGACTGGCAGGCTTTGGTTCCAACCGAACAGAGCAACAGTCGAGCTCTCAGTCGACAGTCCCTTGTGTCTGTTCCGTTGGATCAAAGCTCTAGTCGAGTCGCTGCTTCGACTGCTGTCAGTTTTCCTACGAACATACAGGCCACAGTCGAGACATCAACCGACTGTGGCTTGCCTCTGCTCGTAAGAAATAACCTCAGTCGAGGCGCCGCCTCAACTGATACGGTCAGAACCTGTTGCTTGTCTAGAGTATCAATCCTGCCGCCTTAAGTTTTTCGATTTCATAAGTATCAATCCTAATTTCTGCAGGAACAGAATCCTGAGTTTTAAGCTCCTCTAATTCCGATTTTAACATCTTAACTTTAATTTTTGATCTACTCAAGGCATTAGTTAAGCATGCTACTGTTTCATACAATTTATCTACTTCAGGAGATGTTACCTCATCATCATCAGATGATGATGATGTGTCCTTCCGTGAAGACTCATCTGAATCTGTGTGATCAAACGCCATTAGTGTCGTATGCTTGGCTCCTTTTGCCCTGTCTTCATCTTCTGAGGAACTGGAAGAAGAGTCATCCCATGTTGCCCTCAACGCCTTCTTCTTCCTGGACTTGTCCTCTTTCTTGTTGAGATCAGGACATTCACTCTTGATGTGCCCTTTCCTGTTACACTTAAAACAAACCACATCAGATTTACCTCTAAATTTATGTGATGACTTACCTTTCCTCTTGTCTGTGAAGATTTTCTTTACATCTTTATTATTGTACTTTCTGCTTCTCCTCATCATCCTCCTCATGAAATTGGCTACCTCGTTGGATGAGGACTCGTCGTCACTGTCACTACTTGTCTCAGATGAGAATGAAGATGACTCCTTCTTCTTCTCCTTTTTCTTGTTCTCCTTGTATTGCTCACCTACAACAAAAGCAATACCTTTCTCTTTTGGACCCTTGTTAGCTTGCTCATGTAATTCCATTTCACAAAATAATTCATCCAACTTTATAGTAGACAGATCCCTTGATACTTTGTAGGCATCTACCATAGATGACCACAAAGCATTCGAGAAAAGACTTTAGGGCGTACGATAATGTCTCTGTTCTCCAAATTTTCTCCATTGAATCGACCCATTCAATACTTCCTTGAACCTTCCATGCAACTCACCATGATCTCGCCATCTTTCATAGCAAGATTTTGTAGTGGTTCATGTAGAGATCTCGCTTTGCTATCCTCGAGTCTCTTGTCCCTTCGTTGATTCTATCGATTTATTCCGAGAGATCTTGCATCTTCTTTGAGCGGACCCACTTTGTTGAGTTGATCCTTCGCTAGACCACATTGCGAGTCACGGACCTTAGCATTTGCTTGCGCCTTTGCGTTTTGTTCTACATTCCACCTTCCGGACTCAAGTACTTTGCCTCGTCCGCCGGTGTCATGAAGCCTTGATTCTGAAAACCACATATCTATCTCGGCCATGAGATAGTACTCCATCCGCCGCTAATACGGAAGTTCGCTCACAAAGAATGGAGGCCTATTTGTGCTGTAACCTTCTTGCATCTCCATTTGAACTTTCTCTTGCGGTTGTGAATCCGAAGAAGAGCACCAAGCTCTGATACCAATTGTAGGATCGTTGGCGTCGCTAGAAAGGGGGGGGGAATGAATAGCTACGCTCGTCTTTTCAATTCGTTGTACCATTCTACAATGATTAGTACGTAGCGGGAAAAAGAAAACGAATACAGAAAAAATGACAAATGCAAACACACCAATTTTACGTGGTTCGGAACACAAGTCCCTACTCCACGGTTGAGCCCTCGTCGGCTCTAGTGATGCACACCACCACTATAAACTTCTCCTTCGGTGATACATCAAGGTTAATAACCCTTTTGCATGATTTATCGTAAAACTTTACAAGAAAGCTTACAGTAGACAATGAAGAAGCAGTAAAACGAATACAAATTTTAGAGAGAATGAAAATGCTCCTTGCTTGCTGAATCGTTGACACTCCTGTTGGATGATGAAGGCTTTTTGAATGAAGAAGCTTTTTCACCCGTGTCTTTCTTCAGAAAATGTCACAAGTTCTTTTCTTTTTCTTCTATATCTTTTGAACAAAAACCCAGAATACTTTATAACTCGAGCCTGATTAGGGCTTTTCTGCCCGCTCAGTCGAGTCGCCTCGACTGGCGCATCGACTGGAGCATTAATTGGCATTTATTAATGGCTTCAACGGTAAGATTTGGACCATAATTAGTTTTATTTTCGTTGAAACATAGGTCCAGTCGAGGCGATGATCCGCCTTGATCGACTTTGGTTCCAACGAACAGCAACATGAGCTCTCTCACGATAAACCTTGTGTCTGCTCCGTTGGATCAAAGCTCTAGTCGAAGTCGCTACCTCGATCTGCCGTCGGCTTTCCTACGAATACACTCTGAGCCATCCGAGACATCAACCGACCGTGGCTTGCCTCGAAGAATAACCTCGATCGAGGCGCTCAGCCAATCGATCGGAGAACCTGCTGCTTGTCCAGAGCAGTCGAGCTCTCAGTTGACACCTCCTTGCGTCTGCTTTGTTGAACCAAGCATCAGTCGAGGCGTCGCCTCGAATGGTATGAGTCAACCTGCTGCTCGTCAAGAGCAGTAGGTTCCAGTCGAGGCGTCACCTCGACTACCACCTTTACCTGATGCCTATGAATTACTGTTCATAGGTCTTCCATGCCAGGAATCATCTCCAGGAGTTCGTGCCAAGACTCCCTGTCCGGGTCTTTACTGCCAAGAGGCCACGCCTCCGGGACTTCACTGCCAAGACTCCTCGTCCGGGTCTTCACTTGCCAAGAGACCATGCCTCCGGGACTTCACTGCCAAGACTCCTCGTCCGGGTCTTCACTTGCCAGGACTCCACATCCGAGTCTTCACTTGCCAGGACTCCACGTCCGGGTCTTCATGTCAAGACTCCATGTCTTGCATCCAGTCCTCGACCTACAAGAGATTTCCTGAAAATACATCTCAACCAACCGTATGAGATAACACATAATTATCACCTTGACTTAAACCCTTGCCAATCACCAAAAACATTATTTGGGTCTGATTGCACCAACAAGGTTGACACCAGGTTGTCATGGTCTCCTAAAGAATTGTTCATGAATGTCATTGAGAGAGTAACCTTCAATAGGTTCTTTGATGTTTGGATAGAATTCAAGATTTGATGTTGACTCTCTACACCCTAAAAATGCCCTAAGAATATCAGGAGTGAAGGAGATATCTCTCCTGGCTACTCTACTCCTTTAAATGAGTCGATCCATTGTAGGTTGTAGATTATTGTAAAACTCAGAAATAAAGTCTACATTAACGTCATGATCACAGTAGACTAGTTCCCTAAGTTGATAATGATCAATGACACCTATCACTTCAGGAGCAAACTCCTTGAAAAAATCTTTCTCTAAAGAGCGAGTAGGCATCATCTAGAATATATAGTTCATGAATGTATGATGATGTAATTCGAAAGGAAATCGAGGATCCATAGAGGGGTTCTCCCTAGATGTTTCCTTCCTATTGACCTCAGATTGTTTTCGTTTTTGTCTAGAGATGCAAACATTATGTCAAAAATGAACGTTCGTGACTGCTAGGGGAGGGGGGGGCCGGGGGGTGAATAGCGTCGTCTCTTGTCGATGGATTATCGTTCGATCGTGCTTGCTACAAAATGTTAATATGCAGTGGAAACACAAAATATACAAGTGAAAATAAGCACAATCACAACACAAGATGTAATATGGTTCGGAACCGAATGGTTCATACTCTACGGATTGAGCTCGTAAGAGCCCTAGCGATGCAAATCACACACCACTATAACAATAACTCCTTCTCGGAACAATCTGGAGGCGGAGAAACATCTTACAGTGATTACAAAAGTAATACAATAAGAATACAAGCAAATACAATAATGAATATGACAAACTATGTAAAGAAAACTTTACAAATGTTCTTTTAATTGCTTGATCTTTGGTTGCCTTGGACTAGCCTTGAAAGACTGAAAAGCACCAACTATTCCCCTCCAAATGGCCCAAGAGAACCATAGCAAAAACTCTCCTTCTGAGCTGCTTTTATAACCTGCATTCAGGCTAATTTTTGCTTAGCAGTCCACTGATCGGGACCATCAGTCGACTGCCCCTATAGTCGTTGTGAGACAACGACATGTGCCATGTTGGATAAGTTCCAACGGATAGACCATCAATTGACTGGTCATACCCATCAGTCAATTGATGGCTCAATCAGTCGAGTGTTCGGGCCGATCACTCGACTGGAGAGCCTACTGTGCTTGAAATCTCGACCATCAGTCGACTGATCTCCAGATCAGTCAACTACTCATGCCATCAGTCGACTGCCCAATGTTGGCAGTCGACTGTCAGGGCATATCCCATAGTCAAACCCTATTTGACTCCCATCAGTCGACTGACCATAGTCCCAGTCGACTAATACACCTCAAACATGAGGTTTTAACCCAAGTATGGTACCCCCATATTTGCTAGACCACCCTTAGCCTAGACATAAGCCTTCTAGCCATCTCCATTAGCTCACGCCTATCGGATCCCTCCAAGTCATCCATGACTGGTTCATGCATACACTAGCCTTCAGGTGCTTCCATCAGCTATTTCATGCTAATGTGGTCTACACCGCCATGACACATTGGGTTTACGTTGCCAAGACTCTCACTTGGATTTTACGTCGCCAACCATTGGACTTATGCCGCCAATATTCCCCTTGGACTTCTCAATTGCCAAGACTCAAACTTGGACTTTCCCTTGCCAACCCATGTTGGACTTTCCATGCCAGGACCCAAGCTTGGTCTTTTCCCTTGCCAACCCATGTTAGACTTTCCATGCCAAGACTCAAGCTTGGACTTTTCATGCCAAGTACTCAAGACTTGGACTTTCCCATGACAATCACATTGTCATATGTTTTTGTCGAACATCAAAACATCACTCTAGTCCAACTCGAGTTTGGTCAATCGTGACCTGGGTCGATTGCACCAACAATCTCTCCCTTTTTGATGTTTGACAAAAACCACAAACACCATTGAGTTTGGCCACCTAACTCACAAACTCTTTACCAATTTTCCCAAATTGGTAATCCCATCAATTCTCCTCATAAATTCTCCTCCTTTTTGACTAACATAAAAAAGGTTCTCTCAAGGAGGTCAATGTCTTATATCCCAATGAGATCTTACAATCTCTCCCTTGGTCCAAAAACATCTTGGATGCCTATAATATTTCTAGTGATAAGTCTCATATCACTCAAGAGAGGCACTCCTATGAAGTCTCCCAATTTCCAAATTGGGCATCTCAACTTCCCATTTCTCCCTCTCATGAGAAAAAATAACATCCATCATCCTATTATGGAGAGTCCCTAAGCCTATAGGCACTCTAAACCATTAAAAATAAGGTTCAAAGTTCAACATTGAACTTTCCAACACCTTAAAATTGATACACACCCTAACAACTCTCTAATCCACATCTAATAGATTTTCACCCTTTCTAATACTTCCCAAAGTATATCCTAGGGTTATGATTGGTTAGGGAACCTTACCATAGCTGAAAATGGGCTAAACATCCTTATTTTTCTGAAATCAACCTTGAAAGTTGACTCTATCAGTTAACAGTCGACTGCACTACCCATCAGTCGACTATCATCAAGCAACAGTCGACTGATAACTGAAATTCAGAATTTCAGTTATTAGAGTTAAAATTGCAAAAAGAATAAGTAATTATACGTAATTCGAAAAATCCTGAAAATTCATACGTATAATACTTATAATACATACAATGGGTGAAAAATGTTTGAAAAATATTTTACCCATAAAATAGCGAAATTGACACAAAGTTCAAAAGTGAAGAAAAACTTTAATATTTTAGCTCACTTTGTATCAACTTTATCAATGGTGATTGCTATCAAAAGATAGACTTCACCAAGGTTTTTCAAAATAACTTTAAAATATTTTTAAAACCTTATATTGGATCATGTTCCTTGGGCTCAATGCACATGACTTGAACATAAGCTTTCCCAATGATCCATCAATAATATAAGATGAGTTTTAATTCATCTAGATGCAAAAACTATGCACCTTGAACTTAACTCATATCCTAGCATCTGACATGTATCTAGGGTGTATCAATACACATACATGTCAATATAATGTGAGATGTGAGTTTTGGTTATACCTATACTAAGGTCTCATGCATTTACTAGTCAACACTACTTGACTCCCTTATGCATGGGACTTCAAGTCATGCCATAGTCCTTAAATCAATTTTCATTAACTTAAATGCATGAAGTATGATCATGGAATAAATGATGATATAAATAAGCATATGCTCATAATAATGATGTCATGACATAAAATGGAATCTAAGAATATATGACATTTTACCTTAATCCTAAGTAATATCTTGACATATTAAATGATTAAAAGTAGATATGATGTCATGACATGTTATATGGCAAATCAAGCATGACAAATAAAATATAAGGTATATAATACCTAAATTTTAGCATTTATTGTCATTTGTTATTATTAAACTCATTTTTCCATATTATCATTTATTCCCCAAGTGTGCCAAAAACCCAAAATGGCACACCTCAACCTCTAAACCTAAATTGTGCCACTTTAATTGATTTTTCATAATTCCAAAAATATATTGGCACATCCTAAACTCTTTTAGGATTTAAATTCAAACCTACTTCCAAGGTATCCATAACCTTGAAAATAACCTAAAGTGTCACCTTTACCATAGTTAGGTTAACTACCTATCCATTTAAGGTTGGTACACCTAAACCCATATAACGTGAATCGATCACGCTCTTAGGAACCCGATACATATTGGAGCTCCTTGGGTTAACTAGGTATTCCTTAGAGATAACTTTCCTAGATACCCTCCTAATGACCCTCCTAGGCTTGGAAGCCTTGGTCATTTGGGTCTTGCCTAAGTTAACTCTAGGGGTAGCTCCCCTTGTAATCTTTTTAGTGGCTTCCCTAGGTTTCCTTGAAACCTTAGCCACTAGGAACATACCTTAGTTAACCTTAGGGATGTCTTCCCTAGTAACCTTGGTTTTTCTAGACCTAACTTGAGTTTCATAATTGAATAGAACATTGTGGTAGGTCTCCTTGGGCTTAGGTTTGTGACCCAAACCTTTCTTGTCCTTGGTTGACTCTTGTCTCCTAAAACCTAGGTTTTGACTCTTAAACCTAGATTTTGACCCTTTGACCCTTGAATTTGATTTTGCATTTTTGCAAGGGTCTTTTCAAGTTTTTCAAGCCTTGACCTCAAGGCTTGATTTTCTAACTCTAATTGTCTATTTTTTGATTTTTCATCTATTCTTTGGACATGAGACTTCCTAGGCATATGTCTAATCTATTTAGGGTTAAAACCTAGGTGGTCCTCAATTTTCCTAATACTTGACTTAGGTAAAACATATTTAGGGACATTAGTCCCAAATTTCTCCTTGTTCCTAAGGTTGACACTCTTAGCACCTAGACAATAAAATCTATTATTTCTACTAGCATGCTTTTCATGATGAATTGCAAGTGAATTAAAAGCATGCTTTTGCCTATAAATTAAAGAAGGTGCATTAATAGATTTTACCTTAGGGTTTGCCTTAGAGGCCCCCCCTACATGTGATGCTCCCTCTTGGACCTTCTTCTTCCCCCTAGGGCATTGACTCCTAAAATGCCCCTTTTGTTTGCATTTGAAGCAAATGATGTGCTCCTTGCTTTTATGTGTTGGGGGACCGACATCCTTGGACTTCTCTTGACTTTTAGGCACCGGTGGAGTCTTCTTAACTTTCTTAGGGCACTTACTCTTGTAATGCCATACTCCTTACATTCAAAACACATAGTATGAATTTTATTTTGAATTAAAGTGTTTGAGTTACCTAGGGTGGTGGTGAGGGTCTCTTGAGCTTGTGCATCACTTCTTCCCGAAGTAGATGGCTCTTCTTACTCTTGCCCTTGACCCGGAGATCTAATCTCCTCCCCCTCAATCCTAGAGGTGGAGGCTTCTTTCAATTTCACCTCCTCTACTGATTCGAATGTCGACTTCTATTCAACTTTTGAATCCTCACTTGCTTGTGAGGATGATGTGCTTGCTTCCTCGGTCTCCTCCAATTGAGTCGATGAGCACTCTTCAGTTTCTTGGACCAGTGATGGCCTTCATGGAACTTTGCCACTTTGCTCCAAAGTTCCTTGGCATCCTTGTATTCACCTAAGCTACACAATATATTATTAGGAATCAAATCAATCAAGAATTTTATTACCTTCTTGTTTATCTTGAATTCTTGGATTTGTTCCTCGGTCCACTTCTTCATTTTGAGGAAACCTCCCTTTGACCCTCTTGGATACTTGAATCCTTCCATCAATGCAGACCATTCTTTGAAGTCCCTCATCATGATGAAGTCTTCAATTCTTCTCTTCCATGAATTGAAGCCTTCTTGTCCATAAAGCGCATACGGGACCGGTGTGTTGATGTCCCATCCTAGTTGTTCTTCAAAATCCATCTTCTTCCTCTAGCAGTGCTCTTTTGGTTGTTAATCCTTGAAGAGCGGCCTCGCTCTGATACCAATTGTAGGAACGTTCGTGACCGCTATAGGGGGGTAAATAGCATCGTCTCTTATCGATGAATTATCGTTCAATCATGATTTCTACAAAATGTTAATATGCAGAGGAAATACAAAATATACAATGAAAATAAATACAAGCACAATCACAACACAAGATGTAACGTGGTTCGATACCGAATGGGTTCCTAATGCAAATCACACACCACTATAATAATAACTCCTCAAAACAATTTGGAGGCAGAGAAACCTCTTACAATGATTACAAAAGTAATACAATAAGAATACAAGCAAATACAATAATGAATATGATAAACTATGTAAAGAAAACTTTACAAATGCTCCTTTGATTGCTTGATCTTTGGTTACCTTGGACTAGCCTTGAAGGACTGGAAAGCACCAACTATTCCCCTTCAAATCACCAAAAACCATAGCAAAAACCCTCCTTCTGAGCTGCTTTTATAACTTGCATTCAGGCTAATTTTCGCCTAGCAGTCGACTGATCGAGACCATCAGTCGACTGCCCCTGTAGCCATTGTGAGACAATGGCATGTGCCACGTTCAATAAGTTCCAATGGATAGGCCATCAATCGACTGATCATACCCATCGGTTGACTAATGGCTCAATCAATTGAGTGTTCGGGCCAATCACTCGACTAGAGAGCCTACTATGCTCGAAATCTCGACCATCGGTCGACTGATCTCCAGATCAGTCGACTACTCATGCCATCAGTCGACTGCCCAATGTTGGCAGTCGACTGTCAGGGCATATCCCACAGTCAAACCCTATTTGACTCCCATCAGTCGACTGACCATAGTCCCAGTCGATTGATACACCTCAAACATGAGGTTTTAACCCAAGTATGGTACCCCCATATTTGCTAGACCACCCTTAGCCTAGACCTAAGCCTTCTAGCCACCTCCATTAGCCTCACGCCTATCGGATCCCTCCAAGTCATCCATGACTTGTTCATCCATACGCTAGCTTTCAGGTGCTTCCATCAGCTATTGTCATTCTAATGTGGTCTACACCGCCAAGGCACATTGGGCTTACGCTACCAAGACTCCCGCTTGGACTTTACGCCGCCAACCATTGGACTTATCCTGCCAAAAATCTTGCTTGGACTTTACGCTGCCAATATTCCCCTTGGACTTCTCAATTGCCAAGACTCAAGCTTGGACTTTCCCTTGCCAACCCATGTTGGACTTTCCATGACAAGACCCAAGCTTGAACTTTTCCCTTGCCAACCCATGTTGGACTTTCCATGCCAAGACTCAAGCTTGGACTTTACATGCCAAGTACTCATGACTTGGACTTTTCCATGATAATCACATTGTCATATGTTTTTGTGGAACATCAAAACATCGCTCGAGTCAAACTCGAGTTTGGTCAATCATGACCTGGGTCGATTGCATCAACAGAATGAATGCGATATGATGTGGTATGATGAATGACAATGATAAACAATGATCAGTAATCAATCGTTTTCTATTAATCGCAAAAGCAAAGATAAGGAAAGAAGAAGGTTTATACTTGGGCGCCATTGATTCTCGTTTAGAGCTGGTGAGACCTCAAGGTTGACACCCCTTCTTTCAAAGATGGATTTTTATAGCGAGGAGGATAAGTCCGTCGAACCCTAGCTGGAGAAACCTTAGAGTTTAGGGTTAGCAGTTTAACCTAGACATGGAAGAAGATGTAAGAGGGCTTACCCTAGGTTAGCTTGGGTCCGAGGGAGGTAGTGTAGGTTGTTGGGTTTCCGGCACCGCGGCGTGTGTGTGTTCGATCATGTTTCGTAAACATGAGCACAGCGGAAGCAATTAAAAATAATAAATCTATATTTATTACAACACACACAACACACGCATGCTATTACAACAAGTGTAGACATAACCGTAAATTAAAATTTGCAATAAAAGAAATTATCTACGTTATACCTTTCGTATGACGTGTAGCGGGAACGGCATCAACCGGAACGATCCTCGTAAGAATCGTCTCTATCCGTATCCACGCCGAGCTCCTCGGGATGACTTCACTAAGTCACGAGCTTCATCTTCGTACGGGTTACTAGCCTCGTGTTGAAGACAACGTGATCGAGAGATGATCACGATCCGAATCCAAATTCGGATCCAAAAATGAGTCCTCAAAACTCGCTTCTCCGGAGAAGTATTCGTCAACCAATTGACGAATCCTTCGTCCTCCACCTCAGAGGATTACCGGAGATCAAATCCCCGATAAGTTAGCCGCTGTCGGAGCACTAACCGTCGTCCAAACGACGCTCCGACGAGAGGAGGAGAAGCTGTCCAGAAAACTGGACAGCTTGGTGGAGGATATAGGCTCCGGCCAACCAAGGAAAGAAAAGCCTCACCTTGATGCCAAACCTATAGGGGATCACCAGAGGGTCGCCGGAGTGTTCACCGGCAAGGACTTGGACGGCGGCACAAAAGCTGGGCGGCGGCACTTAGGGTTGGGCGCCGAATTCACCAACAAGGGGTGGGCGGCAACTCTATGTTGGGCGGCCAAAAATAGATTAGGGTTTTGGATTAGGGTTTAAGCCCTATTTTATAGAGAACTAATTCTCTTAATGGTTAATGGATCATATCCATAAAGCCCGTTAACCCGCTCCATTAAGATAAGTTAAAATAAACCAAACCATGATGGTTTATTTTAAGTTAAAACGAACCGAACCAACCTTTGGTTCATTCGTTTAATATAAACCAAACCCTTTGGTTTATTCTCATCCATTGGATTAGAACCAAACCATTTTGGTCCATCCATTATGTCTTCATAAGACACGGCCCATCCACACTTCCATTGCGACTGAAACAATTTCATGCTCGCTTTATGTTTGGTCCAACCAAACATAGTTTCTCTCGGTCTGAGAATCCCATTCTCAAGCTCGTTTTAAATCCTTTGGATTACACTCGTTGTGCGTGTGACCAAATAGGTTCTCGATTTATGTTGGCCGTCTATAATTAACCATTAATTATAGAACGATCATGAGTGGCACCTAGTAGTACATCATGATCCCCAATTAACCGAAAAGATCAACGGTTGATCCAGAACTATTTCTGAAACCCTTCAGTAGCTCGAATAAATCGTGCCCCATTCTCTTCACTCATCTTATACCCACTTTGTTCAGGACATGGTCTATTGTGTCAGTCCCCACTAGGCTGACTACGTCACACCTAGCCCAAGTATCATTTCCTCGTCCTACGGATTCTAGTTACTCCACATGTATCGAAGAGTACTTTACTCTAAACATGTAATGCTTTGGCCAAAGACTTTAGTAACAATCCGACGAGAGGCCATGGGTATACATCTCCTCGCAAGGAGTGGTGAATCCTTTATAGGCTATTCAAACACCTTCGATCACTTCGACTTATACCCAATCATCCCGGGTCCACATCTCCTCGGAGATGTTTGCTTAAGATGTCAAAGCATAAGTCTCCATGATCAAGATGACTTGAATACCGCAACTCAAAGGAACATCGCACTTAAGCCACAGTAAGAACTTCATTGACATATCTATATATGCAGAGAACCATATGAAGTCTTACGGCTGGTCACTCCAATGAACTAGTTACCATAACTAGCATCCACGATTAACTCGGACATCACAATGTCTCCGGCCCGGTGAGAATCGGTGCTTGGATACACCAAGGGTATACCTCGTGCTAGTCTCGGAATTGATGGTGTCGAATCCATCAATTCATCGACTAGGGATAATTCCGATACATCACAATTACACATGTAGAGATACTCACTAGTTGTGATCCAATCACAAATTCTCTCATGCTGTGAATCGTATCGTGGACATTCAATAAATGAGTTTAAGATCCAATCAAATACATAAAACATGTATACTCAAATAGTGAATCTTCATTTATCATATAAATGGTTCATACATAAGGCGATTGCCTTAGGACATCTCTCATATATTACTAACAGACTCCCACTTGGCCTAATGTCAATCGCTACGGTATCCAATACCATAAGCTCTAACATGACCCTCAAACTTACTTTGAGGTAATGCTTTAGTCAAAGGATCCGCTAAGTTCCTTTCAGTGGGAATTTTCTCGATTTGTATTTCATTCCTACTTATGATCTCTCTGATAAGATGATAGCGGCGAAGCACATGTTTGGATCGTTGATGAGACCTTGGCTCTTTCGCCTGTGCAATTGCTCCATTATTGTCGCAGTAGACCGGTATTGCTTCAACAATGGCCGGAATCACACCAAGTTCATGAACGAACTTCTTGATCCAAACCGCTTCCTTTGCTGCTTCCGAAGCTGCAATATATTCTGCCTCAGTGGTAGAATCCGCTACAGTCTCTTGTTTGGAACTTTTCCAACTCACTGCGCCCCCATTCAAGGTGAACACGTATCCAGACTGAGACCTGGAATCATCCTTGTCTGTCTGGAAGCTGGCATCCGTATACCCGCGTATCACCATGTCCCCTTCTCCATATATTAGGAACACATCCTTAGTTCTTCTCAAGTACTTAAGGATCATCTTAACAGCCGCCCAATGATCCATTCCTGGATCGGATTGGTATCTGCTCGTGACACTCAGAGCGTACGATACATCGGGCCTCGTACATAACATAGCATACATGATAGATCCTATTGCGGATGCATAGGGAATCTTACTCATGCAAATCCTCTCGTCTTCTGTGCGCAGACACATAGACTTCGAAAGGTGTTCCCCATGCCTGATGGGTAGATAACCTTTCTTGGATTCCGACATGCTAAACCTCTTTAGCACTCGGTCTATATATGTAGACTGCGAAAGACCAAGCAACCAATTCGATCTATCTCTATAGATCTTAATCCCAAGGATGTAGGTTGCTTCTCCCAGGTCTTTCATGGAGAATGTCTTGGATAACCAAACCTTAACTGACTGTAAGATTGACACATCGTTTCCTATAAGTAATATGTCATCGACATACAATACTAGGAACACGACTGCACTCCCACTAACCTTCTTGTACACACAAGGTTCGTCTGGATTTTGTGAGAAATCAAACTTTTTGATTGTCTCATCAAAACGGATATTCTACCTCCTGGATGCTTGCTTCAATCCATAAATGGATCGTCGCAATTTGCATACCTTGGTTTTATCAACCGATGTGAAACCCTCGGTTATCATATACACGTCCTCGGCGAGTTTCCATTAAGGAAAGCTGTTTTCACATCCATCTGCCATATCTCATAATCATAATGAGCCGCTATGGCCAGGAGCATCCGAATGGATTTAAGCATAGCTACTGGTGAATAGGTTTCGTCATAATCAACACCTTGTTTTTGACGATATCCTTTTACTAATCTAGCCTTATAGGTAATCACATTACCATCCATGTCGGTTTTCTTCTTGAAAACCCACTTGCACCCTATAGGCTTTATGCCTTCAGGTGGGTCAACCAAGTTCCAAACTTGGTTTTCGTACATGGACTCCATTTCCGACTTCATGGCACCAAGCCACTTATCCCTTTCTGAACTTGTCAGCACTTCTTCATAACTGGTAGGCTCCTCATCATCAATGAGTAACACGTCGTTCGATTCACTTACGAGAAATCCATATCTCTCAGGAATATTGCGTGTTCTACCAGATCTACGAAGATGTGGTGTTACAATAGGTCCAGCCGATTGCTCATCACTATGAGTTGTCGGCTGTTGTGCTTCACCAGGTATCTCATCAATGTCTATTTGAGTCTCTCGAGCCTCCTCAAGCTTGACGACACTCCCACTGTTTTCTTGCAAGAGAAACTCTTTCTCTAGAAACACAGCATGCCTTGAAACAAACACCTTTTGTTCCACAGGATGATAGAATTGGTAACCCCTTGTTTCCTTAGGGTATCAATAAATAGACATTTATCGGACTTAGCATCAATTTATACGTCTGATCCAGCTTCACATAAGCGAGACAACCCCATATCTTCAAGTAAGATACATGAGGTTTCTTACTAGCCCATATCTCATATGGAGTAGTAGAGACTACCTTGGTAGGCATTACATTTAACAAGTAAGCAATGTATGCAGTATAACCCCAAAAGGACTTGGGAAGAGTCGCATGATTCATCATTGACCTGACCATGTCCAACAAGGTCGATTCGCCTCTCGGATACACCATTATCTTTGTGGTGTATAGGGCGGAGTCCATTGAGACAATATGCCATTGTCTCTTAGATAATCAAGAAACTCTTGACTTAAGTATTCACCACCTCGATCCGATCGAAGTATTTTAATACTTTTGTCATGTTGTTTCTCTACTTCATTCTGAATTCTTTGAACCTTTCAAAGGCTTGGACTTGTGTTTCATCAAGAACACATACCCAAAGTAGTGATCATCGGTGAAGGTAATGAAGTAGTTATAGCCTCCTAAAGCTTGAGTTGACATAGGTCCACATACATCGGTATGTACTAGACCTAGTAACTCTCCCACTCGTTCACCTTTTCGGTAAAGGTAACTTAGTCATCTTTCCTTTTAAGCATGATTAGCATGTATCGTATGAATCCAATTCAAACGATTCCAGAATTCCACATCGGTGTAATTCGGACATGCATTTCTTGCTTATATGGCCAAGACGACAATGCCACATATAGGAGTCTATGTGATTATCCTTTCGAGCCGCAGCGTGTTGCTCGCCGATATTGAAAATGTCCTTTGGATCGTCCAGCGTATAAATGCCATTACTCAAAGTTCGAGTTCCATAAAGTACACCATTCAAAGTTATATAACAACAATTGTTACTAAGCGTTAAATGGAAACCATTTCTATTTAAGCGAAATAGAAACAATGTTCTTTATTAGAGAAGGAACATAATAGCAATTGTCGATTCAAGACTAGTCCACTAGGAGCTTGACAAATAAGTTAGATGGCGACGCAGAACCTTTGCTCCATTGCCAACTCACAAATTTGACTCCCCTCGACAAGTCTTCTTTATTCCTTAGCCCCTGTATGTCATTACATATATGTGAGCTACACCGGTATCCAATACCCAAGTGTCTAGGAAATAGAATGACAATCAATACGAAGATACGAAGAGGATGGGGCATCGGATGCCTTCTTCTTCTTCATGGACTCAAGATAAATCTTCTTGATTTCTTCGCGATGGCCTTCCTTGCCACAGTGATGGCAAGTGCCCTTTTGCGCTGGTTCCTCCTTCTTTGCCTTTTTCTTTCCTTTCTTCTGTTCTTTTGCCTTCCTCTTAGAACCTTTCTTTGAGGAATCAACTAACAGAACCGCCTTCTCCTCATGCTTCTGAAGGCTCCACGGTCTTGACATATTGAGGGCTCGGGAATGGTGGATTCAATTTGTTCATCCGATAGTTCATCACAAATTGCGAGAAACTCTTGGGCAAACAATGCAGAATTAAGTCAATACTTAACTCATGATCCATCACAAAACCGAGGGTAGCTAGCCGCTCGATGTACCCGTTCATCTTTAGCACAAACTGCACTACAGACGAACCTTCTTGCATCTTCGTAGTGAAGAGGAGCCTAGAGACCTCGAACCTTTCGGATCTCGCTTGCTCATCGAACAGCTCATGAAGATGGAAGACCATAGTATTAGCATCCATATGCTCATGCTGCTTTTGCAGCTCAGGTACCATCGCCGCTAGCATGATGCAACTGCTTCTCGAGAATCGCCACATGTTTACGATAGACCAACATTTGGTGCAGGTTGCATCATCGTCCTTAGGGATCGGGAAGAGGCTCTTCAAGGACATATGCAAGCTTTTCGCCTTGAGAACAATTCTCGAGTTTCTAAGCGATCCGAAGTTAGGCCCGATCGGTTTGTTGAATCCAAAATAGTGCGCAAATTCAAAGCGTCATGATCAATTTATTGACCTAGAAATACAAAAGCGAGCATATATGAGAAAATGATTTTAAAATGCATCAATATACATTTATAAATCCCATTCATTTTTGAATTTCAAAACCCCAAAATCACTTCGGGAGATCGTAGGTCCATCTCCGAATGGGCTGATATCCATCATAGTTATGAACAACCTTGGAGAGAGTCCAACAAGCCATTCATAACTACGACGGTAGGTATCATCTATACCGATTGCATATCCCGTATATGCAACTATCACAATGTGCTATCAACTAATTAAATGTTCACACATACATCGGGTTGTTAACACATTAACAAGTATGCATCATATGCATAGCACCCAACTTCACCTCCCTTTACATCGACCTTGGAGAGAGTCCAACAAGCCGATGCTCCAGGTTAAAGCCAACCCATTAATCAGGACATAGTTTTAATATGGTTAGAGCGCATTCAACCAATTAGCCCAGCTTGGAGAGAGTCCAACAACCAAAGCTAACGATTGACCTCTGACTCTTACCATATTAGTATCAAACTATTCCATGGTTTGAACATATTCAGGTTCGAGCCGGGCTTGGAGAGAGTCCAACAACCCAAACAAGAAACAGAACTCTGGTTCTAACCATATTAATGGAAGGTGTAGGCTTTAATATTGATTAAGGGTTTTTATGTCTCATCCTCTTTACATGCAAATAACTATTATCTACATGACATGGCATACATGGCATACATCTACATGTCACGACACGCATGACATAATTTTATGCATCTAATGCAATTATATGGCATACAATTATGTCATGTACATAATTTTCTTATTTGTCATAACTATTTATGGAAATAAAATATGTTTAAGATTTGATTCTCCAAATCAAATCATAATTAAATTAGGAAACAAATTTCCAAATCTAATCACATATTTTATTCATAGAATTATTTGATTAAGGAAAATCTATTTAGGAAACCAATTTCCTAAATCTTTAAAACTACTTATGTAAATAAAATATTTTAAGATTTGATTTCCCAAATCAAATCATGATTAAATTAGGAAACAAATTTCCAGAATCTAATCAAATATTTTATTTTAGAAAATATCAATTTCCATAAATACTTCCAACTTTCCAAAAGTGGAAGATTTCCATAAATACTTCTAGATTTTCCAAAATTGAAAAATTTCCATAAATACTTCTAAATTTCCAAAATTTAGAAAATTTCCAGAAATACATTATGACTATCGCAAAACCAATTTTACGATTATGTCGAAACACAACCTGGGCTCTGATACCACTGTTGGGTTTCCGGCACCGCGGCGTGTGTGTGTTCGATCATGTTTCGTAAACATGAGCACAGCGGAAGCAATTAAAAATAATAAATCTATATTTATTACAACACACACAACACACGCATGCTATTACAACAAGTGTAGACATAACCGTAAATTAAAATTTGCAATAAAAGAACTTTATCTACGTTATACCTTTCGTATGACGTGTAGCGGGAACGGCATCAACCGGAACGATCCTCGTAAGAATCGTCTCTATCCGTATCCACGCCGAGCTCCTCGGGATGACTTCACTAAGTCACGAGCTTCATCTTCGTATGGGTTACTAGCCTCGTGTTGAAGACAACGTGATCGAGAGATGATCACGATCCGAATCCAAATTCGGATTCAAAAACGAGTCCTCAAAACTCGCTTCTCCGGAGAAGTATTCATCAACCAATTGACGAATCCTTCGTCCTCCACCTCAGAGGATTACCGGAGATCAAATCCCCGGTAAGTTAGCCGCTGTCGGAGCACTAACCGTCGTCCAAACGACGCTCCGACGAGAGGAGGAGAAGCTGTCCAGAAAACTGGACAGCTTGGTGGAGGATATAGGCGCCGGCCAACCAAGGAAAGAAAAGCCTCACCTTGATGCCAAACCTATAGGGGATCACCGGAGGTCGCGGAGTGTTCACCGGCTGAAGCTTGGTCGCGGCAAGGACTTGACGGTGGCACAAAGCTGGCGGTGGCACTTAGGGTTGGGCGCCGAATTCTTTTGGATTAGGGTTTAAGCCCTATTTTATAGAGAACTAATTCTCTTAATGGTTAATGGATCATATCCATAAAGCCCGTTAACCCGCTCCATTAAGATAAGTTAAAATAAACCAAACCATGATGGTTTATTTTAAGTTAAAAACGAACCGAACCAACCTTTGGTTCATTCGTTTAATATAAACCAAACCCTTTGGTTTATTCTCCTCCATTGGATTAGAACCAAACCATTTTGGTCCATCCATTATGTCTTCATAAGACCACGGCCCATCCACGCTTCCATTGCGTGAAACAATTTCATGCTCGCTTTATGTTTGGTCCAACCAAACATAGTTTCTCTCGGTCTGAGAATCCCATTCTCAAGCTCGTTTTAAATCCTTTGGATTACACTCGTTGTGCGTGTGACCAAATAGGTTCTCGGTTTATGTTGGTAGTCTATAATTAACCATTAATTATAGAACGATCATGAGTGGCACCTAGTAGTACATCATGATCCCCAATTAACCGAAAAGATCAACGGTTGATCCAGAACTATTTACGAAACCCTTGATGGCTCGAATGAATCGTGCCCCATTCTCTTCACTCATCTTATACCCACTTGGTTCAGGACATGGTCTATTGTGTCAGTCCCCACTAGGCTGACTACGTCACACCTAGCCCAAGTATCATTTCCTCGTCCTACGGATTCTAGTTACTCCACATGTATCGAAGAGTACCTTTACTCTAAACATGTAATGCTTTGGCCAAAGACTTTAGTAACAATCCGACGAGAGGCCATGGGTATACATCTCCTCGCAAGGAGTGGTGAATCCTTTATAGGCTATTCAAACACCTTCGATCACTTCGACTTATACCCAATCATCCCGGGTCCACATCTCCTCGGAGATGTTTGCTTAAGATGTCAAAGCATAAGTCTCCATGATCAAGATGACTTGAATACCGCAAGTCAAAGGAACATCACACTTAAGCCACAGTAAGAACTTCATTGACATATCTATATATGCAGAGAACCATATGAAGTCTTACGGCTGGTCACTCCAATGAACTAGTTACCATAACTAGCATCCACGATTAACTCCGGACATCACTATGTCTCCAGCCAGTGAGAATCAGCTGCTTGGATACACCAAGGAGTATACCTTGTGCTAGTCTCGACAGAATTGATGGTGTCCAAATCCATCAATTCATCGACTAGGGATAATTCCGATACATCACAATTACACATGTAGAGATACTCACTAGTTGTGATCCAATCCCAAATTCTCTCATGCTGTGAATCGTATCGTGGACATTCAGTAAATGAGTTTAAGATCCAATCAAATACATTAAACATGTATACTCAAATAGTGAATCTTCATTTATCATATAAATGGTTCATACATAAGGCGATTGCCTTAGGACATCTCTCATATATTACTAACATAGGTGTGGTCAATGCTGAAAGGTGGCCAGAGAATCAAGCGGCGACAACTAAAGCGATGGAAGGAGGAAAAATCGTGGGTTAGTCGAACGTGAGAAAGATTTCCTTATATAATTCCGCGTTCAACGGTCGAGGCGATAAGTTAAACTCCTCGAGTGATAAAGCAGTCGAGGCATGGGTTGAGTTCGCCTTGATTCTGTGCCTTTGTTAAATCATCCAATCGAGGTGCTGGTTGAGCGCGCCTCGATTTTGTTCGCTGGTGGTTGCAATCGAGGGTGCCAATCGAGTCAGCGCCTCGACTAGAAGTGTGTTCGAGCTCCTAATCAAGAGCAAACTCGTGTTTTATGCTATGAGCAATTGAGGCATGATGCGCACGGTTGCAACCTTAAATCCTGCGATGGAGATCGTCGAAGACTCAAAGTACGTGCTCGCTCTCAACGCCTGCAAGTGCACGGATGTCGTCAAGTAATAAATAGATTATCGATCCCACAGGGACTGGGATTTGAGTACCAATCCACTAAATGGTTGCGATTGTTTGGACGAAATCTTAGTGAGAGTTGGTTGGTGAGGACTATTGGAGGACCCTAATCAGTGCGGTGTCACACGGAGGAGGAAAATGTTGGGGATCGAACGGCCAGCTAGAGGGGGTGAATAGCCCTCAATCGATGGATGTCGTAATTTACTCGTCTACAAAAGGTTAGCGCAAGCAGAATATAATAAGACAAGACAAGTAAATATACAAGACAAGAATCAAAACGCTAACGCAAGATGTAACGTGGTTCACGGCTACACCGCTAATCCACAATCCCGATTCGTCCGAGGTGAATCACTCCTCCAAAGCCAATCACTATTGGTCTCTCCTTTGCACCAAGCTAGGTGGAGGTAACTTTTACAATCAAGATCACTCTTCTTACAATAATAATGGAGAAAAAGCAAGTAAGAAGAGTTTAAAGCTTGTGGGGCACTTGGAAGATCACTTAGAGCATAAGCATTAGCCCCCCAAAGCTCCACACCCTCTCTTTTTATAGAGAGGAGGCTTTTCTTCCCGTTGGCCACCACCAGTCGACTGATGCCCTTGATAGTCGACTGCCGCCACTACAACGATCTCCAAACACGTCGGATCCCGACCGTTGTAGTCCAACGGAACACTTGGCAGTCGACTGATGGACCTCATCAGTCGACTGCTGCCTCTGTAGTCGACTGCCCAGTCGGCTACGAGCGGTTCTATGGCCAAACCCTTTCTACGATCATTGTTGCCTTCGTCGATCGGTAGTAGTCGATCGGCCCACATATGGCGATCATTTGCCTCAAACACTCGATCGAATACCGGTCGAACCACGTTGACTGACGATCATTGCCATTCCATGGCAGTCGACTGGTGTCGGGAAATCCCATCCGATACTTAGCCAAATGGCCAAGTTTCACCTAAGAGCTACCCCTTCCCGGGTTACATTCGCTCACTCTCATCTCTCAGAGTCCCTCGCCTTCGAAGTTCTCTTCGTTCGCGGCCACGTCCCTCGACAACATTAGGCGCACGGCTCTGCAATGCTCCTTCGCGTCTCTTGCCTCGAAGTCTACTTCCTCTGGCTTCACTCCAAGCTCCTCGTCCGACGGTCCCTCGGATGCTCCAAGCGTACGGCTTCCGCAAATCCATCCTTCACCGACTCAAGGACCGAGTCATGAGTTGTGAAACTCGCCACGGCTCCATGTGTGAATTACTAAGTCCTGCACGACTTCAACGCACATATCAAATCAACATAACAAACTAACTTAAACCCTTTGCCACACACATCAAAACCTAATCATGGCAAGAGATTGCCCTAACAAAAAAGAGGGTGTCGAGGTCTTAAAAAGGTGATTCTAGGACGTCGGTTTCACTTGTGTACCACAGAACAACGTTGTCAATTGGCGTCGTCTAAACTTCTACTTACGGATTTGGGGAAGGGACATCATACACTCTCCCGCAGAGCCGCCGCATTCACCGGGAGCTATCCTCGCCCAAAAGGATGGGATAGAGAGTACGTGGATGCCAAATCAATCCTTGCGGTGGACTATTTCCGATTCCACCGCTCCCTTCTCCCCGCAGTTACGGGAGGTCAGGTTTACCCCTAGGTTCCTTGATCAAACCTTCTAAATATAGATTGCGAGGGCTGTAACCACCTCGTATTGCCTAAACACAGCGGAAAGAAAGCCAAATACACATAGGTATAATAAAGATCAACATTCAATTGTCAAATCAAACTTTTGGCCAGAATTTAATATGAACCAACATTGTCTATTAACACAAGCTACTCTCTAATCCTAGAATCAAAAGTTCTACTCCATAAATGTGAAGGAAAAATCACAACACATGTTTAAGTTCAATTACAATAGAAAGAGAGTGCAGAAATAGAGATTACAATGCATTGTGACCTTCTCTCTGGCATTGTATTGCAAGTGTTGGACCTCCGGCGGCGTTCCTCCTCCCCGCTGTGAGTTACCGAAGCTTTTTAGGGCTTTGGCGTGCCTTCCTAGCCATCATGCCCCCTCCTAGGGTTTGGGCAGAGCCATCCTTATATAGACATCGCCTCGGACAGCTACGAAATCAAGAAAAAACCCTAGTCGCGCAACTCCATCGGGCCACCACACGGCCAGGGCGTGTGCAGCCCTGGTGTGCTGATCTTCTCCCATCGGACATGGCCATGTGAATCCACATGCCTGGTCGTGTCCCACTCTGCGTCTAGCATGAAATGTCCTTCTTTTGCTCCGAAAATGCATCTTTTTCGCCCGAAAAGCTAACCTGCATTCAAAAGAACAACGAGCATATCTCCGAACTATAAAATAGGAAATGCATACAAAAATAGAGTAACATATGCATGAAACTGATGCAAAATGTAACAAGATGTGAGCAAAAACTACTCCTAAAACCCTATATGTTTTGCTAACATCACTTCCCCCATACTTAAATCTTTGCTTGTCCTCAAGAAAACCTCAGTGCCATAAAATTTTAAAAAGATAGTGTTCTATAATGAGCATACTAACTAGATTTATCAGGTGGTATTTGCAATCAATGCAAAACAAATACGTTCTAAAAATTCACTAAATTAGCTCCTCGTGCTCGTGCTAGGCGAATCATTCTTAGGGGATGCCCGTTCCATGGTGAGTTAAGTCATCACCTCATAGCTTTTCTAAGGTTTCTAGATCTTAGGCACTTACCTACCCAAAGTGAGGGTTGTTCCCTAGATCTAGCATAAAGTCTCAAAGGCGTGCTCGGTATTGAGAGAAATTGGGAGGTATTTCCCCAGTAATCTAACTCGGTCTCAAATGGGCACCTAGCCATTTCCACCCACGACAACTATTTTTTATCCCTCTCACTCCTTTTTTTTCACGGGGATTTTGATTTTTTCGAATGGGCTTACACAATCCGAGCATCTCTAGTAACTAAAATGCTAAACCTAGAGTCACCTATGGATTCCAAAGTACTAGTCTATTGAAGTGAATCATAACTAGGTATGTACTAGATCCTCCCTTTCAAAATGTTCGACATGTGTGAGTGTAAAAATAGAGCCAATCAGTGCAAGTCTAGAGCATTCAATAGAGCATATAGAATAAAATACCACAAGATAAATAGAGTCAAGCTACCTATGGGAACGACTCATGCAAGCAATTTTCAAAAGAAATACTACTGAGGTATCTTTTAAGACACCAAAAATTAAGTACCGAAAGGAACTACACAACTCATGCATGCATGAACAAATGAAAATACTAGAAAAGTAACTACTACTAGGAAAACAAAACAAAATAGATTTCGGGGTCCCCCCCCCCCCAAGACTTAAACAAAAGTATACCTCTAATATGGTGGACGAGGTGGAAAGTCTGGGAGCCTGGGCATCTCTGGGTCCTGGGAGAACCTACTACTGAGCCGCTGATGCCACATATATATGTGGTCAATTTGAGAGCTGGTGGATACAGCGGCTACTCGGTGATCCTCCTCCCTAGCCCTTGTGCTCACGGGCATGCATATGTCGCCATCTCCTGCATAAGCTACCTCATCTGGCGACGCAGTAGCCTCCCGGAAGTATATGCGGCCTCATCGTAGAACTCCTCCTGCCGGAAATGCTGGAATACGAACTCCGCCCGGTAGGCGCTCTACTCTTCCTCCATCACGCCTCGTGTTGTAGTGTAAATGTCGTCGAGGCGCGACCAGAACTCCGAGAAATCATATGCCGATGTACTTGCATCCTGCTCAAAAGTAGAAAAAGATGGTGGCACGGGTGTAGGCTCATGTTAGCGTGGACTAGGTGGGCTCCTATGTATGTGTGGACTGGAGGGAGAGTGGTACAAAGGTGGAGAGATGGGTGTTGATGTGGATGGTCCCTCATGTGGAGGGGACTCCACTATTAGGTCTAAGCACCAATTGGCGCATATAGCGATGGTGGTACGATCTGGGTCAGGGAGCCTAAGGGTCATAAGATTCTTCCTTACAAAGCATAAGGAGTCTCCTTCTCTTACAATCATCTTCATGGCCATGCAGACTCCTAGGTCGATCCTAGGGCTCCCCTCTATACTCTCCAATGTTGTGTAGTCGTACCCCATCCTATAACAAATGTAGGTAAGTAGGCCTCCCACATGGATCTCTCCACGTGCTGCTTTGCCCATCTTCACTAAGTGTCTGATGAAGTGGGACCCTACATCGATGCTACTCCTTTCTTGTAGCATGTCCCATAGGCAAAGCAACTCACTGGCTCCCACTACACTATCACTCTCCCCACGACCAAATATAGTACTGACCATGACACGGTGAAGGTATCGAAAGACAGGGTTTTGGAGGCACGACGCTTTGGCCCTAGAAGGGTCATATTCGTGCTCCCCTGTCAACTCAGTCCAAATCAAACGAGAGTTGTACCCATTAGGGGTTCTTCTCTCTCCCCCCACTTGGCAAGCTAAAGCATGAGTTCCATTGGTGAAGGGTCCACTCATGCTCTATATTAAAAAGTCTAAAAGTTATCCTACCCTCCTCACTCTCTCTACCCGTTAAAACTTCCGCCTCTAAAGAACTCAAAAATTCCAAAACAATCCTAGGGTAGGTCAGGTGCAAATAGGGTTTGCATGTCACCCAACAAACCTAAAGATCCTAGCAAATCCTCATATAAGTACCTAGTAGCAGTAAGTTTACGAGTAGAGAGCATATTGAACCTATCTCTTTGCTCATTATTGCAAAAAAGTAGAGGGGGTAGGGCGTTACCCTCTTCCGGAGCTTGAGGAGCATTGGATCTTCTTGCTTGTCGCTCTGAGGCACCGGATCGGGATGCTACGGTTTTGGTTCTCCTCATCCTTGCTCCTTTTGACTTCTAAAGAGGTTAAAAATGCTTCTAAAGGAAGGGGAAAATGAACTCACACGGCTAGGGCAAGAACTTTTGAAGCACACGACGCAAATGAGGTGAAAACACACAACTCGCCCCTTTTAACCTCGCGCGCCACGGTCGTGTGAAAACACACGACCAGGCTGTGTGCCCCCATTTTTTGCCCCTTTGATACACCATGGCCCGAATTTGTTCATACACTTCACCGCGTAGACTAATATGGGTTTCATTTTTTTGCCTAGCAAAGTTCTTTTCTACTCCTAACTCTAAATGTGATGGAAATCAGAACTAAAACCTACACATGTATGCAATGCAATATGAAAAAAGAAAAATCTACAACTAAACTTGGGTTGCCTCCCAAGAAGCGCTTTGTTTAAGATCCTTTAGCTCTACCGCACTCTTCTATCAACTCGGCTCTAGTGGTTCAGTGAACCTCCATTCATCCATCTTGGGATCCGCGTATGCCGCTTCCTTCCTAGCTCTTGCTGGGATCACATATTTCCCTAACACAAGTTCCTGACTTCCTATCCCATTGGGCTCAAATTCGATCTTATCCTCTCCCACTTTTAGGGTCAGCTTGGGGTTCTTAACATCAATGACCATTCCTGCAGTCGCTAAAAATGGTCACCCTAGGATAACGGGTATCTTGGGATCTTCTTCCATCTCCATCACAACAAAGTCAGTTGGTAATGTAAACTTCCCCACCTTAACAGGAACGTCTTCTAGAATCCCCAATGGGTAGCGGTATGTGTGGTCCACTAGTTGTAGTGTCATAGTAGTGAATTTTAAATTGCCTAACCCTAGCCTTTTACATAAGGTATAGGGCATAAGACTCACACTCGCCCCCAAGTCACAAAAGGCTTTACTAATCAATGTCGTCCCTATATAGCACGGGATATAGAAGCTCCCTGGATCTTTTAATTTCTGAGTAGCTTCGTTTTAGAGATAAGCGCTTGACTCCTCCATGAGGGCTACTATTTTTCACTCCGCTACCTTCCTACGACGAGCCAGAATATCTTTCATGAACCTAGTGAACTGGGTCATTTGGTGTAATGCTTCGAGCATCGGTACCTCTACCGAGATCGTCTTCAGCATTTCCAGGAACTTACCAAACTCGGCGTCTTTCTTTGCATTAGTCAACCGCTGTGGGAATGGTACTGTAAGGGTCGGTTTAGCCCTCTCATCAGGCTCTCGATTTGTCTCTCTTGTTTTTCATTCTCTGCCTCCCCCAGAGGCTCTAGCAGTTTAGATCCCTTGTCCTTTTCGATAACCGACTGTCCTGGCATTTCTTTCAGGATCCTCCCGCTTCGCATCATCACTGCCTGGCACTGCTCTACCGAATTGGCCTCTGCTCTTCCTGGTGTCCTGGAGATTTGGTTCACGATCCGAGCTACTTGAATCTCCAGCGACTTCTGCCTGGTGGCAAGATCTCTTACAGATGACTCCAACCCCTCGATCATCATATCCGTCTACGAATGGCACTGCTAAAATTCAATGTTCGCCTCCCGTTACGCTCGAATGAAATCCTCTAGCATACTCTCTAGCCGGGTGTTAGGGGGGCGTGGCTGCCCATTCTCTCCCGGTGGTTGGAACCTACCTATGGTATTCTTATACGAAAAATTTTGGTGGTTCCTCCATCCCAGATGAGAAGTGATGGAGTGTTGGCTGTTGGGTCTAGGATTGTAGTCTCCAACCATATTGCAGTTCTCAATCTGCTCGTCCTGGGTCCCTTGCCCTCCATAGTAGTCCATGGAATTGATAGTGTATCATCCTACTGCAGGCGTGGGTTGACCATGTTCGAAGGCCCATTGGTGGTGGTTTTGTGCGACCTCTTCAATAAGATCCTCTGCCTCCTCGATGGTCTTGTTCATTAAGGCTCCTCCTGCGGCAGAATCTAAGGACATCTTCGTGGCGTAGGCGATCCCATTATAGAAAATGTGGATCACCAGCCACCTCTCTTGTCCGTGGTGTGGGCATTAATAAAGTAGTCCCTTGTAACGATCCCATGCTTCGAATAAGGACTCCCCCTCCTTCTGGCGAAAGCTAGTGATAAGGTGGCGCATGTGAGCAGTCTTACTTGGTGGGAAGTATTTATTCAGAAACTGCTGCTCACACTGATCCCACGTGGTAATGCTGTCAGAGGGTAAGGAGTGAAGCCATGCCTTAGCCTTATCCCACAGTGAAAACGGGAACAGGCTTAGGCGGATCGCGTCAGAAGGGACTCCGTTCAATTTCATGGTTGAGCAGATTTCTAGAAAAGCCTCAAGATGTCGGTTTGGGTCTTCAGTCGCAACTCCCCCGAATTGGCTCTCCTGAACCATATATATGAGTGTTGACTTAATCTTAAAGTTATTCGCCGATATGGATGGTCCAGCTATGCTCGGCCTGAATCCTCTAGCGCTAGGAGTTGCATAGTCCCACAGAGGTCGGCTGCCTACATTCACCTCGGATGCAACTTGATCTTCCATCTTTTGCTGCGCTGCTCTCCGTCGGTGAAAGGTTTGCTCTATCTCTAAATCGATTGGAATTAGACCTTTCGATCCTAGTCTTCTAAGCATACGACGAACCAACACTCAAAAGTAAGAGTGTTGGCCTAATGCTAAAAATAGGAAATAACTAAATCTAGTAAATAAAAATCGAAGATGCAATAAGTAAACAGGAAACTACTACTGGAAATAAAAACTAAATCTAAATATGGAAAATAAAACTAAAGGAAATAAAGAAAACTAATAAGAAAATAAAGCAAGAAAATAATATAATCCTAAGTCTGATCCAATCTACCATCGTTCGATTGATATCGAATCGACAGTCCCCGGCAACGGCACCAAAAACTTGATGTGCACGGTCGTAACCTTAAATCCCACGATGGAGACCGTCGAAGACTCAAAGTACATGCTCGCGCTCAATGCCCGCAAGTGCATGGATATCGTCAAGTAATAAATAGATTATCAATCCCACAGGGACTGGGATTCGAGTACCAATCCATTAAATGGTTGCGGTTGTTCGGACAAAATCTCAGTGAGAGTCAGTTGGTGAGGACTATTGGAGGACCCTACTCAGTGCGGTGTCACACGGAGGAGGAAAAGAGGGTGTCGAGGTCTTAAAAAGGAGATTCTAGGACTTCGGTTTCACTTGTGTACCACAGAACAACGTTGTCAATTAGCGTCGTCTAAACTTCTACTTATGGCTTTGGGGAAGGGACATCATACACTCTCCCACAGAGCCACCGCATTCACCGGGAGCTATCCTTGCCCAAAAGGACGGGATAGAGGGTACGAGGATGCCAAATCAATCCTTGCGGTGGACCATTTTCGATTCCACCGCTCCCTTCTCCCCGCAGTTACGGGAGGTCAGGTTTACCCCTAGGTTCCTTGATCAAACCTTTTAAATCTAGATTGCGAGGGTTGTCACCACCTCGTATTGCCTAAGCACAGCGGAAATAAAGCCAAATACACGTAGGTATAATAAAGACCAACATCCAATTATCAAATCAAACTTTTGGCTAGAATTTAATATGAACCAACATTGTCTATGAACACAAGCTACTCCCTAATTCTAGAATCAAAAGTTCTACTCCATAAACGCGAAGAAAAAATCACAACACATGTTTAAGTTCAATTACAATAGAAAGAGAGTGCAGAAATAGTGATTACAATACATTGTGACCTTCTCTCCAGCGTTGTATTGCAAGTGTTGGACCTCCGGCGACATTCCTCCTCCCCGCTATGAGTTACCGAAGCTTTTTAGGGCTTTGGCATGTCGTCCTAGCTGTCGTTGTCACGCCCACCCTTTCTCCAAGGGTCCGGAGGGGCGGCGCGTGACGCGACCGTACATACATACACTTCTTACTATTTACAGCGGAAGACTTTGGATACATTTTTTTTTCTTTTCTTTTAAACATAAACATGCATTGACGTATATAGATACTTCTTCTTAACATAGAGCATGAATCATAACATATATAGATACTTCTTCTTAACATAGAGCATGCATCATAACATATATAGATACTTCTTCTTAACATAGAGCATGCATCATTATTTCATAGGTACTTAGTGCTTAGTTCTAGTCCATAAACATCATCATCATAAGGGGGCATAATAAGGACATCCATAAACATCATCATCATAGGGAAACATATATAAAAGGACATAACGGATCTTCTCCACCATGCCACTACCACACACATTTGACCCCTCCTGCTACTCCCTTTTAGTTTATCCATCCATTACCCTTATCTGCAGTACGAGGGAAAGATAAACTATAAGCACATAGGCTTAGTAAGATCCTGTCCTACTCACAAAAACAATACATCGACATTAATCATGGCATGTAACATTCATAACATATAAGCAACATAACATGTAACATACATGGCGTAAGCAACTTAACATGTAGCATAAGTAACATAAGTAACATAACATGTAACATACATATCATATCAGCATATCATGTAAATATATGACTTAATCAAACATGACATACAACATATGTAACATAGCAACATATACATGTCATATCAACATAACATACAACCTATATATGACATATCAAACATAACATACATCACATGTAACATAGCAGCATAAACATGACATATCAAACATAACATGCAACATAAATATATGACATATCAACATAGCATGTGAACCTAACAATCAAATCATGTAAACATATGCAGGATGCTTTTTGAAAACATATATTATAGGTACATAACATAAATCTCAACATATTTGAGCCCGGCATTGTACCACTTCTTCTTCATAATAGCGCGCATCCCTAAATAGACCCGAGGTAGCAAGTCTCGAACCTACTAGGTTACTAGGCCCGATCTTAGTCCGTCGACCTAGGGCAATCGTCATAGCGTAGAAGCTCATCCTAGGCCCGAGTCTTACTCCATCGACCTAGGGCATCTTGGAGCCCATCCCGTACTAGGCCCGATCTTAGTCCGTCGACCTAGGGGCAATCATACATAGGAGCCCATCCTAGGCCCGATCTTAGTCCGTCGACCAAGGGCATCTTAGGAGCCCATCCCTTTGGATCTTGTTAGGGTCCTGGTACAAGCCATGCAAAAGGTAAAATACTTATATGCTTTTATTATAACATATCTTATTTCATTTTGCAAACATAGCATACTTTATTTCATAACATATCATACTTCACTTCATGAACATATCATTTTTCATCTCATAAACATATCATACTTCATTTCATAATCATATCATATTCATTTCATGAACATATCATTTTTCATTTCATGATCATATCGTATTTCATTTCATAACATATATTAAATATCACATACATATAGGGCATGGCATAGGCATAAACATCAAGAATAAGTAAACACTAACCCAAAGCATGTTATCTTCATCTAGCATCATTTAATATCACAAGTCCACATGAATTCACTTAAACATAAAACACATATTAACTTAACCTAGAGCATGCTATGGAACAATGGTTGGCCGAATGGTTCATGGGGCTTTTAGGGTTAAACCCTTAACCTAATCCAACAAACATACTAACATCATCATATGCATACAAAACATAGTATAAAACTTCATTGAAACTTCAAACCAAGGGGTGGCCGAATGGTCCATGTAGGCTTTTAGGGTTAGTCTTTTAACCTAATTCATTCTACATCCTAACATCATCATGTGCATGTAGAACAAGATATAGGACTTCAATAAAACACCAAAAACCCATGATGGCCGAATGGTTTATAGAGGTTTCTAGGGTTAACTTTTAACCTAATTCATTCTACATCCTAACATCATCATATGCATATAAAACAAGGTATAGAACTTCAATAAAACACTCAAAAACATATGTTGGCCGAATAGTCCATAGGGGTTTCTAGGGTTAACTTTTAACCTAATTCATTCTACATCCTAACATCATCATATGCATGTAAAACAAGGTATAGAACTTCAATAAAACACCCAAAAACATGTGTTGGCCGAATAGTCCATAGGGGTTTCTAGGGTTATCTTTTAACCTAATTCATTTTACATCCTAACATCATCTTCTTCTTACAAAACATGATATAGAACATCCTTGGAACATCAAAACTAAGCTTGGCCGAATATATCATAGGGATTTTTTTTTTCAAAAACATCATCCGAAAGCTACTCGTATGCAGGTGAGGGATACTTACATCCTTCGCTTTGCTTTTGGTGGAAAGATGACCTAAGGAAAGCAAAAACCTAGGCTTCTCCTTGCTTGGATGGGGTTCGGCCAAAGGATGAAAATGGAGAGGGAGAGGAATAGATTTCGGTGAGGAAGAAGAAGAGAAGAGGGAGAAGTAGAGAAGTGGATTTTATCTTGTCCCTTCATTCCCTATTTATTCTCTTGAAGTGTCCCTTAGCCTCCCTTACCCTTAACTATCATTTCCCCTATTCCTCTACTAATAACATCTCATTGGGCTTCTGGTTAGTGGATGCATCTATAGGGTTTAGCTATCTCTAGAGGTTTAGGGTTCAATTCCTAGGCCTTGCATCCTTTTTGGCTTATTTTCTTTCATTTTTGAAAAGCCCACATAAGGCCCATCATAATCAAGCCAGAAATTCTTGTAAAATTGCTAGAAATTTTACGGCCGTTACAATCCTTCATACCTTTTAAAAGTTTTGTCCTCGAAACTTAGAACAATTCTGGGTACTTCTGCTTCATGTCCTCCTCGCATTCCCTGGTAGTTTCTTCGTACCGTTGATTCTGCCACAGGACTTTACTAAGGGCACCTCTTTATTCCTTAGTCTCTTGACTTCTCGGTCCAGTATCTGGATAGGCCAACTTTCATAACTCAGGTCCTCTTGAACTTGTGTTGTTTGTGGCTCGATCACTTGGTCCACATTGGAAATGCATTTCTTGAGCACAGAGACATGGAACACGTTGTGAATAGCCGACATCTCTTGAGGCAGCTCCAGCTTGTAAGCTACCTTGCCAACCCTCTGCAATATCGGATACGGTCCCACGTAGCGCGGACTCAGCTTACCCTTCCTTCCTAATCTCATTACTCCCTTCATAGGGGCCACTTTGAGGAATACCAGGTCCCCGACTTCAAATTCTAACGGTCTACGCCGCATATCTGCATAGCTCTTTTGTCGGCTCTGAGCAGTTTTAATTCTCTGACGGATGTTCTGTATAGCTCGGGTTGTGTTGTCGATGAAGTCCGTCTGGTGTCCCATCCTCTTCTTTTCACCACCCTCATACCAACATATGGGGGATCTACATTTCCTCCCATATAGAGCCTCGTAGGTTGCCATTCCAATAGTAGCTTGGTAGCTATTGTTGTAGGCGAATTCTGCCAAACATAAGTATCGACACCAGCTACCTTTGAAATCCAGGGCGCAAGCTCGTAACATATCCTCCAGTACTTGATTTACTCTTTTGGTCTGTCCGTCCATCGGGGGATGGAAGGCAGTATTGAACAATAGCTTCGTGCCTAGGGCCTTCTGAACACATTCCCAGAAATAGGAAATAAAGCGACCATCTCTGTCAGAAATGATGGTCTTAGGAATTCCATGTAGTCTGATAATTTCCCTAGCATATAACTGAGCCAGTTGCTCCGTCGAATAGGTCATCTTGATTGCTAGGAAGTGGGCGGACTTCGTCAATCTGTCCACAATTACCCATATAGCATCATAACCATTTGTTGTCTTGCACAATCCTGAGATGAAATCCATAGAAATGTCTTCCCATTTCCATTCTGGAATCTTGATCGGCTGCAGTGTTCCTTTAGGTCTCTGGTGTTCTTCTTTAACCCTCTGGCAGGTCAGGCAAGTACTGACTTACTGAGCCACATCTCTTTTCATTCCGAACCACCAGAATTTTCTTTTTAGGTATTGGTACATCTTGGTGGTTCCAGGATGCATCGCATAAGGAGTTCCGTGAGCTTCCTCAAATATCTTCTTCCATAATTCTGGATCGTCGGGAATACACAGGCGATCCCTGAGGTAGAGTACTTCACTATCAGAGATAGGAAACCCATTGTCCTTTCCTTCTAAGACCTCTTGCTTGATCCTCTGAATGCTTGGGTCACGGGCTTGCTTTTCCAGTATATCATCGAACAGCGTCTGTGCTATTGTCATGATCGAGAGCTATCTGGAAATAATTTCAACCCCGTAACGCATAATCTCCTTTTCTAAGGGCTGAGGTAACACTGATAGAGACATCAAGGTGGCGCAGGACTTCCTGCTGAGTGCATCCGCCACCTTATTTGCTTTCCCCAGATGGTAGAAGATCTCGCAGTCATAATCCTTGATGAGCTCGAGCCATCTGCGTTGTCTCATGTTCAGGTAATGCTCGGTAATCAAGGCACTACTGAACAGCTCCTCTGCGGTCTGCGGTCTATGAACTCCGCCAGCCACATTCAGAGCTATTTACGGTGAGCATCTTCGATGAGTCCGACCCTTTCTCTTTCCGTGACCAACTCGGGCATAGCGCGTTTGAATCTCTTCACGACTTCGCTGATTGATAGGTCACATGCAGTTTCTGATTGACTCAATGTAAATTTGAATTGGTTTACAAAATCAAGTGGCAACTTTGTTTCCACTCATCATTCGTATGTTCCAATCTAACCAACATTGATCAACTATACCATATACATCCCATGAAATGAACTAATCATTAATTTTAAAAGAAACGAACTTAACATTTCTTATTCATACTTTCAGAAAATAAAAAAAAATGTTAACATATAACATTCCTTATTTCTAATCTAAACAAAACTACTTGAGAAGATAGTTCATTACGACTCCCACTAGGACAAACCCTAGTGCAGTTGTAATTATTTTTAGTCCTATCTTCCTTGGCCTCACTAGGGTAGTCTCAGGCTGGCCAATAAGTTGACCGTTTATAGAACTCTCTTTATTCTTTTCGAGGCCAGCTACCACAGGATTCTCTTGAACCTTGTGCTCCAGTAGTTCCCAGCACAACTCAGCATATGTTATCCGCTCTTCATAGCGGCCCCATACGTGATGTGCAACTACATGAAATCATTTGGCAGAGAGCGTACCAAGGCCCATATCCGATAATTGTCCAGTAACGGAAACTCCTGCTGCTCGAGTCTCCTAAAAAGACCATCGAGCCTTCTTATGTGTCCGATGACCCCACCATCAGGTTTATAAACTATCTCTTCAATAGCTTCCCTCAATTGGTTTCGTAACACATCACGACGGGTCATTGTAGTGATCGTCCGAGCCATCTGAAATTGAAATAAATGAAGTCAGTACAAAACCGACTAGCCAGTACGAAACCGGCTTAATTCAATTTATATGAGCATAGACCTTACACAATTAATTACGAAAATCAATTCTTCGTAATTTAAGGAGTTTTTGGTTGATGAGTTCAACTGAACAATCGACTCCCCTAGTTTTTATTCCGAATTCAAGTTGTACTAACAACTATTCGACACTTGGGTTATTATTTAAATTGACCATCGTCAATTTTTTTGCTGATCTATTTTGATTTACCTAACTTGTCTACCTTTGACCAAATCACAAGTATTTCTTGTGAAGCTGGTATAAGTTTTTCATTCGTTTATCTACGCATAATTAAACTAAAGCTAGCATAAAGTTATCATTTGTATATTCATGCATCACTTAAACTAAAGGCTAGGCTAGCATAAGATTATCCTACATGAATTCATGCATATTTAAGCTAAAAAAACATTTCTTATCATTCATGAACAAAATAAGCTAAAGGCATTTCATAAACAAAATAAGATAAAGGAATTTCATATCATACATGAACAAATTAAGCTAAAGGCATTTCATAAACAAAATAAGCTAAAGACATTTCATTGAACAAATTTAACAAAATTAGAGTAGACATAGAATTCTTACTTGGAGCGGCAGGATTTGGAGCTTGATGTGTGTGTAGTGGCAGATCCGCTCTGATACCAAACTGTCATGCCCGCCCTTTCTCCAAGGGTCCGGAGGGGCGGCGCGTGACGCGACCATACATACATACACTTCTTACTACTTACAGCGGAAGACTTTGGATACATTTTTTTTTCTTTTCTTTTAAACATAAACATGCATTGACGTATATAGATACTTCTTCTTAACATAGAGCATGCATCATAACATATATAGATACTTCTTCTTAACATAGAGCATGCATCATAACATATATAGATACTTCTTCTTAACATAGAGCATGCATCATTATTTCATAGGTACTTAGTGCTTAGTTCTAGTCCATAAACATCATCATCATAAGGGGACATAATAAGGACATCCATAAACATCATCATCATAGGGAAACATATATAAAAGGACATAACGAATCTTCTCCACCATGCCACTACCACACACATTTGGCCCCTCCTGCTGCTCCCTTTTAGTTTATCCATCCCTTACCCTTATATCTGCGATGCTGAGGAAAGATAAACTATAAGCACATAGGCTTAGTAAGATCCTGTCCTACTCACAAAAACCATACATCGACATTAATCATGGCATGTAACATTCATAACATATAAGCAACATAACATGTAACATACATGGCGTAAGCAACTTAACATGTAGCATAAGTAACATAAGTAACATAACATGTAACATACATATCATAGCAGCATATCATGTAAATATATGACTTAATCAAACATGACATACAACATATGTAACATAGCAACATATACATGTCATATCAACATAACATACAACCTATATATGACATATCAAACATAACATACATCACATGTAACATAGCAGCATAAACATGACATATCAAACATAACATGCAACATAAATATATGACATATCAATATAGCATGTGAACCTAACAATCAAATCATGTAAACATATGCAGGATGCTTTTTGAAAACATATATTATAGGTACGTAACATAAATCTCAACATATTTGGGCCCGGTATTGTACCACTTCTTCTTCATAATAGCGTGCATCTCTAAATAGACCCGAGGTAGCAAGTCTCAAACCTACTAGGTTACTAGGCCCGATGTTAGTCCATCGACCTAGGGCAATCGTCATAGCGTAGAAGCCCATCCTAGGACTGAGTCTTACTCCATTGACCTAGGGCATCTTGGAGCCCATCCCGTACTAGGCTCGATCTTAGTCCGTCGACCTAGGGGCAATCATACATAGGAGCCCATCCTAGGTCCGATCTTAGTCCGTCGACCTAGGGCATCTTAGGAGCCCATCCCTTTGGACCTTGTTAGGGTCCTGGTACAAGCCATTCAGAAGGTAAAATACTTATATGCTTTTATTATAACATATCTTATTTCATTTTGGAAACATAGCATACTTCATTTCATAACATATCATACTTCACTTCATGAACATATCATTTTTCATCTCATAAACATATCATACTTCATTTTATAATCATATCATATTCATTTCATGAACATATCATTTTTCATTACATGATCATATCATATTTCATTTCATAACATATATTAAATATCACATACATATAGGGCATGACATAGGCATAAACATCAAGAATAAGTAAACACTAACCCAAAGCATGTTATCTTCATCTAGCATCATTTAATATCACAAGTCCACATGAATTCACTTAAACATAAAACACATATTAACTTAACCTAGAGCATGCTATGGAACAATGGTTGGCCGAATAGTTCATGGGGCTTTTAGGGTTAAACCCTTAACCTAATCCAACAAACATACTAACATCATCATATGCATACAAAACATAGTATAAAACTTCATTGAAACTTCAAACCAAGGGGTGGCCGAATGGTCCATGTAGGCTTTTAGGGTTAGTCTTTTAACCTAATTCATTCTACATCCTAACATCATCATGTGCATGTAGAACAAGATATAGGACTTCAATAAAACACCCAAAACCCATGATGGCCGAATGGTTTATAGAGGTTTCTAGGGTTAACTTTTAACCTAATTCATTCTACATCCTAACTGTAACGCCCGTAAAATTCCTAGCAATTTTACAAGAATTTTTGGCTTGATGATAATGGGCTTTATGTAGGCCTTTTTCCAAAACAAAAGAAAATAAGCCAAAAATGGATACAAGACCTAGGAATTGAACTCCAGACCTCTAGAGATAGCCAAGCCCTATAGATGTACCCACTAACCATAAGCCCAATAGGATTGTATGATTAAGGAAAGGGGGGGACTATAGATAAATGGGACTAAGGGTAAATGAAGAGGCATAGAAAAGAAAAGAGGAACTTCTCTTCCTCCCCCCTTTATAAAGAAGAGGGAAGATTGAAATTGTTTACTTCCTCTCTTCTTCTCTTCCTCTTCTCACCGAAATTCTAAGGCTTCCCTCTCCATTTCCCTCTTTTGGCCGAGCCTCATCCAAGCAAGAAAGCTAGGGCTAGGTTGGTTCTTTAGGTTGTCTTCTCCACCAAAAGCAACGCGAAGGATGTAAGTATCCCTCACCTGCATACGAGTAGCTTTTGTTGACGCTTTATAAAAGAAATTTATATTGTTATATTGCCAAGATATGATCTAGGGTTTCCATGAAGTTGTATGCCATGCTTTTGTAATTAGATGATGATGTTAGGGCTTAAAATGGATTAGGTCAAAGTTAAACCTAGGAAACCCTATGAACCATTCGGCCAACATGGGTTTTGTTGGTGTTTTATTGAAGTTATATCTTGTTTTGCTTGCAAGTGATGATGTTAGCATGTTATAGGGATTAGGATAAAGATCTAACTCTAGAGGCCTCCATGACCCATTCGGCCAAGTCATGAACTAGGGTCTCAAAGAAGCTCTATGCTATGTTTATGCTATGTTTTATAACTAGATTATGATGTTAGGGTTTAAAGTGGGTTAGAACAAAAGCTAACCCTAATGAACACTTTAGTTCTATTCGGCCAAACCCTACTTTAGGGTTTCAATGAAGTTCCATGCCATATTATGGGAACTAGATGATGATTTTAGGGTTTAAAGTGGGTTAGAGCAAAAGCTAACCCTAATGAACACTATAGTTCTATTCGGCCAAACCCCACTATAGGGTTTCAATGAAGTTCCATACTATGTTTTGTAACTATATGATGAGGTTAAGTTTAAAAAGGGATTAGGTCAAAGTTAAACCCAAAGGCCCTACATGGACCATTCGCCACCTTTGGTTCTTAGGTTACAATGAAGTTCATACCATGAATTTTATGGAATTTGTATGCATATGTATGTTACTTGAATTAGGTTAAAGGTCTAAACCCTAAAAAGCCTATAAGGACCATTCGGCCACCTTTGACCTCTTTAGGGTACAATGAAGTTCATACCATGAATTGTATGCTATGTTATGTTAATGAAATCAGTTATGTTGTTATGAAATGAAGCATGCCATGCTATGTTAATGAAATAAGTTATGTGGTTATGAAATGAAGCATGCCATGCTATGTTAATGAAATAAGTTATGTTGTTATGAAATGAAGCATGCCATGCTATGTTAATGAAATAAGTTATGTTGTTATGAAATGAAGTATGCCATGCTATGTTAATGAAATAAGTTATGTTGTTATGAAATAAAGTATGCCATGACTATGTTAATGAAATAGGATAAGTTGTTATGAAATGAAGTATGCTATGCTATGTGAATGAAATGAAGCATGATGTGTATGAAATGAAGTATGCTATGCTATGTTAATGAAATAAGCTAAGATGTTATGACATGAAGTATGCTATGCTATGTGAATGAAATGAAGCATGATGCATTATGAAATGAAGTATGCTATGCTATGTTAAAGAAATAAGCTATGTTGTAAAATAAGCATATAAGTATTTTACTTTCTGCATGGCTTGTACCAAGACCTTAACAAGGTCCAAGAAGGGATGGGCTCCTAAGATGCCCTAGGTCGATGGACTAAGACTCGGGCCTAGGATGGGCTTCTATGTATGATTGCCCCTAGGTCGATGGAATAAGATTCGGGCCTAGTACGTGATGGGCTCCAAGATGCCTTAGGTCGATGGAGTAAGACTCGGGCCTAGGATGGGCTTCTACGCTATGACGATTGCCCCTAGGTCGATGGAATAAGACTCGGGCCTAGAAACCTATTAGGTTCGAGACTTGCTACCTCGGGCCTATTTAGGGATGCGCCGCAAGAAGTGGTACAATCGGCCCAAATATGTTGAGATTTATATTTACGTACCTAGTGTATATATTTTCAAAAGCATCTTGCATATGTATGTCATGATTGTTAAGTTACATGTTATGTTAAGTAATATGCCATGATTGTTAAGTTACATGTTATGTTAAGTAATATGCCATGATTGTTAAGTTACATGTTATGTTAAGTAATATGCCATGATTGTTAAGTTACATGTTATGTTAAACGATATGCCAAGAACGTTAAGTTATATGTTATGAAAGTTATGTTTTATGATATGTTATGAACGTTTACATGCTTACGTTAGATATGTCATGAAAGTTATGTTTTACAATATGCTATGAATGTTTACATGTTTACGTTAGATACATTACAAGTTATGTTTGATGATACGGTGATCCATGTTATATTGCTTCTATGTTATGTGCATGCCATGATTAATGATAATGTATGGTTTTAGTGAGTAGGACAGATCTTACTAAGCCTATGTGCTTATAGTTTATCTTTCCTCGTCTTTGCAGATAAGGGTAAGGGATGGATAAACTAAAGGGAGCAAGCAGGAGGGGCCAATGTGTGGTAGTGGCATGGTGGAGAAGATCCGTTAGGTCAAAACATGTTTACCTATGATGAAGATGTCTATTCATGTCCTCACTTATGTCTCCTTATGATGATGATGTTATGAATTTACTAAGCGCTAAGTATCTGCATATATGATGCATGCTCTATGTTAAGAAGAAGAAGTAAGAAGAAGTATCTATCCACGCTATGAAGCATACTCTATGCTAAGAAGAAGAAGTATATATATATATATGTATATATGTGTTAATGCATGTTTATGTTTAAAAGAAAAACAAAAAAAAAAGTATTAAGAAGTATGTCTAAAGCCTTCCGCTGTGAGAATTAAAAAGTATGTATAAAGTCTTCCGCTGTATGTAATGTATGTATATACGGTCACGTCACGCACGCCTCTCCGGACATTCAGGTCCGGAAGGGCGGGCGTGACAGGTTGGTATCAGAGCGGATCTGCCTTTCCACTACACACACATCAAGCTCCAATCCTGCCGCTCCAAGTAAGAATTCTATGTCTACTCTAACTTAGCTTATTTTATTCATGTATGATATAAAATGCCTTAGCTTATTTTATTCATGTATGATATGAAATGCCTTAAGATTAAAATGACTTTATGTTAGCTTTAGTCTAAGTATGCGTAGGACAACGAACGGGAACTTATACTAGTTTCACCTTAATGTATGAAGATAAACATGTCTGGAAGACGCAGTAGTAGAACTGATGAGCTAGCACCCCCGCATGACCTTACACACATAGTCACAGAACTCCAACGACAAGTTACAGAACAACAACAAGTAATAACTACCCTAATGAATCAGCGAGGAAACCCTACTGCCCCACCAACGGGCCCCGGCCCGATGGTTCGACAGGAAGCTTACCTGATCCAGTGGCAGAGACTAAAGCCGGAAAATTTCTCTGGTACTGGTGAACCATGGGATGCCCAAGCCTGGTTCAAGACGGTGGAAAGCATCGTGGAGCTGCTGGACTGGCCCGAATGCGAGAAGATTAAGTGTGTATCATTCTGCCTGTCGGGAGATGCTCGGATGTGGTGGGAACGGGTTAAAACCAAGAGACAAGTAAATCAGATGAGATGGGCAGATTTCGAGTACGAATTCTTCGAAGAATTCTTCCACATGAGGTGACCAACAAGCATTACGACGAGTTCACGGTTTCGACAAGGTGACCTGCTCGGTCGGCCGTGAAGAGATTCAACCGACTACGCAGCTGTGCGAGTTGGTCGGACGGAAGAGAAAGGGTCGGACTCATCTTGAAGATGCTCCACCGAAATAGCTCGAATGTGGCGGCGGAGTTCATAGACCGCGACCGCAGAGGAGCTGTTCAGTAGTGCCTTAATTACCGAGCATTACCTGAGCAACATTAATCAGCAAAAGAAAGCGCTGAGTGAAGGCAGGGGGCAGGCCCAGTCAGGAGGTCAGAGGAACCAGAGTGCTTGGAAAGGAAACCCCACTGGCAAGAGGAGACAATGGGAGAATCCTAAAGGAGGTCCTGAGCAAGCGGCCCAGATCCTCTCGCGCTACTGGGAAGATACATCTGGAGTATGCTACCAAGGCACAAATCGATGTTACAAGCTGTGACAGACGGGCATAGAATCAAAGATTGTCCTATCCGGTTCGAGCACCTCCTCGGCCGTATGCCCGGCCGAGTGCTCCTCCGCTATTACATCAGATCTGAGCCGCAATCGAAGGAACCCCATCCACCAAGGGAGACTAGAAGCCCCACGGCTATGGCAGATGCTAGGGTATTCTCTCTCACCCAAGAAGATGTGGCAAATGCCACTCACGGTTATCCGGTCGGATACTTATTTTCACCGCCATCGCATTATTTGACACTGGGGCAACACATTCGTTTATTTCTACGCACTTTACTGGAATGCTAGACGTACCACCGCAAGCTCTAGGTCACAAGTTCTTAACCAGCTCTACCCTTGGGGAAGTAATGCCCTCCACTCATATCTGCGAGCCGCACCCATCGTAATTGCGCAGAGAACTCTCGCGATCCGATAGCTAGATTATGACATTATCTTAGGCATGGATTTCCTAAGCAAGTACGGTGCTTCGATCGAGTAAAGAGGAAAGTGGTATTCAGAGGCGGAGCCTAAGTTCGAATTTATCGGAGAACCGAGAAGAAGAGCCAATAAGATTTTATCGACCCTACAGCACGTAGGATGTTAGGCGATGGGTGCACGGGTTTTTGGCACACGTAGTTGATACAAGTCAAGATGAGGGCGAGAAGCTAGAGAATGTCGAGTTGTATGCGACTACCCAGGTATTTCGGATGAACTACCGAGGTTAGCCCGGATAGAGAAGTAGAATTTGAGATCGAGTTGATTCCTGGTACTAACCCGATCTCTAAAGCACCTTACCGTATGGCGCCGGCTGAATTAAAGGAACTTCAGGGATAGCTACAGGAGTTACTCGACAAGGGACTTATTCGCCCGAGTCGCTCTCCATGGGAGCTCCGGTCTTTGTTGGTGAAGAAGAAAGATGGGTCTATGCGCATGTGCATAGACTACCGAGCTAAACAATGTGACGATCAAGAACCGGTATCCTTTGCGGATTGATGACTGTTCGACCAACTAAAAGGTGCCGCGTCTTCTCAAAGATTGACTGAGGTCCGCTATCATCAAGTAAAAGTAAAACCGGATGATATACCAAAGACGGCCTTGGACAAGGTATGGACATTACGAGTTCGTAGTTATGCCCTTCGGAGTAACGAATGCACCTGCCCTGTTCATGGATTTGATGAATCGGGTATTCTCGGCATTCCTCGATAAGTTTGTGATCGTCTTCATAGACGACATACTAATATATTCGAGAACCCCCGAGGAGCATGCAGAACACCTGAATGTGGTATTGCAGATTCTTCGGGAAAAACAGCTATTCGCAAAGTTCTCCAAATGCGAGTTCTGGCTTGAACAAGTATCGTTTTTGGGTCACGTAATATCCAAACACGGAGTGATGGTAGACCCAATAAAGATTGAAGCCGTGAGTAACTGGAACCGACCAAAGAATGCCAGCGAAATCAGAAGCTTCCTTGGGCTAGCAAGTTACTACCGGAAGTTTGTAGAGAACTTCTCCAGGATTGCCGCCCCTATGACAGTCCTCACCAGAAAGGACAAGAAATATGAGTGGACGGACACCTGCGAGAGGAGTTTCACAGAGTTGAAAAGGAGACTGACCAGCGCTCCAATTCTTGCTCTTCCGGACAGTAACGAAGGCTTCGACATGTACAGTGACGCTTCCAAGATGGGACTCGGAGCTGTACTTATGCAGAATGGCAAGGTCATTGCCTACGCCTCTAGGCAACTCAAGGAACACGAAAGGAATTACCCCACCCACGATTTAGAGCTAGCAGCCGTGGTCTTTGCTCTCAAAACATGGAGGCATTATCTCTATGGAGCTCAGTGTAGGATTTATACTGGACCACAGTCACAAATATTTCTTCACCACGTATGAGGACTGAACATGAGGCAGCGGATGGCTCGAGCTCGATCAAGGATTATGGTGCGAGATTCTTTACCATCCGGGAAAGCTAACAAGGTGGTCGATGCACTCGTGAAGTCCTGCGCCACCTTGATGTCCCTCTCAGTGCTATCTCGACCCTTAGAAAAAGAGATTACGCGTTACGGGGTGGAAATCATTTCCGGACAGCTCTCAACCCTGACGATAGCACCGATAATCGCTCGATGATATCTTTGGAAAAGCAAGCCCGTGACCCAAGCCTTGGAGGATCAAGCAAGAGGTCCTAGAGGGAAAGGACGACGGGTTTTGGATCTCCGATAGTGGAGTACTCTACCTCGAGGATCGCTTGTGTATTCCGACGATCGATTACGGAAGGAGATACTTGAGAAGCTCACGGACTCCTTATGCGATGCATCCGGAACCACCAAGATGTACCAAGACCTCAAACGAAAGTTTTGGTGGTTTGGAATGAAAAGAGATGTGGCTCGGATGTCAAGATTGCCCGACCGCCAAAGGGTTAAGGCGAGCACCAAAGACTGGAGGAACACCGCATCCAGATTCCGAATGGAAATGGGAGGACATTTCTATGGATTTCATCTCGGGATTGCCCAAGGCGACAAACGGTTATGATGCTATATGGGTGATTGTAGATGTTGACGAAGTCCGCTCATTTCTTAGCAATCAAGATGACCTATTCGACGGAGCAACCGCTTTATATGCTAGGAAATCATCCGACTCATGGAATCCCTAAGACCATCATTTCGATAGAGATGGTCGCTTTATTTCCCATTTCGGGAGTGCGTTGAAGGCCTTAGGCACAAAGCTATTGTTCAAGATCTTGCCTTCCATCCCCTGCAGACGGGAGAGAAAGGGTAAATCAAGTCATCTTGGAAGATATGTTAAGAGCTGCGCCTGGATTTCAAAGGTAGCCGTGTCGATACTTATGTTTGGCGACCGCATACAATAATAGCTACCAAGCTACTATTGGAATGGCACCCTACGAGGCTCTATACGGGAGGAAATGTAGATCTCCCATATCTTTGGTACGAGGTGGTGAAAGAAGAGGATGGGACTCGGACAGACGGATTTCATCGATGACACCACGAGCTATACGGAACATCCGAGAATTGAAAGCCCAAAGCCGACAAAGAGCTATGCGGATAAGAGGCGTAGACCATTAGAATTCGAGGTTGGGGACCTAGTATTCCTCAAAGTGGCTCCCATGAAGGAGTAATGAGGTTCGGAAGAAGGGTAAACCGAGTCCACGCTACGTGGACCGTATCCGATATCGCAGAGGATTGGCAATGTAGCACAAGCTAGAGCCGCCTCAAGAGATGTCGGCTATTCACAACGTGTTCCATGTCTGTGCTCAAGAAATGCATTTCCAGATGTACCAAGTGATCGAGCCACAACAGTACAAGTTCAAGAGGACCTAAGTATTGAAAGTCGGCCTATCCAAATACTAGACCGAAATCAAGAGGCTAAGGAACAAAGAGGTACCCTTAGTAAAGGTCCTGTGGCGAGAATCAACTGCAGTGCGAGGAGGCTACCAGGAGGAACGCATGAAGAAGAAGTACCCACAATTGTTCTAAGTTTGAGGAGATGAAACTTTTAAAGGTATGAAGGATTATAGCCCGTAAAATTCCTAGCAATTTTACAAGAATTTTTGGCTTGATGATAATGGGCTTTATGTAGGCCTTTTCCAAAACAAAAGAAAATAAGCCAAAAATGGATACAAGACCTAGGAATTGAACTCAGACCTCTAGAGATAGCCAAGCCCTATAGATGTACCCACTAACCATAAGCCCAATAGGATTGTATGATTAAGGAAAGGGGGGGGACTATAGATAAATGGGACTAAGGGTAAATGAAGAGGCATAGAAAAGAAAAGAGGAACTTCTCTTCCTCCCCTTTATAAAGAAGAGGAAGATTGAAATTGTTTACTTCCTCTCTTCTTCTCTTCCTCTTCTCACCGAAATTCTAAGGCTTCCCTCTCCATTTCCCTCTTTTGGCGAGCCTCATCCAAGCAAGAAAGCTAGGGCTAGGTTGGTTCTTTAGGTTGTCTTCTCCACCAAAAGCAACGCTAAGGATGTAAGTATCCCTCACCGCATACGAGTAGCTTCTTGCTGACGTTTTATAAAAGAAATTTATATTGTTATATTCGCCAAGATATGATCTAGGGTTTCCATGAAGTTGTATGCCATGCTTTTGTAATTAGATGATGATGTTAGGGCTTAAAATGGATTAGGTCAAAGTTAAACCTAGGAAACCCTATGAACCATTCGCCAACATGGGTTTTGTTGGTGTTTTATTGAAGTTATATCTTGTTTTGCTTGCAAGTGATGATGTTAGCATGTTATAGGATTAGGATAAAGATCTAACTCTAGAGGCCTCCATGACCCATTCGGCCAAGTCATGAACTAGGGTCTCAAAGAAGCTCTATGCTATGTTTATGCTATGTTTTATAACTAGATTATGATGTTAGGGTTTAAAGTGGGTTAGAACAAAAGCTAACCCTAATGAACACTTTAGTTCTATTCCAAACCCTACTTTAGGGTTTCAATGAAGTTCCATGCCATATTATGGGAACTAGATGATGATTTTAGGGTTTAAAGTGGGTTAGAGCAAAAGCTAACCCTAATGAACACTATAGTTCTATTCGGCCAAACCCCACTATAGGGTTTCAATGAAGTTCCATACTATGTTTTGTAACTATATGATGAGGTTAAGTTTAAAAGGATTAGGTCAAAGTTAAACCCAAAGGCCCTACATGGACCATTCGGCCACCTTTGGTTCTTAGGTTACAATGAAGTTCATACCATGAATTTTATGGAATTTGTATGCATATGTATGTTACTTGAATTAGGTTAAAGGTATAAACCCTAAAAAGCCTATAAGGACCATTCGGCCACCTTTGACCTCTTTAGGGTACAATGAAGTTCATACCATGAATTGTATGCTATGTTATGTTAATGAAATCAGTTATGTTGTTATGAAATGAAGCATGCCATGCTATGTTAATGAAATAAGTTATGTGGTTATGAAATGAAGCATGCCATGCTATGTTAATGAAATAAGTTATGTTGTTATGAAATGAAGCATGCCATGCTATGTTAATGAAATAAGTTATGTTGTTATGAAATGAAGTATGCCATGCTATGTTAATGAAATAAGTTATGTTGTTATGAAATAAAGTATGCCATGACTATGTTAATGAAATAGGATAAGTTGTTATGAAATGAAGTATGCTATGCTATGTGAATGAAATGAAGCATGATGTGTATGTTAATGAAATAAGCTAAGATGTTATGACATGAAGTATGCTATGCTATGTGAATGAAATGAAGCATGATGCATTATGAAATGAAGTATGCTATGCTATGTTAAAGAAATAAGCTATGTTGTAAAATAAGCATATAAGTATTTTACTTTCTGCATGGCTTGTACCAAGACCTTAACAAGGTCCAAGAAGGGATGGGCTCCTAAGATGCCCTAGGTCGATGGAATAAGACTCGGGCCTAGGACGGGCTTCTATGTATGATTGCCCCTAGGTCGATGGAATAAGATTCGGGCCTAGTACGGGATGGGCTCCAAGATGCCTTAGGTCGATGGAGTAAGACTCGGGCCTAGGATGGGCTTCTACGCTATGACGATTGCCCCTAGGTCGATGGAATAAGACTCGGCCTAGAAACCTATTAGGTTCGAGACTTGCTACCTCGGCCTATTTAGGATGCGCTATGATAATGAAGAAGTGGTACAATGCCGGGCCCAAATATGTTGAGATTTATATTTACGCATTACCTAGTGTATATATTTTCAAAAGCATCTTGCATATGTATGTCATGATTGTTAAGTTACATGTTATGTTAATATGCTGATTGTTAAGTTACATGTTATGTTAAGTAATATGCCATGATTGTTAAGTTACATGTTATGTTAAGTAATATGCCATGATTGTTAAGTTACATGTTATGTTAAACGATATGCCAAGAACGTTAAGTTATATGTTATGAAAGTTATGTTTTATGATATGTTATGAACGTTTACATGCTTACGTTAGATATGTCATGAAAGTTATGTTTTACAATATGCTATGAATGTTTACATGTTTACGTTAGATACATTACAAGTTATGTTTGATGATACGGTGATCCATGTTATATTGCTTCTATGTTGTGAATGCATGCCATGATTAATGATAATGTATGGTTTTAGTGAGTAGGACAGATCTTACTAAGCCTATGTGCTTATAGTTTATCTTTCCCTCGTACTGCAGATAAGGGTAAGGGATGGATAAACTAAAGGGAGCAGCAGGAGGGGCCAATGTGTGTGGTAGTGGCATGGTGGAGAAGATCCGTTAGGTCTAAACATGTTTACCTATGATAAAGATGTCTATTCATGTCCTCACTTATGTCTCCTTATGATGATGATGTTATGAATTTACTAAGCACTAAGTATCTGCATATATGATGCATGCTCTATGTTAAGAAGAAGAAGTAAAGAAGAAGTAAGAAGAAGTATCTATCCACGCTATGAAGCATACTCTATGCTAAGAAGAAGAAGTATATATATATATATGTATATATGTGTTAATGCATGTTTATGTTTAAAAGAAAAACAAAAAAAAAAAGTATTAAGAAGTATGTCTAAAGCCTTCCGCTGTGAGAATTAAGAAGTATGTATAAAGTCTTCCGCTGTATGTAATGTATAGTTACGCCACGCACGCCTCCTGACATTCAGGTCCCTAAGGGCAAGTGACACTAACATCATCATATGCATATAAAACAAGGTATAGAACTTCAATAAAACACTCAAAAACATATGTTGGCCAAATAGTCCATAGGGGTTTCTAGGGTTAACTTTTAACCTAATTCATTCTACATCCTAACATCATCATATGCATGTAAAACAAGTTATAGAACTTCAATAAAACACCCAAAAACATGTGTTGGCCGAATAGTCCATAGGGGTTTCTAGGGTTATCTTTTAACCTAATTCATTTTACATCCTAACATCATCTTCTTCTTACAAAACATGATATAGAACTTCCTTGGAACATCTAACCTAAGCTTGGCCAAATATATCATAGGGATTGTTTTTTCAAAAACATCAACCGAAAGCTACTCGTATGCAGGTGAGGGATACTTACATCCTTCGCTTTGCTTTTGGTGGAAAGATGACCTAAGGAAAGCAAAAACCTAGGCTTCTCCTTGCTTGGATGGGGTTCGGCCAAAGGATGAAAATGGAGAGGGAGAGGAATAGATTTCGGTGAGGAAGAAGAAGAGAAGAGGGAGAAGTAGAGAAGTGGATTTTCTCTTGTCCCTTCATTCCCTATTTATTCTCTTGAAGTGTCCCTTAGCCTCCCTTACCCTTAACTATCATTTCCCCTATTCCTCTTGTAATAACATCTCATTGGGCTTCTGGTTAGTGGATGCATCTATAGGGTTTAGCTATCTCTAGAGGTTTGGGGTTCAATTCTTAGGCCTTGTATCCTTTTTGGCTTATTTTCTTTCATTTCTGAAAAGCCCACATAAGGCCCATCATAATCAAGCCAGAAATTCTTGTAAAATTGCTAGAAATTTTACGGGCGTTACAATCCTTCATACCTTTTAAAAGTTTCATCCTCGAAACTTAGAACAATTCTGGGTACTTCTGCTTCATGTCCTCCTCGCGTTCCCTGGTAGCTTCTTCGTACCGTTGATTCTGCCACAGGACCTTTACTAAGGGCACCTCTTTGTTCCTTAGTCTCTTGACTTCTCGGTCCAGTATCTGGATAGGCCGACTTTCATAACTCAGGTCCTCTTGAACTTGTGCTGTTTGTGGCTCGATCACTTGGTCCACATTGGAAATGCATTTCTTGAGCACAGAGACATAGAACACGTTGTGAATTGCCGACATCTCTTGAGGCAGCTCCAGCTTGTAAGCTACCTTGCCAACCCTCTGCAATATCGGATACAGTCCCATGTAGCGCGGACTCAGCTTACCCTTCCTTCCGAATCTCATTACTCCCTTCATAGGGGCCACTTTGAGGAATACCAGGTCCCCGACTTCGAATTCTAACGGTCTACGCCGCATATCTGCATAGCTCTTTTGTCGGCTCTGAGCAATTTCAATTCTCTAACGGATGTTCTGTATAGCTCGGGTGGTGTCGTCGATGAAGTCTGTCTGGTGTCCCATCCTCTTCTTTTCACCACCCTCGTACCAGCATATGGGGGATCTACATTTCCTCCCGTATAGAGCCTCGTAGGGTGTCATTCCAATAGTAGCTTGGTAGCTATTGTTGTAGGCGAATTCTGCCAAACATAAGTATCGGCACCAGCTACCTTTGAAATCCAGGGCGCAAGCTCGTAACATATCCTCCAGTACTTGATTTACTCTTTCGGTCTGTCCGTCCGTCTGGGGATGGAAGGCAGTACTGAACAATAGCTTCGTGCCTAGGGCCTTCTGAACACATTCCCAGAAATAGGAAAAAAAGTGACCATCTCTGTCAGAAATGATGGTCTGAGGAATTCCATGTAGTCTGATAATTTCCCTAGCATATAACTGAGCCAGTTGCTCCGTCGAATAGGTCATCTTGATTGCTAGGAAGTGGGCGGACTTCGTCAATCTGTCCACAATTACCCATATAGCATCATAACCATTTGTTGTCTTGGGCAATCCTGAGATGAAATCCATAGAAATGTCTTCCCATTTCCATTCTGGAATCTGGATCGGCTGCAGTGTTCCTCCAGGTCTCTGGTGTTCTGCTTTAACCCTCTGGCAGGTCAGGCAAGTACTGACATACTGAGCCACATCTCTTTTCATTCTGAACCACCAGAATTTTCTTTTCAGGTCTTGGTACATCTTGGTGGTTCCAGGATGCATCGCATAAGGAGTTCCGTGAGCTTCCTCAAATATCTTCTTCCGTAATTCTGGATCGTCGGGAATACACAGGCGATCCCTGAGGTAGAGTACTCCACTATCAGAGATACGAAACCCATCATCCTTTCCTTCTAAGACCTCTTGCTTGATCCTCTGAATGCTTGGGTCACGGGCTTGCTTTTCCAGTATTTCATCGAACAGCGTCGGTGCTATCGTCATGATCGAGAGCTGTCTGGAAATAATTTCAACCCCATAACGCATAATCTCCTTTTCTAAGGGATGAGGTAACACTGATAGAGACATCAAGGTGGCGCAGGATTTCCTGCTGAGTGCATCCACCACCTTATTTGCTTTCCCCGGATGGTAGAAGATTTTGCAGTCATAATCCTTGACGAGCTTGAGCCATCTGCATTATCTCATGTTCAGGTAATGCTCGGTAATCAAGGCACTACTGAACAGCTCCTCTGCGGTCTGCGGTCTGCGGTCTATGAACTCCGCCGGCCACATTCAGAACTATTTCTGGTTGGAGCATCTTCAGCATGAGTCTGACCCTTTCTCTTTCCGTGCTGACCAACTCTGGGCATAGGCGTACGAGTCGGTTGAATCTCTTCATGGCATCGCTGACTGATAGGTCACATGCAGTTTCTGATTGACTCAATGTAAATTTGAATTGGTTTACAAAATCAAGTGGCAACTTTGTTTCCACTCATCATTCGTATGTTCCAATCTAACCGACATTGATCAACTATACCATATACATCCCATGCAATGAACTAATCATTAATTTCAAAAGAAACGAACTTATCATTTCTTATTCATACTTTCAGAAAAGAAAAAAAAATGTTAACATATAACATTCCTTATTTCTAATCTAAACAAAACTACTTGAGAAGATAGTTCATTACGACTCCCACTAGGACAAACCCTAGTGCAGTTGTAATTATTTTTAGTCTTATCTTCCTTGGCCTTACTAGGGTAGTCTCAGGCTGGCCAATAAGTTGACCGTTTATAGAACTCTCTTTATTCTTTTCGAGGCCAGCTACCACAGGATTCTCTTGAACCTTGTGCTCCAAAGAGTTCCCAAAGACAACTCAAAGATATGTTATCCGCTCTTCATAGCGGCCCCATACGTGATGTGCAACTACCATGAAATCATTTGGCAGAGAGCGTACCAAGGCTCATATCCGATAATTGCCCAGTAACGGAAACTCCTGCTGCTCGAGTCTCCTAAAAAGACCATCGAGCCTTCTCATGTGTCCGATGACCCCACCATCAGGTTTATAAACTATCTCTTCAATAGCTTCCCTCAATTGGTTTCGTAACACATCACGACGGGTCATTTGAGTGATCGTCCGTGCCATCTGAAATTGAAATAAATGAAGTCAGTACAAAACGGACTAGCCAGAACGAAACCGGCTTAATTCAATTTATATGAGCATAGACCTTACACAATTAATTACGAAAATCAATTCTTCGTAATTTAAGGAGTTTTTGGTTGATGAGTTCAACTGAACAATCGACTCCCCTAGTTTTTATTCCGAATTCAAGTTGTACTAACAACTATTCGACACTTGGGTTATTATTTAAATTGACCATCGTCAATTTTTTTGCTGATCAATTTTGATTTACCTAACTTGTCTACCTTTGACCAAATCACAAGTATTTCTTGTGAAGCTAGTATAAGTTTTTCATTCGTTTATCTACGCATAATTAAACTAAAGCTAGCATAAAGTTATCATTTGTATATTCATGCATCACTTAAACTAAAGGCTAGGCTAGCATAAGATTATCCTACATGAATTCATGTATATTTAAGCTAAAAAAAACATTTCTTATCATTCATGAACAAAATAAGCTAAAGGCATTTCATAAACAAAATAAGCTAAAGGCATTTCATATCATACATGAACAAATTAAGCTAAAGGCATTTCATAAACAAAATAAGCTAAAGACATTTCATTGAACAAAATTAGAGTAGACATAGAATTCTTACTTGGAGCGGCAGGATTTGGAGCTTGATGTGTGTGTAGTGGAAAGGAAGATCCACTCTGATACCAACCTGTCATGCCCGCCCTTTCTCCAAGGGTCCGGAGGGGCGGCGCGTGACGCGACCATACATACATACACTTCTTACTACTTACAGCGGAAGACTTTGGATACATTTTTTTTTCTTTTCTTTTAAACATAAACATGCATTGACGTATATAGATACTTCTTCTTAACATAGAGCATGCATCATAACATATATAGATACTTCTTCTTAACATAGAGCATGCATCATAACATATATAGATATTTCTTCTTAACATAGAGCATGCATCATTATTTCATAGGTACTTAGTGCTTAGTTCTAGTCCATAAACATCATCATCATAAGGGAACATAATAAGGACATTCATAAACATCATCATCATTGGGAAACATATATAAAAGGACATAACGAATCTTCTCCACCATGCCACTACCACACACATTTGGCCCCTCCTGCTGCTCCCTTTTAGTTTATCCATCCCTTACCCTTATCTGCAGTACAAGGAAAAGATAAACTATAAGCACATAGGCTTAGTAAGATCCTGTCCTACTCACAAAAACCATACATCGACATTAATCATGGCATGTAACATTCATAACATATAAGCAACATAACATGTAACATACATGGCATAAGCAACTTAACATGTAGCATAAGTAACATAAGTAACATAACATGTAACATACATATCATAGCAGCATATCATGTAAATATATGACTTAATCAAACATGACATACAACATATGTAACATAGCAACATATACATGTCATATCAACATAACATACAACCTATATATGACATATCAAACATAACATACATCACATGTAACATAGCAGCATAAACATGACATATCAAACATAACAAGCAACATAAATATATGACATATCAATATAGCATGTGAACCTAACAATCAAATCATGTAAACATATGCATGATGCTTTTTGAAAACATATATTATAGGTACGTAACATAAATCTCAACATATTTGGGCCCGGCATTGTACCACTTCTTCTTCATAATAGCGCGCATCCCTAAATAGACCCGAGGTAGCAAGTCTCGAACCTACTAGGTTACTAGGCCCAATCTTAGTCCGTCGACCTAGGGCAATCGTCATAGCGTAGAAGCCCATCCTAGGCCCGAGTCCTACTCTATCGACCTAGGGCATCTTGGAGCCCATCTCGTACTAGGCCCGATCTTAGTCCGTCGACTTAGGGGCAATCATACATAGGAGCCCATCCTAGGTCCGATCTTAGTCCGTCGACCTAGGGCATCTTAGGAGCCCATCCCTTTGGACCTTGTTAGGGTCCTGGTACAAGCCATGCAGAAGGTAAAATACTTATATGCTTTTATTATAAAATATCTTATTTCATTTTGCAAACATAGCATAATTCATTTCATAACATATCATACTTCACTTCATGAACATATCATTTTTCATCTCATAAACATATCATACTTCATTTCATAATCATATCATATTCATTTCATGAACATATCATTTTTCATTACATGATCATATCGTATTTCATTTCATAACATATATTAAATATCACATACATATAGGGCATGACATAGGCATAAACATCTAGAATAAGTAAACACTAACCCAAAGCATGTTATCTTCATCTAGCATCATTTAATATCACAAGTCCACATGAATTCACTTAAACAAAAAACACATATTAACTTAACCTAGAGCAAGCTATGGAACAATGGTTGGCCGAATAGTTCATGGGGCTTTTAGGGTTAAACCTTTAACCTAATCCAACAAACATACTAACATCATCATATGCATACAAAACATAGTATAAAACTTCATTGAAACTTCAAACCAAGGGGTGGCCGAATGGTCCATGTAGGCTTTTAGGGTTAGTCTTTTAACCTAATTCATTCTACATCCTAACATCATCATGTGCATGTAGAACAAGATATAGGACTTCAATAAAACACCAAAAACCCATGATGGCCGAATGGTTTATAGAGGTTTCTAAGGTTAACTTTTAACCTAATTCATTCTACATCCTAACATCATCATATGCATATAAAACAAGGTATAGAACTTCAATAAAACACTCAAAAACATATGTTGGCCGAATAGTCCATAGGGGTTTCTAGGGTTAACTTTTAACCTAATTCATTCTACATCCTAACATCATCATATGCATGTAAAACAAGGTATAGAACTTCAATAAAACACCCAAAAACATGTGTTGGCCGAATAGTCCATAGGGGTTTCTAGGGTTATCTTTTAACCTAATTCATTTTACATCCTAACATCATCTTCTTCTTACAAAACATGATATAGAACTTCCTTGGAAAATCAAAACTAAGCTTGGCCGAATATATCATAGGGATTTTTTTTTTCAAAAACATCAACCGAAAGCTACTCGTATGCAGGTGAGGGATACTTACATCCTTCGCTTTGCTTTTGGTGGAAAGATGACCTAAGGAAAGCAAAAACCTAGGCTTCTCCTTGCTTGGATGGGGTTCGGCCAAAGGATGAAAATGGAGAGGGAGAGGAATAGATTTCGGTGAGGAAGAAGAAGAGAAGAGGGAGAAGTGGAGAAGTGGCTTTTCTCTTGTCCCTTCATTCCCTATTTATTCTCTTGAAGTGTCCCTTAGCCTCTCTTGCCCTTAACTATCATTTCCTCTATTCCTCTACTAATAACATCTCATTGGGCTTCTGGTTTTGGATGCATCTATAGGGTTTAGCTATCTATAGAGGTTTGGGGTTCAATTCCTAGGCCTTGCATCCTTTTTGGCTTATTTTCTTTCATTTTTGAAAAGCCCACATAAGGCCCATCATAATCAAGCCAGAAATTCTTGTAAAATTGCTAGAAATTTTACGGGCGTTACAGTCGTTCCCCCTTTTAGGGTTTGGGCGGAGCCATCCTTATATAGATGTGTGTTTCCACACGGGCCGCCACACGAGTCGCCACACGACCGTGTGTTTCCACACGGCCAGGCCGTGTGCGGCCCTGGTGTGCTGATCTTCACCCATCAAACACGACCGTGTGAATCCACATGCCCTGGCCATATCCCACTCTACTTCTAGCATGAAATGTCCTTCTTTCGCTCCGAAAATGCATCTTTTCCGCCCGTAAAGCCAACCTGCATTCAAAAGAACAACGAGCAGATCTCCGAACTAGAAATTAGGAAATGCATGCAAAAACAGAGTAATATATGCATCAAACTGAAGCAAAATGTAACAATATGTGAGCAAAAATTACTCCTAAAACCTTATATGTTTTTTCACATCAAGGTGTTGGGATGTATACTGAAAGCCTAGCTCTTTTGTATGAACATCTTTATTTTGAAATAAGAATCACATGATCATTGTTTGCATATTTTTTTTGATTATGCAAAATTGTCTAATATTTTACATTGTAGATAGCATGGTGCTTGGGTGTGGCACAAAAGGTCATGTTATCAGTCCCTTGTAGAATATAAGTAGAGGCTCACAACCAAGATGGTTTTGGACAAACCATTGGCATGGTTGTAGTGTAGTTTGGTATTGTTTTGTCTTGAACATAAAGTTACACTAGTACACTTAGGTGTATTGAGCAGGACCGACATAGAGGTGATTCAATTTGTTGCTGACTACATAATTGAATCGGACCTCGGATATTATGTTGTACATGCTCTTAATCCCGATATAATAACGGGCACATGTACTTAGTATTTATTTTTTTGATTTACCAGAGGGTGAGATTTCTATGGATTAAATCAATATGCCCGGTAAGTTGGGAAATGATATTATTTATATGGTGTGCCGTTGATTATAGGAGGAATCCGTGTCCTATGTATTAGGTTGATGATGTCCCCTTGAGGAGCTCATAAGGTTCATCATGTAAACCCTGCAGGTTGACTTAGTCAACATGATGATAAGGTTGAGTGGTACTACTCGAGGAGTTAGATGTTAATTAATTGATGGTCAGAAAATCAATTAATTGACGGACATTCGATATCTTAAACACGGGGAGATGGATGTACAAATAATATATGGAGCCCATATTAATTTATGGGGGTTGGTGAGGTAGTTCGATGATGATCCTCTAGTGGAATGGAACATCATTGATGGATCAAGTTTGTGTGGTTCCGATCCATCGGGTGGCCAAGACCCAACTCCTCCTCATGGTCCCTATCGTAGCCTAATATAAACCTCATGAAGTATAGATCAAATGATGGAAAACAAATCTCTAGATCCGACGGTTGGGATTAAATCCCTAGAACCGACGGTTGAGATTAAATCTCTAGATCCGACGGTTGGGATTAAAACCCTAGAACCGACGGTGGAGATTAAACCAAGGCCTAAACCTAACTCTATATATATATAGGCTTAAAGTGGGCGGCAAGAGTAATTGATCATGGATGGTTTAGGGGATTAGGGTTTGCTTCCTTTGGAGGCTAGGAACCCTAGTTGGTTTAGAATCTTTTGGGCGGCTAGGGTTTGGGAGAAAGGTATGGGGCGGCAACAAGTGGAAGAAGAGTTTCTTCTTCTTCCTAAGGCATGGCCGGTCCCTTCCTTCTACCCTTCTACCTTGGTTGGTCCACATTCTATTCTTCTATCCCCTCTTCCATGGCCGGCGCATAGTTGATGGAGTTGGATGGCTTGGGCGGCAAGCAACCCTAAGGAGGAAACCCTAATTAGGGTTTGGCTCCTTTAGGGTTGGGTGGCCAAGGTTTGGAAGGAGGGGGGGGCGGCATCTTGTGGAAGAGTTCTTCTTCTTCCTAGGAAAGGTGGCCGGTTTAGATCTCCTCCTTCCACCTTGGTTGGGCGGCAAGAAGACCTAAGGAGGAAACCCTAATTAGGGTTTGGATCCTATGGTTGGGTGGCTAGGGTATGCAAGGAAGGTGGGCGGCAACTATAGGAGAGGAGCTCTTCCTCTTCCTAGGTTGTGGCCGGCTCCTTCCTCTATTCCCTCCACCGTGGCCGGCGCCCAACATATTCCCTTTATCCTCTTCACTCCATCTTGGCCGGCGGCACCAAAACATTGGTTTGTCCCTAGTTCGGTACCTTGGTTGTTTCCATTATGTTCTCTCTATTCTTGGGGCCGGCGGCATCAATCCTTTTGTGGATTGGTGGTTGGCTCAAGCAAGAAGGGAAAGAGAGTTCTTCTTTCTTTGGATTGAAGAAGATCTAGGAAGCTTCAACTTGTGGAGGATCTTCGCCCACACGAAGTCTACAAGGAGGTTAGGACATACGATAGAAGATCAAGAGGTATAAAAGTTTTATAACTTTTATTATTGTTCTTTGCATGTTCTTATTGATATGCTATCTTATGTTCTTTATGTTAGTATATGTTGATTATACTAGTTTACATTTGTATGTATTTGTATAATCATGGACCCCGAATAAGAAACACAAAAACCGGCGATCCGTCCGTCGTCTCTTCCGCGGCTAATCGACTAGAAGAGTTTGGTTGCTTGAACAACTAGTTTGTTCAAGCGATTGCTCGAGTCGTTGGCACGACGACGAATTGGTTGTGCTTAGGAAACTCATCCCATCCGGATTAGTTTTTCATTAGTGAAAATTTTAATCCGGGGACATGGGAGCCGATGAGCATTCTGAGGAATAGCACGATGCCAACAAATGGTATCAGAGCCACGGTTTCCGATTTTGTGTGTTTTGGATTTGGTTACTTTCACGCACTTATCATATATTGTGTATGCCGGATAATAGTAGGATGTGCGTAGGCTAACTTTTTGGTTGCAGGCATAAGATCCGACTATTATGGCTATATGTGTGTATGTGGTTGTTTGTGTGTGATTGTGTGTATATTATTTGAATCCTCGGGGTTGACGAGGCTAGATTAGTATTTAATTTTTGTAATTAAATACGACATTGTTTAGCCACTCTTTATTTTATTTTACTTTCGATCTAGATTTCATGTACACTCCCTCGTGGAGTATAGGATCGATGAATGTAAAATAAAATAGGTTTTATTCTCGGCTCGGATCTCCGGATGGCTCGTACATGGCGTAGGTGGAGCGGACGAGGTGGCGACATGATGGGACGTATATTGGAGAACAATGCCATAATAGTTGGAAAAATTCTGTTTTTTCCATATTTATTGTTGATTTGTTTTATATGCATGTTGTGTGTGCTTGAAAATTCCTCATTTTCAATTTACTAAGTGGGAGAGGGATATTTTGATTAATTCCCACGGCCTCCATTACAATTTGACGTGTGATGCAACAAACTTGCGTGTCGGCTCTGAGTGCCTTCCTCCCTGCGGATGAGTTTGTTGGCGGATCACTAGGTCAAATAATGGTTATAGGAAATTATCTAGGAGTGTGTGTACTTCCACAGCGGTAAGGCACATAATCCGAAATAATTCCCTTAGTATCGTGTAATGGTGCACACTTAGATGCAAATATAAAGTGTCCTCCCCATCGGAGTCACTGCTTTTATTTGTAGGGCCAAAGAGGAACCAACTATTAATTTTATTTGTCAAAAAGTAAGGTTGACAAGATAATAAAATTAATGGGTAAAACCTCCTCTTACAAATGTAGAATTCGTATACGTCCACACTGCGTGGCATGCGATATTCTCGGTGTTTTGAGGTGTTGGTTGATTTCGGAATTTTATTGTTTTGAGGAATCAATAATATTTGAAATCTAAAGTAATGATCTATGTGATTCTTAGGATTTTCAAAATGACTTTCAGTCCACTTATTGTGATACTAAAGGAAATAAACTTACTGTACCCTAATAATATTGATTGGAAAAGAATCCAAATATTGTCTTATCTGCTAGGAAGTACATGTATGCACTCTTCGAAGAGTATCCTCAAGCTGCCATGGTTGCTCAAAAAGGTTTCTACTTCTAAGCCGAAAGGCAAGAAGAAGGAGAAACAAGGTGGAGCAAATGTGGTGGGAGGATCTCAGGGAGGAGTGAAGAAGCCGAAAGGCAAGTACTTCACTTACTAGCAGGATGGACATT